>OY288265.1:62075436-63275436 GCA_958450335.1 Hibiscus tridactylites
TTGATTGAAAATGAAAAATTAATTAATTACAAGATAAAATTAGTTAAAATTTCGATTTCTAAAATTTTAATCGTCAGGTTGTTTTTTATTTCAAACATAAAAAGCGGGTTTTTAAAAAAAACGTTCATGACACCTCCTAATTGCATGTATGGTAGGTTGCTGTAAAACCAATCCATATATATCAGTAGAAACTAAGAAAAATAGACAAAACTGAAGCATTTAATGATGAAAGAAACAAAAGTGTGAGATTTACATTGATCCAACTCTTTGAAGATTGGGGAAGCAAGAAATACCAGTCCAATTGCCGGGTGTCTCCTCAGTTGCTAGCCAGTTTCCAAGATAGTTTCCACTGTCATTCAATGTGCTTTTGATCTCCAACAATGTTAAACCTTAAAACAATCCGATCAAAGAAACTGAAAGCTCAACTTCATTTCTAAGCATTTAAAGAAAAGGGAGAAATCTCGGAGGTGAATAAGTTGCAGCAAAAGTGCACAACTTGAGGGAAAAGAAGAAGCAAAAATAGAATAGTTATATAATACCCTATCAAATTATAAAATTAAGCAGTTCGGCCTGGTGGATGTGCATGGGTGTCTTTTTCCTCAAATGCTTGGGTTACAAATGCCATTTATTTTAATTTTAAATTAATTAAAGACCGCCACATTTAGTGTGTGATTGTTGAGACTAATCTAATAAAATATAATTATTTTTTTCTCGAAATGATGAAATTGCATGCTATGTCATCATCATTAACTGTAACGTCAACATTCTATGTCAATAATCCAATCCATGTGTCACTATCTAGTTAGCATGACATGTTACCGTTAGTTTCCTTCCAACGAAGGGCACTTTTGCCCAAAACTATAAAACATTATGAGCAAATTTAGGCAATATGCCAAAACAATTTAAGGGTTAATTACTCTTTTGGTACATGAACTATACCAAATTTTTAATTTTATACATAATATTTTAAAATTTTCGTCATTAATGAGTTTACCCAATTTCGTTAAGGGAGCTGACGTAGAACCCTCTATCCACTAAAAAATGGCATGTGTTATATTTTAAAATACTTTTTAAAATTTTCTCAATTTTAAAAATATCACCATTAAATTAAGGTATAATAACAGAGTTAGTCCTCAACATTTCATTAAGTTTTCACTTTCACCCTACCGTCAAAGAAGCTTTAAACTTAAAACTAATCTATTTCTTCGAGGCACTTTACTCATTCTTTCTCCTCTCTTCCCCCACCCAAGAACACACGAACATAGGGGAAAATTAGAATCCACTCTTCATGTAGGTGAAAATATCTCTATTGACAATCGAATCAAACACTCATTCATTTCATAATCCACGAATCTTTGCTGAATGAAACTTACGTCCCCTCCCATTGTTATTACGATTGAAAGAAAAAAAAATCTTGTTAGGGTTTGGGTATTGGCAATGCTTTTGAGGTGGATGCCTAGGAATGGAGAAAGCAAGTATCGAAAGGGGAAAGCTACCAAGGAAGCCTCTGAGATGGATTGAGACTAGTCGAGTTTTCGGTTCTCGGGGTTGGCTTTTAGGTTTGAGCACTTGATTGGAGGAGTAAACCAGCAACTCGATCTTTGATTTCAATAGACTCGCTCGAAGGAAATTCAGAAATCAATTGTTGTCAACCATCGACCACCACTGTCTACAGCCATGTAACACAACGAACCAAGAGAAGAAGAATTATTAGGGGATTAAGGAAGTTTAGAAGAGCAAAGGAGACACAAAATCAAAAATTGGGAGAGAAGATGATAACGGCTCATTCATTCGATAAAACATAACTTAAGATAGGGTTATGGCTAAATAGCTTTACAATGCAAACGACATTGTTTAGAGACAACGCCTCAAAGGCACTGTTTTGCTTAACCCATCATTAACATAAAATAAACAGAAATTTAAAAACTAACAGCATTTGACCGTTGAACACTTCAGCTCATTACAAGCCATTTCCAATCCCTCTATTTTTATATGTTCTTTCCCTTGATTCCCTCTACTTCATCCTTGAATATGAAACCCAAAACCCAAACAAATTATGCTTGAACTCGGAACATTTTACCCAAACTTTCTATAAATTCCAGACATTCAAGGTAAATCAGGCCATTCAACTGAGTCTCCAACACCTAAAAAAACTCATTCAAATTTTCAGCCTTTGATTTTGTTTCTTATTATTGGTTGTTGATGACCCATTTTATTTGCAAGTTTGAGAAGTGAAGAAGGTAGGTGAGAGTAGTGATTCATCTTTGGGTTGATGGAGGTAGAAATGATTTTGCATCGGATAGAAGGAATTGTGGGTTTTGGAGGTATCATTTTAGAGAAAATTAATTAAAAATGGAAAGGGGAGACTGCATGGAAGTAAGATAAAATTTTAGATTTTTTGTATGGTTTTGGTGGATGGTGACGGTGAGCATGGTGGCGACATCACCGGAAATTGAAAATCTGAAACGTGTTGTAAATAAATATGAGTAAACTAAAAAAATAAAAGGTTGAGGATTAATTTTGTTATTATGCATTAAGTAAAGGAAAATTTTGTTTAATATTATGGCACGTGTCGATCTTTATTGCTCAGAGTATTTTTTACAAGTTTTAAAAATAAATTATGCCACATGTCAATCATTGATTGATTTGATTATTTTTATATTTTTTTAAAAAAATGAATTTTTGAATTTTTAAACCTTAAGGCGAAATTAACAAATTAATGAAATGTTGAGGACTTAACGCTGTTATTATACCTTAAGTTAATGGTGATTTTTAAATGAGGGAAAAATTAAAAATATTTTAAAATATGACACATGTTATTTTCTTAGTGGATACAAAGTTTTGTGTTAGTTTTCATAACGGAAGTGGGTAAACCCGTTAATGACAAAAAAAAACCATGTCTGTAACTGAAAATTTTAAAACATTATGTATGAAACTTAGAATTTGGTATAGTTCATATACCAACGGAATAGTTAACCTAAAATTTAATTAAGCTAAAAAATATAAACTAAAGAAGCATGACTTTATAAATAAGATTTTCCTACTAATATAAATAAGAAAATTTTGATTCATATTCCAAATATTTTTATGTTTAAATATCACTATATTATTGAACTTATAATTAGTTAGCATGCAGCTTGTTAAGCAGAGTTTAAATTTGGGTAAATTACTCAAATGACCACTTAATTATGGGATTGGTCTCAGTTTGACCAATAATTGAAGTAATTAGACCACTCAACTATAGGGTTGGTCTCAATGTGACCACCTGTCGTTAAAACCTAATGGAGTGAGTGACGTGGCAATTAGTAAAAATCTGTATAATTATACATTTAGTCCCTATTACTTTTACATTCTATCAATTTGGTCCTAATTTTAATTTAATAAAATAAATTAAACATTCAATTAGATGGTGACACATATCATCACCTTTGGGGGAAGAAAATAAATGTATAAGTAACAAGGACTAAATGTGTAACTATGCAAATTTTTACTAACTGCCTCGTCACTCCCCTCGTTAGGTTTTAACGGCAGGTGGTCACATTGAGACCAACCCCATAGTTGAGTAGTCATTTGAGTAGTTTACCCTTTAAATTAATAAATACTAAAAAGTTTTTGGCACTCTTAATGTGAGTAAAAATGATTTGATATAAAAATATATTTATAAAAACTTATTCATCAATCATTAAGTAGTGATTTTTAGTTGTTTTATTTAGATGTGAGATAAAATTATAAATCAGAAGTTGAACTTTGTGGGTCAAAATATAAAATAGAAAAAAGCCTTCAATTTTTTTCTTGCATTTTCAATTTCTTAACGTTGTATTGTTACGTGAATAAAAATATTGAGTGACAGTCGATCATGAAAAAAGGTTTATTTGAAAGAAAAAATTATAAATTTTGAGGTTTAAAGTACTAAAGAAAAAACTTTAAGGGTGTAATTGAAAATGATAAAAATTGAAGGGGGTTGCCATTATGACAATTAATTCCATCGAACACATGCTTATGCAGTTTAACGAATTAGATCAAATTAAAATTTACTTAGTAAAATATGTCAAAAGTATGATTTAGAATATATTAGCATATTACGTTTTTGTTAAGTATTCTTTATAATTAAATATAAGTTAATTAAAACTATTTTATTGGTAAATAAAATTTAAGGTTTATTAGAATTTTAAAAATTATATAGAAAATTTAGTCTGTGAACAAGTTTGATGTAAGATAGAGTTCAAAGTTTTATGTAAAGAGTAAATATGAATAATTGTATCTTATAAAAACTGAAATAAAATAATGTAATATAAGCTAACCGGGTAAAATTATTTAGTTTTGGTTTGAAAACACAATGATATATACTACTATATAATCACATTAGAATATTAAAAAAATCATGAAGAAAGTATGGTGAGCAAAGAAGTCTAAAACATAATAGGAATATCAACCTGAAAAGAAAAAAAACATATACAGAAAATTTTCATTTTCATAATAGAAACTGACCCTTTAATTTCATTTTCATAATAGAAACTGGCCCTTTAATTTCATTTTGATAATTTTTCCAAATTAAGAATAATGTGGATGAAACATTTCCTTTTCAAGGGTACAAAAATACATGTTGGTCACCAATGACGGTTGCAGGACTTTATGTTAAGGGGAGAACTTATACAAATTTTAGGAGGACAAAAATAAATTTTTAATAGAAAATATATAAAAATATTTTAAAATTTTTCTAAATCGTATAGGAATTTCAAATTTTTAAGGGGCAACTGCCACTTCAGCCTAAAAAATTTTAAACTAAATCTCAACTAAATGACTGAAGCAATGTGTATACATCTCAATAATGAAATGGAATGTAAAGATGAAATGGTCCCATGAGTTTTTGAAAGATTCCTCTTACTTTTTGCAAGTAGCCAGAATTATTGTATATGAAGATAAAAGGGCATAAGTAGAATCATTGGTCAGGCTCCATTTTCCACTAAAATCACAGAAACTTAGAACCATGATGGTCACCGTCTTAGCCTTAGGACACAAATTGCAAAGCAGTTGAGCTGCAATGAAAAGGACTCCAACCCAATAATGCCCACTTCTGCCTCTTCCTTGTTCGTATCAACAACGTGCATTTTTTGGCCATATATGTCAGCAACACCTTCGGGCGTTGATTCATTTCAAAAGCTCCATTCCTTTATACAAACATATTTCTTGCCCACATATGTTAACGATATATTCTTGCACTTTTATGTGTATGATGAGAGATTAAAGTGACTGGTAAATTTTTTTCCACATTAATAATATACGTATACTTGCAATTATTTTGAATCTCGTTTAGTGATGGTTGAATTCCTCAAGTTTTTACGTCAACCAAATTCGAATATTTTAATTTCAGATTCAAGCGGTTCTGATTTAAGCAGTAGATGTGACAGTTGGGTCGTTTGGGTTGAGTTATTTCGGCCCGGTCATTTCCGGGCCTATATCGCATTCGGTTTAGGTTCGAACCAGTTCAGATCGAATCTGAGTCAGATTTAGCTCGGTCTATGGTATTTCGGGTCGAGTTGCGTATTGGTCGGGTCAATATCAGATCGATTGATTTTCGGGTCGGGTTAATATCATACCAGTTGGTTTTTGGATCGAGTCAACATCGAATCGGTTGATTTTTCGGGTTGGGTCAATATCGGATCGATCTATTTTCAAGTCAAATCAAAATCGAATAGGTCAATTTTTTATTCTGGTCAACCTTTGTATCTTTAGGTCAATTCCGGTCAAGTTTATTATGTATCCAATTGATTATATATAGAATTATTGACATATTCTTGTAAAAAAATTATTTTTTCCCTTTAAATCTTATAAGTTAGGCTCAATTTCAACTCTTATTATGCATTAACACAATTGAATCTTTACGTAGAAGATCCTAAAACGGATAGGAAAGTAAAGCTTGACATCCTTAATTTTTTTTAAAGAAAGTAAGCTTCGGTATGGAAGGCTTTCTTATCTTGCTAGGGATATTTTGATTGTGTCTCTCACCATTGTTGCTTCAGAATCAACTTTTACCATAAAGGTTAGATTTTGAATAAGTGAAGAAGTTCTTATATATAAGAAAATGTGTAGGCTTTGACAACATTTCGTAGTTGGTTGTTCGGTTATGAATGTATGATTTTTATTACTGATGCAAGCAGAATTATTATAGCAATGTGCAAGTGTACACGTCGCCTCAAGTAATAAAGTGATTAGTCAAATATCGTTCCCACAAGGATTGTGATATTCTAAATTCAATCTTACTTAATGAATTGTGATAAAACAAATAATTATTGTATAATTGAATGAAAGTAAATTGTCTAACTAAGAATTGCACTAGCTAAAGTAGAATAATAATTGCAACAACAATAGGTAGAAAAAGCAATTGCTACGGCAAAATCATATATCAAAGATAAAAATAGAATTGTCATGAATTGATTATTTTTTTTTTTGAAAGGTAATGGGCCTCATTAAAAACCCCCTCTAGTCCTAAATAGGGGGAAAAGAGTGCCCTAAGATTTTATTAAGCATAATTCGTAATTTTACAACTATCACAAGAAATGACAAAAATCAACCACAAAACCTACACCCATGTTGGAAGTCCAACCCAGAACAGTTAACACGCTTATGCTAAACATTCACCCTGTAACTTCCCAGGCTTACACGTTCGGCCATTAGATCCCAAACGACACACTAACCAAGCACACCTTACAGAGCTTTGACCCTATTACATAGAACACCATGCGAGATTTCGGCTGAGGGATCACTTTCCCAATCTGCGAACAATGCCTGTATCACACAGGTTCGGAAATCTAATGAAGTCTTGCATTGAGGGCACTGCCTCCGGCCACTTACACTTACACCAATGACCGATCCTAACCAACGTAGTATCGAATAGGCTTGGTAGACATAACTTCTTGTTGTTGAAAAGAATTTCGTTCCGTTCTATCCATACTGACCAAACAATGCCGAAGAAACCTACATACCAAACTGGTTTTTTTGACGCTTTGATAGGTATTTTTTCCCACAAGAGTAGCAGGTCCTTCAATGTACCTGGGATTACTAAGCAGACGTCCCACTTCTTACACCAGTTAGTCCACAAGTTCCATGTGACATTGCAATGGCAAAACAAATGGTCGCTGGTTTCATCCGACTTGCTACACAACGGGCATCGCGATGCTTCGAAGTTACTACACCCTCTTTTCTTTAGAGCTTCAATGGTTGCCACTCGGTTTTGAATGGCTCTCCATAAGAGTAACTCCACTTTTGGAGGAACTAGGCGCTGCCATATAAACTTCCAAACTGTGTCTACCGTATCCTCAGGAGCTGTAGCCTTATAACAGAAATCCTTAGCACTATAGATCCCACTTGAAGCAGCTTTCCAGCAGAGGCTGACGGTGCTTCTTCTTACAGACGGAGTTCGGTTCAAGGTAGCCATAAATTCTGTCCACACTTCTTCTTCCCATTGAAACAGTTTACGCCTTAGTGCAACCTTCCAGACCCATCGTCCATTCACGATTTTCCCGAAATCTCCTATTATGCCGGTTTTGTCAATCGCCAAGGAATAAATTCTAGGGAAGGATTCTTTGAGTGCTGAACATCCTATCCAATGATCATCCCAAAACTTAATGCTCTTCCCATCGCCGAGTTCAAATCTGATATGGCTTGTAAACAGATCATTTCTATTGTTCAAAGGTTTTGTAATATTCCGCCAGACCCAAGACTGCCGGTTCCGACCAGTGTTCAATGGAAGCAGCGAGGTGGTCGGGTATTTTTTGTTTATAACCTCCCTCCATAGGCTTTTGGGTTCACTACTAAACCTCCACACCCATTTGTTCAACAAAGCACGATTTTTTAATCTCAAGTCATAGAATCCCAGACCACCAAACTCCATAGGTTTCGCAACATTTTCCCATCTAATCCAATGAATTGGCCTTAATTTAGTAGGCCCCCAAATGAAATGAGCAATGTGTTTATTCAGGTTATCAGCAATAGTTCTAGGCATTTCGAATATGCTCAAATAGTAGATAGGTAAATTGCACAGAACCGCCTTCACTAAGCAAACTCTACCAGCCATAGAGAGATACGTACCTTTCCATCCCGCCAGCTTTTTTACAATCTTTTCCGTCACTGGTTTCCATAGGGCAATAGAATTTCTCGCGGCCCCCAACGGCAAGCCTAGATAGGTCGATGGAAGGCTTCCCATGCCACATTTCAGCTTTTGTGCCCAATCCCTCACTTCAATCTCTGCAATGTTAATACCATACAAATTTGTTTTCTTAAGATTCAAACTTAACCCCGACGCCAATTCGAAAATGCGAAGAATCCGTTTGATGTTCTGAACATTAGACAACTCGGCTTTTGCAAAAACAATTAGGTCATCTGCAAATTGCAGATGAGATAACATGAAATCACTATTGCCAACAGTAACACCTTTTATAATCTGCCTGGACACAGCTTTGTGCAGCAGCGAACTCAGTGCCTCGCCGACTATATTAAATAGGAATGGTGACAGGGGGCATCCCTGCCGCAGCCCCCTTGAGATAGAGAACGAATTAGTTGGCTTCCCATTTACCAGTACAGATATCTTAGCAGTAGAGAGACATAGAAAAATCCATCTTCTCCATCGGCCACCAAACCCCATTTTGTTAAGAATGAAATCCAGAAACTCCCAATCAACTGTGTCATATGCACGTCGAAAATCAGCTTTAAAGACTATCGCCTCTTCCTTCCTTTTTGCCAAGTCTTCAATTACTTCATTGGCTATCAGAACACAATCAGAAATTTGCCTACCCGATGTGAACGCGAATTGGTTGTCCCCTATCACCTCATTGCTGACCCTTTTAAACCTCCGCGATAGGACTCTTGCGATGATCTTGTACAGACTATTAACCAGGGATATTGGGCGGTAGTCGTCAACTGATACTGGACCCATTTTTTTTGGAATTAACGCGATGAAAGACTGATTAAAATGCCTGTCCATAACCTTCCCATTATAAAAGTTGTTGAAAAAACGAAGAACACTATCTTTAATAGTAGGCCAAAATTTTTTGTAGAACTCCATATTGAATCCGTCGGGCCCTGGTGCTTTGTTGCCGTCTGCCGATGCAATAGCCTCCCATATTTCTTCGGATGAGAATGGCTCTTCAATTGCCCTTGCAGACTCATGACTCAGTTTTTTAACATTGCAATCAAAGTCTTTAACTCGGATAGTGCTTGAGCTATTGAAGTTCTGTTTGAATACATCTTCAAAGACCTCTTCAATTTTCCTCTGATCAGTATGAACTTGATTTCCCCATTCAACAGAAGGTATAAAATTTCTGCTTTTCCTCAGAGAAGCGATTAAGTGAAAGTACCTTGTGTTTTTGTCTCCCTCCGCCAACCATTTGGCTCTGGATTTTTGGTGCCATTCGCGTTCTTCCCTTCTCAAGCTATTCCATAGTGTTGCTTTGAGACTTTTAATTTCATCAGCAATCTGTGCATTATAACCAATCGAACAGCACTGTTCCTCCAGGTTAGCGATTTTTGCTTCTACTTCAGCAGACGAGGAATGCTCTTTACCACGGAAATCTTGCACCCATTTTTTTATTGCCACTTTTACTGCTTTCAGTATGTTCCCCACTCCTTTACCTTGCATACTCGAACCAATACTCCTCACCAACTCTGCAATTTCAGGATTGTCCAGCCAATGTGAAAACAGTTTGAAGGGTCTAGTAATGTTGGATACTTCATACTCAGTGATTAGGATTGGGTTGTGGTCGGATATGTTTCTCGGCCAACAAGTTTGGATCAGCTTGGGAAACCACGAAATTATTTCTGGGGAAACTAAGATCCTATCAATCCTACTGGCCACTATGGACGAACCACCTCGAAACCAGGTAAATTTACCTCCCTGGAGAGGTAGATCTAGGAGTTTATTGTTTAGGCAAAAATTACTCAGAGATAACCCCACTTCCAATCCAGAACTTACTCCAATCCTCTCCTCGGATGACATTACATCGTTGAAGTCTCCGCCAACAATTACAGGCATGTTTAGATTAGATAAATAGAGTGACACCTCTTCTAGGAAATCCCTTCTTTCGCTTGGATTATTAGGAGCGTATATGTTGATTACTCCGCATTTATACCTGTTTGTGCCAATCACCCCAACTAACGCGATGTACCTCTTCTTCACCACCATGTCTTCAACTTTCAAGAAATCCGAATCCCACATAGCAATTAACCCACCCGACGCCCCTTCCGAAGGGGACACAGCAAATCCATCAAAATTTCTCCCCTTGAGCCTGTTACCAATCCCCGGTTTCATCTTTGATAGCTTTGTTTCTTGTAAAAAGCAGATTTTGCACCTCGATTTGTTGGTAACTTTCCGCACTGCTCTCAACTTCTCTGGTCTACCCAAACCGCGAATATTCCAACTAAGAAGCATTGTAATTATCAGAACAATAATGGACACGAAGACATCACAATTACCTCCTTACTGGTCCTCCCTCCCTTCCGCCTCCAATAATCGAGCCACAACCTCATCGTCTGTTGCATCGAAGACAACTCCTAGAGAATTCCCCAATTTCAGGGTTCCCATCGCCTCATTTAGCTCATTGTTGCTGCTTCCAACATTCTGACTTCGGATGCCTGGGGGATCTTGAGGCTCACCTCTTGGTAACGCCATGCCTTTGCTTTGAAGAGATTGAGTTTTCTTTTTCTTTTTGAATTCTTTCTTATTTTTTCTCACAACCAGTTTGTATTTACTTTTGGACATATTAGCTTCGATCAATTTTTTTGACCGTAATCCTTCTGCCAAACTTCTGCACTCATTTGCGTAAGCCAGTGGGCTTGAAGTAGCCAATGTAATCTCTTTGTCATTACTGAGCAGGCCCACCTCAACACTAACCAAATTGGAATCCAAAGAGGCTTGGGGACTTTGGGCTTTAGATATAAGGGGAATCACAGTTGGATTTTTTCTTGACTGACCCATATTAATGGTCTCCATCGATTCGACCCGGACTTCATGCAACCCATCTCCACTCAGATGTAATTTGGGTAGTTGGTCCGCCGCCAAACACGGTATTTCATGCACAGATGGGACCCTATCGCTTGCCAACAGCTCCTCATCATTGATTGTAAAATCATTACACGCCGATTTTGGGCTCTATAGTTCATTCCCATCAGTAAAGTCCTCATTAATGTGGAAATTGTTCCACGAAGCGTCACCATCAGCCTCATTCCTGCACCCTGTCGGACCTCCACCGTCGATGAAAATTCTGACTTCTTCAGATTCCTCTGTTCTGGTCTTTATGGTATGAAGGACCCCGTTGTGGATTACCGTGATTCTATCAGGAATGAGTGACGCTTTCTGAACTTCAACAAGCAATCTTGCTCGATCAAAACGCATTAGGTTCGATGTTTCTTCGTCAACCTGGATAACAGACCCCCAACACTCCCCCAGCTTAGTGAAAAAGGATACACTCCATAGTTGAACAGGCACATCAAACAGATCTACCCATACTTTGATTTTTCTTTTTCCATCATAACCCTGGAAAAATTCCAGCTCGTCAAACCAGGTATTCAAAAGTTCCTCCCGCCGCGCCCATAATTGGATTTTCTCCTCCTCACACGAAGCTCGAATGATAACCAGTAACCCTGCCCATGGACATACTGTGGCACGATAACCCTCCGAGATAAGATCTTCCTGTACAATATCTGGATTATACATTGATTTTATTTTGCCCACCAGACAAAAGTTAGTCCATGATACTTCAGATTGGGGAATCATAATAGTAGGATTTTTTCCAAGAGGTGACGCCGCCGCTGGGGTCCCGGCGACCGTCATCACACTAACTATGTCATTGTGACAAGTGGTAAAGTGGTTGTTGTTCATAATCTCATCTACGACAATCCTGGCTCCTGAAGCTTCTGCCTGCCTTTTCCGCACTCCCACTAGAACATCTTTGAATGATCTCGAATCTCTTAGAGAACCGCTGGACTTGGGTTGAGCTCTACGCACATTCTCCTGCTTTTGTAACCGGTGTTGATGCCGCTCATTTGCTTTATTTGCAGTTTTCTCTGCCGCTAAGAAAGCCCTGATACGGTACCCTTCCACTATCCTACCATTGCCTTTAGTTACTGCCCAACCAGCTTCTTCTACGGTTTTAAAACGGACAAAAGCAAAGGTAGCAGGCTTATTTGCCCTCCTCCGGTTCTCATATGCGATATAAACATCGATCACCTCTCCAAAAGGTGAAAAAACCTCTCGAAGTGTATTTATCCGGGTTCTCTTACTCACATTATCGACGAATATGGTAGCTCCCAAACGACGATGAATCTTAGCCCTGTCTGACTCAAGCCCTCCCCGACCCACGGATCTCCAAGCTTCCTCTGACCCTTGGCCCTTCTTCCGCTCACTTATCCATTTAGACGGACGATACTCCTCCCACTTCCTGTAGCTTCCAGACCTCCGAAAGCCCCTTCGATCAGTCCTCCATTCAAACTGCGTGTATTGTCGATCTCTTCGTCTCACAGGCCGCCGGAACTCCTCCCTTCTCTTATCCATCTTCTTCTTCTTTGTACACTTATAAAATGTGAATTATTACTTTTGCCTTTTCATGAATTGATTATTAAACATGATAATTAAAGTCATTGCTAATGATGATGCTCCAACAATTCCCACTCATGATCTTAACACATCTCACCTCTTTCAATAACAAGATTCACAAATGAACTCAAGTATTTATATGTCTATTGCTCTTTAAGCCTAATTGATATTACAACCTATCCTTTTTACCTAAATTGAATCGACGTAACTATTACTATGTCCACTGGTAATTTGAATTCGACTTGGGGCTGCAGCGAGCCCATTGCTCCAGTTCTAGATTGAGGGACGGGCCTGTTTACGATAAAGCTTAGGTTTATAAAGAATGGCAAGAATATTTTGCCCTGGATGTTCAAGTCCAAACTGGATAAACCGCATTATGTGGCCCATTGATGTTGCAAATTTAGCCAACAAAAAAGAGGCATGTCTAGTTCTATTTTGTGTTTTACTATAGATTAATCTATCTATGAATCCGTGTTTTCTCGTGTCCTGGAATATAATAGGCTTGTGTAAAATGGAGAAGAAAGCTTCGGTCAGAAGACTAATCTCTCTGACCAAAGCCAGTGTTGATTTTTTACAAGAATTTAAGTTGCAACTGGTGGATGTTATAGTGGTCAACCAAATTTGTGGCCGATTGAAAAAATTTTGTTGGGCTTATTCTCCTTCGATAGGTTCGGCTAGAGAGCTAATCTCTTTATGGGGTCCAAATGTCTTTGATTGCAAATCGTCCATCATCCATAAAAAAATTATTTTGCTGGTGGTGCAGTTGTAGGTTCAATCCACAAGACTAAATTGTGTTCTGGTCAATGTTTATGCGCTGAACGACTCATTAGAGAGGCAGCTTGTTTTCCTTTATCTAAGCTCTACAATTTCCTCTTTCAATGTGCCTATACTGATGGAGGTGATTTCAATATAGTTTGGGCTGCTGAGGAAAGGGTGGGGGTGAGTCTGAAAAGGAGTGATATGAAGGTTTTCTCATATTTCATCGATTCATTATGCCTTATTGATCCTCTCATGTGTAACATCCTAAAATCTGGTCTAATCGAAATTGGGTTCCAGTGATCAGAAATTACGTATTAATAAAGTTTGAATATAAAATTGGTTAGCTAATTATTGATATCGGGCTCTAATTGAGCTAAATTGTTGTCATTGGACTTTACCGAATAATATTGAAACATATATAGTAACTAAATTGAAGAAAATGCAAGTTGGAGAGTAAAATCATAGTATGGTGTGAGTTGAGGGACTAATCTTGTGATTATTCCCTCCTTGATTAAATCTTGGCTACGTAGGATGGTCTGAGAGCTTTCCTTCAAATTATATGTAAACAAAGGAAATAAGGAATAAGAGACTTACCCGAGAGAGTTCTTAAGCAAACATCTCTATTTTCATCATCTTCTTTCTTGATGGAGAAAGTTTTGAGCTTCATTTTTTCTTCGTTTTAGTGATATCGAATCGTTTTTATTGATTGGGTAAGCTATATTTCTCAATCGGTTATTGGATTCCGTGGATATATCAAGCTTAATCTTAAGCTAGGGTTTTGACTATCCATGGATATCTCATCGTTGTCATCTACATTGAAGTCGAATATTAATTTTGATATTGTTATATTGATTTTGATATCGAAACATTGATCCTAACAATCTCCCTATTGATTTTCTAGCTCTAGAAGTTGATAAAGAACATACGTCGTCTCCATCCAAAGCTAGGAACAAGGGGATTGTTATCCGAAAGTCGTAGAAGCATCGAATTTTGAGATGAGTGTAGTCAGAGTCTCGGGACTAGGCGAAAAGCCTTCCCGAATCTTTTATTGTTGTTTTTGACCATATCACTCATACTATTATTGAAGAAATTGCATTAGATTGCTAATCGGACACTTTGGTAAGTGTTGGTAAGTTTTGTTATTGAATATTGAACATAGTTAATGGTATTGTCATTAAGCATTGTCATTGATATAGTTATTGTCATTGAAATATTGCAAAGAAATTATCGGATATTGATATTGACATTGAACCATTAAACATTGATTATGAAACATGTTTGTTATTGATATTATTGAAATCATTGGTCATTGGAATTCTCATTGAATATTGAATATGGATATGAACACTGAAATCTTGGATTTGAATAGACATTGGATACAATTGGCATGCCAGAGAATTCATGAGCTCAGTGTACGGGTGGACTACGGTCCTAAGGCTACGACCTATATTAATTTGGTGAGGTGGGGGATGTGTATTGATATTGGTCATATTGGCGAGGCAGGGGGACTAGACCATTCATTGATTTGGCGAGGCAGAGGGACTAGACCATTCATTGATTTGGCGAGACGTAAGAATTTGTATATCCACTATCTTGATTCAATCCAAGGGCTAATGATTAAATGAATAAGTTGAACAATGTATATTGAAGCATAATAGTAACATTGATGAGCATATTGATGCATTATATTGACATTGATGAGCATAAGATTATGAATATGAGATACATGTTATTTTGCCATTTTTATTGTTATTACTACCTCACTAGGCAACGTATGCCTAATGTATTGTGTCTCATGCATTTCAGATTGAAAGATCGTGTGTTCGAGGATCGGATAGTCAAGGCAAAACAAGTCACTACAAGCCCTAAAGTAATGTGTTTTGATCTTAAGAACTCCTAGGAAGGTGGCAAAGTAGTTGAACTAGTCGTTTATGCACATTTTGATATGTTTGTGCTATGCTTATGTTTTAATATGGTTGATGGCCCTAAATGTTCTTTTTGTTTGGCTTTAAGTGGTCAAAAAGTATATACTTGGCTCATAAAGGTAAAAACATAGCAAACGTATTCGTATGATCATGAAATTTAGCATGCTAGTAGTTTATAACATTGTAATGTCGTGTGTAAAGTTTCATTGCATTTGAATATTGTTCGGTAAGTCAAATCGAATAAAAACCAGTAAAAATCTGTCATTACATGTCAGGTCGTATCGATACGAGTCATGGCTTATCGATATGGGTTTGCATAATTGAACATAAAGAGCAGGGCGTATCGGAACGGAATATAGCTGTTTCGAAACATTTTTCACTGGAATCGATCATTTTGATATGGGTTCATAATGTATCGATACGGGTCAAAGTTAAAGGGAGTCAATCCGTATCGATACTGGTATTTTCGTATCGATACGGTCAGAAAGGTAAAGTCAACTCGTACCGATACTAGTGTGCCCGTATCGATATGGTCTAAAGGGTAAAGTCAACATGGGTTGACCAACGTTCAACCGTTTCGAAACAGCCCTAGGGTGTTTCGATACGGGGTTAGTTAAGTTAGTTAAAGGCATATTAAACAAATTGTAATATTCACAGTTTAGTCACTGATTTTTGAAAGATCAAATTGGATGAGTTAATGAACTCCAATTTGTATGAAATTTTACAGTCATGTTAATATTGTGGTGAATTTCAATTTAGTATAATCCATTGCATTGAAGGACCCCTAAATTATCGAATTTTTAGTTTAGTCTGTAAAACTTGTAATGGTTAATATTGGCCCTAATTGATTAATTATTGCTTCACGGGGGCTAGTTGGACTAAGTTATATCGAGGTATTGAGTTATTGAATGTTATTGGTTTAATATTAATATAAAAATGAAATTTTGTTGCTCCGATTACTTATTTGATCGTCGGTATCACCTTTCGACCTGGTTCTCGACCAGACCGGTAAGGGGTTGCTACATGATGTCTGGCGAAACCTATACTTGTTCCAACTATTGTGAGAAGGCCTCCTTTAGCAGATTGGATCGCTTCCTAATTTCATTGGAAGCCCTCGAATCTTGGCCTGACACAATCCAACAAGTTTTGCCAAAAAAATATCTTGGACCACAACCTAATTTCATTATCTTTGGTTCAATTGGAGTGGGGACCTAAACGATTTAGATGGATTGACCACTGGGCTGATGAAAAAGATTATGTAAAGATTGTGCACAAGGTGTGTGGCAGCAAGCAATGGCATAGAATTGGAAAATTTCTTCGTGAATTCAAAAAATCTTTAAAAAGTTGGCTATCTCGAAAAAAGTCTCTTGAGGTGGATTCAATTTCTTCTGTGGAGAGTAAATGCGCTAAGCAAGAGGCAGATTCTGCCAAAGGCAAACTTGATACTAAATTTTATGCTGAGTTACAGTCCCTTAGAGCTAAGCTTTGGGAGCGTATTAGACAAGAAGAACGTGATGGGTTGCAAAAGTTGAGGTTGAGATGGTTTGAGGTGGGAGACAGAAACTTGAGATTCTTCCTCATTGTGGCTTTTACTAGAAGAAGAAAAAACTGTATAGATAGTTTAAAATTGGGGGACACAGTGATTACTAAGCCAGAGAAGATAAAAGAGGTTGATGAGAGCCACTTTAAGTTTATTTACAGTGCTACCTCCAAAATCCAGACAAATCGATTAGAATGCAATCTGAATTCCTTGAGTTCTGAGGTTACCAGTTTTTTAAAGAACCCATTTACAAGGGACAATATATGGTTTTTCGTTTCCTCTCTTGATGGATCAAGAGCTCCGGGTCTTCTATGAAAAAATGAGATTTTCCAGTTCTCAAGTGCTTTTGGAATTTGTTGAAAGATGAGATTTTCCAGTTCTTTTCGGATTTCTTTTTGTAACCCCTTCGACCTGGCCTAGACGCCCGACTGAACCGACCGGGTCACACGGAGAATATTGAAGTAAACTGGGAAGTTTACCTCAATAAATGACCTTATTTTTTTCTTTTTATCTTGTCTAGATGCACATTATTACCATATGTGTTTAGACTTGCAGCAGAAGAAACACCAACTCAAACGGACATCCATTAGGTATTCAATTGATTACAAATATGTATTAGGGACCAAAATGCAATTTTGGAAAATTACATGGGCTTATTTAAATTTTAAGTTACCAACCTTTAATTAGTCACATTACATGCCACTGTATCAAATCTCAGCTTAATCCGATTATTCAAACACATTCAATTGAGCATTCGAACATTTAGTGACCAAAATGGAAGAAAATAGAACATCAAAAAGCCTTAATTAACCAACTTACCATCCGAGCGTATCGATACACTTCAGCCCGTATGGATACATCATTATCTCGTCAATTTCTTAGACTTCGAGTAGCACAAAGGGTATCGATACAGCCTCGTGTACCGATATAGTTTCTCATTTTGCACTTTGATCGTATCGATATGGTCTATCATGTATCGTTATGGTATGCCTGTTTTGGTTATATTGTACTGATATGGTAGCCCACGTATTGGTACGTCTGGGCCTATATTGTCACACTTAACTGGTTTTTTACACTTTAATGCACCCCTAACCACACAAGCATGCTTCCAACATATATATTACCTCCAAACATCAAACCTCAATCATTCATGGCGTATTCAACATCATATCATGGCAATTTACATCAAAGGTAAACTATAGGCATACAACCTAAAAACCAATCCAAGCAAGATACCAAAATAAATAACAAAGCACAAACCAATAACCAAAGGCCATATACAAGTCTAAAACAACAATGAACACTTGCTCAAATAGGGAGCTTACACAAATCTTCCAAAACACAATGGATCCCCCATTGCCCTTATTACGTATAGTCTAAACCGAAACATACATTCTCAAATAAAGTCTCTTGCGATCCCTTGCTCCATGCTGCCTCTTGTTGTCACTAGATTTTCACCCATCGTTATTAAATATTTAAAATTAAAATAAAAAACATTTTTCTTAAAATAATAAAGGCCCCTTCTAAAATAAAAGCCCATCCCAAAAGGCCCATTTTTTTAAAACACATTTAAAAAACAAATAATAAGCCCACTTTGAAATGCAAAAGCCCACCTTTTAAACCAATTTTAGTAAAAATAATAAATGTAAAAAATAGGAAATAAAAATGACAAGAAAAAAATAATAAATGAAAAAAGCAGCAAAAAACAGCAAATAATAATAATAATAATAATAAAGAGGAATCATCGTTGCATGTCTTGATGGAGGTCAAGTTAGACGAAGCTAAATGGGTTAAGGCAAGGTATGACCAATTGAATTTAATTGAGGAAAATAGGCTGAAAGTCGTATGTCATGGTCAAATGTACCAAAGAAGAATGATAAGGGCTTATGAAAAGAAGGTTCGCCCTAGAGAGTTCCAAGAAGGCGATCTGGTATAAAAGAAGAAGCTTCTAATCCAAAGTTATCCCCGAGGAAAATGGGCGCCTAATTAGGAAGGACCATACATTGTGACAAAAGTTCTTTCAGGTGGAGCATTGATTTTAGTTGAGACGGATGGAGATGAGTTTCAAAACCCGGTGAACTCTGATATTGTTAAGAAGTACTATACTTGAAGAAAAAACGAAAGAAAAAAAGAGAGAAAAAAATGAAAGAAAAAAGAGAAAAGAAAAAGAAAAAAGAAAATGAGGGTTCAAAATGAAAATCCGCAAAGGGCGTTTTGAAACAAAAGGAGGGTTTGAGTTGAAAACACGTAAAGGGCGGCTTAGATAATTCGTAAGATAGTTTTCGGGGCTCCACAGCTTATGTGTTGTACTGAAAGTTTCCTCAACAATGGTGGTGTTCAAGATCACTTTTGGCGTTTGATAGGAGTTTGGACTGTTGACATCTGAATACTTGTTCCCCTTTCTTTTTTATAAACCTTTTTGTGTTTTCCACAACATTAATAAATTTAGTTTCATGGATTTTTCTTTCTTTCTTATTTTCTTCTCTATCATTATTAGCATCATGCTTTGAAATGAGGATCAATGGATTTGACAATCATTTAGATATACAAAAGATTTTTGAGCATTACTTTGAGAAGGTTTTGGAAAGTACATGGACTATGAAGTGTTTCATAATTAAGATTATCGCTTGGGGCATGTGACGTTAGAATGTTTGAGGCGGAAATAAAGCCTTGTTGCACAATTTTCAAATAGGAAGAAAAGTGAGGATTCTTGAAAAACCTTACAAGTGTCTTGGCGCCTAAATAGTTTTGTGGAGTTTCCTAATCGCCGTTCTTTATTACATGATAATAAGAGCAGGTTTGCAATGTCAAAAATTGACTTAAGGATTTTCGAACATGCTCTAGAGGAAGCGTGTCCTTGAATACAAAAATATTGACTAAAGAAGGCAGATGAGGATCAAGTGTCTCCAATGAAGTAAAGAGTAAGATGTAAAGGTAAAGTCAGTCTTTCCAATTAAGAGTGCAAGTTTAGGTATGCAGAAGATAAAAAATGAAGCAAAAACCAGAGTTGCTCATGATTCATGGGTGAATTCCAAGGTAATGGAAGGGGCTCTATCCCAAGGAATGATGGACGAAGTTGGTAAAGCCAGGAGGAATTGAAAGAAAAGTGGGGCTAGCTTTCTTATCTATGCGAGGTTCGGAGGAAACTCATGTTAATCGGTTGGAATCGATAACCAATATTTCATCAAAATTAAGAAAACAGTCCGAACAAAAGAAGTCTTAAAAGGGAAAAACTTATCATACATTCATGTTTTAGGCATCCCTAGGGGCATGCACATCATAACTGCATTGCATGTCACATTTTGTTTTTTTTCAGGTACATGGACGACCTGTCCAAATGAGGTTTTGCTTATTCATCCAAGCATAAGGAGGATGAAATTTTTTGAAGCATGTTTGGTTATTCATCCAAACATAAGGAGGATGAAATCTTTTGAAGCTTGTTTTCTTATTTGTCCAAGCATAAGGGGATGAATTTTTTCAGAAGAATCTGCTTATCTGTTTTAGCATTTGGGAGAATAGAACCCAACTTAGCTATTCGAGCAAAAGGAGAATAGAACCAGCCTATTCGTTCGGGCATTTGGAGAATAAAACATGCATATCCGTTCGGGCAACAGGAGAATGGAGCCAATCGGAAAATCGGTAAAAATCAGTGCCTCTTTGTCTTTGCTTTATCCCTGTTGCACAATGATAAGCAAAGAGGGGCAACTATTGTCACTAGATTTTCACCAACCGTTATTAAATATTTAAAATTAAAATAAAATAAAACTTTTTTCTTAAAATAATAAAGGCCCCTTCTAAAATAAAAGAACCCAAAAAGCTCATCCCAAAAGACTCATATTTTAAAACCCATTTAATAAAATCAAATAATTAGTCCACCTTGAAATGCAAAAGCCCACCTTTTAAACTCATTTGAGTAAAAATAACAAATAATAATAAATGTTGGAGTGAAGTTCAAGTTTGGGGCAATTTTCTGGAGGCGTTTGGGAAGCAATTCGTGAAAGATCGCATTCGAGTTCTTCGCTTTTCGGTAAAATTCTTCTCTTTTCATTTAAATTTTTAGGTGATTTCCATACTTGTTCTTGGTTGAATTTTGTTTTCTTTTGTTTGTGTTTGTTTGATTTTAGGTCGTGTTCATTGAAGTTGGAAAATCGTTTCACGGATCCGGTAATATTTTTGTTTAAAATTTCTTGATTAATTTCTAGTTTAATCTTTTAAAAAATATTGTATGCTTAAAAAATGTTGTTTAGGGGTTTTTGATCTCTAGAAATGAAATAATTGAACCTTAAAAGTGTTATTTTAAAATATAGGAATAAAATGAATTAAGGTTGTTTTAAGTAAAAAAACTAAAATTAAGGTATTTAATTAGAAGATAATAATTCATGGGTGCAAAAATAATAAAAGGGCTTAATTTGTAGGAAAGAATAAAAGGGATTTTTTTGAAATATATTTTTAATAATAAAGGTAGTTAAATAATTTTAAGAAGTTTTTTTAGGGAAAAAGTAAATAAGGATGATTTTTAAAAAATAAGTAATAAGTTTAAAAAAAAGAAAATAAATTTTAAAAGGGGTTTTAAGTAAAATCTTAGAATTTTAGGAGAAATAAAATGTAAAAAAAGCATAAAGAAAAATTTTTCCTAAAATTTTTTTTAATTTTTTTAAGTCATCTTTTAAAGAAAAAGTTTTTAAAAAATGATGAAAAAAGAAGTCTTAAAGAAAAAACCTTTTGGAAATAAAAATTAAAAGATATAAACAAATGTAAAAAAACTAAAAATGTGAAAAGGGTCAAAAGAAGGGTCTTGGCTTTAAAAGTAAAGAAATAAAAGTTTTTTTTAAAAAAAACAATAAAAATTTAAAAAGAAAAAGAAAATTTAAATTTCTTGTTTGTTCTTTAGAATTAGGTTAAAACTTAGGACTAGGTTCTAAAAGCTTAGACAGAGACATGTTTTTAGAGAGATTTACTTCACAAAAAAAATAAGACACACTTAAGCAAACTTAAACCTTTAATTAAGAATAAAAGACTTAGACATTTTTTTAGAATTTAAAAATAATAAAACCTAGAAATAAATAAAAATGCCTAACACATTGATTTTCCATGTTGCTTGAAAAGTAAAATTAATTTAATGCGGTGTCTTATCAAACGGGAATGACGGGTTAGCGCCAGAAATGCTGGTAGTGATTAAAGTTCATCTCTTAGGCGATAAGGCCGTTAAAATAGTTTGATATTCATTAAACGGACAAATAAAGTCGAACCTTCGTGAACTTGCAAATTACAGTTTTTCGAAAACAAATTTAAAATCAATTAAGTACCAATTTTGGGCGTCGTGGGGGTGTTAACCCTTCCCCACGCGTAACTGACCCCAAAACATGTTTTATGGTTTCCTTAGACCAAAACCGCTGTTTTATTAAAACAAAATATTTTATTAAAATGACCCCGTTTTAAAGTGATCCAATCACACTTTTCAAAAAAGATTGGTGGCGACTCTGTATTTTTTTTAAGTTTTCAAAAAGTCGAAGCTCCCATCCTAATAAAGGGGTTGCGACACCACCAAAACCTCAATTCTCTGCATTGATGGACAAAATATAGCGTAAGCACACAAGGCTTAGTGAGGACTGCTCAAAAGCAAAAAACCATTAATGCATTAAAACTATTTTCCATGTCCACATTGAAATCTCATTTAAATTAACTTAAATCATCATTTGAAAACCATCATGCCTTTAAAACCATGCACTTTCCTTAATAAAAAATCAGCATAATAAACCTTATGCAACATGTATCATGAATCAGCAGCAAGTTCCATTGCTAACACTAAATTTAAGTCTTCCCATGCATAACTACCATATGCAAAGCTTAAAGAGTAAAACATGTATAAATCACAATATTCAACATAAACCATCTCATGGTACATCATCAATTATATTGGCTTACAAGTGTTCATTACGTAAGTCCATTTCTCAAAACAACATATCGGATACACGGATTCACAAGTGTTGTCCCAATACTTCATACATTCTCACCGGCATCTCAAGATTCACACACAGGAGGCTACCCTCCACCGGTGTGACACCCGCGGTGGAGTATTCGGTACACCGTATAAACCTTCCAACACCACTCATTGATAGATGTATGACCCCACTAACGAGAGACGGGATACCACATACACATACCTCAATCATTAAGGTACTTGGATGAAGTATTTGGTACACCGTATAAACCCCTCAACATCCAAGGCGACTTGTTTACAATGTATTCAATACTATAGCCGACTAACTATATCCGATAACATTTATAAACCAATTTCATAACATCACTTGCCAATATAATTCTCATTTCATCACATACCACATTGTTTTCAAAGCATCATCATCAAATCATTTTTCAAAGCATTAAACCATGCTTTAAATCACAAGTATAAACCATATACTTACAATGATCACTTACCATGTGCATCCTTCATCATTTCAACATTAAAAATAGCAAACCACATGCTATAATCTTGCTTTAACAATAGTTAAACATGTATCCAAAAACAAGTACATAAAAACCATTTCGTAAATAGCACAACCGAGAGAGAAATTCCTTATACTTACCTCTGAACTTAGACAAGCATTTCAAGCTTACATCTAAGTTCTCAAAACCACCTCTAAAACATTTCAAAGCTGAAGTTCACGTTCTCACTCACCGACATGCAAAACCTCGATTAGCTGACGTGAAAATAAGCTTCTGAAGCTCTCAAAACCTCACTGATTGCTTTCGAAATGTTCCTCCATGTTTGTAACCCCCTCGACTCGGCCTAGGTGATAGACCGAACTGAACGGGTCACATGGAGAATATTGAAGTAAACCGTGAAGTTTACTCCAATAAACGACCCTATTTTTTCGTTTTATCTTTTCTAGATTCTCATTATAACCCTAGGTGATAGATTACGCAGCGGAACCATATGAATCACGATCAAACAACGATTGGGGGTTTAAATGCACAAAATAACATTTGGGGGACCAATTTGTAAATTTGTTAGATTATACGGGTTTCTTCCAATTTTAGGTTACCCTCTTAAATTTAATCGTGTTACATGCAATTTTGTCAAACATTAACTCCAAACTAACATCCAAGATTATTTAACTTACAATTATAACATTCATGAACCAAAACGTACAAAAACGGAACATTCAAAGATACTTTTAACTAACCTAACAGCAGACCATATCGATACCTTAAAGCCTGTATCAATATGCCCTCGACAAACAAGCTTCCAAAGTCAACATCAAAGACTCGTATCAATACCCTCTAGGACCGTATCGATACCCACTTTTCAAGTAGCTAAAATTCGTATCGATACGCCCCCGTGTATCGATACGCTCCTTCATTTTCATAGAGACCGTATCGGTAACCTTTCCACCCTACCGGTACGCCAAACCTAGGTTGGCTTACCCGTACCGATACAGTTTCTCCAGTATCGATACGCCTGTACCGATTATGCATTCGTTTGCTAGTTTTTCACACTTTAATCCATTCTAACATATTCCAACATACTTCTAACAAGTATAGAACTTAATTAAATATCAAACCTCATACAAACATGGCCATTTCATCAACTAGGCATAGAAATAAGCAACATTTAAATCTATAGGTATGCTTCTTATGCAAAAAGTCATTAAAGAGTCACTCCTTGGTAATTCTTCCTTGATTTCTTGCTAACCTAAAGGCTATTTCTCTACATTGTTGGAAAAGATAGCGTAAGCCATAATGCTTAGTGAGAAGGATGCTCAAAACAAACCAACAACAACAATGCATTTTAAAACCATTTCTCATTTAGAAATCTCTAACTCATCATGCTCTTTCTATCTCATGCTTGAAATCATTTTCAAAGCAAAGTCCACATCATTTAAACACCACATCTACCATTTATCTCATGTATTAGCCAAAATGCAAAGTCTCAAGGCAAAGCCTTACATGCTTGTTTCATCAAAAGTATTTCTCAAAACATGATCTCATCACCACACTCTCACTTTGGAACGGGATCTCTCATCGCCACAAAGCTTGGGTGTTTCACCAAGACCTACCATGGTGGAATCTCTCATCACCACACTCTCACTTTGGAACGGGATGGCACTACCCCCATTGCCCAAACCAAAGAACACGTATGAATTTTGTATATTATAGTGCACGTCTCATCCTATTGGTCGACTAATTATATATGATATCAATAATCTCATTTTATGCCAATATACAATATTTTAACATCAAATACCCATTGTTTTCAATTGATCAACATAAAACAATTTCATCCCATAACAAATGCGTAGTTAAAACATAGCATTTTCTCAACATCACTACTTTTATAAAATCAACATTCTATCTCATGGGATTAATTAAGCCATCAAAATATTTCTCAAATCATGCATAAAGAGTGGATTATCATCTATCTTTAAAACAAGAGCATGAACATGAAAATCAATAGGTCAAAGCCGAGAAATGAGAGCGGAACAACTCAAACTTACTTTCGGGTTTAGATTAGCGTTTCAAACTCAATCTAAACCCACAAACCTTGCTTTCAAGTCTTTGACAACACTTTAAAACGATTTCCACTCACCGATCACGCCTCGCTTGCTTTGCCGAAGCGAAATCAAGCTTCTAAAGCTTTTGAAACTTCACCAATTTTGTTCGATACAAACTCCCATGTTTATACCACACAAAAACAGAGGATTAATGCATCTCAGTGCTATCTCGCTGCACTACCCAAGAACACCAAAACGCCTATCCAAAACAACCAAAAACACTTTCGATTGCATCCCAAACTTGACCCAGCCAAAATCTAACACTTCCATCCAATTTTAATCATCAATTAACATCCAAAAACACCATAATTGCATCCAAGAACCTCCAACAACACTAAAACCATATTAACAACACAAAAACCCAAATCTAACAACCTAAAAACTACTAGAGATCCAATCTATTTCGGGATTAGTATGATAAAATCTTTATTTTAACATCATTTAACATTCAAATCATAACAAAAATCAATCTCAAATCTTACAAAACAGTAGCAATACGAAAATCCTTAGAAATCCCCTTTTAAAGCTTGATTCATCAATTTTCATCAATTAAATCACAAAACATTGTTAATAACTATATTTAGAGAGCCAAAGACTTCAGAATTTCATTAAAGAATCTTGATTAGAGGAGTTGAACGAATCTTACCTCCAACCTTTACCTTTTCCTTCAATTGACAAGATTTGATGAAAGTTCCTCAGAATTGCTTTGAGGTAAATGATGGGGAAGCTAAGGAAATCATTTGCAAAAAAAAGAAGTTGAAAGTTACGTCAATTTACCTTTTAGAAAACTAAAACCTTTTTTTATTAAAATCTCCTTTTATTTCCTTTTTACTAAATCATTTAAAATGGTCAAATTAAAGAAAAATGTTCAATAATTAAATGGTAGCTCCCTAACGATTCTAAGTTTTGTTCCTCTTTCAAAACAATCCTTAAAAATAGATTTTTCACTATTTATAAAATGGTCACTAAACTGAAATCTCGATCTTCCAAAAGCTATTTTCTAAAATTGCCTTTACAAAATCTTTCTATATAATTTTAAAATATTTTAGGAATTTTTCTCATAATTTTATCATACCCTGAACTATGTTTTCCCTGAACAGTTCTCAAAAACTCAGATCTCTAGTTTAGGTTCTACTAACTCTGAACCAACGCTAAAAGCTTCTAGGCGCAAAACTAGGGCGGTACAACGTTTAAACCACATAAGAACAGAGGATTAATGCATCTCAATGCATTGAAAACTCCAGCAAGCAATCCTACCACGTTGCTCTACCCAAAACCACCAAAGCGCCCATCTGAAACAACCGAAAACACCATCAATTACTCTACAAACTCAACAAAGCCAAAACCTAACACTTCCAACCATTTATAATCATCCAAAATCAACCTATTGACAACCTTATACCTCCAGCATCCCTATAATCACATTAGCACCACAAAAACCAAATTCTAACAACATAATCAACTAGAGATCCAAATAGTTTCGGGATTACCATGCTTAAACCTCAATATCAACATTAATAAACTTCCAAAACATGATTAAAGTCAATCATAAATCAGCCAAAATAGATCCATTACGAAAATTACACAAAATCATCTTTTTAAGCTTGATTTAGCCATTTTCTTTAAATCGAACATAAAACTTTGTTAAGAAACACAATTAAAGAGCCAAATACTTGGGAATTTCATTAAAGAACCTTAATTAGAGGAGAAGCATGAAAATTACCTCTAATCCCTTGTTATTCCTTCAATGGACAAGATTTGATTAAAAATCTTCAAGAATCCATTGAAACAAGTTGGGGAAACTCCATGGAAATCATTTGGAAATCAAAGTAAAATGAAAAGGAGGAGATCTCTAGAAGTTTTGTAAGAAAATGTGTGGTTGGCTAATGAGAAAAGAGAGAAAATGAAAGTTATGCTAAAATAAGTTTGTAAAGCTTAATTCTCTTTTTAATCAAAACCTTTTTAATCTTTTTAATTAAACTCATTTAAAATATGTCAAATTAAAGGAATAGCTGATTACATTTATTTTAACACCCTAAAAATTCTAAGTTTTGGCTCTTTTACAAAATAGTCATTAAAAATAGTTTTTTTTTTCATTTTTACGATTTAGTCACTAAAACGAAATGTCCACCTTCTAAAAGTCATTTTCTAAAATTGACTTCAGCAAATCCTTATATACATTTAAAAAGGGATTTTAGAAATTTTCCTCATATTTTTATCACTTCTGAAACTAGGTTTTCTCCGTACCAATCTCGAACTAACTCAGATCTCTAGTCTCGGTCCAACGAACCTTAAACCCAACCTACAAACTCTTAGGCCCAAAACTGGGGCGTTAAAACTCTCTCCCACTTAGGAAATTTCGTCCTTGAAATTTTACCTAGAGGAAAAAGGTGCGGAAACTACTTCAACATTTCCGCTTTGCTTTCCCACGTGGCCTCCTCAACTCCTCAATGATGCCACAACACCTTTACAAGTTCAATCGTCTTACCACGAAGAACTTTGCTACTAGAATCAAGAATCTCAATAGGTTCCTCATCATAAGACAAATTCGGTCGCAACTCAATATCCTCAACTAGCATTACATGCGACGGATCCAATCCAACCTATACCTCCGTAACATCGACACACGAAACACATCATGAATTTTCTCCAACTTG
Source organism: Hibiscus tridactylites (assembly GCA_958450335.1). Lineage (NCBI taxonomy): Eukaryota > Viridiplantae > Streptophyta > Magnoliopsida > Malvales > Malvaceae > Hibiscus > Hibiscus tridactylites. Next base: position 62,103,459 of record OY288265.1, read on the forward strand.
GGAGGCAACCTCAACCGATACGCAACATGACTAACACGCTTCATAACTTCATATGGTCCAACAAACCTTGGACTAAGCTTAACCTTACGTCCAAACCTCATCACCTTCTTCCAAGGTGACACTTTTAGAAACATGCGATCACCAACCGCAAACTCAATCTCCTTACGCTTTAAATAAGCATAAGAATTTTGACGATCCGAAGCCACCTTCAACCGGTCACAAACTAGGTTTACCTTCTTCGTCATTCCTTTAAGCAAATCCGATAAGGAAACTAACTTTTGCTCCGTTTCCGCCCAAGAAAGAGGCGTCCTATACTTCTTAACATACAAGGCTTCATACGGAGCCATTTGTATACTTTCTTGATAGCTATTATTATAAGCAAACTCCACCAAAGGCAACTGTTTCTCCCAAGAACCTTGGAAATCTATAACACAACGCCGCAACATATCCTCAAGCACTTGAATAACTCACTCAGATTGACCATCCGTTTGTGGATGATACGAGGTACTGAAATTGATCTGTGTACCCAAAGCTCTGTGCAAACACTCCAAAAACCTTGTTGTAAACCTCATAACTCTATCCGAAATTATGGATTTAGGTACACCATGCAACCTCACAACTTTTGCAATGTACAACTTTCCCAACTTATCTAACATATACATAGTATGTACAGCTGTGAAATGTGCACACTTCGTAAGACGATCTACAATCACCCAAATAGAGTTCTTCTTTGATGGGGTCAAAGGCAAACCCGACACAAAATCCATCGTAATCCTCCACCATTTCCATTTTGGTATCTTCAAAGGTTGCAACAGCCCGGAAGGAAACTAATACTCAACTTTCACACGCTGACAAACCATACACTTACTCACAAAATCACCCAAATAGAGTTCTTCAATCCACGATACATCTTAGTACTACCAGGATGCATAGAAAAGGGACTATTATGCGCCTCAGTCAAAATAGTGTGCCTCAACCCAACATCATCTGCCACAACTTTTCGACTCTTAAAACACAAAGCACCATCATTATTGAAACAAAAGTCTGTCGAATCACCATCTGCTATATCCTGAACATGCGGTACCAACGAATCATCAAGTAACTGCTTCTCCTTAATCAACTGAACCAAGAAAGGTTTCACTTACAACTCAGCTATCAATCCACCATCCCGCGACACACTCAATCACGCAAACATTACTCTCAACTCCACAGCTACCTTCCTACTCAAAGCATCGGCCACAACATTAGCTTTACCAGGGTGATACTCTATCATCAAGTCATAATCCTTAAGCAACTCCAACCATCTCCGATGCCTAAGATTCAACTTTTTTCGAGATATTAAATACTTCAAACTCTTATGATCCGTATAAACAACACACTTCTCACCATAAAGGTAATGTCTCCAAATTTTCAAAGCAAACACAACTGTGACAAGCTCAAGATCATGGGTAGGATAGTTGTGCTCGTGCACCATCAATTGTCTAGATGTATACGCCACAACCTTCCCACCTTGCATCAACACACAACCCAAACCAATATACGATGCATCACTATAAACCACAAACTTCTTACCCGACTCGAGTTGAGTCTAACATTCGTCCACTCAAAGTGAACATTTTTTTGCAAAAACTTGGTTAGCGGAGCAACCATCTTTGAAAAACCATCCACAAACCTACAGTAATAACCCGCCAATCCAAGAAAACTATGGACTTCCGTCACGGATTTAGGCGTCATCTAACTCATCACCGCCTCAATCTTATATGGATCAACCCGGATACCCTCGGATGACACCCCATGTCCAAGAAAGACAACTTCTTTAAGCCAAAACTCACACTTACTCAACTTGGCATAAAGCTAGTTTTCCAACAAAACTTGCAACACAGTCCACAAATGCTTATCATGATCTTCCTCGGTACGAGAGTACACGAGAATATCATTATTAAACATAACCACAAACTGATCCAATAATTCATGAAACACACGATTCATCATGTCCATGAATGCAGCATGCGCATTCGTCAAACCAAACGGCATCACAATAAACTCATAATGCTTGTACTTCATACAGAAAGTAGTCTTAGGCACATCCACATCCTTTGCCTTCAACTGATAATACCCATATCTCAAATTGATCTTAGAAAACACTAAATCACCTCGAAATTGGTCAAACAAATCATCAATCATTTGCAAAGGATACTTATTCTTAATCTTCAACTTGTTCAATTGCCGATAATCTATACACATTCACATAGTGCCATCTTTCTTCTTCACAAAAAAAAATCGGTGCACCCCAAGGTGAAACACTAGGCCTAATAAACCCTCAATCAAGCAACTCCTGAAGTTGCCTCTTCAACTTCTTCAACTCTTTCGGAGCCATTCGATAGGGATCAATAGACATTTGAGTCTTATTTTCATACAACTCAATGCCAAACTCAACCTCTCTATTCAGCGGCAAACCAGGCAACTCTTCCAAAAATACACCTGGAAACTCACAAACCGTGCATATGCCCTGTACACGCACTTCTTTCGATCCTGGATCCATAACATAAGCTAAGAAAGCCTCACAACCCAATTCAATCAAACGACTCGCTTCTAGAGCTGAAACAACATTGGACAAGAATTTAACATTCTCACCCACGATTACCACTTCATAATCATCAGTGAATTTCAAGGTAACTCGCTTGGCATCAAAATCAACCACAACCCTATGCTCGGTCAACCAATCTATTCCAAGGATTACATCAAAACCATAGAAAGACAATCTCATTAAATCAACCGCAAACACATGACCTTGAATAGATAAAGGACACCTCCTAAACAACTTTTTTGTAACAATCGTTTCACAAAAAAAAACTAGTTACTTGCATTCCCACATCTAACACCTCAACAGGGATATCAAGCAGATGTGCATGCTTACTCAAGATATATGAATGCGTCGAACCATAATCAATCAAAGATAAAAGGACAAATATTGCAAAGTGAATGTACTTGCAATCACATCAGTATCATTGTGTCCCTTGCGATGTGCGTACACCCTCGCAAGACCACCACCCTCAGGTTGAACTGCCACTACATGTGCTACAGCTAGACCTGGCAAACTTGACCCGAGACCCGAAACCCGAACCGAATTACCCGAACCGAAACACGATTTTGACCCGAACATGATGATCCGAAGTTGACCCGAAACCCGAAATAAACCGAACTGAACCGAAACCGAACCGAAATTTTTTGTTGAACCGAAATGGACCCGAACCGAATGGACCCGAACCGATTTGACCCGAACCGAATGCTACCCGAACCGAAAGTTGAACAGAAAGCTGAACCGAATATTGACCTGATTTTAACTCGATTTTGACCCGATTTTAACCCGAATATCTATTTTTAACAATATAATAAATGATAAAATGAAATATGTTTTATTATATTTTTATACTATACCATGGAAGAGACCGTTCCTCTTGTCAAAGTTGTGGTATAATAACATTTTATGTTATTTTACGTTTCAATATTAAATAAATAAACTAATTTTTAAATTTAGAGTTTCAATGTACTAATTTTTAAATTTAGAGTTTCAATATTAATTAAATAAACTAATTTTTACATTTGAGATCTTGGTGACCAATTTTATAATTTCACCATAAAATATAGCATAAAATTGAAATTGTGAACTAAATTGACAATTTGGAAATGGAGAAATTTGAGAGTTCAATGACCAATTTTATAATTATACCATATAAATAAATAGGGGTCAATTTTGGCTAAAAATTAAATCTTAGAAATTAAAATGAACAAAAATATCATTATATTAAATTAATAGACTAAATTACAAAGATTAGTTAATTTCGACCAAAAGTAATTTTTTAGAGACTAAATATCACTAAGGGAAGGGATTTTTATATCCGAAGTCTAAACCGCGGGGATACTTGTGACTAAATTAAATTAAACTAAAACTTAAAGTTGACTAAAATGTAACATTTTAAATGCAACATGACCTAAAAAGTAATTAATCTCTAGCTTAAAAAATTGGTGGCTTATTTCCCTCCAAAATTTTATCTTTTCTCTCTCTATTTTTTCCAATTGTCTTTTTTCTTTTTTTTCAATCTAGCTTAAAAAATTGGTGGCTTATTTTCCTCCAAAATTTTGTCTTTTCCCTCTCTATTTTTACCAATTGTCTTTCTCTTTCTCTTTTTCTTAATTTAATTGAGTTTCAATTTAGATTAATTTAATTGAAATTTCAGATTTAGTTTTAGAATTATTTTAATTATGTTCGTGATTTATGCTTTTAGATTTTAGTTAGCAAAATTAGATCCTAAGTTTAATAAATTAATTCATTTCAGACATTATTATTATTATTATTATTATTATTATTATTATTATTATTATTATTATTATTATTATTATTATTATTATTATTATTATTATTATTATTATTATTATTATTACATATAATAAACTTTGATTTAATATAATTATACAAAGAATTTTGATATGGATACATGAAGCTTTGATTTAAATATTTAATCAAATCCAAATGCATAGATTAATAAGTTTAATCATAATTAATCTCATACACCAATAACACTAAACTAAACCATAAATACTCAACCTCAAACCTTTAACTCAACTCAAATCGAATTGACCCGAAAATTTAAATGTTGACCCGACCCGAAATTGACCCGAAATCGACCCGATTTAGACCCGACCCGAAAGCGACCCGAACGACCCGATTTTAACCCGAACCGAAAGCGGTCGATCCGATATTAACCTGACCCGAAAACAATCGATCTGATTTTGACCCGATCAAATACCCGAACCGAATCCGACTCATCACAGACCCGAATTAGACCCGGACCCGAACCGAATCTAAACCAATTTTAGATAGACCCGAAATGACCCGAACCGAAATGACCCGAACCGAATGACCCGATTGCCACCTCTAGCTACAGCCCTCTCACCATCCTCCCTACGGTTGAAATTACCAAAATCATGCCCAAGGCCTCGTTGTGGTGCAACAACAGGTGCTTTAACCTGGCCACCTCTAACCAACAATGGACAATCACCTCTCAAATGATCAGTCGATCTGTAACTCCAACAAGAGTTGACCGCCACAATCGTAGGAGCCTACGCTTCTCGAGTCAAACGAGGATAGTCTCGACTCAAATGCTCACACTATCCATATACCCAACAAGCATTTTGCTCGGACCTCACCCTATTACCCTGAACTGGCGCACCACACCCAACAACACCTCGCCTTTGCTCAAGCCAATACCTATGATCATGATGCCTCTTAAATTGCCCACCACTAGAGCCAGAATCCACAACTTTGTTACCCGAAATGGAACCACCCACACGAGAAGACAAACCCAAACTCTACTCAATATCCTTAGCTTGCGTCACCAACACATCAAAATATGTGTAATCAGAGGCCAACATGAAAGTCTTCACTTTCTACACCAAAGCATAACGGAATCGGTCGCAACGATGCCTATCACTCGCACCAACTCAGGGGCATACTGGCACAAACGTACAAACTAAACCTCATACTTAGCCACAGTCATGCTACCCTGAACCAAAGACATGAATTCACATTTCTTATCATCCAATTATCTAACTCCTAGATACTTCTTCTTAAAGGTAGCTTGAAAGAACTCCCAGTTCACATCATTAGGCTCCAAAGCCACAGTTACAGTCTTCCACCAACTGTTAGCATCGTCTTGCAATAGCAGAACATCACATCCCAGCTTACGTGCATCATTGCACCACATTTGTTCCAAAATCTGAATTGTACTAGCCATCCAAGCCTCGGATGCCTCAGGCAACAAAACACAATACTCAACACCGCCCAAACTATGTAAGCGTTCTAACGGCAACCTTGCTTGCCCAGCAGCTGGTGCATGCACTTGCACTCCAGCAACAGCAGCCTAGAATGCTCTAGTCATCACCTGAACTAAAGGCGTCAAATCACCCAACAAAGGCCCAGCTTACTCATGATGTCCTTGCTCCTCACCCCCAGGTGGAGGCGGTAGATTCCCTCTATGAGGTACCTCGTTCTCCTAATTTCCCTGCCCAACAACAGTAGCAATCGTACCCGACCACAACTCTCTCCTCGGTCCCATTGTGCTATTATAATTAAGGCATAATAATAAAACAAAACAAAATAATCATGCCAACTTCAAGCAAGGATCCAAGACTTCCAATTCAATTTAAAACACTTCAACTACAGTAATAAGGCAATAGGTATCCCAATTTCCCCAAAGCATAGCATAAGGCAAACAACATACATATCACAAGCACCATGCACAACAACCAGCAAGATTCAACTCACAACAACATGTATATAGCAGTTAACACATACATCACAACCACCGTGCATGGCATCAACAATATTCATTCTTTATCAACAAGAATATAAACAATCATCGTGTAAAGCAAAAATCAACGTACAATTTGCAATCACGTCATATCAACTTACCATCAACTTACCAAACGACCCTATTTTTTTCTATTTATCTTTTCTAGATGCATATTAATACCCTATGTGTTTAGACTCGCAGCAGAAGAAATGCCAACTCAAACATACATCGATTAGGCATTCAATTGATTGCAAATACGTATTAGGGACCAAAATATAATTTTGGCAAATTACAGGGGCTTCTTCAAATTTTAAGTTACCAAGCTTTAATTAGTAACATTACATGCTATTGTATCAAATCTCAGCTCAATCTGATCATTCAAACACATTCAATTGAACATCCAAACATTCAGTGACCAAAACGAAAGAAAATAGGACATTAAAAAGCCTTAATTAACCAACTTACCAGCCAAGCGTATGGATACACTTCAGCCGTATCGATACGCCATTATCTTGTCAATTTCTCAGACTTTCAGTGGCACAAAAGGGTATCGATACGACCTCGTGTATCGATACAGTTTTTCATTTTGCCCTTTGACCGTATAGATACGGTCTACCCTATACCGATACAGTATGCTTGTTTTGGCTATATTGTACCAATACGGTAGCCCGCTTATCAGTACCCCTGGGCCTACAAAGTTACATTTAGCTTGTTTTTTACACTTTATGTAACACCTCCCTCCCGGCTTAGTAGTAAACCGGTCGGGAGGCGTCACGAAAACATGAAAAATTTAAAACTTTTTTGCAACTCATTCCTAAACAATGGGTTGCTTGGCTATTAAGCAACAAACGAGCATAACGCTAAGCAAACCAACATATTCATATATATGACATTTAATTAAATTCTAAGTTGGATGAGATTCAAGTTCAATTTTACAAACTTAACTACCATTAAAATTTACTAATGTTAACATCTTAGTCGACCTATATATAAAATTTCAATTATATACAAATGTACTTAAGTATTTGAATCATACAAGAAAACAATGTATCTTAACCCTTATTAACCTATTCGAAACATCCACCCATACAATATAAATTTCCATTCGATTTATTTCAAGGTAACGAACAAATAAACAAGCATATCAAACCAACATTTCAGTCCACAATATAAACCATTCCATATTTCAAACAAGATCATACTATCATTTATAAAACCAAGTTAACATATTTACAAGTCGAGTCTTAAAACATGATTCTAGCATCACATATATATAAAGGCCATAACCAAGATTATATTTACAACCAAGGTCTCAAAACATTACATGTCAAGTTCATATTTACAAGCCAAGATCAAACTAGCATATACATCATTAACCATATCATCTAGACACCATATGCATGACATAGCTAACACAAAAATTAACTCTATGCCACCATCCAGAAGTCGAACAAGAAAGGATCAAGTCATTCATGATTACTATGCTTGTAGTCTTTGCTCTCGATCAAGGAAGTATTAGCTATCAAACCAGGTTCAATCTGCTAGGTTGGGAAGAAGGAAACAAGAGATGATAAGTACAAAGTTGTACTTAGTGAGGTAGCGATTATTATTCAAATTTTAAAACAAGTTAGATCTTATTCAAGGTATTTAATAAGAAGACCTAGCTAGTCTCATGGCATATTCAATCACATACATTCATCGAATTAGTCATATAACAATAATCAATGCTTGCAAAACAAGTCACAATAACAATTATCATAAGAACAATCCATGCAAGACAAGTCATTTTATGTTTAATCTTGTAATTAAGTTGCCTCGGTTATTAGATTGGTCTAGGTAATCGAGTCACAAGTTGGTACATTTGTACCTAATCAAGAAGAAACTAAATAGTATCACAAGTAGATGCTAAGACATAAATTCCACTAGTACATATAGTACCATTTCACAAGGCACACACAAGGTGCTAATCAAGAAGGTGAATAATTACCAATACAAGAAGGTATATCAATACGCAAATCAAAAGAGCTCTAGACTCTAAGGCATGCCCTTCTACCTAAGCAATCTAGTAAACCAAGGACTTATAGCTTTTTAAATTAGCATATTTCATGTCATAGAAGATAAATCATGATACAACAAGAGGTTATTCAATCAAACCATGGCATGAAAATTTTCAGCAAGCTTTCACATGGATTTTCATATCATTCGGTCATCTAAATCAAGAGCAACCATACTCAATTCTTACATATAACAATCAGACATGGTAAACCAACATGTATCAACCTTTAAATAGCATCCAAATTCAGTAGCATACAAGAAACATCATGCCTCATTCGATCATTCATAGCATCACACAAAACAGTCCAATAATACACATAATTCATAATATCAAACAATCCATTCGAGCATACTTCATGTTTAATTATTTAGCCTCCTTCCCTTACAAATTACCAGTTTGGTTTAAGTCATTTTCATGCAAGTAACATAGCTAAAATTAAATTAAAAATGGTGGTTAGGACACTAGTCTCAACCCTAGGGTAACTACACTCACAAACTCACAAACTTCCAAGCTACTCTTGTTCCTTGATAGTAATCCCCTTGCTCCTCCTTTAGGATGATCCAATCTTGGCTTCCTCCTCCAAGTTGTCAATCCCTTGGTCTTGTTGATCATACACATACATATAAAAGATATATTAGTATCTAAATCATGCATTAGACCACCAATATGCAAATGCTAAATTCAATTTCTCAAGGTTGTCCTAATCTGGCAGACTTGAGCACCAGTCACTAAATTGGTCATAACTTTCTCCATACAATTCCAAAAATCAATTATCACACATTCCTAGAAAGGTAATTCAATATCCTATTTAACCAAATTGGCCTCACATTTTTATCACTTCTAGATTAATACAATTTTTTACTTCTTTATAGGTATTCTGGATTTAAAACAGTTTTGGTGTGCCTAACTTAATTCACTTCCAGATTTTAGCACATAGCTTCAAATTGAACTTCGTTTTCTCTCAACTAAAATAGATATGAGAGTTTAATCCATCAAAATTTCAGCTTCAAAATCCTTATATACGATTTATAGTGAATTTTTAAAGTTGATGTTCATGAACATGGCTGTTTTTTGAGTAGATTTCACTAATTTGCTTAATTTATCAAATTGAGCCATTTTAAGTTTAATTCGAGTTACTAAAAAAATTTCTAATATAATCCCCTGATTTTTAAATAAATCTCCAGAATCATAATTTAACCAATTTTAATCCTAGCATTTTCTAATTATTACAAAACAGTCCCAAAATTCAGTTTTCATAATTCATTTAACCAATTTGTTAATTCCTTCAATCTAACTTCATTTTAATCACCTTTTAGCCAATCCAAAGCCTAAAGCTTACAATTAAAACCCTAATCTTCAATTCATTCCTGATGGAAATTTTCCAATTCAAACACTAATTTTTTCAATTTTACAGATTAGTCCAAAGCCTTAACATTATCTTCAAATCTGTCCTTAGGTTAATCGGTTCTCTAATTCGAGCTAAAAATTAGATTTGAAGTACAATCCTTCATCAAATTTCAATCCTAAGATCATGAAAAACACTTGCATGTATGATATTATCATTTTCATCCATAAATTCAAAATAAGACTCGTGCAAATGCACCAACTTAATCGGTTAACAAAATGGTGACAAGGAGGCTACTTACTTTGCAAAATCTCTAATTCCTCTCAATTCTAATATCAAATTGAACTTCAACACCCCTCCATGGCCAGCAAAACCAGCAACAATTCTCTCCCTTTTCACTCTAAAATTCACGTCATGTAGAAGAAAGGAAGAAGGAGAAGAGAAAGTTTTGTTTGATAGTGGGATATGTCCAATCCCACTCTCTCTCTCAAGTGGCCAGCCAAGGTGATGATTAGGGGCTGGGAAAACTCAATTTTACCCCTCAACTCTCTTCTAGAATTAACTATTTACAAGGGGTAGGCTTGGTCTATTTAAAACTTTTGCATGCAATCTTTTTGTTTAAGCTTAATTCTAGTTAAGTCATCTTAATTTAGCTCTCATATTTTCAATTTCGTTCAATTAGCCACTAAATCTTCTAATTATAATTAATTTGTGATCAATTAATTCAATTAATTAATCAACTTAATTTATTTTCTTCTAAGGTACATCGAGGATATTACACTTTAATGCACCCATAACCACACAAGCATGCTTCCAGCATATATATATATATATATCACCTCCAAACATCAAACCTAAATCATTCATGGCATATTCGATATCATATCATGGCAATTTACATCAAAGATAAACTATAGGCATGCAACCTAATAAACAAGCCAAGCAAGATACCAAAATGCATAGAAAAGCAAAAACCAATAACCAAAGGCCATATACAAGTCTAAAACAGCAATAAACACTTGCTCAATTAGGGAGTTCACACAAATCTCCCAAAACACAACGGATCCCTCATTGCCCTTATTACGTATAGTCTAAACCGAAACATACATTCTCAAATGAAGTCTCTTGCAATCCCTTGCTCCATGCTACCTCTAAAACCTCAAGTCTCTGCATTTTTAGACAAAATAGAGCGTAAGCACACAAGTCTTAGTGAGGAGTGCTCAAAAGCAAAGCACTTTCCTTTAAAACCATGCATTTTCCTTAATCAAAAATCAGCATAATAAACCTTATGCAACATGTATCATGAATCAACAGCAAGTCTCATTGCTAACACTCGATTTAAGCCTTAATAGGCATAACTACCATATGCAAAGCTTAAAGAGTAAAACATGTATAAATCACAATATTCAACATAAACTATCTTATGATACATCATCAATTATGTTGGCTTACAAGTGATCATTAGGCAAGTCCAATTCTCAAAACAACATATCGGATACACGAATTCACAAGTGTTGTCCCAACACTTCATACATTCTCACCGGCATCTCAAGGTTCACACACGGAAGCTACCCTCCACCGTTGTGACACCCGTGGTGGAGTATTCGTTACATTGTATAAACCCCCCAACACCATTCATCGGTATATGTATAACCCCACTAATGAGAGACATGACACCACACACACATACCACATTCGTTAAGGTACTTGGATGGAGTATTTGGTACACCGTATAAACCCCTCAACATCCATGGCGACTTGTTTACAGTGCACTCAATCCAATAGCCGGCTAACTATATCCGATAACATTTATAAACCAATTTCATAAAATCACTTGCCAATATAATTCTCATTTCATCACATACCTCATTGTTTTCAAAGAATCATCATCAAATCATTTTCCAAAGCATTAAACCATGCTTTAAATCACAAGTATAAAACATATACTTATAAGGATCGTTTACCATGTGTATCCTTCATCATTTCAACATAAAAAAAAGAGCAAACTACATGCTATAATCATGTTTTAACGGTAGGTAAACATGTATTCAAAACCAAGTGCATAAAAACCATTTCGTAAATAGCACAACCGAGAGAGAAATTCCTTATACTTACTTTCGAACTTAGACAAGCATTTTAAGCTTAAATCTAAGTTCCCAAAACCAACTTTAAAACATTTCAAAGCTGAAATTCACGTTCTCACTCACCGACAAACGAAACCTCGATTAGCTTACGCGAAACTAAGCATCTGAAGCTCCTGAAACCTCATTGGTTGCTTCCATAACGTTCTCCCATGTTTAAACCACATAAGAATAGAGGATTAATGCATCTCAATGCAGTAAAAACTCTAGCAAGCAATCCTACCACGTTGTTCTGCCCAAAACCACCGAAGCGCCCATCCGAAACAACCGAAAACACCATCGATTACCCTACAAACTCAACCCAACCAAAACCTAACAATTTCAACCATTTATAATCATTGATTAACACCCAAAATATACATATTAACAACATTATACCTCTAGCATCCCCAAAATCAATTTAACACCACAAAAACCTAATTCTAACAACCTAATCAACTAAAGATGCAAATAGTTCTGGGATTACCATGCTTAAACCTCAATCTCAACATTAATAAAATTCCAAAACATGATTAAATTCAATCATAAATCAGCCAAAACAGATCCATTACGAAAATTACACAAAATTATTTTTTAAGCTTTATTTAGTCATTTTCTTTAAATCAAACATAAAACCATGTTAAGAAACACAATTAAAGAGATAATTACTTGAGAATTTCATTAAAGAACCTTGATTAGAGGAGAAGCACGAAAATTACCTCTAATCTATTGCTATTACTTCAATTGACATGATTTGATTGAAAATCTTCAATAATCCGTTGAAACAAGTTAGGGAAACTCCATGAAAATCATTTGAAAATCAAAGTAAAATAAAAAGGGAGAGATCTCTAGAAATTTTGAAAGAAAATGGGTAGAGAGAAAATGGAAGTTACGTCAAAATAAGTTTGTAAAGCTTAATTCCCTTTTTATCAAAACCCTTTTTAATATTTTTAATTAAACCCATTTAAAACATGTCAAATTAAAAAAATATCTAATTACATTTATTTTATCTCCCTAAAGATTCTATGTATTGGCTATTTTACAAAATAGCCATTAAAAATAGTTTTTCCATTTTTATGATTTAGTCACTAAATCGAAATGTCCACCTTCCAAAAGTCATTTTCCAAAATTGACTTCACCAAACCCTTATATACATTTAAAAAAGGATTTTAGAAATTTTCCTCATACTTTTATCACTTTCCGAACTAGGTTTTCCCTAAACCAATCCCGAACTAACCTAGATCTCTAGTCTCGGTCTATCGGACCCTAAACCCAACCTATAAACTCCTAGGCCCAAAACTGGGGTGTTGCATCTTCTATGAAAAGCTTACATATCACTCTTTTAACAACTCGTTCTTATCCTTATTCCAAAGACGAACAACCTTGTTTCGATTGAGGATTTTCGACCCATAAGCCTTGTTTGTTGCATCTACAAGCTTCTTGCAAAGGTACTCACGTTGCGTCTCAGTAGAGTCTCTAATGAAATTATTGGAGAATCACAATTTTTCTTTTGACCTGGTAAACAAATACTGGTATGCTCTCTTATTTCCAATGAGATCATAGACTATACTAAAAGAAGAGTTCTTTGTGGTGTTGTTTTCAAAGTGGATTTCCAAGAAGCCTATGACTCAGTAGATTGTGAATTTTTACTCTTTGTTATGAAGAAGATGGGCTTCGGGATCTATTGGTTCTCGTGGATAAAGACATGCATCTCTTCAGTAACGATATCGGTGTTAGTTAATGGCTCTCCTACTAAGGTCTTCTCCACCTCACGTGGTCTTCGGCAATGTTGTCCGCTATCTACATTTTTATTCAACATTGTTGTAGAGGCTCTCAGTTCCCTTTTCCACAAGGTTATTTCCTATGGATTTTTCTCTGGTTTTAGGATAGGTAACAACTCTCTAGAAATATCTCACTTACAATTTGCTGACGACCTTATATTATTTTGTGAAGTTAGCGAATCCCAAATCAAGGATGTGGTTCGCATTTTGAAAGGGTTCGAGCTCGTTTCAGGGCTTAAATTGAATCTAAGAAAATCCAAGCTCCTTAGCATAAATGTGGAGGATTCATTAATTGATAAATGAGCATCAATTATCCACCGCAAAAGTGAGAAGTTCCTATGTGTTTACCTTAGCCTTCCTTTGGGACAACAAAAAAAAAATCTATTCTGATTTGGAGGTGATAATGGGTAAGTTCAAAAATAAATTTGTTGGATGGAAATCTAAAATGCTATCTTTCAGGGGTTGTATCACTCTAGAGAAATCTAAAATGCTATCTTTTCGCCATGGTGCAACAATTATAGTGTTTCGTTTGAAAGTGATTGTCAATTGGTGGTGGACTGGTTGCAACGGCCTCACTCTTCCCCTACTGTATTCAAGCCTCTCATCTTATCATGTTTGAGCATTAGTAAAGGCTTTGATTGGAGCATTCATTATGTGCCTAGAGAATGTAATTCCATGGCTGATAGCTTGGCTAAAAAGGGTATCTCGAGAGAGAAGACTTAGTCGTATTCGCTTCAATTTAAGTATTGAGATTGATCTAATTCTCTCATTGTATTAAGTTAAAACATTGATACACTGCACTCATTTTCTTTCATCTAAGATTAGAGAGGTTTTATTAATGAGACGTGTATTTATGTTTACATCATGTATGATTGTGCTTTTAATCATATTATATTATTTCAAAAAAAAACCCACACGAAAATCATAACTCTCTCGACAGTAGGCTAAAATATGAGCTTCTAGCTCTCCGTTGATATAATAGTGATAAGCAACCATCATAAAACCAATTCAAGCCAAGTTTAGTTGATGGCTCGAGATCTCAAAATATTGTATGTGTGTCAATACAACAAACATCTCATAAACAAAAAGCTCAATGGCCTCCGTCAGCTCAACCTCCGTCGAGGAAGCTTCTTCAAATTCGTCATTCGTTGTTGAACTCTTTAGATTGTGCGTCTTTTAGCTCCACCCAATGCAACCTCTTCCATGCCAAAAGTGTGACTCTAACTCCCTCTTATACTTGGTAAAAAAGATAAAAAAAGACAATTCTTTTGAAGAGTTAACAGTTACCTCTTGAATTTGTTTTTTATTTCATATAGTAAATCTTGTTTATTACATCATCTTCTTGCATTGGTATTCTATTACATTTTTTATTTTAACTTAAAAATATATTTACTTAATTTCTTGGTTTATTGGTAAGCAAATTAATAATTCTTTTTGTTATTGTTTATGCATCTATGGAAGATGACAAGCTTGTTGATTTTATGTGGATTGGACTACAATAAAATTCAACAATTGATTCATACATTATGTGTTTATTTTGAGATCACTTTATTGATCTTTAAACTTTATTAAGAAACTCAATGTAGCTGAATCTGATATGTAAGAGTAGTCTTTATTTATATTTTGACTTGGTTTATGGCTACGTATCACATTTGAACTAGAACTCTTTATTTGAGATATGTGTTTCATATTAATTTGTATTTGTAAAAAATGAAAATTTAATTTTCTTTTAAAGTTAATTATAGTTCATTGTGTAAAGATGTCAATTGAAGTTAACCACGTAAACAAAAGATCCAGGTAGAGGATAATAAATTTTTATAATCTTTCATATTAAACATTAAAAAAAATATGAAAATTATCGAACTAGATATAAAGATAGTCTTTTAAAGATGAAAGATGACATTAAACTATTAAATTATTACTAAAGGTGGTGGTTAATCGGTAATCTAATACAACAAGATAATATTGTATGGTTTACTATTTTATCAAATTGCTAAAAATAGATAACAATAAAAGTAAATTATTCCTTTACTTTGACTCACTTATCGGGTTAAAATTAAATTGATGTTTAATTCAAATAGAATTTTGGCAAATTAAACTCAATTTGTTTTTAGTTTTAGTTATTTTTAGATTCAGTTTGTTTTTAGTTCGGGTTGATTTTTGATTCGATTGCTTTTAGTTTAGATCAAATTAGATATGAGTTGCTTTCGATTTTGATCAAATAGAATATGAGTTGCTATCCGTTAGGATCAAATTATCAACTAAAATTCAGGTGGATTTCAATTCAAATCAATTTATTTTAAATTTTGGATTCTAATCCATATAGCCCTCAGGCCGGATAAATCAATTCGTGTATCTGATTCGAATCAAGCTTGCCAAACCTATTAATCAGTGACGAACATTTTCATTCCAAGCTCGTAACAAGTATAAACCGTCTATTTATTTTATCAAGTAATATCGGTTTGGTTGGACCTTGAATGTATACGTAGGCTACAAAGCCTATTTTAGGTATTTCAAATAAAGTTATAACCATATTTTTATAAATTTATTTTATTACAACCTTATAACATTTTTTGTTTTTATTTTCAGATTTTATAAAGTACTATTTATAACATTCTATTTTTTTTATTAAATAGAGATATTACATTCTCACCTCAAAATTTGAACTCATATAATATCAAATAAAATAAATATCTTTAGCCACTAGACCTATTAATAGATCTCATAACATTTCATTCTCTAATTTCAGGTACACATAATTTAGAAAGAAAAAGAAAACTAAATTGATAAATGATTAAGGTCTTAGGATTTAGATTTTAATTTTTAAATAATAAATATACAAGCTTGCATAATTTTTTTACACCTGCATAAAAAGAATATTCTTATTAAGAGGTGGGAAAGTAAACACCAAGTGAAATCATCACTTTATAAAAATAGTGGACTCCAACCCTTTTAACGAAGCATATTAATAAGAACAATAATTAAAATATAATAAAAACAACACAATTTATAAGAATAATTCATCAAAATATATTTAACAGTAATAACAGTAGTGAGATTAATAGTATGTAAAAGTTCAACAAAAATAACAAGAGGTACAAACGACTGAACGAGATAACGATATTTTTAAAGTTGAATAAATAAATTCGTCTCAGCAAGCCTTTATCAGCGAGAGCTTGAAGAATTAGAACTATTAAAGTTAGAATTCAAATGCCCTAATATTTGACTATTAAAGAATTAGAATTATTTAAAAAACTTTAAATAACTCTTCATATTTAAACTATAAAATCTAAGACCTAAACCTTAAAATAAAAAAATTGTGTATTAAAATATTTCTCCCTCTCTCTATATATAGTTTAGTATGTAGGGCATATAATTTAAAGTTTAGGTTCTTGGGTACTAAGGTTTGAAATTTAGGTTTTAAATTTTATAGAAGGGTTGTGTAATTTTTTTTACACAGCTTGTGTATCAAAATATAACTACATATATAAAGGGTAATTATTTCGTTTCCACAAGCACTTCCGTTTTAGTTTTATGTTTAGATGTTATAGGTTTAGGTTTATTGGTTTATAATTGATGAGTTGTAGTTATTGGTTAGAATTTAGGGTTTAGAAGTTAAAACTTAAATCCTTAATCATATTACCATAAACTCTAAACTATAACCTCTAATTTCTAAATTCTAACATTAAACTCTAAATCTAAAGCATTTGTAAAAACTTTTTGTTTCCTCCGGCATGTGTATTGAATATAATCCTACATAAGAAATTCGATTCCTAATTTGGGCGCAAAAATTCAAACTTGAAGCTAAGCATAAAATAACAAACTCATCTTTACTATAAATATGCCTCCATTGGATTTTTATTGAGTCATGCTTAAGCTTAAAAAATGAAACTCAATAATTCAAGCTCAAATCAAACTTTCAGTGTGTGTATGGCTTTTCTTATTCTTTCTATTTTTTTGAACTGACAACGAAAACAAAAACATGGAAAAGGGAATGTGTGAGTTCAGGGTATAAAGTTATCTTTAAACAGATTTGATTAATGTAGATTCTGTAAAATTGTTTAGTTCAACGTAAACGATTCATATCAAAGCACCAAACCCAGCAAATAAATGGTGGAAGTAAACAGCAGCCGACAGGGAAAACATCATTATACTGAAATAACAGCAACATCAACACAAAAATAACACACCTGGAGTACAATAATGTTTTAGCACCTTTTGTTCGACCTTTTACTTGGTTCAGTAAAGATTAACATGCGATGAACAGAAAAATAAACCCAAAAATATGAATATAACATAGAGCAAAATTTGTCCTCAATTGGAAGTATGACACATAACACTGATCAATTAAGCATGCAGGAATTGTTTGATCATCGGAAATGAGAAGTAAACAAATTCCTGGGTTTCTAGTTTCTACTTTTTCTTTTTTGATCTTTTTGGTACATAGAATAACAGAGATCAAAGAACAAGAAAATTCTGCAATGCTACTACATGAAGGGGGAAAAATGGGGCTAGAACAACAAGAATAATCAAAAGGCCTTTTTTAGATTTGCCACACAGATAAAGTCCCATTAATCAAATGGCATTCCTAAAACAGAGTTTGATAAGTAAGGATACTGAAGATGAAGCAAAGGAAAGGTAATTGGCTTTTGGGGGGCATTCCCCAATATTTTCTTCAAGATCAACAAGCATTACAAACTATATATTGCGTACCAGAAATGCAATTAGATGCAGGACATCTAAAATCTCGAGAGCTAGAAGTAGGTACCCTCAGGAGGTTGGACCAACTTTCGGTTTTGTTGGGCTGCCATCTCCTTTTTCAGCTGTGTCAGTAAATCCTCCATGGTATACTCCCTCCGCCAATTTGCAAGAAGTCCAAACTTCTTTGGTTCCACCTGTGGTCATTGGATGCCATCAAATTATTGCCATTTAGTTTCAGTACGCATACTTGTTAAAAAAATAAAACAAATACTGTTGCATTAGTCAGAGTGCCCTGCATAGGTGAATTACTTTCAGAAGAATGAGTATTCAAGCTCCATCTCTACAGAAAAGAAAGCAAGAGATGGGTGTGTGGTCGAGGGTTGGGCAGTTTGCAAATTGAAACAAACCAGATTGCACCATTCTCAAACCAGTGAATTGTTAAAAGAACCAATAAAAAAAAGGCAGCATGGGATCAACAAGTAGAAACAGATATGAAACAAATTATTAGTATACCACTCCAGTTTCATGGTTAACACAAGTCATGTTGATCCTTGAATGAAAACGAACACTTGGTGGCTTCTCAGGATAATCTTTATCACAGAACAGCTTCAGCTGATAGATTCGACCTTCATGTACAGTCTGAAAACAGGAAAAACAAAAATCACACACAAAGAAAGAAATGGAAATCCAAGTATGAATCAACCACTTTCAAAATCAAGCAGTAACACATCCATTGTTCATGAGTACGATAATCCAAAAGACAGGTGCCACTATACCAGAATTCCAACTATTTGTGAAAAGGATCATGAGCAACAATAAGATACTAGAGTAATGGCATATCAGCCCGATGGTTCAGAGTTTTCACATATGGTTGACCACACAAACACAAAGTTTCATCTAAAGGAACGACATCGTATGATTTCATGACTGTAAAATAAGCAATTACATTATGAGGACCAATAATGGTGCCAGTCCAAGAGCGCATGTAAATGTCATCTCCATCATCCATTCCATAGCTGACAGTACCATCTCCAATACCTTTTTCGCCACGCTCAAGCTCCTCCAGCAATCTGAAGTTCCGAGGCACTGCAAAAAGAATTTATAATAATTATGATCTGTAAAGCTAATACCTTAACAAGTCCGAACATTGCACATGATGCCAAAGAACACCAATCCAGGAGGTTGGGAAAGGTAATCTGACTCTCATCTTTTCATGTTAAGCATGTTAAAATGACGAAAAAATCTCATTGCCCGAGTTTAATCAGATTAGACCTGCCATATTAATTATTTGCTTCAGTTGGATTCAATGATCAAGGATGAGTCAGCTTCCGAAGCTTCTTTCATATCATAGTATAACAGGACACTATTTATTTGTTTCATCTTCTTGACTTAAATATACCTGCCACTTCTTAATTGTTTCAAAGCCGTTAATAGATATTTAGAAAACATCCCAAGTTTCTGGTTATTACAATCTCCTCTGGTTTAATTAAGGTGTGAACATCCCGAAATTGGACAGTCCAGGTAGTATAAAAGGGAAAAAGTGGTGACATCGATAATGACTAGAATAACTTGTCTCTAAAACTAATCTATATTGGCCCTCCAATATGATAACTGTTCAAGAAGATGTAATTTTCATTCTCATCATCCATGGTTATAACTACTTTTAATACAAACAAGACAACATGAGAATTTTCATCGTGTTTGTGATTCAAAATTTTACGCACAATACTGGAAAAAAAAACCCACCAAAACTCGTAAAATTTTAAGATAGTTATATTTACATGGCCTCGAATTAGTTAATGTAAAGCTTCTCACCAGAACTATAAATGTAATTTAGCAAAATTATTAATAAAATACTCAGCATTAGATTAAAACATTATAAGAAACATACTAAAAATTGCTAAATAGATACTCAAGTTAGGTCATTAGAAAACATATTTTACATCGAATAGAACAGAAATGAAACCAAACCAGAAACAAATGCATAAATTTAATGCTACCCAAAACTTCAAATAAATAATAACCCTATAGAACAATAGAAAAACAAAGGGATCCCTTTCATTTTCTTATGTTAATCCATATAAACTAACCAAACCACTGATTACATATGAAGAAATGATAAAATGACGAAATCTATGAAACCTATTAATGGAAACTAGTAATGATATCGAGTCGAGAACTAAAAGAAATAAAGAGAATGGAGAAAGTAGATCGAAAGGCTAACCCACTACACTCGATCCTCCTGAGCCAAGCGTCATGGTTGGTCCGGTGTAGGGTTTTGTTTGATGGGTTTGAAGAGATCTATTCGATTCGAGAGAGAGATAGGACGATACTAAGAGCGAGAGAGGAGTCAGAATAGAGAATCTCGTAAAAGGACATTTTTTTTATTTGTTAATTCACGAATACGACACACCTCTTATAATTGGAAATTAAATTTAGGATAAACTACACAAATGACCATCATACTATTAGAAAAGTCTCGATTTGACCACTTTACTTTTTTTTCGAAGCAATTAAACCACCATACTATTAAATTGGGTGCAATGTGACCACCCGCCGTTAGAGGTTAACGGTAGGGTGACGTGGCAGTTAAAAAATTAAGGGTATAATTACACATTTGGTCATTACTATTTACACATTCTTTCAATTTAGTCCTAATTTTAAACTAATAAAATAAATTAATTAGGTGGTGACACGTGTCAACACCTTATTGGAGGAATTTAATTATTTATATTTGATATAATAAATTATTTTCTCCTCCAATCAGGTGGTGACACGTGTCACCACCTGTTTAGAGGAGAAAAACAGAATTCTCCAAACTTGCGCTAGATGGGAATCGAATCAGGGTGAAGTAAGGATAAAAACAATGCCTTAACCACTGCACCAAGCACATATTTGTGCTATAAATCACCAATTGTATTATATGTCTTAATCACTGCAGCGCCTTTCAATTTCTGGGTAACTTATTACTTTAGTAACCATAATCACGAGTTCTGAGTTTGATTTATAACCATCGATAAGATGAGAAAAACAAAAAAACTAGTTTTGGTTATAGTAAAATCATTTTCTGGGTATGCATTTTAAGTTTCTTTATAATTTCCTTCTATAAACCATGATGATCTTTTCATTTACTTGCCTAGATGTCGAATTTCTGATTTATTCGTTTTATGATTCTTATAGTACCCAATATATTTACATTACTTGATCACTTTTGAATTATGAATTCATTGAATGAATGATGGTTTTCACTTTTCAGTGCCAAGTTGTAAAACGTTATATATCTCATTTTATATGTGTTGTTGCTCATGATACTGTCCTTCTTTATTTCCTTTGTTTCAGAACTAACTATACTGAAGATATTTTGTTCGAAAAAAGTGTTTTAAGTAGTTTGTTTGATTTAGGTTTTATTGGTTTCTTTTGTAGAATGAATGGCGTGCGATTGAGTGACAACAGAGTCGTGGTTGGATCTATTATGCCATTCATCGCCCTGAACCTCACATCATGCTCTTCATGAGGCTTCTCAACTATCAGCAGCAGAAGAAAATCAGGCCCAACAAACTGTGCTCGCCAAGTAATTATAGCAGTGTTTAGTAAAATCAATACCCTAAAAGATGGATGAAAACAGAAAATGTTATCCAGTGCAAACGATTTGAATGTTTAGTAAAATCTTTGGTGTCGATAACATCATATTATGGCTATTGCTAGTATCTTCTGGTTTAGTAAAATCAATATCTCGAAAAATGGATGAAAACAAAAATAGTTATTTAGTCTTTATGCAGAGCATAAACGGTTCGTATGTTATGGAATACTGGTAGTTGTTGTGATTCTCTAACGAGGCAGAATTCATGTTAGGCTTTATTTCTATCTGTACTGTGGCGTCGATAGCATCATATTATGGCTACTACTAGTATCTTCTGGTTTTGTTACTTAGTGCTTGGTGATTAAGACATATAATAAAATTGGTGATTTATAGTACAAACATGTACTTGGTACAGTGGTTAAGGTGTTGCTTTTACCCTTGCTTCACCTTGGTTTGAGTCTCATCTAGCGCAGGTTTGGAGAATTTTGTTTTTCTCCTCTAAATAGGTGGTGACACGTGTCACCACCTGATTGGAGGAGGAAAATAATTTATTATATCCAATATAAATAATTAAATTCCTCCAATAAGGTGTTGACACATGTCACCACCTAATTAATTTATTTTATTAGT
This sequence comes from Hibiscus tridactylites, assembly GCA_958450335.1. NCBI lineage: Eukaryota > Viridiplantae > Streptophyta > Magnoliopsida > Malvales > Malvaceae > Hibiscus > Hibiscus tridactylites. Next base: position 62,126,025 of record OY288265.1, read on the forward strand.
TTAAAATTAGGACTAAATTGAAAGAATGTGTAAATAATAAGGACCAAATGTGTAATTATACCTTTAATTTTTTAACTGCCACGTCACCCTACCATTAACCTCTAACGTCGGGTGGTCACATTGCACCCAATTTAATAGTATGGTGGTTTAATTGCTTCGAAAAAAAGTAAGGTGGTCAAATCGCGACTTTTCTAATAGTATGGTGGTCATTTATGTAGTTTACCCTTAAATTTATATCAAGGGTAAACTACCGAATTATTAAGGCGTGCGGCCTTAGGCGCTTTTGACGCTAATCGGTCGTCTATTTTAGTGAAGACAGCGCATGCAGAAGTTCCTATACGGGATTAATACGGGGTTTTTGGATAATTATGAATTTTCAAGATTTTATTTGATTATTTGTAATTTAAATCAATATAGGATTCTGCAATATCTATTAGGATCAGATTAGGATTTTATTTTCAACATTTATTTATTATTAGAAGTTACTTATGTAATTAGGATTCCTAAGTTTACTATGATTAGAACTTCTCCAAGGCTTATATAAGGAGGCTTCAATCACATTGTAATTCAGATTTGAATGATTAAATAAAGTTCTCTTTTGAGTTCAGACTTGCAAGAAGTATAACTTGTGTTTTTTATTTTAGAAGCGATTCTTCAAGTTCGTTAAAATTTGTTGTTGATCTTCACACTCCTGCTTGCCTAGGTAACTGCGTTTAGGAGGGTGGGTTAGAGCCGCTTGAGGTTGCTTGCTTGGTTAATTGCAATCAAGCGGGTTATGAGGACAATTTATCCATTTATCTTTCATCTCCATCGTCATCGCCTATCTTCATCCATCTTTTCACCGATCCAACATTCGCGCCAACATCCTTATCCGCTTCCGCAAGCTTAACGTTCGCGTATACGGGGCTGAGTCTGTATCATTTGGTATTAGATCAGTACTCCTGCTCACAACGGCTCGGGCAAGCCCTCAAGGCTTCGATGGATGCGGAAGCGCTTTGAGCACTAGGGTGGCTACTCTTAGCCACTCGAGAGGCACGATCACAAAGAGAACAAGTAAGAACAACCGAATGACAAAGGAAGCTAGAGTAAATGCCAAGAGTTTATTATTCAACTTTCAAATGAGAGTGAAAGGAATGAGATAATACAAATGAGGGTGGGAGGCTCTCTATTTATAGTTGAGCTCCCACTCAATCAATGGTTAGGATCGATTTACATGGATGGCCAAGATTAAGCCGTAATCAATACAAGATTCCCTAACTAAGGAAAGATTATCAAGTCATACTCTTCTTTCCTCCGATAGGCGACCACACCCGATATGGCAAGATTCTCCCTTTGGATTGTTGTCTCTTGCCTTATCTAAAAAGCTGGTGTGAACGGGCTCTCTAGCATTCTCCATGTAATGGGCTAAGCTTGTGAACTTGGCAAGCCCGGTGGTCTAGCTCCTTCGGGTACTTGTGCCCTTGTCTCGTCTTGGGCCAAGTCTGGTTACCTTGGCAAGCCTGTTGCCTCATACCGAACCCCTCCGTCAGATACTTGTACCATTGTCGCGGGCTCAGGAATTTGGCCCGTGACATTTTCCCCCACCGAACTTAACGACGCCCTCATCGCTGCACTCAAACGATCCTGGGTTGGGCCATCCTCGTCGCGTGCTAACACGTCTCCGGGCACATCTCTATCGTAGGAGCCTTCTCCTACCCGCTTTGAGTTGCCTTCACTCGAGCACTCATGGCTCCGCGGCAAAGTCTTGGGTGTCACCACGTTGAACACTGGATGGACACTCAGACTCGTCAGCCCATCTGTTTGGCTCTTTAGAACTCTGAAAGGTCCCCTCCAAGCTTTATCTCCCCCGCAATGAAAGTTAGGTCTTACTCGACCTACACTCATCAACAATGGCAAGTCAAACTCAAAACCATAAAAGTTGTGTTTGAGATGTATCTTCCTCTTGGTTGCATTTACTCTAAAATGGGTCAACCTCTCAGTCTCCACGAAGTTTAGCCCCATTTGCATCGAACCTCCCTCACTGAAGTTCTTTTCATACATCGGCCCTTCTGCCACGAAGTCCGTTGCTCCACTATGCATCGGCCTCTTTTGCTTAAGGTCCGTTGCTCCTCGTTGCATCCGCCCCTCTGACTTGAAGTTTGGTGCACTCTTCTTGAATCGATCCTTCTTCTTTGAAGATCGATGCTTTCTCTTACGTCGGCGCTTCTTGCTTGAAGTCCTTCGCTTCTCTCCCACCTTGCCCATGGGTGATGTCTCCACGATCTCAATGTCCCTCAACGGCTTGGCCCCCTTCGACACACTATTGGTCTCAAAAAATGATGTTCTTTTCCTGAACATCCTCGGCAAGCTCTCTCGTAGCCTTCTCGGACATGATCACCTCTTTCTGCTTTCGGTCTCTCTTGGCCTTGCCAGAACTAGATTGCTTCGAACCAAGCTTTGTAGCCTCGCTCTCTTCGGGCTCGGACACCTTGGCTCGAACTGGGCAATTTCGCAACTTGTGAGGCCTCTTGCAATGGTAGCACTCTAGCTGCTTCCTCTTTATCCTCGGCTCGACGGCTTTGGCACTCGTTGTCTTACCGGGTCTCGATCTTGGCTCGGCTACTTTGACAGACGTAGATGCACCTTGGTCCTTTTTTGGCTTATTAACACTTGCAATTGCACCAAATCGCACTACTTCCCCTTCTGGCTCATCTTCTCCCTTAATGAGTGCAGCAAGGCGATTCTTCTCGAGACAGTCCCTGATAACATGAGAACCGTCACAGAAATAGCACTTAAGCTTTTTGCTCACCTTCTTAGTCGGCACGGGCTTAGCCTCACCACTCCCACCGTCACTCGTCGTGGGCTTGGACTTCTCCATGCTAGCTGGCTTGTTTCTCGCAGGCTCAACTAACAACTCGGCCACATCTTGGGCCTCCGAAAGCTTATGGGCGCCACCTTGCTCCAATGCAAGCTTTGCCCCCGGTCTAAGTCCCTCTAAGATGGTTTTGAGCACACCCCATTCACTTATTGCAGCCTTGCAACTAAGTAGCTCTCCCTCGAGCTCATTCACCTCGATCCGCAAAGCCTGCACCTCGGCTTCACAAGCATTACTCCTTTGATCAGTCCTCACCTCGTTGAAAACTCATCGCGTCTCGTCCTTGAACATGTCCTCCATGGACTCTACTTTTTGAAGGCGGGACTCAAAAACACATTGGGTCTCCTTCACTGCCTCGATGGATTCCACAAGTCCGATGATCCCTTTAACGAAATGAGTTGAGGATTTTCTGAACTTCTTTAACGGTTCCACCCTTGACGGATTTCACCTTCTTAAACAAGTCATCTACCCGGGATTTAAGAGAGAGTGTTCGATAATCAAAATCCTCAAGATAAACTTTTACCTCGTTCATTGTCAGTCGTCTCCAATAGTTTCCACCACGACACTCCTTGCCTTCTTTTGTGGAAGCATCTTCTCCTTACTTTGCCATCTCGATCACAATGCATGCCCCCTCTCGACTCGTTCTGATTCCACTTGTCACGGGGCTAGCTTTCTGGCCTCGCAGAATCAAGCCCACCGTGCGGCCTTGGGCGCTTTTGACGCTAATCGGTCGGTTCCCACGCCTAAGTCAGCCTTCAACCATCCTTGCGAGTACTCCTGCTCGCAATGGCTCGGGCAAGCCCTCAAGGCTTTGATGGAAGCGAAAGCGCTTTAAGCACTAGGGTGGCTACTCTTAGCCACTCAAGAGGCACGATCACAAAGAGAACAAGTAAGAACAACTGAATGACAAAGGAAGCTAGAGTAATTGTGTTGAGTGGATCGAATGATCGAACTAAACCAAGAGGGGGTGTGAATTGAAATTTTAATGTTCTTGGTGGTGGAAATTGCAAATCAAAAGATTGACAAGGAATTTTAGAGTGGTTCAAGTTCCAAATGAACTCTACATCCACTACCTTAGCTTCACTAAGCATTTGCAACAATTCCACTAATTGCTCTTCCCCTTTTCTAGGCTAAGGAGGTAACCCTTACAATTTTCGGTCAAATTTTCTACCCAAAATTTGACCCAATCCTCACACAAATAAAACAAAGAATTTGTTGGCTAAACAAGTATCTCTCAATACATAAACTATCCCAATTACAAGCACTCAACCCAATTGAAATGATAAGAATTAAAAATACAATTGGGGTTTCTAGACAATAATAAAATTTAGGCACAAATGCTTGGATTTGATGTTTGAATGTTTGCTTTTGGATCAATAGTTGTTGCTGAAGCTTTTAGAGGTCCCTTTTATACGTTCTCATTGATTTCTAGCCGTTGTGGTTGTTGCATTCATCAATAGAGCCGTTGGGGGTGTTATCTCCCCTCCATAAATGCAGTCTGCAACCAACCGTTTCGAAACGCCCGACCCTATTTCGAAACAGAACAAAATAGAAAGAGCCATTGGGTGCATTAAAGAGCCCGTATCGAAACGGTCAGACCTGTTTCGATACGCTAAGAGCCGTTTCGAAACTTGTTTCGAAACATTTTGCCACTGTCAAGGGTCGTATCGAAACGGCTTGAGATCGCTTCGAAACGCCTTAACGGTTTGTTAAAAATCAGTTAAAAACTTTCAACGATCATATTTTTCAAATCAATTTAAGAACCGTTTCGAAACACTTCATATCGTTTCGATACGGTGTCTCTTTGTTCTAAAGTCGTTTCGAAACTTGTTTCGAAACATGGGTTGACAATGTTGAAATCGTTTCGATACCCGTTTCGAAACATGGGTTCACAGTTTCAAAACTGTTTCGAAACGCCTTACGCTGTTTCGAAACAGGGACTCGAAAATCACTGTTTTGGCTTTAAGAACACTTAGAAAATTTTTTATAAACTTAGTTTTTAACTTAGGCATATTCCTTAAATCATATAGAGATGTTTGAGGACTTAAAAATTTGTTTTTACATTTTCAATTTAGTCCTTAGGTTCTTTAGTTATATCAAAATTAAAATATCGGTTTCACAATCTCACCCTTTTTGATATAACAAAACCAAAGTTAGAATTTTTAAGAGTTTTGAAAATTTTGAACACATTTTAACTCCCCCTCAATTTAAGATAGGTTTTTAAAGTTTTTTTTAAAAGATTTAAGGATTTAAATTCAAGGTTTAAAACTTAAAAACACTTAAAACATTTAAAACGAATTTTTGGCTCTTAGATTACTTCTCCCCCTTTTTGTTAGATCAAAAATAATATACAAGGCTCATAGAGAAGAAATAGGGTTAATGACAATAATCATCAAGCAATAAGCAATAAGCAACAATAATATTAAATCATAAAATTAAAATATCCAAAACATAAATCTTCAACAAAAAGTTCAAAGCATAATCCCAAATAAAATCAAAAGCATAGGTTCATAAAACATAATGGAAATAAAGATGCAAACTTAATCCTAAAATGCATAACTAATATGATATGTCATGAGAAACCTAGGCCTCGACGTCACCATCATCATCCGAGGACTCATCATCGCTCTTGACTTGAGAACGGTGAAACTTCATCCATTGGCCATAAAAGGTGGAGAAGGACATGTCCATGGCCGATTGTTGAGACTCAAGGGATTGGAGTCGATTCTCATTGGCAAGGAGACGATCTTCTACATTTTGCAAACGTGTATTATAGCACCAAATCCCGAAGCCATGTTAGTGTCCATGGCGTTGAACCGCTCGGTAAGAAAGGCCGTGAGAGCTTTATTGTTCGCAACTTGAGCTTGTGGTTGATGTTCAACGGGAGGAGGAGGATGATGTGCTTCCCTATCAACACCTTCCCAATGTCCATTGTTTACATAGCGAAAACTGGACTTGCGGAGAGAGAACTCACCAATTTTTGACTTGCGGGGTTCCGGAGAGTCGTAGGTGCAATCAAGATTAAGTGTGCTAAAGATGTGACTTAAAATCGTTCCATAAGTGAAGAATTTCAGTGCATTGGTGTCACGAAGCTTAACATTGTTAACTATTTCGGCAAATATGATCTTAACTAGATTAGGGCGCTCACCACGACGGAAACACTCAAGCCAAAAATAGTCTACTTGACGGATGTGAGGATATTTACCTCCGGAGGGGCGAAGGAACCATGAGACCATCAATGAAGGAATCTATCATGCGCATCCAAGCTAAGCACCGAACCAGTGTGAGAACCAAAGTGACTCTCATCCGCAATTCCTTCGTCCTTAAGAGAAAACGTAGACTCCAAGAGGGGGATGTTAATGACAATCCTCTTGCCCAAGATAGAGGACTCAAGGCCAACCACTTCGGTATTATCATCATTGTTAATAAATTGAGCATTGGAGTAAAAGAGAAGTACCATGTGTTTGTAGCAAATATTCGGGATACTCAATAGACTAAGGAATCCCCATTCTCTTAAACGGTCGAGATAACGAAAGAGAAATCGCTCGGAGTCAAGAAACGTGAGATCTATAACACGCTCACGACGAACTTCGTACTCCTTGACATATTTGAAACGATCCCTCATCTCTTGAGTTCGAAGAGTTTTTTGAAATAGCAGGGTGCGATTTGGACGAATACTCGAGTCACCAGATTGAACGAACCTACGCTTTTTGTTAACATTCTCTGTAGCCATCCTAGAAACATTAAGCAAGCGAAAAAAAATTAAGTGTATACATGAGATTTCGTAATCCAATCCAATGATAAATCCCACTTAGGTTTAAAACAAGTTTTAAAAAAAATATACAAAAAATTTAAGAGAAAAACAGTAAAAAAAATACGAGTGAAAATTAATATATTCTAATAAAAAAATTGAAGATTTTGAAATTTTTTTACAAGATTTGAAAAACCCAAGTATCAAAACATATAAACTATACAAAATTAAAATTTTCTAACCTAAGATTCGAATACAAATTGAAAGAAAAAGAAAAAGAGGAAAATTACCTTAAATTGGGATTTTGGATGAATGGGTGAAAATCCTTGCACAAGATCGTTGAAGCTTGCTTAGACTTGTGTTTAAGAGTAAAACCCCTCAAAATTTGGTGAAAAACAAAGAGGTTTAGAGGGTTTTTATAGGGAAAATGATTCTAGGGTTTTTAGGGTTTGGGAGAGTTTTAATTAAAGCATAACTTTATCATTAAAATCCCTTTTTAAAGCAGTCCGCGAACCCGTTTCAGAACGGTGTCGACCGTTTTGAAATGCGAGCACGAAGTTTGACCGATTTTTCAACTCCAGCTGACCGTTTCGATACGTGTTTGACCGCATCGAATCCCCGTTGACTCGTATCAAAACTTGTTTCGATACACCCCTTGGCAGTAGCCAAAACGTTTCGAAACCCTTGGAAGGTGTTTCGAAACGCCCTTCTCTCATATAGAAATTTAAAGCATCCGTATCAAAACATGTGGAACCGTTTCGATACACGTGGGCCTGGAAGTGCAGATGAGGCTCTAAAAGTGCAGAAAAATGAAATTTTCTAAGGCCTAACTGGCATGAATGACATGAATGAGTAGGAAAAACATGTGCAAACATAAACATACTCCCCCTAGCTATAGGCATGGATGAAATTAGGAGTAAAAACACATAAACATGACATTTCACAAGATCAAGCAATTTTAAGCACAAAAGAGGTCCTAAAAGGTCAAGGTAGGCTAGTTAGACCTAACTCTCTCCTAAGGGACCAAAAACGCTCTTTGTCTAAAGGTTTTGTAAATATGTCCGCTAATTGATTTAAGGTGTCAACATACTCTATAACCGCATCTTCTTTAAGGACATGATCTCCAATGAAATGATGCTTTTTTTCTATATGTTTGGTTCTAGAGTGTTGGATGAGATTTTTTGTCAAACATATAGCACTAGTGTTATCACATTTTAGGGGTATGGTTTCAACTTTAATACCATAATCTAAGAGTTGTTGCTTCATCCAAAGGACTTGAGCACAACAACTCCCTAAGGATATGTACTCGACTTTGGTGGTAGATAAGGCTACACTATTTTGTTTCTTAGAGAACCAAGATATGAGCATACTACCTAGGAATTGACAAGTTCCCGAAGTACTCTTCCTATCGATTTTACATCCCCCATAATCCGCATCCGAATAAGCATGAAGGTTGAAGGTGGAGTCTGTAGGGTACCAAAGACCTAAACAAGGAGTATCTCTAAGGTACCTAAAGATTCTCTTAACGGCTATAAGGTGAGACTCTCTAGGACTAGCTTGAAACCTAGCACACAAGCAAACACTAAACAAGATATTTGGTCTACTTGCGGTAAGATAAAGCAATGATCCAATCATAGAACGGTAAAGCTTAGAGTCAACACACTTACCTCCTTCATCTTTGTCAAGCTTTGTAGATGAGCTCATAGGTGTGGCTTGAGGCTTTGTATTCTCCAAGCCAAACTTCTTGAGCATGTCCTTTATGTACTTTGCTTGATTGATGAAGGTGTCATCCTTCTTTTGCTTGATTTGGAGTCCCAAAAAGAATGAGAGCTCCCCCATCATGATCATCTCGAATTCACCTTGCATTAGCTTAGCAAACTCTTTGCAATGACATTCGTTAGTAGAACCAAAAATAATATCATCAACATAAATTTGTACTACTAAGATGTCATTTTTATACCTTTTTTATAAAAAGTGTAGTGTCCACCTTGCCTTTTTCAAAACCTTTTTCAATTAAAAAGTTTGAAAGTCTTTCATACCAAGCTCTAGGAGCTTGTTTTAAACCATAAAGAGCTTTAGTGAGTTTGAAAACATGATTTGGAAATTTTGAGTCTTCAAAACCCGGTGGTTGTTCCACATACACTTCCTCATTTATAAACCCATTTAAAAAAGCACTTTTAACATTCATTTGAAAAAGCTTGAAATCATGATAACATGCATATGCAAGCAACATCTTAATGGCTTCCATTCTAGCTACGGGTGCATAGGTTTCATCAAAATCTATTCCCTCTTCTTGAGTGTAACCTTGTGCTACTAGTCTAGCTTTATTTCTCACAATGTTACCACTCTCATTTAGCTTGTTCCTAAAGACCCATTTAGTTCCTATGGTAGATTGATTACTAGGCCTATCAACTAATGTCCAAACGTTACTTCTCTCAAATTGATTTAACTCTTCTTGCATAGCCATAATCCAAAAATCATCTTTCAATGCTTCTTTTATATTCTTAGGCTCTATGCATGAGATAAATGCAACATGATTCATTAATCTAAGAGAAGATTGAGTGGTTACCCCCTTGGATGGATCACCCAAGATTTCACCATCTTTGACATAGTTGAACTCCCTTGGGTAGCTCACTTCCTTTTCCTAAAGAGCCAAGTCCTTCAAGGCTTCAAGAGGTGGATCTTGTGTGTCCTCTTCTTTTGTTGGAATCTCATCCTCCTTTGAAGTTTGTCCTCCATCAAAGGCATTTATGATTCCTACATCATCATCATCATAAGAATCCTTCCTTGGAAGGAGGTTATCATCGAATACAACATGTATAGATTCTTCTACTACTAAAGTTATTTTGTTAAATACTCGATAGGCTTTAGAGGTTAAAGAGTATCCTATGAAAATAGCTTCATCACTTTTTGCATCAAATTTACCTAAGTTGTCTTTTCCATTATTTAAAACAAAACGCTTGCAACCAAAAGGAAGAAAATAGCTAATGTTAGGTTTTTTAGATTTTAAAATCTCATAAGGTGTTTTCTTTAAAATTGGCCTAATCATTACTCGGTTTACAATGTAGCAATCGGTGTTTGTGGCTTCCGCCCAAAAATATTTAGGTAAATTATTTTCACAAAGCATGGTTCTAGCCATTTCTTGCAAAGTTCTATTTTTCCACTCAACTACCCTATTTTGTTGAGGAGTTCGAGGAGCCGAAAAATTGTGGCTAATACCATTTTCATTTAAAAAATCTTCAAACCCTAAATTTTAAAACTCGGTTCCATGGTCACTTCTAATATGTGAGATTCTAAGTTCAAGATCATTTTGGGTTAGTTTTAAAAATGTGATGAATTTTTCTAAAGCCTCATCTTTAGTACTTAAAAATAGAACCCAAGTAATTCTAGAAAAATCATCAACAAGTACAAATGCATTAGATTTACCACCCAAGCTCATAGTCCTAATTGGCCCAAATAAATCCATATGGATAAGTTGTAAACATCTACTTGTAGAAACATCGTTAATGGATTTAAAGGAAGACCTATGTTGTTTACCCTTAGAGCATGCATCGCAAATTTTATCGTTTGAGAATTTAATCTTGGGTAAACCTCTAACTAGATCAAGGGAAACTAGTTTTTCTAAAACACTAATGCTAGCATGTCCTAGTTTCCTATGCCACAACCATGCATCATTTTCATTTTGTGCTACTAAGCATGCATGAGATGTATGTATGTCATCTAGATGCACCATGTATATGTTCCCTATGCGATGACCTATAAGCAAAATATTATTAGATTTAATGTCAACAATTTTGCACCCATTTTTATCAAATAAAACATTAAATCCTTTATCACACAATTGACTTATGCTTAACAAGTTATGTTTAAGACCATCGACATACAAGACATTTTCAATAAGAATAGTAGAGTGATTACCTATGGAGCCAATACCTTTAATGTGGCATTTGGAGTTGTCACCAAATGTTACCACTCCTCCACTCTTTGGCTTTAGATCAATGAATCTACTCTTGTCTCCGGTCATATGCCTTATTTTTATGATATAAAGCCTAAGATTTAATATATGTCATATATGGATTTTAATGCTCGGAAAAAAGAAAGAAAATGTGGTTTTAGGAAATTCGAACATGACATATGTGTATAAACATCTAACCTAATTAAATAAACCTAATAATTAAATTAAAGTTAACAATATTTTATATATTTTTTAAATTATAGTTCATGCACTATTTAAAATAAAAGATTTAAAACCATATGGAATTCATTTTGAATTATGTTCGTGGATTTGGATTCCCTAAATAAATTTACTATAATTTTAATTTTTTAATATAATTATATATAATAGAACAAAAAAGTGCTTGGCCTAGTGGTAAGCACCCGCCCCTTGCATTCCAAGGTCCCATGTTTGATTCCCCTTGAAAGCAATCTCCATGTTAACATTTTTCCACCTCCAATTGGGTGTGACACGTGTCACCACTTGATTGGAGGTGGAAAATTAATTAAATAAATTAAATAAAAATAATTAAAGACTTCCAACAAGGTTGTGACACGTGTCACCATCTTATTGAATAATTAATTTATTTTATTAGATCAATTTAGGACTAAATTGATATATTGTATAAATATAGAGAACCAAATGTGTAATTATACCAATTTTTTTAACAGTGACGTCAACCTTTTCGTTCTTTTAACGGTGGGTGGCTTAATTGGAACCATTTAAATAGTTAAGTGGTATATTTGACACAATTAAAAATATAGTGGTCAAATCAACAACAACCCTATAGTTTGGTTGTCATTGATATAGTTTACCCAAGAAAAATTTAAAGAAGAACAAGAGTAGCATTAGGGTAGTTTGGACCTGAGTTCAAGAGATTAAATTACAATGTCTTTACCACTAAGCCAAGTTGGCTATTAATGATATAACTTGCACACTTCAATATACATATCTTATACTGTAGTAAATGTTAAAGGAAAATTAAAAAAGAATGACATTGGGGTTGTTTAAACCTAGAACCAAGAAGATAAATTACCACATCTTTACCACTAAGCCAAACCGCTTTTAATAATATAAATTGCACACTTTTATATACATATCTTATACTGCAGTACATTTAGGAGAGAAAAAAATAAAAATGGTTGAAAGGAGACTCGAAATTAGATCATTTGGGATGTGTATAATCACACAAACATTTAATTTAATTTAAATCTAAAAATTATTAAATATTCGATTTAAAAGAAAAGAAATTTGATTTAAAATATTCAAATATTTTTTTCTTTTTCATTTTTAAATTAAATAGAATATTTATTAAAATATTAAATATTTGATTTTTGGGAAGTATCCTATTGCAACTTTATTTCCCCGTTCCAGATCCCCCGAGTCTTTTTATTTTACTCATTAAAATTTTCAAAGTAAAAACCCTAGCTTCCCTCCCCAACTAATCAACTACCATTGATTCATATTAGATATTAACTCTCGATATCTTATTCGACAAAAAACCCAGGTACTCACTCTATTCACTTCTTAATTTTCTTAATTACTTCTTTATTTATGTAATTAAATTATTGATTCCTTCTAATATATTTTGCATAAATATGTTAATTTGAACCGTTTGCAATCTTATAGAGAATAATATGATTTTACATAATCATATCCATTGATAACTTGTCAACGTTTCCACCATAGAAAGCATTTGAAGATATACATGGATTACAAGAGTAGTTATCTTGAACTGTAAATTAAAATTGATTGGTAGTAAATTGAAAAAACACAAGTGTCGATAACCTTAATTTCATTATTATTATATTTAGTGAGGTAAACTTATCTAATTTAATTTTTGTTCTTTTTGTTAGATGTTTTATGATTCTGAACCTGTTGCAATGAATAAAGATGGAAACCTTGATTCCCCAAACTCCAAATCCTTACAAAATGATCCTCATTCAACAGTGAATGGAACTCGATGTTCGGTGCCTCCAGCTCCTAAAAAGGCCAAAAAAGAAGTTGACAGCAAAAAAAAAAGATCACGGGTATGGGATCATTTTAATAAATCTGAGTCTCCCAATGAAGATATAGCCATTTGTTCATCTTGTGATAGAGAATTTGCTTGCTCTTCTAATAATGGAACTAGTTCTTTGTCTAACAACTTATTAAGGTGCAAAAAATACTGCCTAATGTTGATAAGTGTGTAATTTTTTTTTATCTTTTCAGTCTGGTACTGTTCGTCCCGATGGTACAATGCAGCCCCCTAAACATGAAAAATAGAAATTTGTACTTTGGTATATATGTGGAAGAAATGAACAAATTGAAACACTTTTTTAAGCAGAATAAGCCTAGGGTTTGCTTGACAACCATACATGGACATCTTATCAAAATCTTAGTTACATGTGTTTCACCATGCATTTCATTGATGAAAACTGGAATATGCAGATTTTTTTTTGAACTTTTGTCCAATTTTTAGTCATTCTGGAGAAGCAATTGGGAAAGCTGTTGAAGGATGCTTGCTTGATTGGGGAATTGAAAATGTGTTTACTATACAGTAGACAATGCTAATTCTAATGATGTGAGAATTGCTCATTTGAGAGAAAGGCTTAATAATTGGGATGAATGTGTTTTAAATGGTGAATTTTTCATATGAGATGCGCATCTCATATCCTAAATTTGATTGTTAAAGATGGTTTGAAAGAATGTGATCGTTCTGTTTTGAAAATATGTACAACTATATATTAGATATGTGCGTTCTTCTCCAGCTAGATTACAAAGGTTTAAGGCATGTGTGCAACAAGAGAACTTTGATAACAAGAGTTTTGTGTGTTTAGAGGTTGAGACTAGGTAGAATTTTATATTTTTAATGTTAGAAAGTGTTTTGAAGTTTCAAAAAGCTTTTTATTTACCATCTAAGAATGATGGTAGATATCGTGCTGAGTTTGCCAAGTATAATATAGTGCCTACTGATGATAATTGGAATTGTATTCATAATTTATTTTTTCTTTAAAGATATTTTACTGTCTGGTTCACTTTATGTCACTGGGAACATGTATTTGCAAAAAATTCTAGGGATTAAAATTATGATATCAATAAAATGTGAGAGCACAACAAATCCTAAACATAGAAAGATGGCTTTAACCATGAAAAAGAAACAAGAAAAGTATTGTAGAAACATTAACAATATTAACTTAATGTTATTTATTGTTGTGCTTCTTGATCCAAGACGTGAATGGAAGTATGTCAATTGGTGATTGAGAAATCGTTTGATAAAGATATTGCAATAGTTTTACGTGGCAGAATTAATCATGCTTTATCTTTTATGTTTGATTCATATGCTACCAGATTTGATGCAAGTGATAAGGGGTCAGATTCTAGTTCCGCTTTTATAAGTTTAGAGGTGAACGACACACTTCTATTATAGACATGGATGATGTTTAATCTATACTAGAGCAACAATTTGAAAGAGAAACTGGTTATGGTGGTTTGAAAAGAAAGACCGAGTTAGATAAGTATTTAGCTGAAGATTGTGAAAAAGTTTCTAGTAAGACCTTTGATATATTAGATTGATGGAGAAAACATGCTGCAAGGCTTCCTATTGTTTCTCGAACGACCAAGAATGTGCTAGCCATGCATGTCTTTACAGTTGCATCTGAATCGACACTTAGCATTGGTGGTCGAGTTCTTGATCCATTCAGAAGCTTATTAAGTCCTAAAACAGTAGTGTCATTAATTTGTACTCAAGATTGATTGAGGACTTCACATGCTCCACTTTTCATAGAGAAAACACTTGAGGACTTTGAAAAGCTTGAATCAGGTTTTTATATTCTTGGCTCTCTATTATTTTTATTTTTTTCTTATATAATTGTATTGCTTAACTAACATTTTTTAGCTTCTATTTTTTATAGATTTAGTAGAGACTGCAATCATCAAAGATATTGAGATTTTTAACATGTATGATGATTGAAGTTATTTGTTTTTTTTTTCTTGTTGCAAGGTGCCAAAGTTTTTTGCTGATTTCTTTAAGTGTTTATCGTTTTCAAAGGATTTATGTTTCTGAATTGATTTCATTAGATTTTTTATGTAATTAGGCCTAGGTTTTTCATATGCTATAATTATATTTTATTGATTTATTTTAGTATTTAGAAGATATTGACATCTTGTGTAAACTTTTGAAAGGTATATTTTCTTTGACTATTTTATTAAATTTTATATTTTTAATAAGTAAAATAAAAATATATTATTATCTAACCGAACCGAACTTAATATTTCGGTTAACCGAACCCGATTTTGCACACCCCTAATTTTGACTACCGAACTATCGAACTTGTCATTAAAAAAACTAATAGATGAGTGACATGGTAGTTAATGGAAATTTGTAAATTTACACCTTTAGTCCTTATTATTTACCTATAATATTAATTTAGTCTTAATTTTAATTTAATCACCACCTGGTTAAAGGAAAATTAAAGAGATAAATAGTGTGTTTGGTGGGGTTTGAACCCAGGACATTTAGGGTAAAAAACCTATTCCATTACCACTACACTAAACCATTTGTATTAATACAAATTACACCCATATATATATATATATCTTATAAAACAATAATTGTTAGGGGAAAAGAAGTAAAAATGATTGAGAGAGATTCGAACCTAGGTCACCTGAGTGTGTAAAAATATACAAACTAATAAATTAAGTCAAATTTTTAGTAAAAAATTAAAATATTTTAAATGTATATAAAGTATAGTTAAAACAATTGTAACCCCTCGACCTGGCCTACCTACCAGACCGAACTGAACGAGTTACACGGGGAAAGTCGAAGCGAAACCCGTTAAGGCCTCACTCTGATTAGCAACCCTAATTTTTTTTCTTTTAAAATTTATCTTGTCTAAATGTCATCTTTAACCTATGTGAGGTGACATGCAACAGAAAAACAAAAACGAATACGAACAAAGCAAGACGGACATTAGAGGTAACATTTTTATGAATTTTCCACAGGGCGTATCGATACACTTAGGGCCCGTATCGATACGCCTGCAATGGTCAAACTCCCTAAGGTCAACTCCAAGAGAACGTATCAGTACTGCCCTTGAGCGTATCGATACGCCCTTAATGGTCAAGCTCCCAAAGTCAACCTCAAGGACCGTACCGATACGCCTAAGGCCCGTACCGATACCTCGATTTCTCGTCAAAATCTCTGATTTCTAGAGACCCAAAACGATATCGGTATGCGCCCGCGTATCGATACGATAGGCTTAAAATAGGGGACCATATCGATACTACCCTTGAGCGTATCGATACGCCCTACCCAGAAAGACTAGATTCTACAATTTTAAGCGTAAGGGGAAACAATAGAACTCACATACAAGCACCCAATTGTCTTCTAAACATCTATACAACTTAAGGCAATCATTCTAGAGGTAAAACACCCTAAAAACACGTCCCGATCATACATACACACAAACATGAATCTCAAACTCAAAAGCCCAAAAGAACACTTCAATTCAAAGCACTAACAAGCAAAAACACAAGGCATTTAACCAAAAGCCAAAACGAGTCTAAACATAGCATGGTTTCGACATTTAAAACATGTACCAACATGATCAAACACATAGGAGTTCACAACAACCTCCCCAACCACAAAAGCAAGTAGTCCCATTGCTAATATATTATTACAACTTCAAACCATACTTGAGCTTAAGCTACGATCACCGGAGCCTTTCCCTCGCCTTCCTTTGCTTTTTGGATCACTAACGATCTGCATTGTTGGAAAGGAGCGCATAAGTATAAGAGCTTAGTGAGTGGTGCTCAAAACCACAACTACAACAATGCAGTTTTAATAAAACCATTTATGAGATGAAAAACAAAACCACAACGAAAATTCACTAGCACGAAAATCCATCAACATGATTATCAACAATCCTACATATGCTTGGCATCTTACATCAAGCAATGCATCAACATATAACAACATAGCATAGCTCTCAACCACCAACATGATAACATTCAATCTTTTAGCACAAGGATTATATTGGCAATTATAGTTACATTACTCGAATGCGCGGATTGAATTCGATGACATCTTACATTACCAAATCTATAAGAGCAACAAGACTCACGATGGCATCTTACATCATCGAGGTCTATTAATAAAGCTTTCGGTGGCATCTTACATCACCGTACTCCTCCCTAATGGCATTTTACATCACTAGAGCCACACGCAAATTTTATTAGTGCACTCTAACCATATTGTCGACCAATTATACCCGGTAAGACTCTCATACTTGCCAATACTCATACACCATGTGATCCAACCATAACAATATCACGCTCATTTATCAAATACACACATTCATCTCATCTCAGTTCAACAATGCATAACAAGATTGGAGTATAGATTTTCGAAAAAGTATAACGTAAATATTTAATACTTACTCTCGAGCTTAGGTTGGCATTCAAGCACAACCTAAACTCTCAAAGACATTTCGACTCACCAATAGAGCCCAACGATAAGCGAAACACCGATTTCAAGCCTCTGCAACATCGGGTATCGCGTCCAAAGTACCCAAATCTCTATCCGCTGCTTCTACCCAAATCAAAACAAGGAGTTAACACACTTTTTAACAATCAAACCCACTGAATCAACCCTATCACAATTCGACAACAACCATTCTTGATTTTTACCCAAAACTAACCAAAACCATTCTCATTTCCACTCTAATCGAGAATCAGCCATAACTTCATCATTTTAACATTCAAAACATACCTGAAAGCTCCAAAATATCAATACACATCCACAAACCCCTTAGGAACCATTTCCAACCCAAAAACCCATATTTTCCTAACTCAAAATTTACCCATTTATTTATTTCGGGATTTCTTGTTAAACCCATCATCTTAACATTATTTTATACTCAAAATATGGTTTAAAACTCACCCAATTCACCATTTTAACAGAATTTGCTTAAACCCCTCAAAAACCCATTTTACCCAAAATGAGAGAACTTGAGATATCGTCAAGCTTTTGAAAAAGAAAAGCTACAAGCAAGATTGAAATGAAGAGAAGAGTGAAATCCAAGTTGTTTACCTCCTTGAATCCTTCAAAAAATTGAAGATTTGTGAAAATAGAAGGTGGCTAGGCTTAGGACATTTTTAACGAGAAAAGGAATTGGAAAGGGAAGAAGAAAGACTGTATATCTTTTTTTTGAAATATACTATTTTATTTCCCTTTTATTTTAAAGACCCCTTATTCAACAAAAATCCATTATTTTGCTTTATTATTATTACTATTTTTAAAAATCCAATTTAAATTTAAAACTCTTTTATGAAACCATTTTCATTTAAAGTCAACCGAACCCCAAAACTCGATTTACAAACCTTTTCTAGGTCTCGACTTGAACTCCCAGACCCTGAACTCGAGGCGTTACAACTCTCCCCCACTTAAGTAATTTCGTCCTCAAAATTTACCTGATAGAAATAGGTACGGAAATTGCTCTTCCATGTCTGCTTTTCTCTCCCAAGTGGCTTCTTCCACACCCCGATGCCTCCACAAAACCTTGACTAACTCAATGGTCCTCCCATGTAGAACTTTACTATCCATAGCAAGAATCTCAACTGGTTCTTCATCATATGACAATTCAGGATTCAATTCAATCTCTTCCACTGGCATCACATGAGACGAATCAGATATATACCTTCGGAGCATCGAAACATGGAAAACATCATGAATCTTCTCAAGCTCGGATTGCAATCTCAACCTATATGCAACATGACCAATCCTTTCAACTACCTCGTAAGAACCATTGAATCACAGACTCAACTTCCCCTTTTTACCACACCCCATCACCTTCTTCCACGAGGAAACCTTCAAAAACACTTTATCACCGATAGCAAGTCTGGCATGGGTATAAGCTTCTGTCCGGCTTTGGCCCAACAAACATGTGTTATATATTTCCTACCATACAGAGCTTCATATAGTGCCATTTGAATACTAGCCTGATAACTGTTGTTGTACGCAAACTCTACTAGCGGTAGATGTTTTTCCATAAACCCTAAAAGTCGATGATGCAACACCTCAACATGTCCTCTAACACCTAAATAACTCTATATGACTGCCCATCTGACTGTGGGTGATACGAAGTGCTGAAGTTCAACCAAGTCCCCAAGGCACGATGCAAACACTTCCAAAATCTAGCTGTAAATATCGAATCTCTATCTAACACAATAGACTTCGGTACACCATGTAGCCTCACAATCTCACTGATATACCACTCGACCAACATGTCTAAAGTGTAAGTAGTATAAACATGCATGAAATGGGCACACTTAGTGAACATGTCAACTATTACCCATACTAAATTCTTCTTCGAAGGAGTCAACGACAAACCTGACACAAATCCATAATGATTCGTTCCCACTTCCATTCCGGAATCTTCAACGGCTGTAACAAACCTGAAGGAAACTAATGCTTGACCTTAACTCGCTGACAAACCATACACTTACTCATAAACTCGGCCACATCTTTCTTTAACTCAATCCAGAAGTACTCATCTTTCAACCCACGATACATCTTCGTACTACCCGGATGCATAGCAAAAGGACTGTTATAGGCTTCATTCAAAATAGTATGTCTCAACTCGGCATCTTCTGGAACAACTATTCTATTCTTATTACATATGATCCCATTCTCACCAAAGCAGAAATCTGTGGGTTTACCCTCGGCTATATCTTACACATGAGGTGCCAAAGATCTCTCTTGCAACTATTTCCCTCGAATCAACTGAACTAACAAAAATTTAATTTATAGCTCGGCTATCAAACCGCCATCCTCTGCCACACTCAATCTCGCAAACATAGCTCGCAACTCAACTGCCACCTTCCTACTCAAAGCATCGGCCACTACATTTGCTTTACCCGGATGGTACTCTACTGTGAGGTCATAGTCTTTAAGAAGCTCTAACAACCTACGTTGTCTAAGATTCAACTCTTTATGAGTCATCAATTATTTTAAACTCTTGTGGTCGGTGTTTCCAAATCTTCAAGGTAAATACCACAACTGCTAACTCTATGTTGTGGGT
Organism: Hibiscus tridactylites; assembly: GCA_958450335.1. NCBI lineage: Eukaryota > Viridiplantae > Streptophyta > Magnoliopsida > Malvales > Malvaceae > Hibiscus > Hibiscus tridactylites. The sequence continues at coordinate 62,145,686 of OY288265.1, forward strand.
CGGATAATTCTTCTAGTGAACCTTCAACTGTCTCGAAGCATAAGCTACAACTCTTCCTTCTTGCATAAGCACACACCCTAAACCTATATACGATGCATCACTGAAGATTACGAACTCTTTCCCTGGTTCAGGCTGAATCAAAATATGAGCTTCTGTCAATGCTTTCTTCAACTTTTCAAACGCTTGTTGCCTTGCATTTGTCCACTCATACGGAACATTTTTCTGTAACAATTTAGTCAAATGTGCAACAATCTTCGAGAATCCCTCAACAAACCTTTGATAATACCCGACCAAACCTAGAAAACTACGGATTTTGGTCACTGACTTCGGTTGTTTCCAACTCACTATTGCTTCATTCTTCTTGGGATCCACACTAATCCCATCGACTGAAATCACATGACCTAGAAAGACTATTTCCCTAATCCAAAACTCGCATTTGCTCAACTTGGCATACAACTAATTCTCAAGTAAGGTCTGAAGTACTAATCGCAAATGCTCATCATGTTTTTTCTCGGTCCTGGTGTACACTAGAATGTCATCTATGAACACTATTACAAATCTATCTAAAAAATCATGAAACACTATTCATCATGTCCATAAATGCAGCTGGGGCATTAGTCAAACCGAAAGGCATTACCAAGAACTCGTAGTGCCCATATCGTGTATGGAAAGCTGTCTTCGGTATATCCATATCTTTTACCTTCAACTGATAGTAACCCGATCTCAAATCAATCTTCGAAATTACTGAAGAACCTCTCAACTGATCAAGCAAGTCATCAATCCGTGGCAAAGGATACTTGTTCTTCACTGTTACCTTGTTCAACTGCCTATAATCTATGCATATCCTCATACTGCAATCCTTCTTCTTCATAAACAAGACCGGAGCACCCCAAGGTGAAATACTAGGCCTAATAAAACCTCTATCTGACAGTTCCTGAAGCTGTGTCTTCAACTTCTTCAACTCTTTAAGTGCCATTATATACGAAGCAATCGACACGGGAGCATAATCTAAATACGTCTCAATAGCAAACTCCACATCTCTATCTGGAGGCAACATACAATTCTTCTGGAAAAACACTCAGGAAGTCACAAACTATTCTGATATCTTGCGGTCTAACTTCAGTCATATTCAGATTCATCACATAGGCTAAGTAAGCTTGACAACCCAAATCGATCATCCTCTGAGCCTCTAAAGCTGAAAGAACATGTAGAACTAATGTTTTGATATAATAATTGAAAAATGTTTTGGACTAATTTTAAAAGAATTTAAAACTTGGTTTTAAGTCCAAATAACTTGAATTTTTGTTTGAGGTATTTTAAAAGGTTTTTGGCAAGATTTTTCATACTTTTAAACAACCAAACTTGTGATTTCAAAGTGCCCGTACCGATACGGTCCAACCCGTATCGATACCTTTTCTGCCCAGTTTGGTTACTGCCAAATCCGTATCGAAACAGGATTGGCCGTTTCGATATGAAGAGGGGTCGTTTCGATACGTCTGGTAAGTGTACCGATTCCCATTTAACAACCCCAACAGTCATATTTCCCAATGGTCTTTTAAACATCATATCGTACCGATATGCCCTCAAGCGTATCGATACGTCTAGGCTGGCAAGAGCCCAACAGCTAGTTTCTGTTGAAGGTCGTACTGATACGGGTCCAAGCGTATCGATACGGAAGGCTGCAGAATAGCATTAATGAAGGGAAATAAAGTCCTCAACGGCTCCAATTTAACCCCAATGACTAGTAACAACTATAAACTCATCAAGGAGTATAAAAGGGACCTCCAAGCATCAAGATATGGTTAATGCTTCAATTGTCAATCAACAAATGATCAAAAAATGTCTTTGTACTTAAATTATCAATTCTTGTATAGACAAACACTAGTGAGCCAAAATTGTCAAATTTGCTCAAGTGTTTTAGGTTTTGGGTGAGTGCAAATTTTGCAAATAAATACATATCAGAGGAATTTAAGTTTTCTTATCTTTTCTCTTTTGTAAAGAGGGTTTGATCAAGGCTTTGGTTAGAAAGCTTGATCGATGTATAAGGGTTTCCTCCTAAGCCTAGAAAAGGGGTCGAATCTATAGTGGATTGATTGGAAATCCTTAGTGAGAAGCTAAGGTAGTGGATGTAGACCTTGGTTAGAAGGTTGAACCACTCTAAAATTATTGTGTCAATTATCTTTTTAGCTTCCTTACCATATCTACCCAAAATTCCACCTCTCCACCACTTGGTGAGCAACATCGGTTGAAGGAATCGAGAACCCTACAACTCAGCAATTGGTATCAGAGCTTGGCTCAATCGAAGATGATTAACATCCTATTGAGAAGATTCGACAAGCTCGATCATCATTTCACCAACCGGCTCAAATGGCGCAATCCATTGACAAACCACCTTTCTTCGACGGAACCTACTATGCCCATTGGAAGATAAAGTTCTTCACCAAGTCTAGAGACTACAAGCTATGAGACATAGTTGAAGACGGTCCGTTCGTGCCTCAACGAAGCAAAGCAGAGTGGAGTGCCGACGATTGCAAGAAGATAGAGCTTAATTTCAAAGCCTTGCACATCCTCTTCTGTGCATTTGGCCCAACCATCTATGAGAAGATATCTTCTTGTGAGAGTGCCAAGGAGGTATGAGACAAGCTTGAAGTCACATACGAGGGAACCGATGAAGTTTAGGAGACCAAGATTGGGCTCCTCACCTTAGAGTTTGAGAACTTCAAGATGAATCCGGAAGAGAACATTGAGAAGTTGTTTGATAGGTTCTCCACTATCACCAATGGTCTCAAAGGCTATGGAGAAGCCATACTGGAGAAAAAGCTTGTTCGAAATCTCATTTACTCACTTCCCAAGTCTTGGGACTCAAAGAGAACCGCCACCATCGAAGCCAAAAATTTGAAGACCTTGAAGCTTGATGAACTCATGGGGTCACTCCTTACTCATCAAATCATGAAGAAGAACAAAGAAGATGAGAAGAAGAGGGAAGAAATTAGAGCTATGTGAGAGAAGAAGCTCAAGGGGCTTGGCATCAACACCAATGTCATTGCTCTCAAATCCTCCATTTGCCATCACGTTGATTCAAGTGAAGAAGAGGGTGAAGAAGAAGAGATAGGTCATCTCTTCAAGAAGTGTGCCCCGTTCTTGAAGAAAGATTTGAGAGAGCTTGAACGAGAATCCATGAAAAGGGAGAGGGCAATCACTTCAAGCCATAAGAAGAAGGCACATGTGGCTACTTAGAGTGATGAGGACTCAACCGACGATGAACAAGCCAACCTTTTCCTTATGGCCATCGAAGAAGATTCAAGGGTAACTTCTAATTCATCAACTTCATGTTCTTATTCTTTTGATGAATTACAAGATGCCTAAGATGATTTGGCTTTAGAATTTAAAAATCATATTTTGAAAAACAATAAATTGATTTCAAAGTTAAAAATTCAAAATGATTTGATTTCTAAAACCAAACTTGAACTTGAAGGAAAACTCGAAGAGTTTGAACTAAAGTGTTTTGATTTACAAAATTTGCTTCAAAAAGTTCAAGAAGAAAAAAATTTGATTTCCAAAGAGCTAGAAATGAAAAACATTTTTGGAAAATCAAATTTTTATGTAAGACAATCTAGTGCCCTTAGATTTGTAAAAGGAAAATGTTTTAGAAGTATTTGGGTCCCAAAAGGACTTAGTACTTCAATTAAAAAAGGATGAAATTGAAAAATGGATTCCTAAGGGGACTAAAGTTTGAGCTACTAATGTCTATGGATCCAAAAGCAATTTGGATACCAAAAATTACTTGATTGTATTTTGCTAGGTGTGATTGAGAGTGATCAACAAGTCCAATTAATGAGGGGAGCTCCATGCACACTAAGAAAGAACACTTGAAGAAGGAAGGCTTCATGTTGAGTGTGTAAAAGTTCTATTATTTACACCCTTTTTAACCCATATTTATGCTGCATTCAAGCATCATTTCATTGCATTTAGGTTAGTTTACAACAAAACATCACAACTATATTAAAGGCACAGATTCTACTAAAAATGGCTGATTTTGTAGGTTGCTGCCATAGTAGACGGAGAAGGCGGGCGCATTGCAGATAAGCAGAAGAACTGAACTGGACAAGCAGACAAAGAGGACGATGCTGCCATGGTGCTGCCGTGACAGCAGAGGACGACAGCAAGTCAGTGGAGAAAAAGCAAAGTGGACCTCGATAGATAGAGAAAATTCTGCTCGTCTGTCGTGTGAAAACCATATATTTTTCCAAGCCCTAGATCAAAAGATATGTCAAGCCCAAAGTTCAAGGAGAGAAAATCCCAAGAAACAAGGAGGACGGCTGGAAAGTAGATTCCTTGAAGATTAAGTCTTTATTAGAATCATACTTTTAATTAAAGTTGTAATCCTTGTTAACTTAGATAACTTGAGCCCAAAGCTTATATAAGGGCATGTATTTTAACCTAGGGAATATCTCATATCCCATAGCCGATTACCCCATAACCGACAACCAAAAACCCCTAGCCGTTTACCCGCCGTCGACATGTTCTAAATTCCCCCTAGGGCCACAGGTTGATTTGTAAAGTAGTTGCAAGGGTTGTTTTGTTTTAGGATTTTCCAAGTTCAATAAAATAGACTTCAAGTTCTCTTATTTTGGTTATTAATATCTTGCAAGAGCATCGGGAGAGCATTGTGAGGTTATCTATTTACTTAGCATCGGGAGAGTTAAGTATACGAAAGAAATAAGAGCAAGTTCTCTAGATTATAGTTGAACTATCTCGTGCCTAGGGATAGGGCGAGGTTAAGTGGCTAAAGAAGAATTCATACACATCGATGTTCATCCTTCGATTCACGCCGGGAGGTATCATCAAGACGTGATCATCGATAGACTTGGACCTAGGGATAGGCCAAGGCAGATCTGGGATTCTTGCCAAACTTGAAAGTACTGAGTTGAGCGTTTGCTTCCGCGACGATCAACGGACTGCCGCCGTGACAGGTGCTGCCGCGACGGGCGCGACGACAGAACTGAATTTCCTAAGCATTGCAATACCTGCACTACTGAGCAATTCAATACCAACCCATTCTCTCTATCTTGATATTTCTACTCTTTTATTTAAGTTTACTTTATTATTTCTCGTGACAATTCTCAAATATTTTCTTTACTTTCGTGCAGTGAATTAAGGTGAAGCTATTAGCCCAATTCCTGTGGAGACGATATCCGATACATCGTATCACTTTACTACTTGCGTCGTGTACACTTGCACTACCATTGCGATAGACTATTTTACACGCAACAAGTTTTTGGCGCCATTGCCGGGGATTGGCAACATAACTCTACCTTTCTTTTATTGCACCTTTCGTTTTTATTTTTATTTTATTTTTATTTTTCTGTTTTTTTTCGTTGGTACATTCAACTCTTGCTTTTGACGAGGTTTTCTTGTTTATGCGCAGATCGAAACGAGGTGAAGATCCTGAGTATCCATTAGATCCGGAAGTTGAACGTTCCTTCAATCTCAAGAAACAACTTCGTCACCTTCTAGCCAGGAACGAGTACCTTGAAGAACAGCTAGAGAAGATGGCCCACGTTGGAGACGACCCGCCCGCTGGCGATGTTATACCGCCTGCCGGTAACCCTACCGTCGCCGGACGACGGTCCTGTCGTGACTACATGTTGAACGATCATGTAGAGTTGGAGACCACGCTGCCAGATATTGATGTTGATAACTTCGAGCTTAAACCTGTCATGTTTAGTATGATCAACAATGCCGGGCAGTTTAGTGGTGCTGTGACAGAGGATGCCAGGGAGCAACTCAAAACGTTCAAGGAAATCTGTGGTTCGTTTAGACTGCCAGGAGTTAATCCGGAGATACTGAGGCTTCGGTTATTTCCCCATTCATTGAGGGACAGAGCTAAAACTTGGTGGAATAAACTTACGTCGGGTTCAATTAGAACTTGGGCAAATTTATCTCGTGAATTTTTATCTCGTTTTAATCCTTCGCATTTATCTGAGCGATTACGAAGCGAAATTGATACTTTTCAACAGGAAGATGACGAGCCGATGCACGAGGCCTGGGACAGATTTACTACTCTTCTACGGAACTGTCCAATGCATGGATTCCCCGTCTGGAATCAGGTAACTAAATTTTATAACGCTGCCAACTTACAAACTCGTATTCGAATTGACTCAGCAGCAAATGGAGTATTATTGGATAAAGATCCGGACGAGGCATTGCAAGTTTTGAAAACTCTGGCTAAGAATGAGGAGCAGTTTCCGACAGCAAGAAGACGGGGTAAACGGGTACTTGCTGTCAAGGATTATGAAGCCGACAGCACTATGAAATCACAGGTAGCGTTCCTTACTAAAGCAATGAAAAGGTTATTGAATGATGATGGACAACATGAATTTGCTGTTGAGGAGGTATGTGACATCTGTGAGGGAAATCATGGTCGGGATAAGTGCCCAATACAGTTAGAAGAGGGAAAATATGTTGGAAACTACAAGCCAAATTACAATTCCAACAATTATAATCCCAATTGGAGGAAGGATCCCATGTTTTCATGGAGTAATCCTAATAATGCCCCGAATCCTCAAACACACAATCGGAATTAGGGAGGACCTAGATTGCTGACGCGACAGCAACTGCCGCCGCAGCAACAACAGCAGCAACCGGCTGCCACGAGCAGTATACTAGAACAGACTCTGGCCACCTTTATGTCTCAGACAGGTACTTATATTGAGAATATGAATCAGTTTGTCAAGAAAACAGAGATTTTCATGGATAAAATAGAGATGAGGATGACTGATGTGAGCACACCGAGGCCAACAAAGAATTATGATCCGGAAGTCCTTCCACAAGGACCTGTCACACGTTCTAAGGCTAGGCAATTCAGGGAAGCTTTGTTCTCTACTTGTTCTTATGTTCCTGAATCATTTGAACAAGTTCATGCCTTAGACTATAGGACTTTTAATGTGTTACATACTGAAATGTAACATTTCAATAGTTAGTATATTAATATAAGTGTGTTTGATAAGTACCTATAATGATATACTATGTTTCATATTGTTTTGATATTAGTTTTACGTGTTTGAATAAGTTTCATATTGTTTTTGATATTAGTTTTACGTGTTTGAATAAGTTTCCAAGACTTTGATCAAGTTTTCGATGTTTTGTAACATGTACACAAGAGAACTCTAGCTCACGTAGCTCTGGGCAGCTCAATTCCAGCTCAAGTGAGCGTAGGCGGCTCAACTCCAGCTCAGGAGAGTGCAACTAGCTCAACTCCAACTCAGGAGATCGTAACCAGCTCAATCCTAGCTCAGGAGAGTATTACCAGCTCATTTCCTGCTCAGAAGAGTGTTACCAGTTCATCTCCAGCTCATTTTTAGCTCAGCTCCTTTTCAGTTAGCTCACTGTCAACTCAGAAGCTCAACTATAGCTAATCAACTCCATAGCAGCTGCATGGGTACTCAGCAAGTAAGCCCAGCTCGAGTGATGCTTTTTCAAGCAAGATGTGTGCATAGGAGGCTGAAATACACACCATGCTTATAATCAGATTTGGGCATCCGAATTCAGCCCCTCCTTGATGTCATTGGCGGCATTTGGATAAATATGAGAGGAGTTGGTGTTTAAATTTCAAACAAAACACATATTTAACATGTGTTAAACATGCTAGGCGCCAAATACATCATTTGTGTGGCTGATCTGCCTTTGCCGCCCAATAGGAGTTACAACTCCTTATTTTTAATTTTTAAATGCATCATTTTCAGCCACAAACTGAATTCGGCCAACCCTCCCCTTTACTTATAAATTTGGCCGAAATTTTCATGTAAAAGGGTTAGACTTTTTATGAAACAAATTACACTTGTGAGAATTTCTCTCAATTCAGTTCTTTTTTAGAACTTTTCTTGACTTTCAATTCTGAATTGATTGTCAAACACTTGATACTTCGGGTTCTCAATTGTTCGATAATTGAAGGGTCCAAGTCCTATTCGAGCAGAATTCAAGATAAGGTTCGGGTTCGTTCAGTAGATTGTTCGAGTTCTTCCTTGGAGTTTTGTTCAAATTCTTCAAGAACGTTGCTGCCATTGTTGAATGCTTGAAGAGCATCATCTTCAACCTTCAGAATTGCCCAGAATTTCCAGCAACATTCTTTCTCCCTATTTCTTCTTTTCTTTCATTTTTTAACACTTTAGCCTATAAACAACAACCCATATTTGTTTCTGTTGCAGAGAAATGTTTGCTTCAATCCTAGATCCACGAATGAACGAGGAATGTTGTTTTGATCAGTTGTATCATATGGTAATCAGAGCTTTGGTTGGATTTTAGCAAGTTCTGCACCCAAAAACACAAAAACAACAACAAAACAACCAAAATCAAAAAAAAAAAATCGGATTTTTTTTTCTCTGGAAAAATCAGAAGTCAAAGTCAAAAATTCGAAATACCAAAAAAAGAAAAAAAAACAAAAAAAAAAACAAAATAGCAAAGGTGTACTGAATTGTTGCAAATGGAGAAAAACAGTGCTGAAATGTTCAAAATGATCAAGGATGCATCAAATTGACTTGAAATGCTTTCAAACAGCCCGAAAACAACTTTTCTTGTTTGTTCCGGTGACAGGAGTGTGGTAAGCATTTCCACTGCGTAAGTTGCTAAATTCTCTTTCTTTTAGCATCCTTTTTATTTCATTTCACTTATTTTAATTTTCTTTTCTTTCTTCCAGCCCTTAATTTTCAATTTTCAGCCCTTATCTTGGTACTAACTTCAATTTTCTTAACCCTTATTGTACCTTACAAGTTGACACAATTTACAGAATTTGAAACGTCCGAATTAGTTCCTTTAAAGAACTGATTACGAGAGATCGAGGGAAAAGGCATTTTGAGCGTGTGAGATCAGAAGGGGAGACCAAAAAAAGCCAATCAAAGTTTCTCCCGAGTGAAACACGAGTGACGAGTGCAAATTGCTGTGTGAATTTTCCCTTGGAGCGATCAGTGAGATTTTGTGTGTGTGCTGTGAGGTCCTATTTATATTTTGTTTTAACTAACTTATTATCTGTTTTTTCTTTTGTTTTTCGTTGTACAAAAAAATGACAAGTTCAGATGATAACAGTTCTGGTAGGCGTCAGACACCAGACCTACAAATGCAGGCTTTAACAAACACCTTACAACGATTGTTAAATGATGCGTTAGAGCCTATACATTCTCGTTTGGACAAGATAGATGGGGGTGGTTCCCAATCTGTCCATCATGAGAATAATGATGAAAATGAAGTTGAACAATCCCCGAGGCAGCCTTTAAGAGGTCGTACGCAACTTGATGATAATTTATCTAACATTAAAGTTGCCATTCCATCATTTCAGGGACGAACAGATCCTGATGCTTATCTTTCGTGGGAAAGCAAGGTTGAGCATGTTTTTGAATGTTACAATTATTCAGAACAGAAAAAGGTTCGTTTGGCTGCGATGGAATTCACAGATTATGCACTGATTTGGTGGGATCAGTTGCTGATTAGTCGGAGACGTACCGGAGAAGGTCCAGTGGCTACTTGGACTGAAATGAAGCGAATCATGAGAAAACGGTTTGTTCCCCCTCACTACCATCGTGATTTATATAAAAAACTGCAAAATTTGAAACAGGGTAGTCGGAGTGTGGAGGACTATTTCAAGGAAATGGAGGTCGCCATGATGCGAGCAAACATCGAGAGGGATCGTGAGGCAACCATGGCACGTTTTCTTGCAGGTTTAAACCAAGAGATTGCCAATGTTGTTGAATTGCAGCATTATGTTGAATTAGATGATATGGTGCATATGACAATCAAAATTGAGCGACAACAACGCAGGAAGTCTTCAAATCGAGGTACTACTCCATTTAAGTCATTTTCTAACCCTTTATATGCTCCTAACACTGTCAGGAAGCCAACACCACAGACGCCACTTCAGATTCGTGAACTAGGCAAAACCAGCAAACCAAAGACTCCCGTTACTGATAATGGGCGTGGCAAACAACAAGTGGTGACACTAGGACGTTCACGAGACATCCAGTGCTTCAAGTGTCTTGGCAGAGGACACATTGCTAGTCAGTGTCCTAATAGGAGGGTTATGATGATGCGAGATGACGGAGAGATTGAATCAGATTCCGAGGAGGAGTTGCATGATGTCTCAGAGGAAGAGAAGGATGAGACTGACCTAGAAATTGCTGAATCTGGTAAGGTTATGGAATTAATGGTTATTAAACGCAATTTGAATGTACAACAGGTACCGGACGATCAACAGCGCGAGAACATCTTTCACACACGATGCAAGGTGCAAGATAAGGTGTGTGTTGTTATTATTGATAGCGGTAGTTGTACTAATGTTGCTAGTTCAGTGATGGTTGACAGGTTAGGTCTGAAGACGACAAAGTATCAAAATTCATACAAATTACAGTGGTTGAATGATGGTGGAGAGCTTAGAGTGACAAGACAAGCTGTTGTGCCATTTTCGATTGGAAACTACAAGGACGAGGTCCTTTGTGATGTTGTTTCCATGTATGCTACTCACCTACTGTTGGGACGCCCTTGGCAGTATGATAAAAGGGCAATGCATGATGGTTATACGAATCGTTACTCTTTTGTGCATGCAGGTAAAAAGATAACTTTGGCTCCTTTGACACCGAGTCAAGTGATGGAAGATCAAGCAAGCTTGCAAAAGAGTAAGAAGCTGCAAAAGGAAAGAAAAAGATAACTGTTTATGCTAGCAGTAGCGAAATCAGGAAATGTCTTTCCTCTCAACAATCTGTGCTTATTTTGATGTTTAAAGATTATTGTTTGTTGACTGATTTTCCTACTAATCTACCTGCACCAATTTTGTCACTTTTGCAGGAATTTAAAGATGTGTTTCCTGAAGAAACACCGAAGGGATTGCCACCTCTTCGTGGCATTGAGCACCAGATTGACTTTATTCCAGGTGCTACCATCCCGAACCGGCCAGCTAATCGAACTAACCCTGAAGAGACGAAGGAGCTTCAGAGACAAGTTGCTGAATTGATGGAGAAGGGTTACATTCGAGAGAGTTTGAGTCCGTGTGTTGTTCCGGTGCTTTTAGTGCCGAAGAAAGATGGATCTTGGAGGATGTGCGTAGATTGTAGAGCTGTGAATCAGATTACAATTAAGTATCGTCATCCCATCCCAAGACTTGATGATATGTTGGACGAGCTTTAGGGAGCCGTCATCTTCTCTAAAATCGATTTAAAAAGTGGTTATCATCAGATTCGCATGCGAGAAGGCGATGAATGGAAGACAGCCTTCAAAACAAAGCTAGGTTTGTACGAATGGTTAGTAATGCCTTTTGGTTTAACTAATGCACCTAGTACTTTTATGCCATTGATGAACCATGTTCTGCAATCCTTTATTGGCTAATTCTGTGTTGTTTACTTTGACGATATCTTGATTTACAGTAAGTCTTTGCAGGATCATGTAGAGCACTTGAAAGCTGTTTTGCAGGTTTTGACAGAAGAGAGATTGTTTGGTAATTCGGAGAAATATGTATTTTGTACTGACAAACTCACGTTTCTTGGATACATTGTTAGTTCTCAGGGAGTTGAAGTTGATCCTGAGAAGATTAATGCAATTCAGGAATGGCCACAACCAACTTCGATAACTCAGGTTCGATCGTTTCATGGTTTAGCGAGTTTTTATCGACGGTTTGTTCCTAATTTCAGTTCCATTACCGCTCCCTTAACTGGGATTATTAAGAAGAATTCCACCTTCTTTTGGGGTAAGGAACAAGAAGATGCATTTCTGAAAATAAAAGACTGTTTAACTCGAGCACCTGTGTTAGCATTACCTGATTTTGATAAAATGTTTGAAATTGAATGTGATGCTTATGGAGTTGGTATTGGTGCTGTTTTAATGCAGGAAAAGAGGCCCGTTGCATATTTCAGTGAGAAGCTGAGTGGTGCTACATTGAATTATCCAGTTTATGACAAGGAGATGTATGCATTGGTTCGGGCATTGGAGACTTGGCAGCATTATTTGTTGCCTAAGGAGTTTAAAGAGGTGGTGCGTAAAGAGATAATCAAATGGTTAGGCGCTGACATTATTTACGCCATCTCCGAAAGCAAATGGGTGAGCCCGGTGCAATGCGTTCCCAAGAAAGGAGGAATGACCGTGGTAATTAATGAAAACAATGAGTTAATCCCAACCAGGACTGTGACCGGTTGGAGGGTTTGTATGGACTATCGGAAGCTTAACAAAGCTACCCGAAAGGACCACTTTCCTTTACCCTTTATTGATCAAATGCTTGATAGATTAGCGGGTAAACCTTACTATTGTTTTCTTGATGGTTATTCAGGTTATTATCAAATTGCGATCGCACCGGAAGATCAAGAAAAAACGACTTTCACATGTCCCTACGGAACGTATGCTTTTAGGAGGATACCTTTTGGACTATGTAATGCACCCGCCACCTTCCAAAGGTGCATGATGGCCATATTCTCCGATATGGTGGAGGACTTCCTTGAGATTTTTATGGATGATTTTTCTGTCTTTGGAGACAATTTTGAGAGCTGCCTCGACAATCTACAAAAGGTACTTGAAAGATGTGAAAGAGCAAATCTAGTTTTAAATTGGGAAAAATGTCACTTCATGGTGGATGAGGGGATAGTCCTTGGCCATAAGATTAGCTGCCGTGGGATAGAAGTCGACATGGCCAAGATTGAAGTAATAGAGAAGCTGCCGCCGCCAACTACAGTCAAGGGCATTAGAAGTTTCTTGGGACATGCTGGTTTTTATCGGAGATTCATTGCAAATTTCTCAAAAATCACCAAGCCCCTATGCCATCTTTTAGAGCAGAACCGACCTTTTGACTTTAATGATGAATGTACTGAAGCATTCAAGGTTCTGAAGGAAAAACTGGTAACAGCCCCTATAGTACAGCCACCAGACTGGACACAACCATTTGAGATTATGTGTGATGCTAGTGACTATGCTGTCGGGGCAGCACTTGGGCAGCGGAAAGACAACCTATTTCATGTCATATGTTATGCCAGCAAGACATTGAATAACGCCCAAGTAAACTACACAACCACAGAAAAGGAGTTATTAGTTGTGGTGTTCTCCATTTACAAGTTTCGTTCTTACATACTTGAGACGAAGGTAATAGTGCACAGAGACCATTCTGCCCTGAAGTATCTGTTTGCGAAAAAGGATGCAAAGCCTCGATTGATACAGTGGATCCTGCTATTGCAAGAATTCGACCTTGAAATCAAGGACAAAAAAGGGACAGAAAATCAGGTGGCAGACCACTTGTCAAGGATGGATAAGGGACAGAGTCTGCCAATAGATGAGACAAACATACTGGAGACCTTCCCAGATGAGCAGCTCTTTGCTGCCGCAATCGCTGCCGCGACAGCCATGGCGGCAGGTAAGTCTTCTGAACTTCCCTGGTATGTTGATTTCGTTAATTTTATAGTTAGCGGAGTAATTCCTTCAGATATTAATTACCAAGCCAGGAAGAGGTTCCAAAATGATGTCAAACATTATTATTGAGACGAACCTCTTCTTTTCAAAATGTGTGCAGATCAGGTTATAAGAAGATGTGTACCACAAGAAGAACAAGAAGACATACTTCATCACTGTCATGCTTCACAGTATGGAGGTCACTTAGGAGGCAACAAAACTGCTGCCAAGGTGCTGCAATCAGGGTTCTACTGGCCGTCACTGTATAAAGATGCACAAGACTTCTACAAGAACTGTGATAGGTGCTAGCGGATAGGAAACATCTCAAGGAGAAACGAGATGCCATTGCAGAACATTCTAGAAGTCGAAATCTTCGACGTTTGGGGGATTGATTTTATGGGACCTTTTCCATCTTCATGTGGGAATCTATACATCCTCCTATCAGTGGATTATGTCTCTAAGTGGGTAGAAGCTATCGCCACTCAAAAGAATGATGCCAAGACAGTCCAAAAGTTTCTACACAGAAACATTTTTTCTAGGTTTGGCATCCCTAAGGCAATTATCAGTGATGAAGGGAGATATTTCGACAATAGGGTTATTGCTGCCGCCTTGAAGAAATATGGTGTCAAGCATCGGATCGCGACAACATATCACCCACAGACCAATGGACAAGCTGAAATATCTAATAGGGGAGTTAAGAACATTCTTGAGAAGATGGTTAAGCCAACTAGGAAAGATTGGTCTTTACTCCTTAATGATGCATTATGGGCATATAGGACAGCTTTTAAGACACCATTGGGCATGTCTCCATACCGATTGATTTATGGAAAAACCTGTCATCTGCCTGTCGAGATAGAGCACAGAGCATATTGGGCAATCAAGGCAGTGAATTTGGACTTGGACAAGGTAGGCTAGAAAAGGCTGTTAGATTTGAACGAGATTGAAGAAATACGGACAATGGCCTACGACAATGCAAGGATCTACAAGGAGAAAACTAAGAAGTGGCATGACAGGAAGTTGCTGCCACGACAGTTCTGCCCAGGGCAGCTTGTATTGTTGTTCAATTCTAGACTGAAACTCTTCCCAGGGAAACTAAAATCTAGATGGTCCGGCCCGTTCCAAGTTGTACAAGTTTTTCCCCATGGTGCCATCACAATCCGATCATTAAAAGACGGGCACCAATTCAAAGTCAACGGGCAGCGCCTCAAGCATTATCAGGGGACTGAAGCCCCAGGAATACATGAAGTGGTTACCTTAGGAGATGCCCCCAAGGCATCCCTAATTTAACCTAAGTTTTATTTTTATTTATTTTTATTATTTATTATTTATTAGGAAATAAGTTTTAGTTTATTCAAATAATGTTTCTTTTTATGTTTTCCGTTTTTAGGAAATAAAGGAGCCAAGAAGAATAAGAGAAGTGACCCAAGCCCACCATCCATCCATCAGCCCATCAAAGCCCTATATTGAAGCCTGTCGTTCCAGCTGCCGCCGCAGACACGGAAAAGACAGGTTGTCACCAAACCGTCACGGCAGACGCGGAAACGTGTGACAGACGCGTAACAGACGCATAAATACGTGTCAGACGCGTCAGACACGCTACAGCTCAACAGTCGCCCCGTTATTCACGCCTGCCGTTACAGCTTCAACGGGCAACAACTCCTCCTCTATAAAACCCCGTTTCATTTTCATTTCACTCACTTCTGTTTTTCTTACTTGCTCTCCCCTTTAGTTTTTCTTTGTTTTTCTTTACTTTCAAACAACCCTTGCAACTGACATGTCTTCCAGAAGAACCCGTCGTAGTGCTGCTTCAACCTCTTCACCGGCAGCACCCACCCCGCAGTCCTTCGCAACTAAGGATCTATGGGAAGAAAGAGGCTTTATTTACACTCCAAGGGCAGTAAATATGGGCCTCAAACCTTTCATCGCCAGGACGATTAGAGCCCTCTTGTGGGAATAATTTGCAGAGCAACCAGCAAAAATGAATGAAACGCTGGTTAGGGAATTCTATGCTGCCATCGGCAGCAGGACGGCAACAGCAGTCACCGTCCGAGGGACAGAAGTGCTATTCACAGCCGAGCGCATCAACAATTTCTATGGCCTCTACTTCGGCCCCAACGACGATGCTCACCAGCAGTTCCTGGACACCCTAGACGATGCTGCCTTCGACGTTGTCATGACAGAAGTGACAGAAGAAGGGACTGAATGGAACACGAGCCGCAAAAATCCTCACTCTGTGAGAAGGGGGAGCTGCTACCGGAGGCTAAATTGTGGAACGCCTTCATTAAGAAGAGGATTCTGCCGTCATCTCATCACACCACAGTAGACCAACAGAGGTTAGCCCTAATCCACTCAATTATGAACAAATGGCCAATTAATGTGGGACGCTACATACGGGAGAGTATTTTGGATTGCACCCATAGATCGACGGCCCTCCTCTGCCTTCCTTTCCTTATTACATCTCTCTACCGCTGCTCTGCCGTACCGGAAGCCACCACCGATCGCCTAGTGAAGGGACGGGGATGGACAGACAAAAACATAATCAGCCTTATGGAGCTGACAGTAGCAACCCCCATCTCTCCCGTCAACCCTAATGCCGCCCCAGCAGAATCATAAGAGCAGCCCAACCCTAAACCTGCCGCAGCAGCTGCTCCGACAGACCCATCCACTCAAATCCTTGCTGCTATTCAGAGAATGGAGGACATACAGCTGGGTCTAATGACATTCATCAAGGATTTTGCCGCATCCAAGGTAAATTTCATTCACCATACTTTAAATTTTCCTGATGTTGTCTTTCCCACCTTCCCTGCCCACTACTTCACCGTCCCCACCCCTGCCCACACACCTACACCTAATGCCACACCACATACACAATCTGCTGCCTCCATTCCATCACCTGCCCCGACGGCAGCCGACAGTCCTCAGGCCGACACATCCGCCCGAGGAACAAAGCGACCGCCCTCGGATGACATTGTTGCCTTCGTAGCTGGTTTTTCTTCTTCCTCCGTCTGGGCAGAAAGCGAGGCAGAACCCTCTATTCGGAGGAACTTGGAGAAAGAATTCACACCTGTCAAGAGGCAAAAAAGGATGGCCAACAGAAAGCTTATGCCAAAGGCCAGCACCACCACCAGCAGCAGCAGCAGCACTTGGGACAGCGGCAGCAGCTCTGGCATCCAGGTCGTAGAGCAACCAGCCCAGCCTGCCCCACAGCCCAGAATCCGTCGCCAAATCCGCCTCAGCAGCAGCAGTGAAGACAATGTTTAAAATTTAAGTCTTTTATTTTATTCTTATTGCTGCATGCCTTATCTATATTTTGTGATGTACTGCCTTCATTTTTATTTTTGTCATTTGCATTGAGGGTAACGCAACCCTCGAGTTTGGGGGTGGCAACCCTCTATTTTAATGGAGTCTTAGTACATCTTAATTAATTGCTGTGTCTTATTTATTTTCTCCTAAAAAAATTAGAAAAGACTGAAAATTTTGGCTTAAAACTGTGATTTGAACTTACCTGTCGTGACAGCTCTGTCGTGGCAGCATCTTTAGGATAGTTTAAGGAGAAGTTTAGAGCCTTTCTATAGTTCTGAAAACTTAAACACCATTGTGACTGTTATACTGCTTAGATTTCTTTTAGCCAAACTAGAATAGGAAGCTTAGCACTTGAATAGCCCCTAGAGGTGCCTAACACTGGCTCTAGGAAAGAAGTTTAGCAAAAGAGACTCAAAAACCTAGAGGTGCTCGAAACCGGCTCTAGGAAGCTAACTAGAGGTGCCTAAAACTGGCTCTAGTAAAACTTTAGAGAAATCAAGTCAAAAGAAAGAAAGAAGCATGAAAATGTGCCTTCAAAAATAAACTTTGGCATAAAAATTCGAGTTAAAAAGTTGAATATTCTAGTGAAGCTAAGAGAGTCTTAGCATATAACTGTTCACAAGCATGCACACACTGCACGAGGACTATAGTGAGATTCCGGACAGATCCTAATCTATCCGACAGGTTGCTGCCAACACAGGGAACGAACGACGGGTAAAGGAAAGTTCACTGTTTGAAAGCCAAAACAAAAATAACATTTTTCTTTTAGGTCTTAGTTGCTTGAGGGCAAGAAAAAACTTGAGTTTGGGGGTGTGTTGAGTGTGTAAAAGTTCTATTATTTACACCCTTTTTAACCCATATTTATGCTGCATTCAAGCATCATTTCATTGCATTTAGGTTAGTTTACAGCAAAACATCACAAATATATTGAAGGCACAGATTCTACTAAAAAATGGCTGATTTTGTAGGTTGCTGCCATAGTAGACGGAGAAGGCGGGCGCAGGGAAGATAAGCAGAAGAACTGAACTGGACAAGCAGACAAAGAGGACGATGCTGCCATGGTGCTGCCGTGACAGCAAGTCAGTGGAGAAAAAGCAAAGTGGACCTCGATAATAGAGAAAATTCTGCTCGTCTGTCGTGTGAAAACTATATATTTTTCCAAGCCCCGGATCAAAAGATATGTCAAGCCCAAAGTTCAAGGAGAGAAAATCCCAAGAAACAAGGAGGACGGCTGGAAAGTAGATTCCTTGAAGATTAAGTCTTTATTAGAATCATACTTTTAATTAAAGTTGTAATCCTTGTTAACTTAGATAACTTGAGCCCAAAGCTTATATAAGGGCATGTATTTTAACCTAGGGAATGTCTCACATCCCATAGCCGATTACCCCATAACCGACAACCAAAAACCCCTAGCCGTTTACCCGCCGTCGACATGTTCTAAATTCCCCTTAGGGCCACGGGTTGACTTGTAAAGTAGTTGCAAGGGTTGTTTTGTTTTAGGATTTTCCAATTTCAATAAAATAGACTTCAAGTTCTCTTATTTTGGTTATTAAAATCTTGCAAGAGCATCGGGAGAGCATTGTGAGGTTATCTATTTACTTAGCATCGGGAGAGTTAAGTATACGAAAGAAATAAGAGCAAGTTCTCTAGTTTATAGTTGAACTATTTCGTGCCTAGGGATAGGGCGAGGTTAAGTGGCTAAAGTAGAATTCATACACATCGATGTTCATCCTTCGATTCACGCCGGGAGGTATCATCAAGACGTGATCATCGACCGACTTGGACCTAGGGATAGGCCAAGGCAGATCTGGGATTCTTGCCAAACTTGAAAGTACTGAGTTGAGCGTTTGCTGCCGCGACGATCAACGGACTGCCACCGTGACAGGTGCTGCCGCGACGGGCGCGACGACAGAACTGGATTTCCTAAGCATTGCAATACCTGCACTACTGAGCAATTCAATACCAGCCCATTCTCTCTATCTTGATATTTCTACTCTTTTATTTAAGTTTACTTTATTATTTCTCGTGACAATTCTCAAATATTTTCTTTACTTTCGTGCAGTGAATTAAGGTGAAGCTATTAGCCCAATCCCTGTGGAGACGATATCCGATACTTCGTATCACTTTACTACTTGCGTAGTGTACACTTGCACTACCATTGCGATAGACTATTTTACACGCAACACTTCACATCCTCCCTTGAGTTCAAGTGTGGTAAAATCTAGTTGCTTTTGTTTCATTTGATTTATTTTTATTTATGTCAACTAGATGATCATAAATGTTGGACTAACACTTTTAATGATGCTTTGAGTAAGGGGGAGCCATTTTAGAACTAAATTCTTATTTTTTGTTAAAATTTTCCTCTATAGTTATTTTGAACTTAATGTTTTAAATTCTTTTTGATATAACAAAAAGGGGGAGAAATTGTTTGAAAAATTGAATTTTCAAATGAATAAGGGGGAGCTTTATTTGATTTCATATCTTTGATCTCTTATTCACAATTTTAAACTTAAAGAGGGAGAATCCCAAACAATTTTTCAAGTTAGGTTTATTATATCAAAAAGGGGGAGATTGTAGAACTAATGTTTTGATATAATAATTGAAAAATGTTTTGGACTAATTTGAAAAGAATTTAAAACTTGGTTTTAAGTCCAAATAACTTGAATTTTTGTTTGAGTTATTTTAAAAGGTTTTTGGCAAGATTTTTCATGCTTTTAAACAACCAAACTTGTGATTTCAAAGTGCCCGTACCGATGCGGTCCAACCCGTATCGATACCTTTTCTACCCAGTTTGTTTACTGCGAAAACCCGTATCGAAACATGCTTGGCCGTTTCGATACGGAGAGGGGTCGTTTCGATACGCCTGGTAAGCGTACCGATCCCCATTTAACAACCCCAACGGTCATATTTCCCAACGGTCTTTTAAACGTCATACCGTACCGATACGCCCTCAAGCGTATCGATACGTCTAGGCTGGCAAGAGCCCAACATCTAGTTTCCGATGAAGGCCGTACCGATATGGGTCCAAGCGTATCGATACAGAAGGTTGCAGAACATCATTAATGAAGGGAAATAAAGTCCTCAACGGCTCCAATTTAACCCCAACGACTAGTAACGACTATAAACTCATCAAGGAGAATAAAAAGGACCTTCAAGCATCAAGATATGATTAATGCTTCAATTCTCAATCAACAAATGATCAAAAAGTGTCTTTGTACTTAAATTGTCAATTCTTGTATAGACAAATGTTGCGTGTAAAAGTGTCTATCGCAATGTAGTGCAAGTGTACACGACGCAAGTAGTAAAGTGATACGTAAGTATCAGATATCGTCTCCTCAGGGACTGGGCTAATAGCTTTAACCTTGGATTTCTACACAAGAAGGAAAAATAGTTTTAAATGTTTGTCACGAGATAATAAAGAAGACTGATGAAAATATTCAGAGTAAAGAATGGGATGGTATTGATCTGCTCCGTAGTGCAGGTGTTGCAATGTCTAAGTCTTCTCTATTCTGTCATTGTCTCTGTCGCGTCAGCACTTGCTGCGGCATCGGTCTGTTGTTGTCGCGTCAGCGAACACACAACTCAGAACTTCAAGCTTGGCAAGAATCCCTGCTATGCCTTGGCCTATCCCTAGGTCCAAGTCTGTCGATGAACACATCTTTGATGATACCTCCCGGCGTGAATCGAAGGATGAACACCGATATTGTTGAATTCTTCCTTAGCCATTTAACCTCGTTCTATCCCTAGATCCGAGATTGTTCAACCATAAACTAGAGAACCCGTACTTATTCCTTTCGTATACTTAACTTTCCCGATATTATGTAAATGTGTAATCTCACAATGCTTTCCCAATACTCTTGCAAGATGTTGAAAACCAGAATAAGAAAACTTGAAGTCTATTTTACTAAACAGAAGAAAATCCTAAAACAAATGCAATCCTTGCAACTACTTTACAGAATCAACCCTTAGCCTTAGGGGAAGTTTAGAACATGATGAGAAGGGGAAAACGACTAGGGTTTAGGGGAATATGGCTAGAGAGTAAGATATCCTTCCCTAGGTCGAATTACATGCCTTTATATAGGCCTTGGGTTCAAGTTTTATAATATGGCAAGAATACAAGTTTAAATTAAAGTAAATTCTAGAAAAGACTAAATCTTCAGAATATATGTCTTCAATTCGTCCTTCCTTCTGGCCTGGAGTTTCTTCCTTGAACTTTGGGCTTGGCTTTCATTCTGATCTAGGTCTCAGAAAAACATAAGAGCGCTTCACGACGGACCGACTTAATTTCCTCTTTCTGTCGAGCTCCACTTCACTTCTTCCCTTCACCATTGCTGTCGTCCTTGGCTGCCACGGCAGCGACCATGGCAACATCCTTCTTCTCAGCTGCAGTCCAGTGTTCCAACTCTGCTTCTCCACTGCCCTTCATCTGCTACAACAGCTACCTGCAAAAGCAACCAATTTCGGTAGAAACTGTGCTATTTAATCTAATTGTGGTGTATGAATGAAATCTATCATAAATGCAATGAATTATGCTTGAATGTAGTAGAAATATGGGTTAGATAGGGGTAAAATATAGAATTTTTACACACTCAACACACCCCCAAACTCAAGTTTTGTCTTGCCCTCAAGCAATTTAGACCTAACTTAATAATACTATTTTTTTCTTCTTTGGCTTAAGTCAGCGAACTCTACATTACCTACCACTTGTAGTCTATCAAGAGTAGTACCTTGTCGGACATTTCTGGACTTATTCAGAACCATGCTAGAATTCTTGGGATGTGTGTGGGTTTTGTGAACATTTATGCATCTAGACTACTTTAGTATACCAGAATAGTTATGTCTACAAACTTGAGGTTATGCCATTTCAATTTTTTCTGGAGGCAATTCTTAGGCTCCTTTAGTTTTTTTTTTGACTCTTTATTTGACTGCATCTTTTCTGGAGGCAATTTTTAGGCTCCTTTAGTTTTTTCTAACTTATCTCAAAAAGAAATCTCCTAAAATATGTGCAAGGCAGTTTTGCAAGCTATTGAGTCTGAATATTTTTTCTTTCTTTCTTATGTTCCTAGAGCCTGTGATAGGCACCTCTAGGTTCAAGCAGGTAAACATTCCTATTCCAGTGTACTAAAGTAATCTAAACAACATAAGTGTCACAAAGAGTGTTTTATAGGGTAGAATCATAGCAAGGCTCTAAACAGATCCTAAAATTTCCTAAAGGCATTGTCACGACAGCATATGTCATGGCAGGTGAGTGAAGTTCAAAAACTTAAGCCAAATTTTTCATTTTTTAAAGAAAAAATAAACTAAATAAGACACAATTTTTAAACTTAAAGACACTTCATTAATGGAGTGATGCCACCCCAAACTCGAGGGTTGCATTGCCCTCAATGAAAATGACAAAATGAAAAAGAAATAAAAACAACATCACAAATATAAAAAAATGGCAGACAACAAATATAAGCAAAGAAACTTAAATTTTAAGCGTTGTCATCGCCGCTGCTGCTGCTGATTCGAATCTGCCGGTAGGCAGTTACTTTCCTTGTCGGTGCCGACAGATGGATGGGAGAGGCAAATGTGTTCTTGTTTTTGGCTTCCCTTGGAGGTTGGATGCGGGTAGGGGAGATATGGGGTTGTTTCTCCAATATCTCAACCTCCTTGGAGCTGCTGCTACTGCTGCTGCTGTCGCTGGCAGATTTTCCCTGGTCGGAGGGTTCGACTCCGGAGCTTGGTTTCTATCGTTTCACTGGGGTGAACTCCTTGGACAAGTTCCTCTTCACAGAGGGCTCGTCATCGGATGCCACCCAAATTTCAGAGGAGGAGAAGCCAACTATATACCTGTCGAGGTCGGACATGGGCTCTTTTCTCTTTGCTCCTCTAGCATATGTTGTGGCAGTGTGGCTGCCACCTGCAGCTGTTGTGACTGGGGTTAGGGTGGACGCGACAAATGGTGTTCTCGGTGTGGTAGTAGGGGTAGGGGTATGGGCAGGTGTGGGGGCAGCAAAATAATGGTTGGGGAAGGCAGGAAACAGTACATCAGGAAAATTTAGATTGGTTTGAATGAAATGTACCGTTGCTGTTGTGAAGTCCCGAATGAAGCTCATCGGGCCGAACTGTCGTTCCTCCATTTTCTGCAGGGTAGCAAGGATTTGGGTTGGGGAGTCTGTTGGGGGAGCTATTGCAGTAGGCTGCCTTGGTTCTGTGGCTGGAGGCTCAGTTTGGGTGGGCTCTGTCAGCTCACTTGCCGCGGTAGTGGGGTCGAAGGACGACAAGGGTGTGGCAGCTTTCAGTTCCATCAAGTTAAGGATGTTCCTTTCCGTCCATCCTTTTCCTCGGACTCGCAAATCCTCGGCAGCTTCAGGTATGTTGTGGCCATGGAAGAGGGCTGTTATGAGGTAGGGGAAGACGAGTGGTCCCGATGGTCGGTATGGGCAATCCAAAATTTCCTTCCGAGTGTATCTACCAATGTTAATAGGCCTCTCATTTAGAATTGAATGGATGAGGGCTAACCTTGGTTTGTCTACCGTTGTGTTGTGCGAGGAGGGCATAATTCTCTTTTTGATGAACGCATTCCACAACTTGGCTTCCGGAGTATGTTGGACTCGTTTTACCATCCTTGGATGTTTAGGATCGGTATTCCATTCGGTGCCTTCATCGGTGAGTTCTGCCATAACAGCATCATAATCTACCGGCTCTAAGCTCTCCACAAATCTCTGGTGGCCATATTCCCTTCTACCCACTTAGAACCCATAAAGGGTGTTGATGTATTCTGGCTCAAAGGGTACTTCCTTCCCACGAACCGTTACTGCTGTCGCCTACCTACTGTCGATGGCAGCATAAAACTCTCGGACCAAAGTGACGTTCATTTCTTCCGGCTGGTCGGCAAACATCTGCCATTGTAGAGCTATGATCTTGCGGGCTATGAATGGTTGTAGCCCGAGATTCTCCGTTCTGGTGCTGTAAATTAAGCCCTTTTCTTCCCAAATGTCTCTGCCTTGGTAGGAGCTGGGAGTCGATGCTGCTGGGGCAGATCCTGAGGAAGCACTATGACGGGTGTTTCTGGTACTTATATTGCAAGGAACTGTAGAAAAAGATGAAGCAAATGAAATTCTAGAAAGGAAACAAGTAGAGAAAGTAATAGTGAGTGAAAATGAATAGTAAAACGGGGTTTATATAGATGAGGAGTTTCTTCCCGTTGGAGCTGTAACGGCAGGTGCGAATAACATGGCCAACTGTTATGCGGTTTCTGACGCGTATGTCACGCGTTTCAGTGTCTTCTGCGCGTCTGTTTCGCGTTTGCGTGTTTGCCGCGACAGGGTGTTGACAGACTGGATATTCCGCGTCTGTCGCGGCAGCTGTAACGACAGACTCCTAGTTTGGGCTTTTTGGGCTGATGGAAATATGGTGGGCTGAATTCACTTCTCCTCCTCTTCTTGTCTCCTTTATTTCCTAAAAATAATAAAAATAAAAATTTAGTTCCTAAAAATAAAATAATTTAATTACCTAATATATATAAATAATAAATATTATAAAAATAAAATTAAAATTAGGTTAAATTAGGGATGCCATGAGGGGCATCTCCTAAAGTAACCACTTCCTGCATTCTTGGGGCTTCTGTCCCCTGATAATGCTTTAATCTTTGTCTGCTGACTTTAAATTGGTTCCCTTCCTTTAAAGATTTGATCATGATAGCACCATGAGGGAAAACTTGCACCACTTTGAATGGGCCGGACCACCTAGATTTCAACTTCCCTGGGAAGAGTTTCAACCTAGAGTTGAACAACAACACAAGCTGCCCTGGGTAGAATTGTCATGGTAGCAGTTTCTTGTCATGCCAATTCTTTGTCTTGTCTTTGTAGATTCTTGCGTTGTCATAGGCCATTGCTCGAATTTTTTTAATCTCATTCAAGTCAAGTAGCCTTTTCTGTCCTGCTTTTGCAAGTCCATATTCACTGCCTTGATGGCCCAGTATACTTTATGCTCAATCTCAACAGGTAGATGGCATGTCTTCCCGTAAATCAGCCGGTAGGGTGACATTCCCAATGGAGTTTTGAACGCTGTTCTGTAGGCCCATAGTGCATCATTGAGGTTTAGAGACCAGTCCTTTCGAGTTGGCTTAACCATCTTCTCCAGAATGTTCTTTACCTCTATGTTAGATATTTCAGCCTGTCCATTAGTTTGAGGGTGGTATGCTGTTGCGATCCGATGTTTAACACTATATTTCTTTAAGGCAGCAGCTATAACCCTATTGTCAAAATGCCTCCCTTCATCACTGATGATCGCCCAAATCTGGAAAATATGTTCTTGTGTAAAAACCTCTGAATAGTCTTGGCATCGTTTTTCTGTGTAGCGATTGCTTCAACCCATTTGGACACATAGTCCACTGCTAGGAATATATATAAGTTCCCACAAGATGCTGGGAATGGTCCCATAAAATCAATCCCCCAAACGTTGAATATCTCGACTTCAAGAATGTTTTGCAGCGGCATCTCATGTCTTCTTGAGATATTTCCAGTCCGTTGGCATTTGTCACAGTTTTTATAGAATCCTGGGCATCCTTGAACAGTGACGGCCAATAAAATCCTGACTGCAAAACCTTGGCAGTAGTTTTGTTACCACCTAAGTGTCCTTCATATTATGAAGCATGGCAGTGATGAAGCACAACTTCCTGCTCATCCTGTGGTACACATCTCCTAATAACCTGATCTACACAATATTTGAAAAGAAGATGTTCGTCCCAATAATAATGCTTAACATCATTTTGGAACCTCTTTCTAGCTTGATAGTTAAGGTCAGGAGGAGATATTCCGCTAACTAAATAATTAACCAAATTAGCATACTAGGGGAGTTCAGAAAACTTACCTGCCGCCATGGCTATCGCGGCCGTGCTTGTGGCAGCGAACAACTGCTCGTCAGGGAAGGTCTCCAGTATGTATGTCTCGTCTGTTGGGAGACTCTTTCCATTCTCTAATCTTGACAAGTGATATGCAACTTGGTTCTCTGTCCCCCTTTTGTCCTTGATCTCAAGGTTAAACTCTTGCAGTAGCAGAATCCAACGTATCGGTCTAGGCTTTGCATCCTTTTTGGCGAACAAATACTTTAATGCAGAGTGGTCTGTGTGGACTATGACCTTCGTTCCAAGTATGTATGAACGAAACTTGTCAATCGAGAACACCACAGCTAACAGTTCCTTCTCTGTTGTGGTGTAGTTTACTTGGGCATCGTTCAATGTTTTGCTGGTATAGTATATAACATGAAAAAGCTTGTCCTTTTTCTGCCCAAGTGTTGCCCCAACAACATAGTCACTAGCATCACACATGATCTCAAATGGTAGTTTCCAATCTGGTGCCTGTACTATCGGGGCTATTACCAGCTTTTCTTTCAGAACCTTGAATGCCTCAGTACATTCAGTGTTAAAGTCGAAGGGACGGTTCTGCTCCAGAAGGTGGCACAAAGGTTTGGTGATCTTTGAAAAGTTTGCGATAAACCCCCGATAAAACCCAGCATGCCCTAAGAAACTCCTGATTCCCTTGACTATAGTGGGTGGCAGTAACTTTTCAATTACCTCGATCTTTGCCCTGTCGACCTCTATGCCGCGGCAACTTACTTTGCGGCCTAGGACTATCCCTTCATCCACCATGAAGTGACATTTCTCCCAGTTCAATACCAAGTTTGCTTTCTCGCATATCTCGAGCACTTTCTGTAGGTTGCCTAGGCAGCTTTCAAAATTGTCTCCAAAGATAGAGATATCATCCATGAATATCTCCAGTAAATCCTTCACCATGTCAGAGAATATTGCCATCATACACCTCTAAAAGATTGCTGGTGCATTACAAAGTCCAAATGGCATCCTCCAAAAAGCGTAAGTACCGTATGGGCAAGTGAACGCCGTCTTCTCTTGATCCTCCGGTGCGATGGCTATTTGATTATAACCTGAGTATCCATCAAGAAAACAATAGTAAGGCTTTCCCGGTAATCTATCAAGCATTTGATCAATAAAAGGTAGGGGAAAGTGGTCCTTCTGGGTAGCTTTGTTAAGCTTCCGGTAGTCCATACAAACCCTCCAACCGGTCACAGTCCTGGTTGGGATTAACTCGTTTTCTTTGTTGGTTACCACAGTTATTCCTCCTTTCTTAGGAACGCATTGCACCAAGCTCAACCACTTGCTATCCAAGATGGCATAAATTATTCCAGCATATAGCCATTTGATGATCTCCTTATGAACCACCTCTCGCATAGCATTGTTAAGACGTCTTTGGGCAATCACTGGTCGGCTTGTGATCATCCTCTAAGAGGATTTTATGCATGCATAGTGCCGGACTAATGCCTTGAATATCAGCTATCATCCATCAAATAGTCCGTTTGTGCTGCCACAACATCCCTATAAGCTGCTGTTCCTGTCCCTGCATCAACTTGGAAGAGATGATTATGGGAAACGTATCATTTAATCTAAGAAAAATGTATTTGAGCTGCCATGGCAGGGGCTTAAGATCTAGAACAGGTGGCTCTATAGTTGATGGATTTTTGACTATATGTTCATTCGAGGTATAGTTTAAGGGCTCGAATAACTTACCTGGACGATTGCCTATCCAGTTTACCACCTCATGATCTTCAGTATCAGATATATCAGAGTCTGAGGAGCTGCTGTCATCGTCGCTGCCGTGACAGTCTTCTAAATGGCTGCTGGGGCAGTGGCCAAACTTGATGTCATGGCAGTCCGACCTGATGCAGGGTTGGTCAAGGATAACTTCAGTGATAGCCTTGCATTCTTCTTCTGCATCAGCATGTTTTATTGCTTGGAGAACCTTCAGCTTGATCTCTTGATCGTTCACTCTCATAGTGAGTTCTCCCTTTTCTACATCAATCAGTGATCTTCATGTGGCTAAGAAGGGTCGCCCCAGGATGATTGGTGCATTCTCATCTACTTCACAATCTAAAACAAGAAAGTCAACAGGAAAAATGAATTTATCCACTCTTACCAGAATATCTTATATCTTCCCTTTTGGATGTACGTAAGAGCGATCTACCAGCTGCAGTATGACTGTTGTGGGTCGTGCTTTTCCAATACCTAACTTCTGAAATACATATTTGGGCATTAAATTTATACTAGCACCAAGATCACAAAGTGTCTTACCCACAAACTTATCTTCGATTATGCACGGTATTATGAAACTCCCAGGATCCTTCTTTTTCTGGGGTCGATGCTTGTGTAGAATAGTCATGCACCCCTCTGTCATTTTAACCGTCTCAAATTCCCCAAGTCTAGACTTCTTCGACATGGCATCCTTGAGAAATTTGGCATAACCAGGCATCTCCTTGATAGCATCTAAAAGCGGAATATTAATGTGAACCTGCTTAAAAATATCATAGATCTTCTTAAGCTGGGATTCCTGTTTCAATTTCTGTAACCGCTGAGGGAAAGGAGGTGGAGGACGATAATCTGCAATGCGTCCTTCCCACTGCATTCAGATCTGAGGAGGCTTAGGTTCTTCATCCTTCTCCTCTGTCCCTTCTGATGTCGTGACAGCTTCATCGACAGCAGGCTTTTTGTCATCTGCCGGGGCAACGTTCTCAGCAGTCGATTCTAGGGCTGGTTCCTTAACTGGTTCAGCTTCCTTATCTGGCCTTGATAATTTCTTCCCACTCCTAGTAGTGATGGGTTTACACTGCTCATGTGTGGGTTGTCTAGCGTTTTCAGTATCGCTAGGGAATCCTCCATTCTACCTCGGTTTAATATGCTGGGAAACCTAATCCATCTGTGTCTCTAGTGATTTTAGAGTAGCTTCATGGTTAGTCATCCACATCTCTGTTTTATCCATGAATGACTCAGTCTTCTTGACGAAGTGATTCATGTTCTCAATGTAAGTTCCTGTTTGAGACATACATGTAGCCAAGGTCTGCTCCAATATACTGGTCGTGGCAGCTGGTGGCTGTTGTGGTTGCTGTTGCGGTTGCTGCCGAGTCAGTAATCTAGGTCCCCCTGATTTTGAGTGTTCTGTGCTTGAGGATTCAGGGCATTGTTAGGGTTGCTCCAAGAGAATTTGGGATCCTTTCTCCAGTTGGGATTGTAGTTGTTGGAATTGTAGTTCTGTTTGCTGTAGTTTCCAATGTACATCCCTTCCTCTAACTGTAGCGGACAATCTTCCGAGCTGTGATTCCCATCACAAGTTTCGCACACCTCTTCAGCAGAGTAGACATGTTTTGAATCTTTTTTCAATAGCTTTTCCACTGCCTTTGTGAGATATACCACTTGTGTTTTTAGGGAGTCGTCAGCCTCACAATCTTTCATAGCTAGTACTCGTTTACCCCCTCTTCTTGTTGTAGGGAACTATTCCTCGTTCTTTGCCAGGTTTTTCAATACCACCATTGCTTCATCTGGATCTTTGTCCAACAACAATCCATTCGATGCTGAATAAATTCTCATACGAGTTTGTAGGTTGGTAGCATTATAGAACTTAATTATCTGGTTCCAAACAGGGAATCCATGCATCGGGCAGTTCCTTTATAGAGTGGTAAATCTTTCCCATGCCTCGTGCACTGACTCGTCATCTTCCTGTTGAAAAGTAGCAATATCATTACGTAATCGCTCAGATAAATGTGAAAGATTAAAATGAGACAAAAATTCACGAGTTAAAGCTGCCCAAGTTCATACTGAACTAGGCGTTAGTTTATTCCACCAAGTTTTCGCCCTGTCCCTCAATGAATGGGGAAATAACCGAAGCCTCAGTATCTCCGAATTTACTCCTGGTAGTCTAAACGAACCACAGATTTCCTAAAATGTTTTCAGATGTTCCCTAGCATCCTCTGTAGCAACACCACTCAATTGGCCAGCGTTATTAATCATGCTGAACATGACATGTTTCAGCTCGAAATTTTTCAGCTTCCACGTCTGGCAGGGTGGTCTCTAGTTCCACATGATCATTGATCATGTAGTCTCAGCATGATCGGCGTGCGACAGTAGCATGAGGATCGACAAGTTGTCCGTTTCCTCCATCTCCGATAGGATCATCAAGACCTCGAAGATTCTCTTGGTCGTTCCTCCTGTCTTCGCGTCTTTTGTTCACCATTGCTTCCAACTGTTCCTCCAAGTATTCATTTCGTTCTACTAGGAGGCGGACTCGTTTCTTGAGGTTGCACGTTTGTTCGATTTTAGGATCTAACTGGTGCTCAGGTTCTTTTCCTCGTTGAGATCTGCGCATAAGCAAACAAAAGACCTTGTGAAAAGCACATGGTGAACAATCAGAGTAAAAGCAGAAAAATAAAAGAAGTGCAGTAAAAGATAGGGTAAAGATATGTTGCTAGTCCCCGGCAACGACGCCAAAAACTTG
Source organism: Hibiscus tridactylites (assembly GCA_958450335.1). NCBI lineage: Eukaryota > Viridiplantae > Streptophyta > Magnoliopsida > Malvales > Malvaceae > Hibiscus > Hibiscus tridactylites. Next base: position 62,175,718 of record OY288265.1, read on the forward strand.
TTGCTTGTAAAAGTGTCTATCACAATGTAGTGCAAGTGTACACGACGCAAGTAGTAAAGTAATACGTAAGTATCGGATATCGTCTCCTCAGGGACTGGGCTAATAGCTTTAACCTTGGATTTCTGCAAAAGAAGGAAAATAAATAGTTTTAAATGTTTGTCACGAGATAATAAAGAAGACTGAATGTAACCCCCTTAGCCCGGTCTAGACGGTTGACCCGAACTACGAAGATTACACGGGGAAAACCAAAGTCAACCCGAAAGTCAACCTTGATTAACGACCCTTTTTTTTTTAGTCTTATCTAGATGCACATTAACCCTAGTTGTGATCACACAAACATCATACTAAAAGATCACAAACGTCAGAGATCAAACAGGGACCCAATTGAACAATTTACAACTTTAGGGACCAAATTGTAAATTCTGAAAAATTAAGGGATTTATCCCAAATTAAAGTTACCATCTTGAAATTAGTCAGGTTTCATGCTTCTCTGTGAAATTTCAGCTCAAAAGGACATCCACAGCTCATGCAATTGATCCAACATGATTCGGGACTAAAACGTAAACAAAGCAAAACATATAAAGATACTTTTAACTGAATTTAACGGTCAGGTATCGATACACCTGATGTCGTATCGATACGCGGGGAAGGCAGTAACCAAACTCGAGCAACGGTATCGATACGATATCCCCTGTACCGATACGGCATTCAAACTTTACCCAGATGAGTATCGATACCCCCACAACCGTACCGATACGCCTGGGCAGAAAAGAGCATATTTGGCTCAGGCGTATCGATACGCGAGCCCGAGTACCGATACCCCTGTCTGAAAACGACTTGAAATTCATACCATTCATGCTTCAAACCTCAGATTAACATCACCAAATCATACCACATAGATATACAACATGCAGGGATCATAAATGCATCAACAATTTAACTCATAACCATCACACATGAAAAGCCCCAATTTAAATGACATGCTTCCTACATAAGCTACCTTTCATGCATAAACCTTCATAGCCAAGCATATAAGAGATCAATCCAAAAACCAACAACCACAGCAACATCTAACATACTTAGGGAGTCTTAAACACCTCCCAAAACATATACATTGGTCCCCCATTGCCAAAAACATACAAAAGCTAAAACACTTATAAAACCTTCATACATTGAGCTTTACTTGTACTTGTTTGCTTGCCTCCTCTTGCTGCCCTCAATGCACTCTAATGCTCTGCATTATTGAATCAAGAAAATGAGAGAGCGTAAGCCAAAGCTTAGTGAGGAGTGCTCTTTACAACCATTCAATAATGCATTTTAAACCATTTGTAAATCATGCTTGTAAACAACCTTTTCACATGCCCAAAGCATACTTAAAATCAAGCAATAACATGCTTCCACATTTCATTTAAACTAGCATCTCATGCCTCAACATAAACATCAAATCATGCATCTCATGCATCTCATGTACAAAACATGTCATATTGGCTCAAGTGATACATTTCATTTAGAAATCAAGTTCAATAACTTTTCCCAAGGACTTTTAAACACCTTGGACCCCAAGGACTTTTAAACACCTTGGCCATGGACTTTTAAACACCATGAATGGACCACACAAGGACTTTTAACCACCTTTGTGTCCGTAGCTTGAAATACCCCAAGGACTTTTAAACACCTTGGCCCCAAGGACTTTTAAACACCTTGGCCCCATGGACTTTTAACCACCATGGAAAGGAGCACCTAAGGACTTTTAACCACCTTAGAGTCCGCAACAAGATTCATCCAAGGACTTTTAACCACCTTGATGATCTTAGATAACAAGGCTCACTCAAGGACTTTTAACCACCTTAGTGACCTTCACTTTTACAAACCATCACTTGCCAATATACACTTTATACATCATGTAATCCACTGTTTAAAAGCATTTAAACCAAGCCATTTCATCATGCATTTCAAAGCATTAAATCATCATTTAACAATGCATAAAAAAAACAAGGCACTCTTACCTAGAGACACCTTCAACACATGGCTTAAATCATCAGCATAAATCATGCTAAAACATCAGCAATTAACATGCTAAAACATGCTTCCAAACAGTAGCAAATCATGCAAAATCATCATTTCACATTTCAACAAAACATGGCCACCACTTAAAGAGAGTAATCCGAAAACTTACACTTGAGCTTAGCAAAGTTGTTTAGACTTATACTAAGCTCCCAAAACCTTCAACCTTTGGTTTAAAAGCTGAAAAATCCAATTTCACTCACCGATTACCAAACAAGCCTAGCCAACAAGCTTTCCAAGCTTCCGAAACCTTCCGAAAACACTTCCAAAACTCAAGGATCAACCTCCCCTGTTTCAAGCACATAAAAACAGAACATTAATGCATCCTTATGCATTAAAACACCAGCAACATCAACACAACTCGCTGCTCATCACAAATCTAACAATTTGGCTACCAAACACAACCGAAATCATCTCCAAACACTTCCAAAACTTAACCCAGCCAAGATCCATCACTTCTAACCATTATTATACATCACAAACATGCAAAAAGATCAAAACCATGTCCTTATACCTCCAGGTATAACAGATCACCAAAAACACTCCAAAAACAACCAAAAACTCAAGCCAAACTTAAGAAATTCAACCTATCCGGGATTGCATTGATTAAACCTCAACTTCTAATCATTTTAGCATTCATTTAACATCATTTTAACACTTCAAAACCCTGCTTAAACAGATCACACGAAATTTTCACCAAAATCACCAAATCTTGCATTTTAGCCAAAAATCAAGATCTCAATTGAAAAGCCTTTAATAAAACATGAATCAAGGATTGAGAACTTAGGAATTTCAGTAAAGAACTGATAGTTTAGAGGAGAAGGACGTTCTTACCTCCAAACTTGAATTTCTCCCTTTTAGAGCCAAAATGCTTGATGAAACAATTTGCAAATTGAGAGGTTTTGATGATGAGATGATTAGGAATCCAATGAGAGTTGAAATGAGAGATGTAGATGTCAAAATCAGAGAAAGAAATCTGAGGAAATCTTGTTTGGGTAGAGAGAAAATGAGAGAAAAGAGAATTTGAGAGAAAATAGAAAAATTAGTTAAGATTTGGTCAAAATGATTTCCCTCTCTTTCTTAATCTTTAAAATCAGATTTTAGACTTAAAATATCTTAGAAAAATCTGGAGAAATCCTTTTTGGAATAATAGCTCCTTAAAGATTCAAAGTTTCAATCCTTTATAAAACTGTCCCGCAACTTTCAAAAATTACATTTTGGTCACTAGCCAAAATGTCAACCTTCCAAACCTCATTTTCCAAAATTGATTTCACAGTTCACTTTTATATATTAAAAGATGATTTTAGAATATTTTTCCATATTTTTAATGCAACCCGAACTAGGTTTTCCTAAATTCCCTCTTATATATTCGATCAGCACTTTGACTAAACCGGTCAACGCCAAAACTTCTGAGCCCAAAACCGGGGCGTTACAACTCTCCCCCCCTTAAGAAATTTCGTCCTCGAAATTTACCTGAAGGAAAGAGATAAGGAAACTGCTTCAGCATATCCTCCTTCCGCTCCCACGTGGCTTCCTCAACACCGCGATGCTTCCACAACACCTTCACCAACTCAATGGTCTTGCCACGAAGAACCTTGCTATCTGAATCCAGAATCTTCACCGGTTCCTCATCATAGGTCAAATCCGGATTCAATTCCACCTCCTCCACAGGCAACACATGCGAAGGATCAGATCGATACCTCCGGAGCATAGAAACATGGAACACATCATGAATCTTCTCCAGCTCCTGAGGTAACCTCAACCGATACGCAACAGGACCAACACGCTCAACAACCTCATATGGTCCAATGTATCTAGGGCTCAGCTTACCCTTCCGCCCAAACCTCATCACCTTCTTCCAAGGCGAAACCTTCAAGAACACGCGATCACCCACCGCAAACTCTATCTCCTTACGCTTCAAATCCGCGTAAGACTTCTGCCGATCAGAAGCAGCCTTCAACCGCTCGAAAATGAGCTTCACCCTCTCGGTGGTACCTTTCAACAAAGCAGGCATCGAAACCAACTTTTGACCAGTTTCAGCCCAACACAGAGGAGTCCTACACTTCCTCCCATACAGAGCCTCATAAGGTGCCATCTGTATACTTGCCTGAAAACTGTTGTTGTAAGCGAACTCAACCAAAGGCAGATGCTTCTCCCAAGAACCTTGGAACTCTATCACGCAACATCTCAACATATCCTCCAAAATCTGAATAACTCGCTCAGACTGGCCATCCGACTGAGGATGATAGGATGTACTGAAATGCAACCTTGTACCCAAAGCTTGATGCAAACACTGCCAAAAACGCGATGTGAACCTCGGATCCCTATCCGACACGATCGACTTAGGCACACCATGCAACCTCACAACCTCAGCAACGTACAGCTTTGCCAGCTTATCCAAAGAAAACGTAGTATGCACAGGCAAGAAATGTGCACACTTCGTCAGGCGATCCACAATCACCCAAACAGAATTCTTCTTCGACGGAGACAAAGGCAAACCAGATACAAAATCCATGGTAACCCTCTCCCACTTCCATTCAGGGATTTTCAACGGTTGCAACAAACCAGAAGGAACCTGATGTTCAGCCTTAACTCGCTGACACACCAAACACTTGCTCACGAACTCTGCCACATCCTTCTTCAAGCCCACCCAATAGTACTCATCACGAAGATCGCGATACATCTTTGTACTACCAGGATGCATAGCAAAAGGACTACTATGACCTTCAGCTAGAATAGCATGCCTCAACTCAGCATCTGCAGGCACTACTATCCGACTACCAAAACACAACACCCCATCCTCATTAAAACAGAAATCCGAAGGTCTACCCTCCGCGATATCCTGAACATGAGACACCAAGGAATCATCCAACAACTGCTTATCCTTGATCAACTGAACCAACGAAGGTTTCACTTGCAACTCAGCAACAAGACCACCATCCTGCGATATACTCAAGCTAGCAAACATAGCTCTCAGCTCAACAGCTACCTTCCTACTCAAGGCATCCGCAACAACATTGGCCTTTCCAGGATGATACTCTATCGTCAGATCATAATCCTTGAGCAACTCCAACCAACGTCGCTGCCTGAGATTCAACTCCTTTTGAGACATCAGATACCTCAAACTCTTGTGATCCGTGTACACAGTACACTTCTCACCATACAAATAATGCCTCCAGATCTTCAGAGCAAAAACCACTGCAGCCAGCTCAATATCATGCGTAGGATAATTGCGCTCATGCACCTTCAACTGCCGCGACGCATAAGCCACAACCTTACCCTCTTGCATCAGCACACACCCCAAACCAACATAGGATGCGTCACTGTAGACTACAAACTCTTTCCCTGATTCAGGCTGGATCAAGATAGGAGCTTGCGTCAAAGCCAACTTCAACTTCTCAAAAGCTTGCTGTCTCGCTTCTGTCCACTCATACTTAACATCTTTCTGCAGCAACTTCGTCAAAGGAGCAGCAATCTTGGAAAAACCATCCACAAACCTTCGGTAGTATCCTGCCAAACCAAGGAAACTACGAACCTCCTGAACAGACTTAGGAACTTTCCAGTTCATCACCGCTTCAATCTTCTGAGGATCAACACGAATCCCCTCAGCTGAGACCACATGACCAAGAAAAACAACCTCTCTAAGCCAAAACTCACACTTGCTCAACTTAGCATAAAGCTGATTCTCCAACAAAGCTTGCAACACCACCCTCAAATGCTCTTCGTGCTCTTCCTCAGTACGCGAGTACACAAGGATATCATCAATGAACACCACGACAAACTTGTCCAGGTATTCATGAAAAACACGATTCATCATGTCCATGAAAGCAGCAGGAGCATTTGTCAAACCAAACGGCATCACAAGGAACTCATAATGCCCATACCTTGTCCTGAAAGCGGTCTTAGGCACATCCACATCCTTCACCTTCAATTGATAATACCCTGACCTCAAGTCAATCTTAGAGAACACAGCAGCTCCCCGAAATTGATCAAAAAGATCATCAATCCTCGGCAAAGGATACCGATTCTTGATAGTCAACTTGTTCAGCTGACGGTAATCAATGCACATCCTCATCATGCCATCTTTCTTCTTCACAAACAAGACAGGAGCACCCCAAGGCGAAACACTCGGCCGGATGAAACCACGATCAAGCAACTCTTGCAACTGCGTCTTCAGCTCCTTCAGCTCCTTAGGTGCCATTCTATAGGGAGTAATGGACACAGGAGTGGTATTCTCATACAGCTCAATACCAAACTCCACCTCGCGATTAGGAGGTAAACCAGGCAACTCCTCAGGAAAAACATCAGGAAACTCCTTCACAACCCTGATATCCTGCACCCTCAGCTCCTTCGAACCAGGATTCATCACAAAAGCCAGAAAAGCTTCACAACCTTGCCTCAGCATCCTGCTCGCCTCCAAGGTAGAAACAACATTGGCAAGAAACTTCACATTCTCGCCAACCACCACCACTTCATAATCATCAGCAAGCCTAAGCGAAACCCGCTTATTCTCACAATCCACAACAGCACGATGCTCAGCAAGCCAATCCATACCAAGGATCACATCAAAACCATAAAAGGGCAACTCCATAAGATCAACAAGAAAGACATGCTCTTGAGCAACCAAAGGACACCTTTTATAAAGCTTACGAGTCACAACAGTTTCACCAAAAGAACTAGTGACTCTAACACCAACATCCAAAGACTCAACAGGCAAACCAAGCAACTCAGCATGCTCACGAAGAATGTATGAATGCGTAGATCCAGAATCAATCAAAGAAAGCAATGACAAGGATTGCAAAGTAAAGGTACCTGCAATCACATCTGCATCATTCCTTCCTTCGCGCTGAGCATACACCCTCGCTTGGCCTCCACCCTTAGGTTGAATAGCCACAACATGAGCTACACCGCGCCCACCTTCCTCTCGCCTCTGAAAATTACCACGGCCGCGCCCACGGCCTCTCTGCGATGCTGCAACAACAGGAGCATGCTCTTGACCACCAGCCATCCTCGGACAATCACGTCTCAGATGATCAGCTGAACCACAACTCCAGCACTCATAACCAGCTGCTATCACAGGAGCTTGCACCTCCCTCCCAGCACGAGGACAGTCACGCTTCAAGTGACCACGGGAACCACAAATCCAACAAGCACTAGGGTCAGCTCTAGCATTGCCACCCCTAGCAGGTGCACCTCCACCTCTCTTAGACGAGGACTGAAACCTCTGATCACGCCCTCTCTTGTTCCGTCCACCGGAACTATACTCAGCAGCTCTCTTTCCAGAACTAGCTCCAGCACCCTTAGCAGACAAACTCAGGTTCATCTCAATGTCCTTCGATCGACTAACCAACACATCGAAATCATTGTACTCAGCAGCTAACATATAAGTCTTAACCTCCGTCACCAAACCATAACGGAACCTTTCGCACCTTTCGCGCTCATCAGGTACCAACTCCGGTGCATACTGGCTAAGACGTACAAACTGTACCTCATACTCAGCCACACTCATGTTCCCTTGGGTCAGAGAAATGAATTCACGCTTCTTTTCATCCAGATATCTAACTCCCAGATATCTCCTCTTGAACGCATGCTGAAAGAACGTCCAAGTAACATCAGCATCAGCCATCCCAGAGATTGTGGTCGTCCACCACGTATAAGCATCACCTTGCAGCAGTGACACCACACATCCCAGCTTCTGCACATCAGTGCAACTCATTTGTCCCAAGACACGCTTGGTACTCTCCAACCACGCTTCAGATCTCTCAGCTGACATACCTCTAAACTCAGTCCCACCAAGACTGCGCAAACGTTCCAAGGGTAGTCTAGCACCAGCATCTCCCTGATGCCCAGCTCCTTGAGCCCCAGCTACTGCTGCTCGAAACGCACTCGCAATAGCTTGTACAAACACAGACATGTCAGGTATCGCTTGCCCCTGACCAGCTTCAGGTCCTGCAGCTCCAGCACCAGCTGCCTCAGCTCCAACTCCAGCTCTTTCCCTCTCCGCACCACCACCACCAAGTGGAGGAGGAGGTATCACAGCACTACCAGTGTGCTCATCATTCACATTCCCTTCCGGGGTCGTAGCTCTCGCGCTACTCCTTAACTCTCTACGTGGTGCCATACTTTACCATGCATAACAATACAAAATAAACAAGTCAGGACCAGCAAGGTAAGCAAATTCCAAGTATTCAAGCTCAATTTCTTTCAAAAACAACATCATCCCTTTAGCTTTTGTTTGGCAATGGGTACCCTCATCATGCATCATCACAACATGCATCACATACACATCATCATATTATATCACTGAACATGCTTTCACTCAACAAGCATACCAACCAACCCATGCTTCAATCATGCATACACACATTCCCAATTACTCGAGAACACAGCTCTGATACCACCAAATGTAACCCCCTTAGCCCGGTCTAGACGGTTGACCCGAACTACGAAGATTACACGGGGAAAACCAAAGTCAACCCGAAAGTTAACCTTGATTAACGACCCTTTTTTTTTTAGTCTTATCTAGATGCACATTAACCCTAGTTGTGATCACACAAACATCATACTAAAAGATCACAAACGTCAGAGATCAAACAGGGACCCAATTGAACAATTTACAACTTTAGGGACCAAATTGTAAATTCTGAAAAATTAAGGGATTTATCCCAAATTAAAGTTACCATCTTGAAATTAGTCAGGTTTCATGCTTCTCTGTGAAATTTCAGCTCAAAAGGACATCCACAGCTCATGCAATTGATCCAACATGATTCGGGACTAAAACGTAAACAAAGCAAAACATATAAAGATACTTTTAACTGAATTTAACGGTCAGGTATCGATACACCTGATGTCGTATCGATACGCGGGGAAGGCAGTAACCAAACTCGAGCAACGGTATCGATACGATATCCCCTGTACCGATACGGCATTCAAACTTTACCCAGATGAGTATCGATACCCCCACAACCGTACCGATACGCCTGGGCAGAAAAGAGCATATTTGGCTCAGGCGTATCGATACGCGAGCCCGAGTACCGATACCCCTGTCTGAAAACGACTTGAAATTCATACCATTCATGCTTCAAACCTCAGATTAACATCACCAAATCATACCACATAGATATACAACATGCAGGGATCATAAATGCATCAACAATTTAACTCATAACCATCACACATGAAAAGCCCCAATTTAAATGACATGCTTCCTACATAAGCTACCTTTCATGCATAAACCTTCATAGCCAAGCATATAAGAGATCAATCCAAAAACCAACAACCACAGCAACATCTAACATACTTAGGGAGTCTTAAACACCTCCCAAAACATATACATTGGTCCCCCATTGCCAAAAACATACAAAAGCTAAAACACTTATAAAACCTTCATACATTGAGCTTTACTTGTACTTGTTTGCTTGCCTCCTCTTGCTGCCCTCAATGCACTCTAATGCTCTGCATTATTGAATCAAGAAAACGAGAGAGCGTAAGCCAAAGCTTAGTGAGGAGTGCTCTTTACAACCATTCAATAATGCATTTTAAACCATTTGTAAATCATGCTTGTAAACAACCTTTTCACATGCCCAAAGCATACTTAAAATCAAGCAATAACATGCTTCCACATTTCATTTAAACTAGCATCTCATGCCTCAACATAAACATCAAATCATGCATCTCATGCATCTCATGTACAAAACATGTCATATTGGCTCAAGTGATACATTTCATTTAGAAATCAAGTTCAATAACTTTTCCCAAGGACTTTTAAACACCTTGGACCCCAAGGACTTTTAAACACCTTGGCCATGGACTTTTAAACACCATGAATGGACCACACAAGGACTTTTAACCACCTTTGTGTCCGTAGCTTGAAATACCCCAAGGACTTTTAAACACCTTGGCCCCAAGGACTTTTAAACACCTTGGCCCCATGGACTTTTAACCACCATGGAAAGGAGCACCTAAGGACTTTTAACCACCTTAGAGTCCGCAACAAGATTCATCCAAGGACTTTTAACCACCTTGATGATCTTAGATAACAAGGCTCACTCAAGGACTTTTAACCACCTTAGTGACCTTCACTTTTACAAACCATCACTTGCCAATATACACTTTATACATCATGTAATCCACTGTTTAAAAGCATTTAAACCAAGTCATTTCATCATGCATTTCAAAGCATTAAATCATCATTTAACAATGCATAAAAAAAACAAGGCACTCTTACCTAGAGACACCTTCAACACATGGCTTAAATCATCAGCATAAATCATGCTAAAACATCAGCAATTAACATGCTAAAACATGCTTCCAAACAGTAGCAAATCATGCAAAATCATCATTTCACATTTCAACAAAACATGGCCACCACTTAAAGAGAGTAATCCGAAAACTTACACTTGAGCTTAGCAAAGTTGTTTAGACTTATACTAAGCTCCCAAAACCTTCAACCTTTGGTTTAAAAGCTGAAAAATCCAATTTCACTCACCGATTACCAAACAAGCCTAGCCAACAAGCTTTCCAAGCTTCCGAAACCTTCCGAAAACACTTCCAAAACTCAAGGATCAACCTCCCCTGTTTCAAGCACATAAAAACAGAACATTAATGCATCCTTATGCATTAAAACACCAGCAACATCAACAAAACTCGCTGCTCATCACAAATCTAACAATTTGGCTACCAAACACAACCGAAATCATCTCCAAACACTTCCAAAACTTAACCCAGCCAAGATCCATCACTTCTAACCATTATTATACATCACAAACATGCAAAAAGATCAAAACCATGTCCTTATACCTCCAGGTATAACAGATCACCAAAAACACTCCAAAAACAACCAAAAACTCAAGCCAAACTTAAGAAATTCAACCTATCCGGGATTGCATTGATTAAACCTCAACTTCTAATCATTTTAGCATTCATTTAACATCATTTTAACACTTCAAAACCCTGCTTAAACAGATCACACGAAATTTTCACCAAAATCACCAAATCTTGCATTTTAGCCAAAAATCAAGATCTCAATTGAAAAGCCTTTAATAAAACATGAATCAAGGATTGAGAACTTAGGAATTTCAGTAAAGAACTGATAGTTTAGAGGAGAAGGACGTTCTTACCTCCAAACTTGAATTTCTCCCTTTTAGAGCCAAAATGCTTGATGAAACAATTTGCAAATTGAGAGGTTTTGATGATGAGATGATTAGGAATCCAATGAGAGTTGAAATGAGAGATGTAGATGTCAAAATCAGAGAAAGAAATCTGAGGAAATCTTGTTTGGGTAGAGAGAAAATGAGAGAAAAGAGAATTTGAGAGAAAATAGAAAAATTAGTTAAGATTTGGTCAAAATGATTTCCCTCTCTTTCTTAATCTTTAAAATCAGATTTTAGACTTAAAATATCTTAGAAAAATCTGGAGAAATCCTTTTTGGAATAATAGCTCCTTAAAGATTCAAAGTTTCAATCCTTTATAAAACTGTCCCGCAACTTTCAAAAATTACATTTTGGTCACTAGCCAAAATGTCAACCTTCCAAACCTCATTTTCCAAAATTGATTTCACAGTTCACTTTTATATATTAAAAGATGATTTTAGAATATTTTTCCATATTTTTAATGCAACCCGAACTAGGTTTTCCTAAATTCCCTCTTATATATTCGATCAGCACTTTGACTAAACCGGTCAACGCCAAAACTTCTGAGCCCAAAACCGGGGCGTTACACTGAAAATAAAGGATGAAAATATTCAGAGTAAAGAATGGGCTGGCATTGATCTGCTCCGCAGTGCAAGTGTTGCAATGTCTAAGACTTCTCAGTTCTGTAGTAGCGCCTGTCGCGGTAGCACCTGCTCCGGCAGCGGTCTATTATTGTCGCGACAACGAACACACAACTCAGCACTTCAAGCTTGGCATGAATCCCTGCTATGCCTTGGCCTATCCCTAGGTCCAAGTCTGTCGATGAACACGTCATTGATGATACCTCCTGGCGTGAATCGAAGGATGAACACCGATGTTGTTGAATTCTTCCTTAGACATTTAACCTCGTTCTATCCCTAGATCTGAGATAGTTCAACCATAAACTAGAGAACCCATACTTATTCCTTTCGTATACTTAACTCTTCCGATATTAAGTAAATGTGTAATCTCACAATGCTCTCCCGATACTCTTGCAAGATGTTGAAAACCAGAATATGCAAACTTGAAGTCTATTTTATTGGACAAAAGAAAATCCTAAAACAAATGCAATCCTTGCAACTACTTTATAGAATCAACCCTTAGTCCTAGGGGAAGTTTAGAACATGATGAGAAGGGGAAAACGACTAGGGTTTAGGGGAAGACAGCTAGAGAGTAAGATATCCTTCCCTAGGTCGAGTTACATGCCTTTATATAGGCCTTGGGTTCAAGTTTTCTAATATGGCAAGAATACAAGTTTAAATTAAAGTACAATTCTAGTAAAGACTAAATCTTCAGAATATATGTCTTTAATTCGTCCTTCCTTCTTGCTTGGAGTTTCTTCCTTGAACTTTGGGCTTGGGCTTCATTCTGATCTAGGGATCAGAAAAACATAAGAGTGCTTCATGACAGACCGACTTAATTTCCTCTTTCTGTCGAGCTCCACTTCACTTCTTCCCTTCACCATTGCTGTCGTCCTTGGCTGCCACGGCAGCGGCCATGGCAACATCCTTCTTCTCAGATGCAGTCCAGTGTTCCAGCTCTGCTTCTCCACTACCCTTAATCTGCTACAGCAGCTACCTGCAAAAGCAACCAATGTCAGTAGAAACTGTGCCATTTAATCTAATTGTGATGTATGAATGAAATCTATCCTAAATGCAATGAATTATGCTTGAATGCAGTAGAAATATGGGTCAAATATAGGGTAAAATATAGAACTTTTACACTCAACAACAAACACTAGTGGGCCAAAATTGCCAAAATTGCTCAAGTGTTTTAGGTTTTGGGTGAGTGCAAATTGTGCAAACAAATACCTATTAGAGGGATTTAAGTTTCCTTATATTTTCTCTTTTGTAAAGAGGGGTTGATCAAGGCTTTAGGTAGAAAGCTTGATCGGTGTATAAGGGTTTCCTCCTAAGCCTAGAAAAGAAGACGAATCAATAGTGGATTGATTGGAAATCCTTACTGGGAAGCTAAGGTAGTGGATGTAGACCTTGGTTAGAAGGTTGAACCACTCAAAAATTATTGTGTCAATTATCTTTTTAGCTTCCACCCACATCCACCAAAAATTCCATCTCTCCACCACTTGGTGAGCAACATCGGTTGAAGGAATCGAGCACCCTACAACTCAACACAACATTAGACAAGAACTTAATGTTCTCGCCAACTACCACTACCCCGTAGTCCAAAAAGCCTCAAAGAAACTCTCTTAGTCTCAAAATCTATCCTAGCTCTATGCTCCACAAGCTAATCCATACCCAGAATTACATCAGAACCATAAAAGGGCAACTCTATCATCTCAACGGGAAACACGTGACCCTGAACCATCAAGAGACATCTACTGAACACTTTTCTAACTACAACTGTCTCACCAAAAGAACTCGTAACATTCATACCTATATCCAACAACTCAAAATACAAACATAATGATCTTGCATGCTCACCCAAAACATATGAATGCATCGAGCCAGATTAAATAACAAAAGCAAAGATAAGGACTGTAACATAAAATTACATGCGATCACATCTGTGTCATTTCGAGCCTCACGCTGTGCATATACTCTAGTCGGTCCGCCTCTCTCGGGCTGTACCACAACAACATAGGCCACATTTCTCTGACTATCATTCCTAGGCTAGAAGTTACCTTGACCACGCCCACAGCCTCCCTGATACTCAACAACTCTAGCTAGTGCCTGACCATCCCTAGCCAGATGAGGACACTCACGCCTCAAATGTGTCGGAGATTCGCAGTTCCAACAAGCACGAAAGGTACCCCAACACTCTCAGGAATGGTTCCTCCCACATCTAGCACACTCGGGTGTGCGAGAAACAAAACCTCGACCCTGATGGCCTCGTCCCAAGTTACCACCTCCATGCCTAAAGTCCGGTTGGTGCCTTTTATCCTTGTGCCTGTTGTTACGGTCTTGCTCCCACTCGGCGGACTTTTTCCCTGAACTGGATCCACCTAAACGAGATACCGAACCTAGACTTTGCTCAATGTCTTTAGCCCTAGAGATCAAGACATCAAACTCGGTGTAATCAAAAGGAAGCATGTAGGTCTTCACCTCCGTAACCAACATGTAATGGAACCGTTTACACCTTTCCCTCTTAGTGGGAACCAATTCTGAAGCATACTGACTCAAGCACACAAACTGTACCTCATACTCGGATACGGACATACTGCCTTGTACTAAAGTCATGAATTCTCTCTTCTTCTCGTCTTGATAGCGAGCACCAAGGTACTTCTTGCGGAACGCACTACGGAAGAACTCCCAAGTAACCCCGACCTCGGGCATACCTGAGATAATTGTGGTCCACCAAGCATACGCATCTCCCTGAAGCAACGAAACAATACAACCCAACATACGAGGTGACCGATGAACTCAAGAAGACCAAGATTGGGCTCCTAACTTCAGAGTATGAGAACTTCAAAATGGATCCGGAAGAGAACATCGAAAAGATGTTTGATAGGTTCTCCACTATCACCAACGGTCTCAATAGCTATGGAGAAGCCATCTCGGAGGAAAAGCTTGTTCGAAAGCTCATCTACTCACTTCCCGAGTCTTGGGACTCAAAAAGGACCGCCATCATCGAAGCAAGAAATTTGAAGACTTTGAAGCTTGATGAACTCATGGGGTCACTCCTTACTTATCAAATCATGAAGAAGAACAAATAGGATGAGAAGAAGAGGGAAGAAATTAGAGCTATGGGAGAGAAGAAAATCAAAGGGCTAGGCATCAATGCAAGTGCCATGGCTCTCAAATCCTCCATTTGCCATCACGTTGATTCAAGTGAAGAGGAGGATGAAGATGAAGAGATAGTTCATCTCTTCAAGAAGTGTGCCCCGTTCATGAAGAAAGCTTTGAGAGAGCTTGAACGAGAACCCAAGGAAAAGGAGAGGGCAAGCACTTCAAGCCATAAGAAGAAGGCATATGTAGCCACTTGGAGTGATGAGGACTCCACCGACGATGAACAAGCCAACCTTTGCCTTATGGCCATCGAAGAAGATTCAAGGGTAACTTCTAATTCATCTACTTCATGTTCTTACACTTTTGATGAATTACAAGATGCATATGATGATTTGGTTTCAGAGTTTAAAAATCACATTTTGAAAAATAATAAATTGATTTCAAAGTTGAAAATTCAAAATGATTTGATTTCTAAAACCAAACTTGAACTTGAAGCAAAAATCGAAGAGTTTGAATTGAATTGTTTTGATTTACAAAATTTCCTTCAAAAAGTTCAAGAAGAAAAGGATTTGATTTCCAAAGAGCTTGAAAAGAAAAATAATTTTGGAAAATCAAATTTCTATGTTAGACAATCTAGTGCCCCTAGATTTATTAAAGGAAAATGTTTTAGAAGTGTTTGGGTCCCAAAAGGACTAACCACTTCAATAAAAAAGGATGACATTGAAAAATGGATTCCTAAGGGGACTAAAATTTGTGCTACTAACGTTCATGGATCCAAAGCAATTTGGATACCAAAGATTACTTGATTGTCTTTTGCAAGGTGTGATGGAGATGTTCAACAAGTCAAACATTGAGGGGGAGCTCCATACACACAAGGAAGAACACTTGAAGAAGGAAGGCTTCACATCCTCCCTTGGGTTCAAGTGTTGGTAAAAATTCTAGTTGTTTTTGATTTCATTTGTTTATTTTATTTTTTATTCAACTAGATGATCATAAATGTTGGACTAACATTTTATTGATGCTTTGAGTAAGGGGGAGCCATTTAAAAACCAAATTCATATTTTTGTCTATTTTTACCTCTATTGTTATTTTGAACTTAATGTTTTATATTCTTTTTGATATAACAAAAAGGGGGAGAAATGGTTTGAAAAATTGAATTTTCAAATGAATAAGGGGGAGCTTTATTTGATTTCATATCTTCAATCTCTTATTCACATTTATTTGAATAAGGGGGAGAATCCCAAACAATTTTTCAAGTGAGTTATATTAGATCAAAAAAGGGAGATTGTAGAACTAATGTTTTGATTTAATAATTGAAAAATGATTTGGACTGGTTTAAAAAGTATTTAAAACATTTCCAAAGTCCAAACAACTTGAAATTATGTTTAGGAAAGCTTTTACAAAGGGTTTTACATGTTTTTCAAAGCCAAACTTTACAAAATTGTCCATGCATTTCGAAACACCTTAGGGCGTTTCGATACGGGAATTCCAGTAGCAAAAACGTTTTGATACTTGTATCGAAACGAGGATTCCATGGATAAGATCTTTGCCCAGCATTTCGAAACGGACTATGCCATTTCGATACGCCTACGTGGCATTGACCACAACGGTCATAAACCCCAACGACTATTTCCCAACTAACTTTTAAATGGAGGCGTTTCGATACGGGTGTTTTGAAACGGCCAGAGGCGTTCCGAAACGGGTGCCCTGACAGACTGCAACGACTCTTTCTACTTAGAGAGCGTTTCGAAACGGGGAGCTGCAGAACTGCATTTATGGTGGGAATTAAAGTCCTCAACGGCTCCAATTTGATCCCAACGGCTAGTAACGGCTACAAACTCAATTGGGAGTATAAAAGGGACCTCCAAGCATCAAGTAAAGGCTAATGCTCATATTGTCAAACACCAAATGATCAAGAATTGTCTTAGAGCTTAAATTGTCATTTATTGTATAACGCCCTGGTTTTGGGCTTAGTAGTTTTGGGCGTTGACCGGTTTGGTCAAAGTGCTGTTCGAATCTAAAGAGGCGAAATTAGGAAAGCCTAGTTCGGGTTGCATTAAAAATATGGAAAAATGTTCTAAAATCATCTTTTAATATAATTAAGTGAACTGTGAAATCAATTTTGGAAAATGAGTTTTGGAAGGGTGACATTTTGGCTAGTGACCAAAATGTAATTTTTGAAAGTTTGGTGACTATTTTATAAAGGGTTGAAACTTTGAATCTTTAAGGAGCTATTAATCCAAAAGTAGTTTCTCCAGATTTTTCTAAGATATTTTAAGCTATATTCTGATTTTAAAACATATCAAAAGGGGAGGGAAAGCCATTTTGGCTATTTTGATAACTAACTTCCTATTTTCTTTTCTCTCATTTTCTCTCAACCCAAACACCTTCTTTCCAGAGAATTGTTTCTGATTTTCTCACCTAAATCTCTCCTTTCAACTCTCTTTTGATTCCTAATCAACATATCTACAAAACCTCATCATTTGCTACTTGATTCATCAAGGTTTTTGGTTCCAAAAAGAGGAGAAACTCAAGTTTGGAGGTAAGAACGTCCTTCTCCTCTAAACTATCAGTTCTTTACTGAAATTCCTAAGTTTTCAATCCTTAATTGATGTTTTATTAAAGGCTTTTGAGTTGAGAAATGGATCTTGGCTTATAATGCAAGATTTGGTGATTTTTGGTGATTTTCGTTTGATCTGTTAAATCTGTGATTTGAGATGTGTTTTTGATGATATTTGAACTCTAAATTGATAAGGAATTGAGTTTTGATTAATGCAATCCCGGATAGGTTGAGTTTCCTAAGTTTAGCTTGTGATTCTTGTTTGTTTTTGAGGTGATCTTGTGGATCTGATGTTGCTGGAGGTATAAGGATGTTAATAGGCTCTTTTTAGATGTTAAATGATGTTAAAGGATGTTAGGTTTTGATGGTTTATGGCTGGGCTTTGTTGAGAAGTGGTTTGGATGCACTTTCGGTTGTGTTTGGTAGCCGAAAATGGAGTGTGGATGAGAGCAGCGAGTTTAGGTGCTTTCATTGAAGCAATTAATGCATGATGATGCATTAATCCTCTGCTTTGATGTGTTAAAACCGGGGAGGCATCTTTGGATCCAAGAGTTGTTGATCCGGAAGCTTGATTTGGTGCTTCGGCAAGAGGCGAAGTGGAATCGGTGAGTGAAATTGGGATTTCGGCTTTGAAACCAATGTCTTGGGAGCTTAGTTTAAGTCTAAACAACTTTTCTAAGCTCAAGTGTAAGTTTTCGGAAATACTCTCTTGTGGTGGCCATGATTTGATTGTTGTGCAATGTGGTTTATTGCATGTTTTAAACTCTGTTTTGAAAGCATGATTTAGCATGGTTAATGCTGTTTTTGTAAGCCATATGTTGAAGGAAGCTCAAGGTAAGAGTTCCTTGTTTTTGTACATTGATTAAATGTGGTTTGATGCTTTTAAATGCATGGTGAATATGGCTTGGTTTAATGCTTTAAAACAGTGGATAAATTGATGATAATGATGTATATTGGCAAGTGATGTTTTGAAAAGGTTAAGGTCACTAAGGTGGTTAAAAGTCCTTGAGTGAGCCTTGTTTACTTAAGAACATCAAGGTGGTTAAAAGTCCTTGGATGGTTCTTGCTATGGACACAAAGGTGGTTAAAAGTCCTTGTGTGATCCTTTCCATGGTGTTTAAAAGTCCATGGGGCCATGCTGTTTAAAAGTCCATGGGGCCAAGGTGTTTAAAAGTCATTGGGGCCAAGGTGTTTAAAAGTCCTTGGGGTGAAACTTGATACGGACACAAAGGTGGTTAAAAGTCCTTGTGTGATCCTTTCCATGGTGTTTAAAAGTCCATGGGGCCATGGTGTTTAAAAGTCCATGGGGCCAAGGTGTTTAAAAGTCCTTGGGGCCAAGGTGTTTAAAAGTCCTTGGGGTGAAAGTTGATGAACTTGTTTTTAAAGAAATGGAATTTATCACTTGTAGCCAATATGACATGTTATGATATGAAGCATGAGATGCTTGTTTAAAGTATGCTTTTGAGCATGTGCAAATGTTGATTTGAAGCATGATTTATAAATGTTTTATAAATGCATTATTGAATGGTTTTATTGAGCCTTCCTCACTAAGCTTTTGCTTACGCTCTCTTTCGTTTTCTTAATTCAATAATGCAGAACATTAGAGTACTTTGAGGGCAGCAAGAAGGGCAAGCATTCAAGTGAAAGTAAAGCTCAAAGTATGGAAGGTTTCTTAAGTACATTTTTAGCTTTTGGTAATTTGGCAATGGGGGACCTATGTGTATGTTTTGGGAGAGGTTTTGAACTCCCTAAGAATGTTGAATGTTGATGAGAATGCTGGTTTTAGTGTTTGGCCTTTATATGCTTGAATTGGAAGTTTATGCTTGTATGTCTTGCTTGTGTAGGAAGCATGCCTATAGATTTGGGGCTTTTCGTATATGATGTTGTTTTGATGAATTGTTGATGCAAGTATGTTTTATATATGTTGAATTGCATGCTGGTAAAGTTTGGTGGCAATAGGAGCATGATTGGATGTTTAATTGCATGTTTAAGTATGCATTTTGGGGCAATCTGTGCAGGGTGTTTCGGAACAGTGCCACCCGTTTCGGAACAGGTGCCTTAAACAAGCCCAGGCGTCCGAAACAGGAGAGACCGTTCCGAAACGGTTTGGCTACTGCCAGCCCGTGTTGCGGTACGCGTTGCGGAACGGCCCGCGTTTCGAAACGGGCTCTGCCTGTTTCGGAACGGGTGACCGTTGGGGGCTGACACTGGCAGTTAAATGTTTTGAATTGTTTGCATTTTGGTCCTGAATCTTGTTTGTGCAATTGTATGAGTTTGGGATGTCCTTTTGAGCTGAAATTTCACAGTGAAGCATGAAACCTGACTAATTACAAGCTGGTAACTTTAATTTGGGTTAAGTTCTCATATTTATCAGAAATTACAATTTGGTCCCTAAAGTTGTAATTTGTTCAATTGGGTCCCTGTTTGATCTCTGATGTTTATGATCTTTGAGTATGTTGTTGTATGATCATATCTAAGGTTTAATTTGCATCTAGACAAGAGTAAAAAGAAAAAAAAAGGGTCGTTAATCAAGGTTGACTTTCAGGTTGACTTTGGTTTTCCCCGTGTGACTTTCTTAATTCGGGTCAACCGTCTAGGCCGGGTTAAGGGGGTTACATTTGGTGGTATCAGAGCTGAGTTCTCGAGTAATTGGGAATGAATGTGTGCATGATTGAAGCATGTATGCCTTGTGAGCTTGTTGATTGAAAGCATGTTTAGTGGCTTGTGTTTTGGATGCAATTGAGTTGTATGCTATGATGTAGCATGTTGTGGGTACCCATTGCCAAATAAAAGCTAATGAAATGATGTTGATTTTGAATGAAATTGAGCTTGAATACTTGGATTGCTTACCTTGCTGGGCCTGACTTTGTTTTATTTGCATTGTGATTGCATGGTAAAAGTATGGCACCACGTAGAGAGTTACGAGGTAATGTGCGAGCTACGGCTCCTAATGAGAACGAGAATGAGGAAAACACGGGTAGTGCGGTGTTACCTCCTCCTCCACCAGGTGGTGGTGGTGCTGAGGGAGAAAGAGCTGAAGCTGCAGCTGGTGCTGGAGCTGCTGGACCAGAGGTTGGTCAGGGGCAAGCTATTGCGGGTGCTTTTCGAGCAGCAATAGCTGGAGCTCAAGGAGCTGGGCATCAGAGAGATGCTGGAGTTAGACTACCTTTGGAGCGTCTGCGCAGTCTTGGTGGGACTGAGTTCAGGGGTATGTCTGCTGAGAGTTCTGAAGCTTGGCTAGAGAGTACCAAGCGAATCTTGGGTCAGATGAGCTGCACGGATGTGCAAAAGCTGGGTTGTGTTGTGTCCTTGCTGCAGGACGATGCGTATACGTGGTGGACGACCACCATAGCTGGAATGGTTGAAGCTGATGTGACTTGGACATTCTTTCAGAATGTGTTCAAGAGGAGATATCTTGGTGTGAGATATCTTGATGAGAAGAAGCGTGAATTCATGTCTCTTACCCAAGGGAGCATGAGTGTGGCTGAGTATGAAGTGCAGTTTGTGCGACTCAGTCAATATGCACCTGAGCTGATACCTGATGAGCGGGCAAGGTGCGAGAGGTTCCGCTATGGTCTTGTGACGGATGTTAAGATGTATGTGCTGGCCACCGAATATGATGATTTTGATGTGTTGGTGGGCCGAGCCAAGGACATTGAGATGAACTTGGGTTTATCTGCGAAAGGTGCTGGAGCAAGTTCTGGCAAGAGAGCTACTGAGTTTAGTTCCGGTGGTGGACGGAACAAGAGGGGACGAGATCAGAAGTATCAGTCCTCAGCTAAGAGAGGTGGTGGTGCACCTGCTAGAGGAGGCAATGCTAGAGCTGACCCTAGTGCTTGTTGGATCTATGGTTCACGTGGTCACATGAAGCGTGACTGTCCTCGTGCTGTGAGAGAGGTACAAGCTCCTGTTGCGGCAGCTGGTAATGGATGCTGGAATTGTGGATCCGCAGATCACTTGAGGCGAGATTGTCCTAGGTTGGCTGGTGATCAAGTGCGTGCACCTGCTGTTGCTGCACCACAGAGAGGTCGTGGGCGCGGCCGTGGAAATTTCCAGAGGAGAGAGGAAGGTGGTCGTGGAGTGGCCCATGTTGTGGCTATTCAGCCTGAAGGTGGAGGCCAAGCGAGGGTGTATGCTCAGCGTGAAGGGAGGAATGATGCGGATGTGATTGCAGGTACCTTTACTTTGCAATCCTTGTCATTGCTTTCTTTGATTGATTCTGGATCTACGCATTCATACATTTTGCGTGAGCATGCTGAATTGCTTGGTTTGCCTGTTGAGTCTTTGGATGTTGGTGTTCGTGTCACTAGTTCTTTTGGTGAAACTGTTGTGACTCGAAAGCTTTATAGAAGGTGTCCCTTGGTTGTTCAAGAGCATGTTTTTCATGTTGATCTTATGGAGTTGCCCTTTTATGGTTTTGATGTGATCCTTGGTATGGATTGGCTTGCTGAGCATCGTGCTGTTGTGGATTGTGAAAATAAGCGAGTTTTGCTTAAGCTTGCGGATGATTATGAAGTTGTTGTGGTTGGTGAGAATGTGAAGTTTCTTGCCAATGTGGTGTCTACCTTGGAGGCGAGTAGGATGCTGAGGCAAGGTTGCTTAGCTTATCTAGCTTTTGTGATGAATCCTAGCTCTAAGGAGTTGAGGGTGCAAGATATCAGAGTTGTGAAGGAGTTTCCTGGCGTTTTTCCTGAGGAGTTGCCTGGTTTACCTCCTAATCGCGAGGTGGAGTTTGGAATTGAGCTGTATGAGAATACAACTCCTGTGTCCATTACTCCCTATAGAATGGCACCTAAGGAGCTGAAGGAGCTGAAGACGCAGTTGCAAGAGTTGCTTGATCGTGGTTTCATCCGGCCGAGTGTGTCACCTTGGGGAGCACCGGTCTTGTTTGTGAAGAAGAAAGATGGCACTATGAGGATGTGCATTGATTATCGTCAGCTGAACAAGTTGACTATCAAGAATCGGTATCCTTTGCCGAGGATTGATGATCTCTTTGATCAATTTCGGGGAGCTGTTGTGTTCTCTAAGATTGACTTGAGGTCAGGGTATTACCAGTTGAAGGTGAAAGATGTGGATGTGCCTAAGACAGCTTTCAGGACAAGGTATGGGCATTATGAGTTCCTTGTGATGCCGTTTGGTTTGACAAATGCTCCTGCTGCTTTCATGGACATGATGAACCGTGTGTTTCATGAATACCTGGACAAGTTCGTTGTGGTGTTCATTGATTATATCCTTGTGTACTCGCGTACTGAGGAGGAGCATGAAGAGCATTTGAGGATTGTGCTGCAAGCTTTGTTGGAGAATCAGCTTTATGCTAAGCTGAGCAAGTGTGAGTTCTGGCTTAAGGAGGTGGTGTTTCTTGGGCATGTGGTCTCAGCTGAGGGGATTCGTGTTGATCCTCAGAAGATCGAGGCGGTGATGAATTGGAAGGTTCCTAAGTCTGTTCATGAGGTCCGTAGTTTCCTTGGTTTGGCGGGATACTACCGAAGGTTTGTGGATGGTTTTTCCAAGATTGTTGCTCCTTTGACGAAGCTGTTGCAGAAAGATGTTAAGTATGAGTGGACGGAAGCGAGACAGCAGGCTTTTGAGAAGCTGAAGGCGGCTTTGACGCAAGCTCCTATCTTGGTTCAGCCTGAATCAGGGAAAGAGTTTGTGGTCTATAGTGATGCATCCTATGTTGGTTTGGGGTGTGTGCTGATGCAAGAGGGTAAGGTGGTGGCTTATGCATCGCGGCAGTTGAAATTGCATGAGCGCAATTACCCTACGCATGATATTGAGCTGGCTGTAGTGGTTTTTGCTTTAAAGATCTGGAGGCATTATCTGTATGGTGAGAAGTGTACGGTGTACACGGATCACAAGAGCTTGAGGTATCTGATGTCACAGATGGAGTTGAATCTTAGGCAGCGGCGTTGGTTGGAGTTGCTCAAGGTTTATGATCTGACGATTGAGTATCATCCTGGAAAAGCTAATGTTGTTGCGGATGCCTTGAGTAGGAAGGTAGCTGTTGAGCTGAGGGCTATGTTTGCTGGCTTGAGCATATCGCGTGATGGTGGTCTTGTAGCTGAGTTGCAAGTGAAGCCATCTTTGGTTCAGCTGATCAAAGAAAAGCAGTTGCTGGATGATTCTTTGGTACCGCATGTTCAGGATATCGCGGATGGTAGATCTTCGGATTTGTGCTTTAATGATGATGGTGTGTTGTGTTTTGGGAGTCGGATAGTAGTGCCCAATGATGCTGAGTTGAGGCGTGCTATTCTGACTGAAGGTCATAGTAGTCCTTTTGTTATGCACCCTGGTAGTACTAAGATGTATCGTGATCTTCGTGATGAGTACTATTGGGTGGGTTTGAAAAAGGATGTGGTGGAGTTTGTGAGCAAGTGTTTGGTGTGTCAGCGAGTTAAGGCTGAACATCAGGTTCCTTCTGGGTTGTTGCAACCGTTGAAAATCCCTGAATGGAAGTGGGAGAGGGTTACCATGGATTTTGTATCTGGTTTACCTTTGTCTCCATCAAAGAAGAATTCTGTTTGGGTGATTGTGGATCGCCTGGCGAAGTGTGCGCATTTCTTGCCTGTGCATACTACGTTTTCTTTGGATAAGTGATGAGTGTGTAAAAGTTCTATTATTTATACCCTTTTAACCCATATTTATGCTGCATTCAAGCACCATTTCATTGCATTTAGGTCAGTTTACAGCAAAACATCACAAATATATAAAAGGCACGAATTCTACTAAAAATGGCTGTTTTTGGCAGGTTTCTGTCGTCGTAGACAGTGAAGGCAGGCGCGGGGCAGCGAAGCAGAAGAGCTGAACTAGACAAGCAGACAAAGAGGACGATGCTGCCATGGAGCTGCCGTGACAGCATGGTGACAGCACTCAGGGCAGCAGCCATGACAGCACCCAGGGCAGCAATCGTGGCAGGCGCAGGGCAGATAAGCAGGAAAGCTGAACTGAACAAGCAGACGAAGAAGATGAACCTGTCATGGAACCTGTCGTGACAGCAAGGTGATAGCAGACTTATGAAGAGGAAAAGTAAAGTGGACCTCGATAGATAGAGAAAAATCTGCTCGTCTGTCGTGTGAAAGCCAAATATTTTTCCAAGCCCCGAATCAAAAGATATGTCAAGCCAAAGCTCAAGGAGAGGAATTCCCATAAAGCAAGGATGCGGCTGGAAAGTAGGAATCCTTAAGAGATTATGCATTTATTAGAATCTTACTTTTCATTAAAGTTGTAATCCTTGTTAACCTAGAATACTTGAGCCCAAAGCTTATATAAGGGCATAGATTTAACCTAGGAGGATAATCCCTCATTCTACCCCAAAACCGACATCTAAAACCCCTCCGCCGTTTACCCGTCGTTTACCTGTCACCGACATGTTCTAAAACCCCCTAGGGCCACGGGTTGATTTGTAAAGTAGTTGCAAGGGTTGTTTTGTTTTAGGAATTTTCAGTTCAATAAAATAAACTTCAAGTTCTCTTATTTTGGTTATTAATATCTTGCAAGAGCATCGGGAGAGCATTGTGAGGTTATCCATTTACTTAGCATCGGGAGAGTTAAGTATATGAAAGAAATAAGAGCAAGTTCTCTAGCTTATAGTTGAACTATCTCGTGCCTAGGGATAGGGCGAGGTTAAGTGGCTAAAGAAGAATTCATACACATCGGTGTTCATCCTTCGATTCACGCCGGGAGGTATCATCAAAGACGTGATCATCGACAGACTTGTGCCTAGGGATAGGGCAAGGCAGATCTGGGATTCTTGCCAAGCTTGAAGTACGGAGTTGGTGTGTCTGCTGCCGCGACAGCCAACGGACAGCTGCCGCGACAGGTGCTGTCGGCGACAGGCGCGACGACAGGACTGGATTCCCTAAGCACTGCAATACCTGCACTACTGAGCAATTCAATACCAGCCCATTCTCTCTATCTTAATTTCTCTACTTTTATTTTCCAGTATTCTTTATTATTTTCGTGACAATATCTTAATCTACTCTTTTCCCCTTGTGCAGATAGCGAAGGAAAGGGTTAGCCCAGTCCCTGTGGAGACAATATCCGATACTCTAGTATCACTTTATTACTTGCGACGTGTACACTTGCACTCAATTGCGATAGACACTTTTACACGCAACAAGTTTTTGGCGCCGTTGCCGGGGACTGGCAACACACTCTTACCCTAGCTTCTGCACTTTTCTATTATTTTTATTATTTTTATTTTTTTTAACAAAAACTCAGGTGAAAATACAGGTTCAAGGGCATCAACATGCCAGGAAAAACCATTCGAGAGTTGATGTGGGAAAGTTCTTGCAATTACCGTAAAGACATGCTGCCACGACAGCAACAGGGGCAGCAAATGTCGATGCCGCAACAGCAAAATTTTTTATGGTACGATCAAAACCCACAAAATTTTTTATACCATAACAGTTTTGCTACAGAACCCGACCTGCCCTGGCAATGTCATCATCCTCAAGAGCAGTCAAAATCCTTAGAAGACACACTGCAAGCCTTCATGGCAATCACTCAAAAAGTGTCGGCTTCTACGAACGCAAGTATCACCAAGATGGATGAACTCTTGAGCAGACCTGTCCTCATTCATGCCACAAATGAACCTGAAATCATGAGGCAATGTGACGAGGATGCCTATGTGAAGGAATACCCAACATATGATGAGTCTGAGCAACAACTTGCCATGGCAATGATCGAGGAGCCGGAATGGAGCAACACCGCGACAACGCTGAGTGGAATTCAAGAGAATGTCACGGCAGCAACCACTTCTGAGGCAGAAACTGCCACCTTGACAGCAACTGCCGCCTCGACAGCAACTGCCGCCTCGGCAGAAACTGCCGCCTCGATAGAAACTGCCGCCTTGACAGCAACTACCGCCTCGACAGCAACTGCCGCCTCGACAGCAACTGCCGCCTCGGCAGAAACTACCGCCTCGATAGAAACTGCCGCCTTAACAGAAACTGCCACCTTGACAGCAACTGCTGCCTCGACAGCAACTGATGCTGAAGCAGCAACCACATCAGAGGCAAATTCTCAACCCACCACCTCGATTATGCCTGACCAAGATTGCACACATCCATCCCTGTCATGGCACTCGCACGACCACCTAGAAGAGCTACCCAATGACAATGCCTCACCGATGGAATATGAGCAGGTAATAAACGAACCTTTTGAATTATATGAAAACTCACCAATTTCATTGCAGGTATTTGAGGAACCAAAACCGGTGGACACAGAATCATCAAAGTCTCTACTGATGGAGATCTACGAGTGGTCAACAGAATTTGGTATAGAGAGTGACGGCACTTACCAATGTCCCATTGACCTGCAAAGTAACCTGATAAAGAACTGTCAAAATAACTACCTGCCGCAGCAGCGGGCACGGCAGCAAGGAATACATTCAACCACAACAACATTCAACGAAAACAAGGTAAGTTTATGGTCGAATGTCAATTTGATTTTTTCTAATCATATGTTCATGCCCTCAGAAACATTACCAAGAATGGAGGACTTCATGGACTACAAAGGGAAGAGAAAGAAAGGAGCCCCCAACATGAGAATAATCACCAGATGGAGGGTATGGATGGACTTCAAGAAGTACCGGAAACGACGCCTCAAGCATCATTAGGGGACTGAAGCCCCATGAATACAGGAAGTGGTTACCTTAGGAGATGCCCCACATGGCATCCCTAACTTAACCTAACTTTTATTTTTATTTGTTTTATTATTATTATTTATTAGGAAATAAGGTTTATTCTATCTTAATAATGTTTTTATAGGAAATAAAGGAGTCAAGAAGGATAGGAGAAGTGAACTCAGCCCACCATCCATCCATCAGCCCAACAACGCCCAATATTGCAGCCTGTCGATCCACCTGTCGCGGCAGACACGGAGAAGACAGGCTGTCACCATGCTGTCACGACAGACGTGTGACAGACGCGTAACAGACGCGGAAACGTGTGTCAAACGCATCAGACACACTAAAGCTCGACAGCCGCCCCGTTATTCGCGCCTGTCGTTACAGTTTCAACGGGCAACAATTCTTTTTCTATAAAACTCCGTTTCATTTTCATTTTCACTCACTTCTGCTTTTCTTACTTGCTCTTCATATTTAGTTTTCATTTGCTTTCAAATTACTTTTCACAACCCTTGCACTAACATGTCTTCCAGAAAAAAAACCCGCCGGAATGCTGCCTCTACTTCCTCGGCGGCAGCAACTCCCCCACAGTCCTTTGCAACCAGAGATCTATGGGAAGAACGAGGCCTCATTTATACTCCAAAGGCAAAGAATCTGGGCCTCAAGCCTTTCATCACCTGCCGCCTCCATACCATCTGTCGCCTCCATACCATCACCTGCCCCGACGGCAGCCGACAGCACCCATGCCGAAACATCTGCCCGAGGAACCCTCCGACAAAATAATCAAGGGCAGAGGCTGGACAGACAACAACATCAACATCCTCATGGAGCTGGTAATGGCTACACCTGTCTCATCTTTCAATCCAGCCGGCTCCCCAGAAGAATCATCAGAGGAGCATGTCCCTGAACCTGCCGCCGCAGCCGCTCTGACAGACCAGTCTGTCCTCATCCTTGCTGCGCTACAACGGGTAGAGGAGAGACAAATGGGACTGATGACGTTCATTCGGGACTTCGCTAACTCGACGGTAAACTTCATTACCCAACTTTAAATTTTCCCGATGTTCAATTCCCTACATTTCCTGCCCATTATTTCCATATCCCCTCCCCTGTCCACACACCCAAACCACCTGCCTCTCCACATTCCCACTCGACTGCTTCCACCCCATCACCTGCCCCGACAAGAAACGCGTGGCAGACAAAAAAACGGCTGCCCAAGGCTAGCACCACCACCAGCAGCAGTTGGGACAGTGGCAGCAGTTCCGATGTCCAGCTTGTAGAGCAACCTGCCCCGGAACCTGCTCATGAACCTGCCCAGCCTCATCCACAGCCCAGACGCCGTCGTCAGATCCGTGTCAGCAGCAGCAGCGAGGACATCGACTAAAAAATTAAGTTTTTCTTTTCCTCTTATTGCTGCCTGCCCTTATCTTTTGTGATGTACTCTTTTTTTTATTTTGCATGTCATTTTGCATTGAGGGCAATGCAACCCTTGAGTTTGGGGGTGGCAACCCTCTATCATTAATGGAGACTTAAGTACATTTTTTTATTATTGTTGTGTCTTTTAAGTTCTCTTAAAAAAATCAGAAAATTTAAATTGTTGGTTTAAAAACTGTGAAGTTAACTTACCTGTCATGACAGCTCTGTCGTGGCAGCTTCTTTAGGACAGTTTAAGGAGAAGTTTAGAGCCTTTCTATAGTTCTGAAAACTTAAACACCATTGTGACTGTTATATTGCTTAGATTTCTTTTAGCCAAACTAGAATAGAAAGCTTAGAACTTGGATAGCCCCTAGAGGTGCCTAACACTGGCTCTAGGAAAGAAGTTTAGCAAAAGAAAATTCAAAAAAACCTAAAGGTGCCCGAAACCGGCTCTAGGAAACTAACTAGAGGTGCCCGAAACTGGCTCTAGAAAAACTTAGCTTGAAAAAAAAAAGAAATCAAAGAAGCATGAAAATGAGTCTTCAAGAAAATAAACTTTGGCATAAAAATTCAAGTTAAAGAGTTGAATATTCTAGTGAAACTAAGAGAGTCTTAGCATATAACTGTTCACAAGCATGCACACACTGCACGAGAGCTATAGGGAGATTCCGGACAGATCCTAACCTTTTCCGACAGGTTGCTGCCACCATAGAGAATGAGCGACGGGTAAGGGACAGTTCATCGTTTGAAGGCCAACACAAAAATTTTCATTTTTCTTTTAATTCTTAGTTGCTTGAGGACAAGCAAAAACTTGAGTTTGGGGGTGTGATGAGTGTGTAAAAGTTCTATTATTTATACCCTTTTAACCCATATTTATGCTGCATTCAAGCACCATTTCATTGCATTTAGGTCAGTTTACAGCAAAACATCACAAATATATAAAAGGCACGGATTCTACTAAAAATGGCTGTTTTTGGCAGGTTTCTGTCGTCGTAGACAGTGAAGGCAGGCGCGGGGCAGCGAAGCAGAAGAGCTGAACTAGACAAGCAGACAAAGAGGACGATGCTGCCATGGAGCTGCCGTGACAGCATGGTGACAGCACTCAGGGCAGCAGCCATGACAGCACCCAGGGCAGCAATCGTGGCAGGCGCAGGGCAAATAAGCAGGAAAGCTGAACTGAACAAGCAGACGAAGAAGATGAACCTGTCATGGAACCTGTCGTGACAGCAAGGTGATAGCAGACTTATGAAGAGGAAAAGTAAAGTGGACCTCGATAGATAGAGAAAAATCTGCTCGTCTGTCGTGTGAAAGCCAAATATTTTTCCAAGCCCCGAATCAAAAGATATGTCAAGCCAAAGCTCAAGGAGAGGAATTCCCATAAAGCAAGGATGCGGCTGGAAAGTAGGAATCCTTAAGAGATTATGCATTTATTAGAATCTTACTTTTCATTAAAGTTGTAATCCTTGTTAACCTAGAATACTTGAGCCCAAAGCTTATATAAGGGCATAGATTTAACCTAGGAGGATAATCCCTCATTCTACCCCAAAACCGACATCTAAAACCCCTCCGCCGTTTACCCGTCGTTTACCTGTCACCGACATGTTCTAAAACCCCCTAGGGCCACGGGTTGATTTGTAAAGTAGTTGCAAGGGTTGTTTTGTTTTAGGAATTTTCAGTTCAATAAAATAAACTTCAAGTTCTCTTATTTTGGTTATTAATATCTTGCAAGAGCATCGGGAGAGCATTGTGAGGTTATCCATTTACTTAGCATCGGGAGAGTTAAGTATACGAAAGAAATAAGAGCAAGTTCTCTAGCTTATAGTTGAACTATCTCGTGCCTAGGGATAGGGCGAGGTTAAGTGGATAAAGAAGAATTCATACACATCGGTGTTCATCCTTCGATTCACGCCGGGAGGTATCATCAAAGACGTGATCATCGACATACTTGTGCCTAGGGATAGGGCAAGGCAGATCTGGGATTCTTGCCAAGCTTGAAGTACGGAGTTGGTGTGTCTGCTGCCGCGACAGCCAACGGACAGCTGCCGCGACAGGTGCTGTCGGCGACAGGCGCGACGACAGGACTGGATTCCCTAAGCATTGCAATACCTGCACTACTGAGCAATTCAATACCAGCCCATTCTCTCTATCTTAATTTCTCTACTTTTATTTTCCAGTATTCTTTATTATTTTCGTGACAATATCTTAATCTACTCTTTTCCCCTTGTGCAGATAGCGAAGGAAAGGGTTAGCCCAGTCCCTGTGGAGACGATATCCGATACTCTAGTATCACTTTATTACTTGCGACGTGTACACTTGCACTCAATTGCGATAGACACTTTTACACGCAACAATAAGCTGGCAGAGCTGTACATTGCTGAGATTGTGAGGTTGCATGGTGTGCCTAAGTCGATTGTGTCGGATAGGGATCCGAGGTTCACATCGCGTTTCTGGCAGTGTTTGCATCAAGCTCTGGGTACAAGATTGCATTTCAGTACATCCTATCATCCTCAGTCGGATGGTCAGTCTGAGAGAGTTATCCAGATTTTGGAGGATATGTTGAGGTGCTGCGTGATTGAGTTCCAAGGTTCTTGGGAGAAACATCTGCCTTTGGTTGAGTTCGCTTATAACAATAGTTATCAGGCGAGTATACAGATGGCACCTTATGAGGCTTTGTACGGGAGGAAGTGTAGGACTCCTCTTTGTTGGGCTGAAACTGGTCAAAAGTTGGTTTCGATGCCGGCTTTGTTGAAAGGGACCACTGAGAAGGTGAAGCTTATCTGTGAGCGGTTGAAGGCTGCCTCTGATCGGCAAAAGTCTTACGCGGATTTGAAGCGTAAGGAGATAGAGTATGCGGTGGGTGACCGTGTGTTCTTGAAGGTTTCGCCTTGGAAGAAGGTGATGAGGTTTGGCCGGAAGGGTAAGTTGAGCCCTAGGTACATTGGACCATATGAGGTGGTTGAGCGTGTGGGTCCTGTTGCGTATCGGTTGAGGTTACCTCAGGAGTTGGAGAAGATTCATGATGTGTTCCATGTTTCTATGCTCCGGAAGTATAGATCTGATCCTTCGCATGTGATGCCTGTGGAGGAAGTGGTTTTGAATCCGGATTTGACCTATGATGAGGAACCGGTGAAGGTTCTGGATTCGGATAGCAAGGTTCTTCGTGGTAAGACCATTGAGTTGGTGAAGGTGCTGTGGAAGCATCGAGGTGTTGAGGAAGCCACGTGGGAGCGGAAGGAAGACATGCTGAAGCAGTTTCCTTATCTCTTTCCTTCAGGTAAATTTCGAGGACGAAATTTCTTAAGGGGGGGAGAGTTGTAACGCCCCGGTTTTGGGCTTAGTAGTTTTGGGCGTTGACCGGTTTGGTCAAAGTGTTGTTCGAATCTAAAGAGGCGAAATTAGGAAAGCCTAGTTCGGGTTGCATTAAAAATATGGAAAAATGTTCTAAAATCATCTTTTAATATAATTAAGTGAACTGTGAAATCAATTTTGGAAAATGAGTTTTGGAAGGGTGACATTTTGGCTAGTGACCAAAATGTAATTTTTGAAAGTTTGGTGACTGTTTTATAAAGGGTTGAAACTTTGAATCTTTAAGGAGCTATTAATCCAAAAGTAGTTTCTCCAGATTTTTCTAAGATATTTTAAGCTATATTCTGATTTTAAAACATATCAAAAGAGGAGGGAAAGCCATTTTGGCTATTTTGATAACTAACTTCCTATTTTCTTTTCTCTCATTTTCTCTCAACCCAAACACCTTCTTTCCAGAGAATTGTTTCTGATTTTCTCACCTAAATCTCTCCTTTCAACTCTCTTTTGATTCCTAATCAACATATCTACAAAACCTCATCATTTGCTACTTGATTCATCAAGGTTTTTGGTTCCAAAAAGAGGAGAAACTCAAGTTTGGAGGTAAGAACGTCCTTCTCCTCTAAACTATCAGTTCTTTACTGAAATTCCTAAGTTTTCAATCCTTAATTGATGTTTTATTAAAGTCTTTTGAGTTGAGAAATGGATCTTGGCATATAATGCAAGATTTGGTGTTTTTTGGTGATTTTCGTTTGATCTGTTAAATCTGTGATTTGAGATGTGTTTTTGATGATATTTGAACTCTAAATTGATAAGGAATTGAGTTTTGATTAATGCAATCCCGGACAGGTTGAGTTTCCTAAGTTTAGCTTGTGATTCTTGTTTGTTTTTGAGGTGATCTTGTGGATCTGATGTTGCTGGAGGTATAAGGATGTTATGTAACCCCCGTAGCCCGGCCTAGACGGTTGACCCGAACTACGAAGATTACACGGGGAAAACCAAAGTCAACCCGAAAGTCAACCTTGATTAACAACCCTTTTTTTTTCTTTTTAATCTTGTCTAGATGCACATTAACCTTAGATGTGATCACACAAACACCATGCTCGAAGATCACAAACATCAGAGATAAAACAGGGACCCAAATGAACAAATTACAACTTTAGGGACCAAATTGTAATTTCTGAAAACCTTAAGGACTTAACCAGATTTTAAGTTACCAACTTAAAATTAATCATGTTTCATGCTTCTCTGCCAAACTTCAGCTCAAACGGACATCCCGAACTCATACAATTGAACAAACAAGATTCAGGACCAAAATGCAAACATTTTGAAACATTTAACCGCCCATGTCAGCCCCCAACGGTCACCCGTTACGGAACAGGCCAAGCCCGTACCGAAACACGGGCCGTTCCGCAACGCGTTCTGCAACAGGGGTCTGGCAGAATACATTCCGTTTCGGAACGGTGGCACCCGTTTCGGACGCCTGGGTTTATGCAGGGCACCCGTTCCGAAACGGTGTTACCTGTTCCGAAACACCTAGCCCAGAATGTTGCATTTTGCTCATTCAAACACACAATTGATCATTCAAACATGCTCCAAAAGCCACCAAACTTTACCAACATGCAATTCAACATAAAAGAGACATACTTGCATCAACAATTCAACATATAACCAACACATATGGAAAGCCCCAAATTCAAAAGCATGCTTCCTACTCAAGCTACCATTCAAGCACAAACTTCCAAAGCAACCTCAATTAAACCAATTCATGATTCAACATCATTAACAACAGCATTTAAACATTCATGATCAACATAACGATCACATACACATAAACCCGAGAGATTCTACCCCATTGCCCTTATTAACTATAGCTATTCACCGAGACATACATCTCCATTGGAGTCCACCTTGAATCCCTTGCTCCTTGCTGCCCAAACCTCAAGGATCTGCATTGATGGACAAAAAGGAGCGTAAGCACAAAATGCTTAGTGAGGAATGCTCAAAACCAAAACACCATCAATGCAGCGGGTCTTTAAAACACTTTAAAACCAACCCGATTTGCTTTCCAAGACCATGTTCGAAAACTCCTTTCAACATCAAACTCAATCATGCATAAACACCATATGCCAAGCTTAAGATAAAACCATGGAAAACACTTCCATTTTGCAACATACCTTTCTTTAACTTGAAAACCACATCAAGCAAGAAACCATTTTAAACCATAGTTCAAACAAACCATTTCATGCATTTAATCAAGGCAACATAAAACCATAACACCATCATCACATGCCTTTAACAACAAGTCATACATGACTCCAATGCAACATAGGTAATCCATGCGCTCATGCATCATTTATCAAATGATAACCAACACTTGTTCAACATACAAGTAACATGCTTTCACTAGCATCATACACATCTCATGCAACAATGCATCTTACCAAGCATCTCATGCTTCTCATGCAAACATGCATCAATTCAAGCATCTCATGCTTCACATGCAACCATGCATCATTTCAAGCAATCTCATGCTTCACATGCAACCATGCATCATTTCAAGCAATCCCATGCTTCACATGATCAAGAACATTATATTGGCTTCCAAGAGATCAACCATATCACTTTCCACTTTTCAACCCGATCGGATACGCGGATTACAAGCGTGTCCCAACGCTTCCTACACACTACCCAATCCAAGGTCTTCCAAATGGGCAACAACCTCCATTTGACCTTAACAACCTAAGGTTCCCATGTATGGACTTTTAAACACCATACGACCTTAGCTTTTCCTCAAGGTTACCATGTATGGACTTTCAACCGCCATACACCCTTGACATGCACAAGGTCTTCCCGTATGGACTTTCAACCACCATACAACCTTTGCATAACCGATTGGTAGTTGTAGACATCATCTAACGAGATCCGGGACATCACACACAAGATCCACACATGGACTTAACCATTGCCATTGTGATCTTAACAAGTACAAGGTTCTCACATAAGGACTTTTAACCACCTTATAACCTTTACTCAACCAAGGTCTACCGTGGGCAACAACCTCCACTACGACCTTAAGCAACCGAGGTCCTCCCGTGGGCACACCCTCCACTGACCTCATCTCGTTAGGAATACTTGAGGGGAGTTTACCCGGTCCACACTTGACCACTCCTCCATCAAGGCGACTTTATTCACGGTGCACCCAATCCTATAGCCGGCTAATTATACCCGATCAACGAACCAAGAACCATTCACATCTCTTGCCAACATAACCATCTTACCATAATATCCAATGTTCCACATGCATAAACATAATGCAAGGCCATCACATCATTAGCTCAATGATTCACATGCATAAACATAATGCAAAGCCATCACATCATTAGCTCAATGATTCACATACATAAACAATATGCAAAAGGTAACAATTATCATCATTAATCATCATCAATTCACTGTTTTTAAGCATCATATAAAGCCATTGATCCACATGCAACTCTATGCATTAAAACCACAATTTCCATAAACAAAACCAAGGATCCCTTACCCTGAGCATCCTTTTCAAATGACTTTCAAACCAGCATTAAACCATGCTAAAACATGCTTACAAAACAGAATTAAACCATGCATAAACATATGCATATCAATCATCAACCACTTTTGATTTTTAAAGCCAAAACATACACAATCCAAGAGCAAAAACCCATCCACTTACTCTTGAGCTTAGCAAAGTTGTTTAGACTTAAACTAAGCTCCCAAAAACCTTCAAACCTTATTTCAAAAGCTGAAATCCCAACTTCACTCACCGATAACCAAACAAAGCTAGCCAACAAGCTTTCCAAGCTTCCGAAACCTTCCGAAAGCACCTCCAAAGCTCAAGGATCAACCTCCCCTGTTTCAAGCACACAAAAACAGAACATTAATGCATCCTTATGCATTAAAACACCAGCAACAACAACACAACTCGCTGCTCATCACAAATCTAACAATTTGGCTACCAAACACAACCGAAATCACCTCCAAACACTTCCAAAACTTAACCCAGCCAAGATCCATCACTTCTAACCATTTTTATACATCAAATAACATGCAAAATGATCACAACCACGTCCTTATACCTCCAGGTATAACAGATCACCAAAAACACTCCAAAAACAACCAAAAACTCAAGCCAAACTTAGGAAATTCAACCTATTCGGGATTGCATTGATTAAACCTCAACTTCTAATCATTTTAGCATTCATTTAACATCAATTTAACACCTCAAAACCCTGCTTAAACAGATGACACGAAATTTTCACCAAAATCATCAAATCTTGCATTTTAGCCAAAAATCAAGATCTCATTTGAAAAGCCATTAATAAAACATAAATCAAGGATTGAGAACTTAGGAATTTCAGTAAAGAACTGATAGTTTAGAGGAGAAGGATGTTCTTACCTCCAAACTTGAATTTTTCCATTTTAGAGCCAAAAAGCTTGATGAATCAACTTGTAAATTGAGAGGTTTTGATGATGAGATGATTAGGAATCAATTGAGAATTGAAATGAGAGATTAAGATGTTAAAATCAAAGAAAGAAATCTGGAGAATCTTGTTTGGGTAGAGAGAAAATGAGAGAAAAGAGAATTTGAGAGAAAATGGAAAATTAGTTGGAAAATTAGTTAAAATGATTTCCCTCTCTTTTCTTAATCTTTAAAATCATATTTTAGACTTAAAATATCTTAGAAAAATCTGGAGAAATCCTTTTTGGAATAATAGCTCCTTAAAGATTCAAAGTTTCAATCCTTTATAAAACTGTCCCGCAACTTTCAAAAATTACATTTTGGTCACTAGCCAAAATGTCAACCTTCCGAACCTCATTTTCCAAAATTGATTTCACAGTTCACTTACATATATTAAAAGATGATTTTAGAACATTTTTCCATATTTTTAACGCAACCCGAACTAGGCTTTCCTAAATTCACTCTTATATATTCGATCAGCACTTTGACCGAACCGGTCAACACCCAAAACTTCTGAGCCCAAAACCGGGGCGTTACAACTCTCCCCCCCTTAGGGAAATTTCGTCCTCGAAATTTCAACCGGCGAAAAGAGAAACAAAACCTTCTCAAGCAACACACAAGGCAACACAAAAGCCTCAACCAACACCACTGATCACATTCCACACAAAACCTCCACCACACACTGCTCACAAATTCAAACTCTCAACGGTAACCACGACTCAACCTTCCACATAACCGGACTGTACACAACCCCAACATCAACCTGAAGAACTTCAGCTCTTTCAGCAGACAACACTGTAGCACATAACTTCCATAACTGGTTTACACAGAAACAGCAACCAAACCAACTTAGCCGCTAGGCAACCTCTCAGCCTCTAAAACTCTTACGATTCCCAAACCTTTTCCAAAGATTCTCCCAACAAGCAGAAATCTTTAAACATTAACCGTTTACTCAAGCTCTTCAACGAAGCTGACAATCCTTCACATCCGCCAAAGACATTACCATAACAGCTCACCAGCACCAAAAACCAAAATCACATCACAACCTCAACTTGAAACCTTCAGCCGTTCCACATACCATCAACAGACTTCAAACAGAACTTTCTTAACCACAACTAGCCAACCACTGCTCACAAGAACCCAAACCACCAACAAAAAACTTCAATCTAGCACAACCCCTCATTACAAACTTCAACCAGAACACTTGCACTACCAGAACACTACTTAACCAAAACACACATAACAGCTTCAGAACTCTTCAAAGATTGCTAAGAACCAACACAACCCTTTCACAACAACTTAAAAGCTAAACAACTTCAGCACCTGGAAACACAACCTCAAACTGCAACATCACTTAGCACCAAGGAACTACCACCTCCTTTTAGCTAAACAAACCACTTAGCCGATACTAGCCTCAACCGATACCCTTCACCACCAATCCACCAAACTCTCAGAGCAACAAACACTATCCTTTTACCAACAGGCTATTCCACTCTCACTCAGCACCAAACAACCTCTAAAAAAAACCCATCATTCCACTTAATCCAACCACAACACTAACAGATTCGATTAGTTATTAGCGAGCGTGAACATCGTATGCATGATCACCTACATGCCCTATCAATGTCTGATGTACATGTATGCAAAACCTCTAATGTCATGCCACATGTATGCATGGACCAACATATATAATATAGTATATATCAATGATTTAAACTGTGCATGAATGCCAGTTCACACCCTCCAATAACATCCTCAAAATCTGTCTAAGAACAACCTCCTTACTCACCTTTAACTTATCTAACTCCATCATACCAACAACCATTAACCACAAGATACTTACCCAAGCCTTCTTCACACCCAAGATATTACCAACCACAATTACCATTACCCCAAACATGCTAGCAACAAGACTAGACTTACCACGCAAGGAAAACCAACAGAAACCAAACTAAGCAACTAAAGCAAAGATCACTTAACAAGGTTACCTGAAAACATAACACCACCCTGAAGCTTCATCGAACGAGCTCTCTTCCTTGCGGAACCAACATCCTTCCGCGGCACAACTGCAGCACCAACTAACACACCAGGGTCACCACCAACTCCTTGCGATAAGGAACCTTGGCTATTCTGCGCCAACATCAAGCAATCACGCTTCATGTGTCCAGCAGACCCACACTTCCAGCAAACTTCATTTCCCAAACCCTTCACAACCTTCTGCTTTTTCTGCCACTTCTGAACCTCGCTTCGGCCGTGCCCACGACCTTTCAAAGATCCTTTAGCCATCATCAAAGCTGACTTCACTCCAAGAGGACAATCACGCTTAACATGCAACTTAGAACCACATCTCCAGCAAACACTTGTGTCCCAACAACATCCAACATGTTGCCTTTTACAACGGTCACACACAGATGACTGAACTTCCACTCCTTGCTCAAGCAACACTTGCTCACCAACAGCACTACCCATACCTTGTTCAACCCTTGGAAATTCCCTTCCAAGATACCTTTCATAGAAAGCAGATACGAAGAAATCCCAATCAATATCAAGGATATGTGACGCCACAGCCACAGATGTCCACCAAGAACAAGCATCCTCCAGCATCAGAGAAACAACACTCCCCAGCTTACAGGCATAATCACAGCCCTCCTGATCCAAAATCAGAACCACATTGGCCAACCAAGCCTCAAACATCTCCGGGGAAGAACCATGATACTCTACAGCACCCAAATTAAACAAATGCTGCTTCGGCAAACCCACACATCTAGCCAGCACATCCACTGACTCTACCTCAACCGCAGCCTGAGATGTTCCCAACACCTCCTGAACAATAGATGATGAACTTTTCATCGCAGAACCAGCTTCCTTCACTTGCCTTACTATCTCAACTCCAGTCACAGAAGACTGAGACAAAACACCTTTACAGAAGGGTGAATCCTTTGACTTAACAACCTGCCCCAAGGCAGCAACCATTTCACTCATCCTCCACTCTTTCATCATCTTTGCCATACCACTAACAACAGCAAACATACAATCACAACAAACAAACAAAACCAGTTAGACCAGCATTAAGCAAGGATTCAAACTCCAACTCCAAAATAACACAATAGCTATATTAATAAGGCAATGGGTATCCCGAATCCTCCCCTTTACATGACATAACAGCCAACACAACATGGATATCACAACATCAAGCATATCAACAACATACCCTGATCATGCTTACACCAAACAACATCCAATAGCACCAGCACATTGGCAACATAACATGCTCAAAACACATTCATCATGCATAGCATCAGCTCATAGCATCAACACATATCCACATGATCTCAACCAATATTCATAACCACAAATCATGCTTGCATACATCAGCAACATGCTCAAAAACATCAACAGCATACTCAGAAACACATGCTTCAACCAGCTTTCAACCATACAACAAGATAAACATCAAGCACACACATCACAACAACTTACCGTTTTCCCCAACCTTCGCAACTCAGCTCTGATACCACCAAATGTAACCCCCGTAGCCCGGCCTAGACGGTTGACCCGAACTACGAAGATTACACGGGGAAAACCAAAGTCAACCCGAAAGTCAACCTTGATTAACAACCCTTTTTTTTCTTTTTAATCTTGTCTAGATGCACATTAACCTTAGATGTGATCACACAAACACCATGCTCGAAGATCACAAACATCAGAGATA
Source organism: Hibiscus tridactylites (assembly GCA_958450335.1). Taxonomy (NCBI): domain Eukaryota; kingdom Viridiplantae; phylum Streptophyta; class Magnoliopsida; order Malvales; family Malvaceae; genus Hibiscus; species Hibiscus tridactylites. Next base: position 62,215,755 of record OY288265.1, read on the forward strand.
AAACAGGGACCCAAATGAACAAATTACAACTTTAGGGACCAAATTGTAATTTCTGAAAACCTTAAGGACTTAACCAGATTTTAAGTTACCAACTTAAAATTAATCATGTTTCATGCTTCTCTGCCAAACTTCAGCTCAAACGGACATCCCGAACTCATACAATTGCACAAACAAGATTCAGGACCAAAATGCAAACATTTTGAAACATTTAACCGCCCATGTCAGCCCCCAACGGTCACCCGTTCCGAAACAGGCCAAGCCCGTTCCGAAACACGGGCCGTTCCGCAACGCGTTCCGCAACAGGGGTCTGGCAGAATACATTCCGTTTCGGAACGGTGGCACCCGTTTCGGACGCCTGGGTTTATGCAGGGCACCCGTTCCGAAACGGTGTTACCTGTTCCGAAACACCTAGCCCAGAATGTTGCATTTTGCTCATTCAAACACACAATTGATCATTCAAACATGCTCCAAAAGCCACCAAACTTTACCAACATGCAATTCAACATAAAAGAGACATACTTGCATCAACAATTCAACATATAACCAACACATATGGAAAGCCCCAAATTCAAAAGCATGCTTCCTACTCAAGCTACCATTCAAGCACAAACTTCCAAAGCAACCTCAATTAAACCAATTCATGATTCAACATCATTAACAACAGCATTTAAACATTCATGATCAACATAACGATCACATACACATAAACCCGAGAGATTCTACCCCATTGCCCTTATTAACTATAGCTATTCACCGAGACATACATCTCCATTGGAGTCCGCCTTGAATCCCTTGCTCCTTGCTGCCCAAACCTCAAGGATCTGCATTGATGGACAAAAAGGAGCGTAAGCACAAAATGCTTAGTGAGGAATGCTCAAAACCAAAACACCATCAATGCAGCGGGTCTTTAAAATACTTTAAAACCAACCCGATTTGCTTTCCAAGACCATGTTCGAAAACTCCTTTCAACATCAAACTCAATCATGCATAAACACCATATGCCAAGCTTAAGATAAAACCATGGAAAACACTTCCATTTTGCAACATACCTTTCTTTAACTTGAAAACCACATCAAGCAAGAAACCATTTTAAACCATAGTTCAAACAAACCATTTCATGCATTTAATCAAGGCAACATAAAACCATAACACCATCATCACATGCCTTTAACAACAAGTCATACATGACTCCAATGCAACATAGGTAATCCATGCGCTCATGCATCATTTATCAAATGATAACCAACACTTGTTCAACATACAAGTAACATGCTTTCATTAGCATCATACACATCTCATGCAACAATGCATCTTACCAAGCATCTCATGCTTCTCATGCAAACATGCATCAATTCAAGCATCTCATGCTTCACATGCAACCATGCATCATTTCAAGCAATCTCATGCTTCACATGCAACCATGCATCATTTCAAGCAATCCCATGCTTCACATGATCAAGAACATTATATTGGCTTCCAAGAGATCAACCATATCACTTTCCACTTTTCAACCCGATCGGATACGCGGATTACAAGCGTGTCCCAACGCTTCCTACACACTACCCAATCCAAGGTCTTCCAAATGGGCAACAACCTCCATTTGACCTTAACAACCTAAGGTTCCCATGTATGGACTTTTAAACACCATACAACCTTAGCTTTTCCTCAAGGTTACCATGTATGGACTTTCAACCGCCATACACCCTTGACATGCACAAGGTCTTCCCGTATGGACTTTCAACTACCATACAACCTTTGCATAACCGATTGGTAGTTGTAGACATCATCTAACGAGATCCGGGACATCACACACAAGATCCACACATGGACTTAACCATTGCCATTGTGATCTTAACAAGTACAAGGTTCTCACATAAGGACTTTTAACCACCTTATAACCTTTACTCAACCAAGGTCTACCGTGGGCAACAACCTCCACTACGACCTTAAGCAACCGAGGTCCTCCCGTGGGCACACCCTCCACTGACCTCATCTCGTTAGGAATACTTGAGGGGAGTTTACCCGGTCCACACTTGACCACTCCTCCATCAAGGCGACTTTATTCACGGTGCACCCAATCCTATAGCCGGCTAATTATACCCGATCAACGAACCAAGAACCATTCACATCTCTTGCCAACATAACCATCTTACCATAATATCCAATGTTCCACATGCATAAACATAATGCAAGGCCATCACATCATTAGCTCAATGATTCACATGCATAAACATAATGCAAAGCCATCACATCATTAGCTCAATGATTCACATACATAAACAATATGCAAAAGGTAACAATTATCATCATTAATCATCATCAATTCACTGCTTTTAAGCATCATATAAATCCATTGATCCACATGCAACTCTATGCATTAAAACCACAATTTCCATAAACAAAACCAAGGATCCCTTACCCTGAGCATCCTTTTCAAATGACTTTCAAACCAGCATTAAACCATGCTAAAACATGCTTACAAAACAGAATTAAACCATGCATAAACATATGCATATCAATCATCAACCACTTTTGATTTTTAAAGCCAAAACATACACAATCCAAGAGCAAAAACCCATCCACTTACTCTTGAGCTTAGCAAAGTTGTTTAGACTTAAACTAAGCTCCCAAAAACCTTCAAACCTTATTTCAAAAGCTGAAATCCCAACTTCACTCACCGATAACCAAACAAAGCTAGCCAACAAGCTTTCCAAGCTTCCGAAACCTTCCGAAAACACCTCCAAAGCTCAAGGATCAACCTCCCCTGTTTCAAGCACACAAAAACAGAACATTAATGCATCCTTATGCATTAAAACACCAGCAACAACAACACAACTCGCTGCTCATCACAAATCTAACAATTTGGCTACCAAACACAACCGAAATCACCTCCAAACACTTCCAAAACTTAACCCAGCCAAGATCCATCACTTCTAACCATTTTTATACATCAAATAACATGCAAAATGATCACAACCACGTCCTTATACCTCCAGGTATAACAGATCACCAAAAACACTCCAAAAACAACCAAAAACTCAAGCCAAACTTAGGAAATTCAACCTATCCGGGATTGCATTGATTAAACCTCAACTTCTAATCATTTTAGCATTCATTTAACATCAATTTAACACCTCAAAACCCTGCTTAAACAGATCACACGAAATTTTCACCAAAATCATCAAATCTTGCATTTTAGCCAAAAATCAAGATCTCATTTGAAAAGCCATTAATAAAACATAAATCAAGGATTGAGAACTTAGAAATTTCAGTAAAGAACTGATAGTTTAGAGGAGAAGGACGTTCTTACCTCCAAACTTGAATTTCTCCATTTTAGAGCCAAAAAGCTTGATGAATCAACTTGTAAATTGAGAGGTTTTGATGATGAGATGATTAGGAATCAATTGAGAATTGAAATGAGAGATTAAGATGTTAAAATCAAAGAAAGAAATCTGGAGAATCTTGTTTGGGTAGAGAGAAAATGAGAGAAAAGAGAATTTGAGAGAAAATGGAAAATTAGTTGGAAAATTAGTTAAAATGATTTCCCTCTCTTTTCTTAATCTTTAAAATCAGATTTTAGACTTAAAATATCTTAGAAAAATCTGGAGAAATCCTTTTTGGAGTAATAGCTCCTTAAAGATTCAAAGTTTCAATCCTTTATAAAACTGTCCCGCAACTTTCAAAAATTACATTTTGGTCACTAGCCAAAATGTCAACCTTCCGAACCTCATTTTCCAAAATTGATTTCACAGTTCACTTACATATATTAAAAGATGATTTTAGAACATTTTTCCATATTTTTAACGCAACCCGAACTAGGCTTTCCTAAATTCACTCTTATATATTCGATCAGCACTTTGACCGAACCGGTCAACACCCAAAACTTCTGAGCCCAAAACCGGGGCGTTACATGTTAATAGGCTCTTTTTAGATGTTAAATGATGTTAAAGGATGTTAGGTTTTGATGGTTTATGGCTGGGCTTTGTTGAGAAGTGGTTTGGATGCACTTTCGGTTGTGTTTGGTAGCCGAAAATGGAGTGTGGATGAGAGCAGCGAGTTTAGGTGCTTTCATTGAAGCAATTAATGCATGATGATGCATTAATCCTCTGCTTTGATGTGTTAAAACAGGGGAGGCATCTTTGGATCCAAGAGTTGTTGATCCGGAAGCTTGATTTGGTGCTTCGGCAAGAGGCGAAGTGGAATCGGTGAGTGAAATTGGGATTTCGGCTTTGAAACCAATGTCTTGGGAGCTTAGTTTAAGTCTAAACAACTTTGCTAAGCTCAAGTGTAAGTTTTCGGAAATACTCTCTAGTGGTGGCCATGATTTGATTGTTGTGCAATGTGGTTTATTGCATGTTTTAAACTCTGTTTTGAAAGCATGATTTAGCATGGTTAATGCTGTTTTTGTAAGCCATATGTTGAAGGAAGCTCAAGGTAAGAGTTCCTTGTTTTTGTACATTGATTAAATGTGGTTTGATGCTTTTAAATGCATGGTGAATATGGCTTGGTTTAATGCTTTAAAACAGTGGATAAATTGATGATAATGATGTATATTGGCAAGTGATGTTTTGAAAAGGTTAAGGTCACTAAGGTGGTTAAAAGTCCTTGAGTGAGCCTTGTTTACTTAAGAACATCAAGGTGGTTAAAAGTCCTTGGATGGTTCTTGCTATGGACACAAAGGTGGTTAAAAGTCCTTGTGTGATCCTTTCCATGGTGTTTAAAAGTCCATGGGGCCATGGTGTTTAAAAGTCCATGGGGCCAAGGTGTTTAAAAGTCCTTGGGGCCAAGGTGTTTAAAAGTCCTTGGGGTGAAAGTTGATGAACTTGTTTTTAAAGAAATGGAATTTATCACTTGTAGCCAATATGACATGTTATGATATGAAGCATGAGATGCTTGTTTAAAGTATGCTTTTGAGCATGTGCAAATGTTGATTTGAAGCATGATTTATAAATGTTTTATAAATGCATTATTGAATGGTTTTATTGAGCCTTCCTCACTAAGCTTTTGCTTACGCTCTCTTTCGTTTTCTTAATTCAATAATGCAAAACATTAGAGTACTTTGAGGGCAGCAAGAAGGGCAAGCATTCAAGTGAAAGTAAAGCTCAAAGTATGGAAGGTTTCTTAAGTACATTTTTAGCTTTTGGTAATTTGGCAATGGGGGACCTATGTGTATGTTTTGGGAGAGGTTTTGAACTCCCTAAGAATGTTGAATGTTGATGAGAATGCTGGTTTTAGTGTTTGGCCTTTATATGCTTGAATTGGAAGTTTATGCTTGTATGTCTTGCTTGTGTAGGAAGCATGCCTATAGATTTGGGGCTTTTCGTATATGATGTTGTTTTGATGAATTGTTGATGCAAGTATGTTTTATATATGTTGAATTGCATGCTGGTAAAGTTTGGTGGCAATAGGAGCATGATTGGATGTTTAATTGCATGTTTAAGTATGCATTTTGGGGCAATCTGTGTAGGGTGTTTCGGAACAGTGCCACCCGTTTCGGAACAGGTGCCTTAAACAAGCCCAGGCGTCCGAAACGGGAGAGACCGTTCCGAAACGGTTTGGCTACTGCCAGCCCGTGTTGCGGTACGCGTTGCGGAACGGCCCGCGTTTCGAAACGGGCTCTGCCTGTTTCGGAACGGGTGACCGTTGGGGGCTGACACTGGCAGTTAAATGTTTTGAATTGTTTGTATTTTGGTCCTGAATCTTGTTTGTGCAATTGTATGAGTTTGGGATGTTCTTTTGAGCTGAAATTTCACAGTGAAGCATGAAACCTGACTAATTACAAGCTGGTAACTTTAATTTGGGTTAAGTCCTCATATTTATAAGAAATTACAATTTGGTCCCTAAAGTTGTAATTTGTTCAATTGGGTCCCTGTTTGATCTCTGATGTTTATGATCTTTGAGTATGTTGTTGTATGATCATATCTAAGGTTTAATTTGCATCTAGACAAGAGTAAAAAGAAAAAAAAAGGGCCGTTAATCAAGGTTGACTTTCGGGTTGACTTTGGTTTTCCCCGTGTGACTTTCTTAATTCGGGTCAACTGTCTAGGCCGGGTTAAGGGGGTTACATATTGTATAGACAAACACTAGTGAGCCAAAATTGTCAAATTTGCTCAAGTGTTTTAGGTTTTGGGTGAGTGCTTCAATTGTGCAAACAAACACCTATTAGAAAGATTTGTGTTTTCTTTCATTATCTCTTTGTAAAAGAGAGTTTGGTCAAGGCTTTGGGTAGAAAGCTTGATCGGTGTAAAGGGTTTCCTCCTAAGCCTAGAAAAGGGGACGAATCAATAGTGGATTGATTGGAAATCCTTAGTGGGGAGCTAAGGTAGTGGATGTAGACCTTGGTTAGAAGGTTGAACCACTATAAATCATTGTGTCGATTATCTTTTTAGCTTCCACAACCCTTCCACCCAAAAATCCACCTCTCCACCACTTGGTGAGCCATATCGGTTGAACGAATCGAGCCCCACACAACTCAACAAACTTACATGACTTACCTTCTCAGGGAACCTCGTAATCGAGGCTATGATACTACCAAATGTAACCCCTCGACTCGGCCTAGCTACCAGACCGAACCGAATAGATTACACGGGGAAAACTAAAGTGAAACCCATTAAAGCCACACTTCGATTAGCAACCCTAATTTTTTTCTTTTAAAATTTATCTTGTCTAAATGCCATCTTTAACCTATGTGAGGTAAGAAGCAACGAAAAAGCAAACATGAACACGAACCAAGCAAGACAGACATCAGAGGTAAAATTTTTATGAATTTTCCACAGGCAATATCGATACACATAGGGCCCGTATCGATACGCCTACAACGGTCAAACTCCCCAAGGTCAACTCCAAAAGACCGTATCGATACTGCCCTTGAGCGTATCAATACTCCCTTAATGGTGAAGGTCCCAAAGTCAACCTCAAGAGCCGTATCGATACGCCTAATGCCCTTACCGATACCCCAAGTTCTCGCCAAAATCTCAGATTTCTAAAGACCCAAAACGGTATCGGTACACCCCCGCGTATCGATACAATAGACTGAAAGACTGGTTTCTGCAATTTTAAGTGTAAGGGGAAACAACATAACTCACATACAAGCACCCAATTGTCTTCTAAACATCCATACAACTTAAGACAACCATTCTAGAGGCAAAACACCCTAAAAACATGTCCCGATCATACATACACACAAACATGAATCTCAAACTCAAAAGCCCAAAAAAACACTTCAATTCAAAGCACTAACAAGCCAAAACACAAGGCATTTAACCAAAAGCCAAAAAAAGTCTAAACATGGCATGGTTTCGACATTTAAAACATGTAGCAACATGATCAAACACATGGGAGTTCACAACAACCTCCCCAACCACAAAAGCAAGTATTCCCATTGCTAATATATTATTACAACTTAAAAGCATACTTGAGCTTAAGCTACGATCACCGGAGCCTTTCCCTCACAATCATTTGCTTCTTGGATCACTAACAATCTACATTGTTGGAAAGGAGCGTGTAAGCATAAGAGCTTAGTCAGTGGTGCTCAAAACCACAACTACAACAATGTAGTTTTAATGAAACCATTTATGAGATGAAAAACAAAACCACAACGAAAATCTACAAGCACGAAAATCCATCAACATGATTATTAACAATCCTACATATGCTTGGCTTCTTACATCAAACAATGCATCGACATATAACAACATAGCATAGCTCTCAACCACCAATGTGATAGCATTCAATCTTTTAGCACAATGAGTATATCGGCAACTATGGTTACATTACTCGGATACACGGATTGGATTCGATGGCATCTTACATCACCAAATCTATAAGAACAACAAGACTCACGATGACATCTTACATCACCGAGGTCTATTCATAAAGCTTCCGATGGCATCTTACATCACTGTACTCCTCCCTAATGGCATCTTACATCACTAGGGCCACGCGCGAATTTTATTAGTGCACTCTAACCATATGGTCGACCAATTATACCCTATAAGACTCTCATACTTGCCAATACTCATACACCATGTAATCCAACCATAACAATATCACACTCATTTATCAAATACACACATTCATCTTATCTTATATCAATAATGCATAACAAGAACGAAGTATAGAATTCTAGAAAAGTAAAATGTAAACATTTAATACTTACTCTCGAGCTTAGATTGGCCTTTCAAGCACAACCTAAACTCTGAAAGACATTTCCACTCACCGATAGAGCCCAACGATAGCCGATACACCGATTTCAAGCCTCTGCAACAACGGGTATCGCGTTCGAAGTACCCAAATCACTATTTACTGCTTCTACCCAAATCAAAACAAGGAGTTAACACACTTTTCAACAATCAAACCCACTAAATCAACCCTATCGCAATTTGACAACAATCATTCTCGATTTCTACCCAAATCTAACCAAAACCATTCTCATTTCCACTCTAACCGAGAATCAGCCATAACTTCATCATTTTAACATCCAAAACATACTCGAAAGCTCCAAAATCATCAATACACATCCACAAACCCCTTAGGAACCATTTTCAACCATAAACAACCCAAAAACCCATATTTTCCTAACTCAAAATTTACCCATTTATTTCACTTCAGGATTTCTTGTTAAACCCATCATCTTAACATTATTTTATAATCAAAATATGGTTTAAAACTCACCCAACTAACTATTTTAACAAAATTTGCTTAAACCCCTCAAAAACTCATTTTACCCAAAATGAGAGAACTTGAGAAATCATCAAGCTTTTGGAAAGAATAAGCTACAAGCAAGATTGAAATGAAGAGAAGATTGAAATCCAAGTTGTTTACTGTTGAGATTTGCGGGGTTCGATTCGTTCAACCGATATAGCTCACCAAGTGGTGGAGAGGTGGATATTTGGGTGGAAGGGTTAAGGAAGCTAAAATAAAGATTGGCACAATGATTTATAGTGGTTCAACCTTCTAACCAAGGTCTACATCCACTACCTTAGCTCTCCACTAAGGATTTTCAAACAATTCCACTAGTTGATCTTCCCTTTTTCTAGGCTTATGAGGTAACCCTTATACACAATCAAGTTTTCTACCCAAAGCCTTGATTGAAACCCTCTCTTACAAAGAGAAATAAGAAGTAAACTTAAAACCCTCTAATAGGTGTTTGTTTGTACAATTAAGCACTCACCCAAAACCTAAAACACTTGAGCAAATTTGACAATTTTAGCTCACTAGTGTTTGTCTATACAATAAATGACAATTTAAGCTCTAAGACGATTCTTGATCATTTGATGTTTGACAATATGAGCATTAGCCTTTACTTGATGCTTGGAGGTCCCTTTTATACTCCCAATTGAGTTTGTAGCCGTTACTAGCCGTTGGGATCAAATTTGAGCCGTTGAGGACTTTAATTCCCACCATAAATGCAGTTCTACAGCTCACCATTTCGAAACGCTCGAACCCGTTTCGAAACGCTCTCTAAGTAGAATGACTCGGTGCAGTCTGTCAGGGCACCCGTTTCGGAACGCCTCTGGCCGTTTCGGAACACCCGTATCGAAACGTTAAAACTCGTATCGAAACGCCTGCATTTAAAAGTTAGTTAGGAAATAGCCGTTGGGGTTTGTGACTGTTGTGGTCAATGCCACGTAGGCGTATCGAACCGGCATAGCCCGTTTCGAAACGCTGGGCAAAATCCTCATCAAGGGAAAGCCCGTTTCGATACTCGTATCGAAATGTTTTTGCTACTGGAATCCCCTATTTCGAAACACCTTAGGGCGTTTCAAAACGCCTGGACGGTTTGGTGAACTTTGGCTTTGAAAAACATGTAAAACCCTTTTAAAAGCTTCTCTAAACATAATTTCAAGTTGTTTGGACTTTGGAAATGTTTTAAATACTTTTTAAATCAGTCCAACACATTTTCAATTATTATATCAAAACATTAGTTCTACATTTACCTCATTGAATCCTTCAAAAAGGTGAAGATTGGTGAAAATGGATGGTGGCAAGACTTAGGACATTTTTAACGAGAAATGGAATTGGAAGGGGAAAGAAGAAAAAAAATGGATATCGTTTTTTTAAATATACTATTTTATTTCCCTTTTATTTTAAAAACACATTATTCAACAAAAAATCATTATTTTTCTTTATTATTATTACTATTTATTTCTTTAAAAATTCAAATTTAAATTTAAAACTCTTTTATGAAACCATTTTCATTTAAATTCAACTCGAACCCCAAAATTCAATTTACAAACTTTTCTCGGGTCTCGGTCCAAACTCCCAGACCCTGAACCCGGAGCGTTACAACAATATTTAAAATGAAAATAAATTTATAGTTTTTATATTTTTAGATTAAATTGAATACTTTTTTCTCACATTTAGTTTAATAATTTCATATGTATAATATTGGAACAAGTTTTTTAATTGAATTAGTAATTTTAACTTTTTATTAAATATCTTAATTCATTGATTATATATTAAAATTATATATTTAATAAAAAACTGTTAATATATAATCATTGAATTAAGTTTTTTATTAAATATATACATTTTAATATACAATAAATGAATTAATATATTTAATAAAATTAAAATTATTAATTAAATTAAAAAATCATTTCAATATTATATATGAAATTATTAAACTAAATGTGAGAAAAAAATATTCAATTTAATCTAAAATATAGAAACCATAAATTTGTTTTCATTTTAAATATTGCTTTAAATATAATTTAAATTTAATTTTCTACTAAAAACTTGACTTAATATAGCGGTTTGTATATTTTTACACATCCCAAATAACCCATGTTTGAATTCTCTCTAAACTATTTTTACTTTTTTTCTTAACAATTATTTTATTATAATATATATATATATATATATATATATATATATATATATATATATATATATATATATATATATATATATATATATAGGGTGTAATTTGTATCGATATGAATGTTTTGGTGCAGTGGTAATGGCATGGCTTTTTTAACCTGGAGGTCCCAGATTCAAACCCTACCAAGCACACTCCTTATCTCTTTAACTTTCCTTTAACCGTGGACGTGTCACCACCTGGTTGGAGAATAAATATATTAAATTAAAATAAATTATTCAGCCGGGTGATGACACGGGTCGTCATCTGATTGGATGATTAATTAAATTAAAATTAAGACCAAATTGATATAATAGGTAAATAACATGAACTAAATGTGTAATTTTATAAATTTCCGTTAACTGCCACATCATCTGTTGATTTTTTAACGATGACGATCAAAATAGATCAATTTAATAAGTTTGGTGGTCAAAATACGCAATGTAAGATCTGGTAGAATTGTAGGCCAAGTGATAACCACATTTAATTCTATTTCATTACCGACCTATGGAAACTTATATTTTTATACCTTGAAGACTTGCTGAAGCTTATATACAATATTCACGTATCTTTTATAATCAATATTGACATGTGAACATGTGCAGTTACGAAGTGGGGAAGTAAATACTTTAGTGCTTGAAAGAAGTTACAATTACATTATCTTTTCTCCCAGATGCACCCTCAAAGATTTTACTTTAATATCTTCAAGAGGACGTAACATCTCTGTAACACGGAAGATTTATTGTGTATGAAAAAACCTTAAACCAACATCTCGTTTGAGAACATAATTTTCTTTTTGTAGACATGTCTTTAATTGTAAGTGAAAATATGGTTGTTATTCATCCAAGTAAAGGCTTGTCCCCCTACGTTACCACATAGCTTACTCATATGATAATATGTACATATGATGCATCCTCTTTAAAGATGAATTAATAGCCTCAGCCAACTTGGTGTGAAGAGATGAGAGCTTCCAAGTTTCAGAGTTGAAAGCTTCTACGTTTGAGAGTTGAGAGCTTATTAGTTTGAGAAATGAGAGTTTCTAAGTTTGAATGTTTGAGAAATGAAAGGTTTTAAGTTTGTGAGCTTTAGAATGAGAGCTTATTAGTTTATTGGAGTTTTGTGCCTAAGTGAAGTAATTTATATAATTATTGAATCATTTGGACTTAAATGAAATAAATAAAATGTTTATATGTTATTTACAAACTAATTTGTTATGTACATTGTCCTCACAATTGATATTGCATGTAAAGTAATAAAGTGATAAGCAAATATCAGCTCATTGATTATATATAATTTAATTGAAGATAAATTGTATTAAAATATTGATTATAATACGTAAGACAACTTATATTAGTTGATAATCTAAACATGTGTAACACCCCAGTTTTGGGCCTAGGAGTTTTAAAGGTGGTTTAGGGTCCGTAGAACCTAGACTAGAGACCCGGATTAGTTCGGGGTTGGTTAAGGGAAAACATGATTCAAGAAGTGGTAAAATTATGAGAAAAATTCCTAAAATCCTCTTAATATATATAAAGGATTGGTGAAGCCAATTTTAGAAAATGACTTTTGGAAGGTTGACATTTTGGTTTAGTGATTAAAACGCAAAAATGTAAAATTATTTTTAAAGGACTGTTTTAAAAGAGGGCCAAAATTTAGAATCTTTAGGAAGCTAATATGGTATTAATCAGCCATTCCTTTAACTGGCCATATTTTAAAGTTTTTTAATTAAATAAAATAAAGAAAGGTTTTGATTAATAGAGAATTAGTTTACAAAATCTATTTTTGACGTAACTTTCATTTTCTCTCTTTTCTCATCAGCCAAACATCTCCTTTCTCTCATAACTTACAGAGATTTTCATCTTTCCATTTTACTTTGTTTTGCAAATGATTTTTTTTGATGTTTCCTCTATTTATCTCAAAGGATTCTTGAAGATTTTTCAACAAATATTGTCAATTGAAGGAATAGGCAAGGGTTAGAGGTAATTTTCGTCCAACACCTCTAATCAAAGTTCTTTAAAGAAATTGTCAAGTATTTGACTCTCTAATTATATTTCTTAACAAAGTTTTATGATTAATTTGATGAAAATGGTTAAATCAAGCTTAAAATGGTAATTTTGAATGATTTTCGTATTGGATATGTTTTGGCTAAGATATGATTGATTTTAGTCATGTTTTGGATGTTACGTAATGTTGAAATAAAGGTTTTGTAACGCCCCAATTTTGGGCTTAGAAGTTAACCGGGTTCGGCTAAGAGGTTCGAGTGAACTAGTTTGAGTGAGTTATGCTAGTTTTGGGATTAATTTGAAATAAATGGTTTTTGAGGGAAATAAAATATGGAAAAATATTTATAATATTAAAATAATGTTTTGAAGGTTTTGGAGAGTTCAATTTGATGAAATTGGACTGATTTAATCGGTATTTTGAAAACGGTGACTAATTTGTAAAAATTGCTAGATACGTTTTAATGACTAAATAGAAGAGGGTCAAAACTTAGAATCCTTAGGGAGCTATTACACCAAGGTGTTATCAGCCTTTTCCCTTGATTTTGCGTTTTAAAATGATTTAATTAATTGATTTATTAAAGAAGATTTGATATAAAAAGATTTTTAAAGGCTAGACATTTTCTTACGTACCTATTTTTCTCCTAAAGCTTTCTCTCAACTTTCCAGCAGCCAAACTATCTTTCCATCACTAAAATCTCCAAAGATTTATATATTTCATCCACTTTTGATTTCTAAATGTTTTTCATGGATTTCTACATCAACTAGCTAGGGATTTCTTGAAGGATTTCTTCTAAATCATTGCAAATCAAGGGGAAAGCTTGTGTTAGATGCGATCTTTCTTTTCCCTCATCTAATCAAGGTTCTTTATTGAAATTTCCAAGTCATTGGCTCTCTAATTATATTTTATAACAAAGTTTTATAATCTAATTGATGAAAATGGCTAAATCAAGCTTTGGAAGATGTTTTCTCAAGATTTTCGTAATGGTACTGTTCTGATTGATTTGAGATTGGTTTTAGGGAAAACTACATCACTGGCCACCAAACAAATTTGGGATACCTATTTGAACCACCGAACTATAAAAAACGTTAATCACACCACCGAACTTATAAAATCAACCTATTTTGACCACGCCGTTAAAAACTTAACGTTGGAGTGACGGAACTGCCATGTGGCAATTGATGGGTATATTTAAAAATTACACATTTGGTCCCTGTTATTTACACATTCTTTCAATTTAGTCCTAATTTTTAATTAGTAAAAAATAAATTATTTAATTAAGTGGTGACACATGTCAAGACCTTATTGTAGGATTTTAGTTATTTATATTTAATTTTATTAATTTATTTTCTCACTCCAATCAGGTGGTGACACGTGTCACCACCAATTTAGAGGATAAAAATAAATTTTTCTTCACAAGCGCTAAGGTGGATTCGAACCTGGGTCTCCCAAGGGTAAAGCTAATGGCTTTGCCACTACACCAAGCACGACTTTGTATTATAATTCTCCAGGTATAATATATCTCTCTCATTAGTTTCTACATTTATAAGCCAAAAGCTCAAACCCTAAACACTAATTTCACATATATAAATCCTAAACCCTAAACTCTAACCCTAAATATATCAAATTAATTTCACGCTGAATATTTCAAATTAAACCTCAAACCCTAAAATTTTCAAATTAATTCCACGCTAAAATATTTTAAATTATACCATAAACCCTAAAATTTTAAAATAATTTCACGCTAAATATTTCAAACTAAGCCTTAAACCCTAAACCCTAAAATTTTCAAATTATTTTAATGCTAAATATTTCAAATTAAACCCCAAACCCTAAACCCCAAACCCCAAACCTTAAACCCTAAATATTTCAAATTAATTACATGCTAACTATTTTAATTTAAATCCTAAACCCTAAATATTTCAAATTAATTTCACGCTAAATATTTCAAATTAAACCCTAAATATTTAGTGTGTAATTAATTTGAAATTTAGGGTTTTGAGTTTGGGGTTTAATTTGAAATATTTAGCGTGAAAATAATTTGAAATATATAGGGTTTAGGGTTTAAGGCTTAATTTGAAATATTTAGCGTGAAACTAATTGGAAATTTTTAGGGTTTAGGGTTTAATTTAAAATATTTAGCTTGGAATTAATTTGAAATTTTTAGGGTTTGAGGTTTAATTTGAAATATTTAGCATGAAATTAATTTGAAATATTTAGGGTTAGAGTTTAGGGTTTAGGATTTATATATGTGAAATTAGTGTTTAGGGTTTGAGCTTTTGGCTTATAAATGTAGAAACTAATAAGAGATATATATTATATCTGGAGAATTATAGCACAAAATTGTGCTTGGTGCATTGGCAAAGCCATTGGCTTTACCCTTGGGAGACCCAGGTTTGAATCCACCCCAGCACATGTGAAGAAAAATTTATTTTTCTCCTCTAAATTGGTGGTGACACGTGTCACCATCTGATTGGAGGGGGAAAATAAATTAATAAAATTAAATATAAATAATTAAAATCCTCCAATAAGGTCTTGACATGTGTCACCACTTAATTAAATAATTTATTATTTTATTAATTGAAAATTATGACTAAATTGAAAGAATGTGTAAATAACATGGACCAAATGTGTAATTTTTAAATATACCCATCAATTGCCATGTGGCAGTTCCGTCACTCCACCGTTAGGTTTTTAACGGCGATGGTCAAAATAGGTTGATTTTATAAGTTCGGTTGTGTGATTGACGTTTTTTATAGTTCGATGGTTCAAATAGGTATCCCCAATTTGTTTGGTGGTCAGTGGTGTAGTTTTCCCTTGATTTTAATCATGATTTGGATGTTAAATGATGCTAAAATAAATGAAAATTAGGACTAAATTGAAAGAATGTGTAAATAACAAGGACCAAATGTGTAATTTTTAAATATACCCATCAATTGCCACGTGGCAGTTCCGTCACTCCACCGTTAGGTTTTTAAAGGCGATGGTCAAAATAGGTTGATTTTATAAGTTCAGTTATGTGAGTGACGTTTTTATAGTTCGGTGGTTCAAATAGGTATCCCCAATTTGTTTGGTGGTCAGTGGTGTAGTTTTCCCTTGATTTTAATCATGATTTGGATGTTAAATGATGCTAAAATAAATGTTTTATAATAGTAATCCCAAAATTAGTTGGATCTCTAATTGTTAGATTGTTAGATTTGGGGTTTTGTGGTGTTAGTATGAAATCTGAGTTGCTGGAGGTATAATGATGTAATTAGGTTGATTGTGGATGTTGGTTGATTTTTAGAAATGGATGGAAGTGATAGGTTTTTGCTGGGCTGAGTTTGAAGTGTAAACGAAGGTGTTTTCGATTGTTTCATATAGGCATTTTGGTGTTTTTGGGCAGAGCAGTGGGGTAGATTTGTTTGCTGGAGATTTTAATGCATTGTGATGCATTAATCCTCTATTCTTGTGTGGTATAAACAAGGGAGAACATATCGGCTAGTCGGCTAGTCGAGTTTGCGCGTGATGGTGAGTGAGAATGTGAATTTCAGTTTTGAAAGCTTTAAATGATGATTTGGGAGCTTAGTGGTAAGCTTGAAACGCTTAACTAAGTTCAAAAGTAAGTGAAAGGAATTTCCTCCCTCGGTTGTGCTATTATGTGATGATTTATGCATTGTTTTGAATTAATGGTTTTACCTACTTTTAAAGCATGTTTATAAGAATGTGGTTACTGTTTTTAATGATGTAATGTTGAAGGATGCACATGGTAAGTGATCCTTGAAGTATATGAATTATACTTGTGATTTTAAACACGTTTTCATGCTTGGAAATGTGATTTATTGATCATGCTTTGAAAACAATGAGATATGTATTAAATGTGAATTATATTGGCAAGTGATGTTGCGAAACGGTTTATAAATGAAATCAGATATAGTAAGCCGGCTATAGGATTGAGTGCACTATAAACAAGTCGCCTTGGATTTTGATGGGTTTATACGGTGTACCGAATACTCCATCTAAGCACCCTAACGATTGAGGAAAGTGTATGGTGGTGTCCCATCTCTCGTTAGTGGGGTTATACATCTACCAATGAGTGGTGTTGAGGGGTTTATAGGGTGTACCGAATGCTCCACCACGGGTGTCACAACCGTGGAGGGTAGCTCCCGTGTGTGAACCTTGAGATGACGGTGAGAATGTATGAAGTGTTGGGACAACACTTGTGAATCCGTATATTCGATGTGGTTTTAAGAAATGAACATGTTGATGATCACTTGTAAGCCAATATAATTGATGATGTATTATAAAATGGTTTATGATGCATAATATGTAAATGCATGTTTTACTCTTTAAGCTTTGCATATGGTAGCTATGCATGGGAAGGCTTAAGTTGAGTGTTAGCAATGGATTTGCTGTTGGATTCATAATACATGTTGCATGATGTTTAACATGCTGATTTTGATTAAGGAAAGTGCATGGTTTTAAAAAGGGCATGATGGTTTTCATATGATGTTTTAGAAAATTGAAATGAGGTTTCAATGTCGACATGAAAAATGGTTTTAATGCATGATGATGTTTTGCTTATGAGCCTCTTCACTAAGCCTTGTGTTTTTGCGCTCTTATTTTTCCATCAATGCAGATAATTGAGGTTTAGGAGGCAACAAGAGGCAAGGGATTCCAAGAGACTTCGCTTTAGAAAGTATGTTTCAGTTTAGACTAAAGTAATAAGGGTAATGGGGGATCCGTTGAACTGTTGGGAGATTTGTGTAAACTCCTTTTTGTGCAAGTTTGGTTTGCTGTTTTAGACTTGTAAATGGCCATTGGTATTTGGTTTATGCTTTACTTTTCATTTTGGTATCTTGCTTGGTTTGATAATAGGTCGTATGCCTTTAGTTTACCTTTGATGCAATTGTTCATGTTATGTTGATGAATATGCCATGGATGCTTGAGGATTGATGCTTATATATGTTATATGCATGTTGGATTGCTATATATTGGATTAAAGTATGAAATACCAACAAAAAGTGTCATTACAGGCCCAAGTGTTTCAGTACACCTAAGCCTATACCAAAACAGGGTGCTTGAAATGGCCTTGGGGTTTCGAAACATGGAGGGGCTTTTCGGCATGTTTGGCTACTAGAAGGTTGTGTTTCGAAACGGGTTTGAGGTAGTATCAAAATGACCTCGTGTACCGAAACAAACAATCATGTTCTGAAACAAGCGTTTCGATACAGGGCAACCTGTACCGAAACACCCTACAGTTATGTTGGTTAGTGGAATATTTTGACGTTCTGATTCTTTACGTTTTAGTCCCGGAATGTTGTGGATGCAATTAAACTAGTTTGGATGATTGTTTTTTTAGTGGATCGATCGAATGGAAAATGCCAAGAGGGAGGGATGAATTGGATTTTTAAGAGTTGTGGGATGAAATTGGAAAATTGAAAAATCAAGACCAGAGGATTTATTGTGGTTCATGCTTAGAACAAGCTCTACATCGACTACCTTTGTCACCACTAAGTATTTTCAACCAATTTCACTATGAAATCTTCCCATTTCTAGGCTTAGGAGGAAACCTTTTACAAAGATCATTTTTTCTACCCAAAGATTAATCTTGAGATCCTCACAAGAACAAAGATTTACAAAAGCAATAAAATGTATTTCTCAATAGACAAATATGCCTAAAATACACTCAACCACACACCCAATTTGAGAATAAAAGGTTTACAATAAAAGGATTACAAATTGGGGTACAAGATTTGAAATTTGAGCGCAATGGTTTGGATTAATGGCTTGGATGTTGCTTTGATGATCAATAGTTGTTGCCGGTGCTTAAAATGCTTCCTTTTATACTTTCTCATTTATTTCTAGTCGTTTAGGTGGTTAACATCATAAATATAGCCGTTGAGAGTTCATCTTCCCACTATAAATGCAGTTATGCAACTACCCGTATCGAAACGGTACCTACATGTTTCGAAACACGACTAAAAAAGAAAGAGCCCTTATGTGCAGTAAAGAGGCCGTATCAAAACATTTGAAAGCATTTCGAAACAATAGGGGCCATTTCGAGACATGTATCGAAACAGTTGAGCTCATAAAATTACAGTAGCAAAACATTTTGAGACCAAGCTAGGTCGTATCGAAACGAGTACTTTACTTTGAAAATTTTGGTTCTGACAAGCAACTGTCGAAAACATTAAATGCCCAATTTGGAAAAATTTAACCCTGGTATCGAAATGGATAACAGTCGTTTTGAAACAAAGTCAAAGTATGACTTTCCCAGATGAAGGTCATATCGAAATGAGCTGAATTTGTTTCGAGACCTATTCGATATGAAAAATTCGAGTCGAAAAACATTTCGAAGCACACCTAATCCGTATCGAAATGCCTGGGCAAAATCTACAGATTTAGCTTGAAAACACTTAGAAAATTTTATGGGGATTATTTTTAAACCTTAAAACATTTTGGGTTAAGTTTTTACTTGTCAATTTTTGAGCTTTTTGTGAACTTAAAAATTTATTTACTTTGCAAAATAGTCCTTAAAGTATTTGTTATATCAAAATCAAGTTGAGTCAAATTAAGAGTTTTACAGTTTTGAGTTGAGTTTTGACAGAGATGCATGTAATATGATTAATTAAAGGTTGGTACCTTACAACGTGAAAAAGTCCCTGTAATTTGGTAAAATTACAAAAATGGTCCCTAAAATGTGTTTGTATGAAACTGAGTCCCTAATTGTTGTCTGATTAATTTGGAAATCGTTCCGCTGCGATGTTTATCACATAGGATAACAATGAGCATCTAAAAAAGATAAAATGAAAAAAGGGTTGTTTATTGAGGTAAAGTTCTTGGTTTACTTCAATATTCCCCGTGTGATCCGTCTTTCGCCTAGACCGAGTCGAGAGGGTTACATTTGGTGGTATTAGAGCCATGTTACGAAATAGTGGGATGATGGTATGTTATTGGTAAGTTGATGTGATGTAATTCTGAGTGAATGATGATGTTTGCTTTGCACGGTGATTGTTATAATCATGTTGTTGATGAACAAGTGATATTGTTGCCATGCATGATGATTGTGATGTGTGTGTAAATTGTTATATAAATGATGATGTTATGGGATGAATCTGATTGATTGCTGTGCACGATGCTTGTGATACGTATGTTGTATGCGTGGGGGAAATTGGGATACACATTGCCTTATTACTATAGTTAAAGTGTTTTAAATTGAATTGGAAGTCTTGGATCCTTGCTTGAAGCTGGCCGAATTTCTTTGTTTTGTTTTATTATCATGCCTTAATTATAATAACATAGTGGGACCGAGGAGAGAGTTATGCTCGAGTACGATTGCTGTTGTTGGAGAGCGGGGAAATTAGGAGAACAAGGTTCTTCCTGGTGGGAATTTACCTTCTCCACCGCCTCCATCCAGGGGTGAGGAGCAAAGACATCATGAGCAAGCTGGGCATTTGTTAGGTGATTTGACGCCTCTAGTTCAGGTGATGACTGGAGCATTCCAGGCTACTGTTGCTGGAGTGCAAGTGTAAGCATCTGCTGCTGGGCGGAGTTGAGTACCGTGATTTTTCGCTCGAGGCATCTAAGGCTTGGATGGCCAGTACGATCCAGATTTTGGATCAAATAGGGTGCAATGTTGCACCTAAGCTGGGATGTGATGTTTCCTTGTTACAAGGTGATGCTTTATAGTTGGTGGACGACTATAACTGCGGATATGAAGCCCAGTGAGGTGGATTGGGAGTTCTTCTAAGCTGCCTTTAAGAAGGAGTATCTAGGAGTTAGATACTTGGATGAAAATAAATGCGAGTTTATGTCCTTGGTTCAGGGTAGCATGATTGTGGCTGAGTATGAGGTTCAGTTTGTCTGTTTGAGCCAGTATGCCCCTAAATTAGTGGCAAGTGATAGGCATCATTGCGTCCGTTTCCGTTATAGATTGGTGCAAGAAGTGAAGACTTTCATGTTGGCCTCTGATTACACAGATTTTGATGTGTTGGTGACGCGATCTAAGGATATCGAGCAAAGTTTGGGCTTGTCTTCTCACGTGGGTAGTTCTAGATTGGGTAAGAGAGTTGCAGATTCTGGTCCTAGTGGTGGACAGTTTAAGAGGCATCATGATCGTAGGTATTGGCTTAAGCCGAGGAGAGATAGTGTTAGGCGCGGTGCGCCAGTTCATGGTAATAGGGTGAGCTCTGAGACAAATGCTTGTTGGGTTTGTAGATTGCGCGAGCATTTGAGGCGTGACTGTCCTTGTTTGGTTCGTTAGGGACATTCTCTTGCGGCTATGACAACTAACTCTTGTTGGAGTTCTGGTTCGGCTGATCATCTGAGGCGAGATTGTCCATTGTTGGCTGGAGGTGGTCAGCGTAAAGCACCTGTTGCTGCACATCAAAGAGGTCGTAGGCACGGTCATGGTAACTTACAGCGTAGGGAGGATGGCCAGAGAGCTGTAGCACATGTTGTGGCTGTTCAACCTGAGGGTGATGGTCCTACGAGGGTGTACGCACATCGCGGGGATGCAATGACACCGATGTGATTGTAGGTACTTTCACTTTGCAATCCTTGACATTGTTATCTTTGATTGATTCTGGTTCTACACATTCATATATCTTGAGTGAGCATGCATATTTGCTTTATATCCCTGTCGAGATGTTAGATGTGGGAATGCAAGTAACTAGTTCCTTTGGTGAAACTGTTGTAACGAGAAGGTTGTATAAGAGATGTCCTTTATTTGTTCAAGGACATGTGTTTGCAGTTGGTTTAATGGAGTCACCTTTTCTATGGGTTTGATGTAATCATTGGAAAATATTGGTGACTGAGCATAAGGTTGTGGTAATCGTGGAGTTGGGTAATCCTTGTAAGCGAGTTACCTTGAAACTTTCTGATGATTACGAAGTGGTAATCGTAGAGTTGGGTATGTGAGTTGGGTTGCGATGCTTTCTTAGCTTATGTGATGAATCAAGGATCGAAGGAAGTGCGTGTACAGGACGTACATAGGGTATGTGAGTTTCTGGGTGTATTTCCGGAAGAGTTTCCTGGTTTTCGCCGAATAGAGAGGTTGAGTTTGGCATATAGTTGTATGAAAATACGACTCTAGTGTCTATTACTCCATATCGAATGGCTCCAAAAGAGTTGAAGAAGTTGAAGACGCAACTTCAAGAGTTGCTTGATCGAGGGTTTATTAGACCTAATGTTTCACCTTGGGGTGTATCGGTCTTGTTTGTGAAAAAGAAAGATCGCACGATGCGAATGTGTATAGATTATCAGGAACTAATCAAGTTGACTATTAAGAACAAGTATCCTTTTCCAAGGATTGATGATTTGTTTGATCAGTTTCGAGGTGCTTCAATGTTTTCTAAAATTGATTTGAGATCCAGATATTATCAATTGAAGGTAAAGGATGTGGATATGCCTAAGACAACTTTTCGTACAAGGTATGAGCATTATAAGTTCTTGGTGATGTTGTTTGGCTTGACTAATGCACCAGCTGCATTCATGGACATGATGAATCGTGTGTTCCATGAGTTTTTGGATCAATTAGTGGTTGTGTTTATTGATGATATTCTCGTGTACTCTCTGTGATAAGGTTTTTTCTGAAAACCGCTAAGGTGAGGGCCTTATCACTATTTTCTTTTTGAAAAAGGGGGTTTATTTAAAGAAAAGGGGGGAATTCATGTTTTGGAAAACTTGTGAAAATTTGGAGTCGCCACCGGCCACTGAGGTAGGCCGGACACCATAAAACCAGAGATTCATTATAAAACGGGTTCGGGAGTTGGTTACGCGTGGGGTAGGGCTAGCGTCCCCATCACGCCCGGAAATCGATACCAAATTGCTCGTTGCCTTTTGATCGATAGTAATTATTTAAAAACCGAAGTGAATTTAATAAAAATGTCCTTAATTGAAAATGCGACTTAAATAGAACAGGCTATATCGGATCGTGGCTTTGGAATTAATTAAACATTTAATTAAGAAGGATGACGGTACACCGGACCATAGACTAAACCGACATCAAATAAGGCTGACTGCCGTGTTAGTTTAGGGTTCGGATCTCGTACGTCACCTTTATGCATGATGCAGGCAAATAAGGGATGATGCGTGCTATTTCCATTTTTTATGCTCTCGCTTACATGGAGGCGGTGAAAATTAGCCCGAGTATCCGATAGACATCCATTAAGCTAGGACTGTCGTTTTCAGATACCGAAGTTAATTAATACCCCTCTCGGGTTTGATTTTTAGATCCGATTGACATACTCACATGTTGGGCCGTATGATGAACAAATATATGTACATGCATGCCATTCAAAATAACACATAGGAGAAAAGGTCCAAATTAATTAATTAAATCAACTCTTAAGGCCCAAAGGCCCATTTAAGACTATTCATTAATTAACTTCATTAAAGAAATTAAACTAGCCCATTTTGAATGTACCAAATTAAAAGATTATCATGGTAACATACATTCGATTCGTTTTTTCATTTACCCGAGACTAACATGAACCTAGTAACTCTAAGCATTTTAGATCACATGAGAAAACCCCAAAAAAAACATATATTCGATCCAACGGTGATTAAACATGCGGGACCCACTAAACTAAAAAAAACGGACAAACATGCATATATATGTTCGATCCATTATGCCATTATTAACACATAACAAAGACATACAATTGCATATATAAAAAGGCATTAAAACATTAAATTATATTGCATTCGAATGGTGACTGAAATGAAATAAATGTAAAAACAGAGGCTGAAATCAGAAAGAAAAACAAAGACTCTAAACTGTAAAGACCCTATTGAACACGGGTAAGAAGGGGGAGGACCGAACACGTAAATAACCCCTAAAAACTCGATCTAAGACTGGAACACGAACCGACTCAAAACCTCGGGGACCTAAAACGTGATTTACCCTTACGGAAACCCCTAAGACGCTATTTACTAGACGCGGAGGGACTAAACGTGCTAATAGACCAAAAATAAATCCTAAAACTTCTATATAAACCCTATCTAATCGATCCACTCACCCTTTTGCCCGGATTACAACCCTAGCCGTCCTATTAAACCCTTCCCTTTTCTCTCTCGACTTCGAACGCCGGGCGGTGCTCATCACCGTCCGGCGAGCCCTAAACTCGCTCCGGCCAGCGAACCAGACCCCAAAAGACCACAAAAAAACACTACACTCCCCGAAACCAGAACGCCTTACCTTCGTGCTAAAAAAAACCGAAAACCCTATTTTTACCCCCGAAACGAAACGGCGCGAAAGAGGAGGGAAAAAGGGGTCTCTCCGTCTTGGCCGAGTCACCGCTCAAAGCCGTTAAGGCTGGGTTTATTCTCGACGAAGAGGAGGAGACAGACTCGGAAAACCAGAAGGTAAAAGACTCTCCTTTTTTATTTATTTAGAACATGCAATAAAATGGATTGTTACCTCTGCAAAAATGCCTCTGTGATTTTTCTGTATTCCGAAAGAAGAAGAAGATCCCTTTTACATTGTCAAGCTCTCGGCTTTTATAGCCCGAGAATTACATGTTTTCAGAAAAATAGAAAATGTCCTCTATATTGCTATTGGCTGATCTGGTATCATTTGTTTGTATTCATCACCAGAAATGTTTGTTTTCGCCTCTACTGTTTCTGTTTTTTTGTTGCATTTTGCGTTTCTGACATTCGGTTTTGTTTGCATGCACTGCTGGCCGTGAGGAGGGGACCAGCAGAGGCAGACAACGGATCAACATCGTGGAGTGATCCTGACCATTGGTGGAAGATCTGGACGGTTGTGTAGCGCGCGTGGGGGATCAAAACAGTCGCGCGTGGAGTCCTCCTTTCCTCGGAGCCGTTAGATCGTGTCTTGATCTAACGGTTCTGATTCGGGCGGCGCAGCCTCCTTAGATGGGTGCTAGGGTTACCACGGGAGAGTAGATTTGGGCCGTTGAAGCCCTCCTGATCTTGCGGCTGTGGTCTAAGCGGCGCATAACTCATCAGTGCTCATCTAGGGCTTCCTTTCCATGGCTTCATCTGGGCCGTCAGATCTGATCAGATCTGACGGTCGTGGCTGCGACGGCTGCATAGACAAAGTGTAGCAATTAGGGTTTCTGTTTAATGGGTGTTGGGCCCAAAACGGGCTTGTAAATATGTATGCTTTAAATTTTAAACTATAATGGACTTTAAAAATAACTTTGGGCTTTTATTATATATATGGATTTTATTTATTTAATATTGAGCTTATTTATATTAATTTTTTTGTTTCCAGATTTGTTAATAATAATAATAATAAGATGATAATAATATGATAAGGATAATAATAATATAATACGGCGGTAAGATAATATGTGATGTTAATAATAATAATAATACTAATGATATAATACTGGTGGGAGATAATAAATAATAACATAATAACATAGTAATTATAATAATATAATATATGATAGTAGTGTTAATAAATATAATACTGGTAACAGTTATAATGATGGTAATAAACATAATGGTAATAATAATAACAGTCCATGGTACAAAATGATAATAAATGGGATAGATAATAGTAATGGGTAGTAGAATAGTATGTATATATTTATGTATTAATCAAACAAAGCCCAATGTGAATAAACAAAGCCCACTCTTATTTAAGCATATTTAAGGGCTAATCAGCCCGGACAAAATTAGTGATTACAGTTGCCCCTCTTTGCTTGTACTTGTGAAACAAGAGCAAAGCAAAGACCGCAAGCACTAATTTTGTCCAACTCCCCTGCTTGGGCGATTTGCTCCTCCGAAGCGGCAGGAACAGAGTCGGTAGCGTTGGTATGTCCTCCCTGAACGGCAAGGGACATAGTTAATTCATTCTCCCTGAGCGGCAAAGAACGAACTTCTAAAAGTATCTGGTCAACGTTGGCGTGTCCTCCCTGAGCGGTAAAGGACGTAGCTGATTCATTCTCCCTGAGCAGCAAAGAATAAACTTCCAATAGCAACTGGACAACGTTGGTATGTCCTCCCTGAGCGGCAAAGGACGTGGCTGATTCATTCTCCCTGAGCGGCAAAGAATAAACCTTCAATAGCTTAGACAACGCTGGCATGTCCTCCCTGAGCGGCAAAGGACGTAGCTGATTCATTCTCCCTGAGCGGCAAAGAATAAACTTCCAATAGCAACTGGACAACGTTGGCATGTCCTCCCTGAGCGGCAAAGGACGTGGCTGATTCATTCTCCCTGAGCGGCAAAGAATAAACCTTCAATAGCTTAGACAACGCTGGCATGTCCTCCCTGAGCGGCAAAGAATAAACTTCCAATAGCATCTGGACAACGTTGGCATGTCCTCCCTGAGCGGCAAAGGACGCAGCTGATTCATTCTCCCTGAGCGGCAAAGAATAAATCCGAATAACTTGTTTTCCGGTAGTGGCAAAAACAAACTGAGCAGGCCTTCTGGCTCTTCTGCTCGGAAATCCTTGAGATCTTTTGCTCTTAGATTCTGATACTGTGGGTTTCTTTTCTCTTATTCTTCTTCTTCTTTTTTTTCTTCTTTTTCTTCTTTTCTTCTTTTTTCTTCTTCTTCTTCTTCCTCTTTTGTTTCTTCTTCTTTCTCATCTTCTTCTTTTTCTCGTTCTTTCTCATCTCCTTCTTCTCGTCTTCTTCTTTTTTTCTTTTTTTTCCTTATTTCCTTCTTTCTTCTTCTTGTTCTTCTTTCCTTTTTTTTCTCTTCTTCTTTTTCTTTCTCTCTCTCTTTCTCTTTTCTTCTTTTTCTTCTTCTTCTTCCGCTTCTTCTCTTCTTCTTCTTTTCTTCTTCTTTTCTTCTTTCTTCTTTCTTTTTTCCTCACTTTTCTTTTTCTTCTTTCTTTTCCTTTTCTTTTTATTTTCTTTTATTTCCCTTCTCTCTCTCTCTCTCATTTTTTCTTTTTCTCTTTCTCTCTTCTTATTTCCTCTCATTCTTTTTCTTTTCTCTTATTTCTCTTTCTTTTCTTTCTCTCTTTCTTTTTCCTTTTGTTTTATTTCTCTTTCTCTCTCATTTCTTCTTTTTTCTTTTCTTTTTTTTAAAAATCAGGAAACCTGAATTTTTTATTTAAGATATTCCAAGGGAGTAAATTTGACAATTCCGAAGAAAACGTCCTTTTGGAAGGGACCAAATTGAGGAATTTAAATTTCTGAGAAAAAAACCATCCTTTAGAAAGGATACGATTGGGAAATCGGAGTTTTGAGAAAAACATCCTTTAGAAAGGATACGATTGAGAAATCGAGTTTTAAGAAAAACTATCCTTTAGGAAGGATACGATTGAGAAATCGGAGTTTTGAGAACAACATCCTTTAGAAAGGATACGATTGAGAAATCGAGTTTTAAGAAAAACTATCCTTTAGGAATGACACGATTGAGGAATCGAAGTTTTGAGAAAAACATCCTTTAGAAAGGATACGATTGAGAAATCGAGTTTTAAGAAAAACTATCCTTTAGGAAGGACACGATTGAGGAATCGGAGTTTTGAGAAAAACATCCTTTAGAAAGGATACGATTGAGACATCGAGTTTTAAGAAAAACATCACTTAGAAGGGATAGGATTGAGTAATCCGAGTTTTAAGGAAAACATCCTTTAGGAAGGATAGAATTGTGAAATTCGAGTTTTAAGAAAACATCCTTTAGGAAGGATAGGATTGAGAAATTCAGTTTTAAGAAAAACTATCCTTTAGGAAGGATAAGAATTGAGAAATTCAGTTTTAAGAAAAACATCCTTTAGGAATGATAAAAATGGAGAAATTGTGTTTTGAGAAAAAGTCCTTTAGAAAGGATACAAAAAAATCAGGGATTAAGAACCTTGATACCAGTCAAAGGATTCTTGAGATCTATTTCTCTCCTCGTAGAGCCGTAGATCCACCCCTTTATCAATCTTCAAATACCTGTTCAAAATGAGCAAAATACTATGGTGGTATGAGTTAGCGTGCTCCTAACATAGGGATGTCTAACTATCAATGATGCATGAGCATATTTCATGATGCAATGATGTGTATGGTCATGAGAATGCAAAGATGCATGAATTTAGTTTGTTTTCATTCTTTGAGGCTGATGGTCACCATCTTGGGACTACAACCACTCCTCAAACACATGTCCTGACAAACTTAGCTCTCGTTTGTCGTTGCTCACCATTCTTTCTTTTCAAAACTTCAAAAGATTGTTCTCAATTAGTCCTTGAACTTTGTTTTTTAGTGCCCCTCTAGGTACTGATGACTTTACCTCGAGCCATGGTCAGTCCGCTTGTTCATTCCAATATAGGAGACTTATGAAGATAATAAAAATAAATTCATTATGTATATGTATACATTTTAAAGAATCACGGCAAGTGGTATTTAAGAAAATCAAGTTTTAGGTCCTTGAAAAAAAGGTCAGCCCGAGTGACATTTTCCGAATGTTGCAGGAATGCACATATGAAATCTTTTTTGGGCTATTAGGCTTCCGAGAGGAGCGACTCCCATTCCTAGTGTCTACCCGATTTAAAAGTGGCTCTCTTTAGCTCACTAACTCACCATGCCCCATCCTTCTCTCTTTTCTGGTCTCGATCAGACATTAGAAGTGTGTCAATCCTTGAAGAAAGGTTAACCCTGATAGGCGAGATGCGATCTGAAGACAAATTCATCCATCCGTGTATGGTCCAAATGGTCTTTTATGGCTTGTAATGTAGGCTAAAGCTCATGGCTACGAAAGAAAGGGTAAGTAGGCCTAAACAAGTGTTTAAGGGTGGTGAAACCAAGGATCAATTTTTCCAACGGGAAGTCTCTTGATTATGCTCAGATGAACTGCTATTTCTTCTCTTGTTTCTTTGGATCGCTCTAGACTGCCCCTTTTTTGGGGTTTTCACCCTAGAGTTCATTTCCTTTTATCAAGCGTAGTTTCGGATCAGGTTGCGCCTTTGCATTGTACTGGTGCATGCTTTTGATCAAAGGTGAACAATCCTTCGAGGCTCATCTAAGCAGAGATTCATTTGGATAGGGAATCCTCTTGTCCCTTTTCTTTGTCCGATTTTCCCCTTTTACAAAATTGCACTTTTCACTTTAGTGCTTTTGCTTTTAATTTCTTCAACTTTTATGTCGGTAACTTTTGACCTAATTTGGGGTAGCTCTTTTAGCATCAACTTTTCTTTCGCTGTTTCCTTTTGATGTTTTTGCTGCTCAAACTGAAAGTGTATCCAATGAATCTGTTCTCCTTTAATCCACTTAGTTCACAAGACATCATCCTTATAGCATAATCAGAATCCAATGTCATTTATTTGTCCATATCTTTATATCTCATTTGCCCCCGGTGTAGGGGTGATCCTTGATTTGGGTTCAATCAAAAGAAAAAGTTTAAAAGGCTCAAACGGGGACAACAATGGTTTTTTATTTTTATTTTCTTTCTATGTGAATGGATTTGAAGGAATGCCAAATGTCCTCCCATACACGGATATCAAAATTGGTCTTCATGTGGTAGAAGTTTTAGGGTTATCACTTCATTCAAGGACCTTGAACAACAATACCCGAGAGGGAAAATTCGCTCAATAGGAGTGGCCCATTATTCCTTAACACTCATTGTCATTCCCCCTTGGCCTGAGTAGAACATAGGGATTTCATATTTAGTATCCTCACAACATCCGGCTTTTCGGAAAAAAATCTTTTTAAATTGAATTAAAGTTAATCTTACAAAAAGTATATACATGTGTAATAGGAAAACAAGAGTAAGCTTATAATAATAAACAATAAATGAAATGTTTAAAGAATCAATGAACACCAAAATATTTTCTAAATAACAAAACGAAACTCTCGTTATGATAAAAAACCTACAGCTCAGCTTATTTCTTTTGCATTTTTCCCAAATGCACAGGGATCAACGGATTTGAATTGCCTTTACCGGTAGCCGTTTGCTCCGGGCTAGTTGTATCATTCCCTTGGGTACAATCAGTTTTCACCAATAATGAGAATTGGATTTTTGCAAAGGATTTATTTTCCTTCGACCATTCGCAAAAATGGATTTTCGATGGACATTTGAATTATCCATTGTCTTAAACTTTATCGTGTTTAAGCACGTTGTGCTGGCATTTCTGTCAGACTTGCTCAAACATCGCTTCTTCTTTCATGAAGCGGTGTATTGTCTCCAATTCACTTTTCTTGAACCGAGACTTGCATTTTTCCCAAATGCACAGGGATTAACGGATTTGAATCGCCTTTACCGGTAGCCGTTTGCTCCGGGCTAGTTGTACCATTCCCCTGGGTACAATCAGTTTTCACCAATAATGAGAATTGGATTTTTGCAAAGGATTTATTTTCCTTTGACCATTCGCAAAAATGGATTTTCGATGGACATTTGAATTATCCATTGTCTGAAACTTTACCGCGTTTAAGCACGTTGTACCAACATTTCTGTCAGACTTGCTCAAACATCGCTTCTTCTTCCATGAAGCGATGTAATGTATCCGAACGTCATACTAGGCTAAGCTTTGAGCCAAGGCTTCGTCTTGATGAGCAGAAGATGCCCCTTGGGGTGGGTTGGACGTAGGATCGATAGCAAGGGGATTCTTAAAGATCGGGGTGGCCGAGTGGTCTCCCGGTACTTGAGCAACACTCATTCCTTTCAGACTGGACTGTAACAGTTAGGGTATTCCTTTCATCATATCTTGTTGGGGCTTGATGATGGTGCTCCTTAATTCTTGCTGAGTTCGTTCCATCTGACCTCTTAAATCGGCCTCTGGCTTGGCAAAGCTTTCCTCCATTTATTCATTTTAAGAATGAATGCATGTAATGTGTCGTATGCACAACAAGGATATGTGATTAAAGGTAGTCAAACAGATATGTACAACTGAATGCAAAGATGCATGGACATTAATCTTATTTGTTTAATGAATGAATGAATCGTATATACAACGAAAACATATGATTGAAGGTAATCAAACAGACATGTACAATTGAATGCAAAGATGCATTCAGACATGTACAATTGAATGCAAAGATGCATTGATCTGATGGACATTAATTTTATTTGTTTAATGAATGAATGAATGAATAAATGAATGTGTCGTGTACAATGAAGACATGTGATCAATCAAAATGCATAATTGAATGTAAATGTGCACTGATTTGATGGACACTAATGAACATGTCGCTCGTATAATAGAATCATATGGTTAAAGGTAATCGATCAAAAGGTATAATTGAATGCAAAGGTGCATTGAACATTAATTTCATGAATGTCAGGAGTAATCAATCAAAATGTATATGAATGCAAAGGTGCATTGGACATTAATTTCATGAATGCCATGTGTTATATGTACAACATGTGATTAAGAGTAATCTATCAAAATGTATATGAATGCAAAGGTGCATTGAACATTAATTTCATGAATGCAATGTGTCATATATACAACATAAATGCATGACTAAAGGTAATCAAACAAAATGCATAATTGAAATGCAAAGAGCAACACTGAGTTCGGCAAATATCCTCGTTAAACAACTCATCAATGGGAACCTTGGTCCGTTACAATGATCGGATGAAACCCACTACATGCAGTTCTTAAGCTGGCGTCTAGGCCGACGATTTTCTTCAAGACTCACTCAATCCCTTCTTCTTTCTTGACATGATCTTTTGCTAGGAATCGGGCGTTCTCTCATATCCTCGTTAACAAGTAGGCCAACTCTCGGTCCTGCCCCCAAGTGGTATAGGCGACGAATTATGATTAATCCACTGTCGATATTGGTACTCTTGACTTGCTCTTTGAAAGGGTCCCGCTGAGCCTAACCTTCAAAGCGCATCGGGGGTGAGGTCGGAATTCCCTCTGACTTGAAGTATTTTTCCTTGTTCTAGGTTGAGACTTGATTGTCGACTCAAGGCGGCGAATTGCCCGAGAAACTTTCGATCTTGCCCCAGAAAGCTTGGTTGCTGTTCGGTGTGGTTCTCACTAATTTCCTTGCAAGACTCGGTATTTCCCAACTGTTATAGTCAAACCCAAAGCTGCCAACCGTGGAACAAATGTAGGTTGAACTCCAAAATTTGAAGTAATGATCACTTGCCTGGGACATCTAACAAATAAGTGAGGTGGCCATTTTTCGTCCTTGAAAGCCTTTCTTGTCTCGGAACCAATCCATGTAGTCGTTCTTCTTGTGGCTATATTTTCGTCAAGGTCCTTCTCACTATTGTTGCGGACCATATGTCCCGCTAATCAAGTCTTTAATTTCAGACTATTTCCAACTCAATGTGCTCTTTATGCAATGATGAAATATGCAAAATAAGAGGGGGAGAAAAGCAAAGGTGTTAGTCACATGATAAACATAAATCAAGGCAAGAAATGAAATTCAAGCATTAACGAAAAAAGAAGCGTAGAAACAAGTAATTAGCAAGACACACCTAGACACTCTAAACTCTAGGGTTATCCGCATGGCTCTAATGGGGTAGGCTTCTTATATTCTCACTCATGAGTTCGGTTCTAGCAAAGTGTACCCGAACCTATCTTATCACCTACTAAGGCAATAAGAACCCCAATTCTGGCCCATCACAGGCTTGCAAATTGGTTTCGGTTTGAGGGAAAGCACGACCTAATGACGTGGAGGGCTGCTCACGTGTCAAAAGCGTGGATTCCGGAAGTGAATTACCGACCCGTGGATGGATACTCACGTGGGTATGGGCGTTTCACTCCCACTTAAAAAGGGTAGCTCGGGTATAGAGCTTGATGATCATGATGCAACACATGTCGGTGACTTCCTTAATAATTAAATGGAAAATTAATTCGAATACCACAAATTTTCAAAGCCCGTTCAACTTAAGTCGTATTTTCATGAAAGAACAAACTTATTAGCTTCACTTCGAATTTTAAATATTTTCTATCGATCAAATGGCAACAAGCGTTTTATTGGCTTAACTCTCATTTTTTGTTTTGTAAAAAACAAAAATTCGTCCCCAGCGGAGTCGCCAAGCTGTGATAAGGTTTTTTCTGAAAACCGCTAAGGTGAGGGCCTTATCACTATTTTCTTTTTGAAAAAGGGGGTTTATTTAAAGAAAATGGGGGAATTCATGTTTTGGAAAACTTGTGAAAATTTGGAGTCGCCACCGGCCACTGAGGTAGGCCGGACACCATAAAACCATAGATTCATTTTAAAACGGGTTCGGGAGTTGGTTACGCGTGGGGTAGGGCTAGCGTCCCCATCACGCCCGGAAATCGGTACCAAATTGCTCGTTACCTTTTGATCGATAGTAATTATTTAAAAACCGAAGTGAATTTAATAAAAATGTCCTTAATTGAAAATGCGACTTAAATAGAACGGGCTATATCGGATCGTGGCTTTGGAATTAATTAAACATTTAATTAAGAAGGATGATGGTACACCGGACCATAGACTAAACCGACATCAAATAAGGCTGACTGTCGTGTTAGTTTAGGGTTCGGATCCCGTACGCCACCTTTATGCATGATGCGGGCAAATAAGGGATGATGCGTGCTATTTCCATTTTTTATGCTCTCGCTTACCTAGAGGCGGTGAAAATTAGCCCGAGTATCCGATAGACATCCATTAAGCTAGGACTGTCGTTTTCGGATACCGAAGTTAATTAATACCCCTCTCGGGTTTGATTTTTAGATCCGATTGACATACTCACATGTTGGGCCGTATGATGAACAAATATATGTACATGCATGCCATTCAAAATAACACATAGGAGAAAAGGCCCAAATTAATTAATTAAATCAACTCTTAAGGCCCAAAGGCCCATTTAAGACTATTCATTAATTAACTTAATTAAAGAAATTAAACTAGCCCATTTTGAATGTACCAAATTAAAAGATTATCATGGTAACATACATTCGATTCGTTTTTTCATTTACCCGAGACTAACATGAACCTAGTAACTCTAAGCATTTTAGATCACATGAGAAAACCCCAAAAAAACATATATTCGATCCAACGGTGATTAAACATGTGGGACCCACTAAACTAAAAAAAACGGACAAACATGCATATATATGTTCGATCCATTATGCCATTATTAACACATAACAAAGACATACAGTTGCATATATAAAAAGGCATTAAAACATTAAATTATATTGCATTCGAATGGTGACTGAAATGAAATAAATGTAAAAACAGAGGCTGAAATCAGAAAGAAAAACAAAGACTCTAAACTGTAAAGACCCTATTGAACACGGGTAAGAAGGGGGAGGACCGAACACGTAAATAACCCCTAAAAACTCGATCTAAGACTGGAACACGAACTGACTCAAAACCTGAGGGACCTAAAACGTGATTTACCCTTGCGGAAACCCCTAAGACGCTATTTACTAGACGCGGAGGGACTAAACGTGCTAATAGACCAAAAATAAATCCTAAAACTTCTATATAAACCCTATCTAATCGATCCACTCACCCTTTTGCCCGGATTACAACCCTAGCCGTCCTATTAAACCCTTCCCTTTTCTCTCTCGACTTCGAACGCCGGGCGGTGCTCATCACCGTCCGGCGAGCCCTAAACTCGCTCCGACCAGCGAACTAGACCCCAAAAGACCACAAAAAAACACTACACTCCCCGAAACCAGAACGCCTTACCTTCGTGCTAAAAAAAAACCGAAAACCCTATTTTTACCCCCGAAACGAAACGACGCGAAAGAGGAGGGAAAAAGGGGTCTCTCCGTCTTGGCCGAGTCACCGCTCAAAGCCGTTAAGGCTGGGTTTATTCTCGACGAAGAGGAGGAGACAGACTCGGAAAACCAGAAGGTAAAAGACTCTCCTTTTTTAATTATTTAGAACATGCAATAAAATGGATTGTTACCTCTGCAAAAATGCCTCTGTGATTTTTTTGTATTCCGAAAGAAGAAGAAGATCCCTTTTACATTGTCAAGCTCTCGACTTTTATAGCCCGAGAATTACATGTTTTCAGAAAAATAGAAAATGTCCTCTATATTGCTATTGGCTGATCTGGTATCATTTGTTTGTATTCATCACCAGAAATGTTTGTTTTCGCCTCTACTGTTTCTGTTTTTTTGTTGCATTTTGTGTTTCTGACATTCGGTTTTGGTTTTGTTTCCATGCACTGCTGGCCGTGAGGAGGGGACCAGCAGAGGTAGACGACGGATCGACATCGTGGAGTGATCCTGACCATCGGTGGAAGATCTGGACGGTCGTGTAGCGCGCGTGGGGGATCAAAACAGTCGCGCGTGGAGTCCTCCTTTCCTCGGAGCCGTTAGATCGTGTCTTGATCTAACGGTTCTGATTCGGGCGGCGCAGCCTCCTCAGATGGGTGCTAGGGTTACCACGGGAGAGTAGATCTGGGCCGTTGAAGCCCTCCTGATCTTGCGGCTGTGGTCTAAGCGGCGCATAACTCATCAGTGCTCATCTAGGGCTTCCTTTCCATGGCTTCATCTGGGCCGTCAGATCTGATCAGATCTGACGGTCGTGGCTGCGGCGGCTGCATAGACAAAGTGTAGCAATTAGGGTTTCTGTTTAATGGGTGTTGGGCCCAAAACGGGCTTGTAAATATGTATGCTTTAAATTTTAAACTATAATGGACTTTAAAAATAACTTTGGGCTTTTATTATATATATGGATTTTATTTATTTAATATTGGGCTTATTTATATTAATTTTTTTGTTTCCAGATTTGTTAATAATAATAATAATAAGATGATAATAATATGATAAGGATAATAATAATATAGTACGGCGGTAAGATAATATGTGATGTTAATAATAATAATAATACTAATGATATAATACTGATGGGAGATAATAAATAATAACATAATAACATAGTAATTATAATAATATAATATATGATAGTAGTGTTAATAAATATAATACTGGTAACAGTTATAATGATGGTAATAAACATAATGGTAATAATAATAACAGTCCATGGTACAAAATGATAATAAATGAGATAGATAATAGTAATGGGTAGTAGAATAGTATGTATATATTTATGTATTAATCAAACAAAGCCCAATGTGAATAAACAAAGCCCACTCTTATTTAAGCATATTTAAGGGCTAATCAGCCCGGACAAAATTAGTGATTACACTCTCGTACCGAGGAGGATCATGATAAGCATTTATGGATTGTATTGCAAGTGTTGTTGGAAAATTAGCTTTATGCCAAGTTGAGTAAGTGCGAGTTTTGGCTTAGGGAAGTTGTCTTTCTTAGACATGTGGTGTCGGCCGAAGATATCCATGTTGATCCACATAAGATTGAGGCAGTGATGAATTTGAAGACGCCTAAGTCGGTGATGGAAGTTCGTAGTTTCCTTGGTTTGGTGGGTTACTATCAAATGTTTGTGTATGATTTATCTAAGATTGCTGCTCTGTTAACCAAGTTGCTACAAAAGAATGTTCGTGGACGGATGTTAAACAACAATCTTTCGAGAGGTTGAAGGAAGCTTTGACGCAAGCTCCTATCTTGATTCAACCTGAATCAGGTAAGGAGTTTGCAGTTTATAGTGATGCATCTTATGTTGGTTTAGGATGTGTGTTGATGCAAGGTAAGAAGGTTGTGGCATATGCATCTAGACAATTGAAGGTGCACGAGCACAACTATCCTACTCATGATATAGAGCTTGTTGTAGTTGTGTTTGCTTTAATGATTTGGAGGCATTACCTTTACTGTGAGAAGTGTGTGGTTCATATGGATCATAAGAGTTTGAAATATCTAATATCTCACAAAGAGTTGAATTTTAGGCAACGGAGATGGTTGGAGTTGCTTAAATATTACGACTTGACGATAGAGTATCACCCTATAAACGCTAATGTTGTGGCCGATGCCTTGAGTAGGAAGGTGGTTGTAGAATTGAGAGCGATGTTTGTTCGGTTGAGTATATCGCGTGATGGTGGATTGATAGTTGTGTTACAAGTGAAGCCTTCCTTGGTTCAGTTGATTAAAGAGAAGCAGTTGCTTGATGATTCATTGGTGCCTCATGTTTAGGACATAGCTGATGGTAATGTAACATATATTTGTTTCAACGAGGATGATGTTTTATGCTTTAAAAATTGAGTACTTGTGCCAGAGAATGTTGAGCTGAGGCGCATTATCTTGACTAAGGCTCATAGTAGTCCGTTTGCTATGCATCCTTGTAGTACAAAGATGTATCGGGGTTGAAACACGAGTACTATTGGGTTGGGCTGAAGAAGGATGTTGCTGAGTTTGTGAGTAAGTGTATGGCTTGCCAGTGCGTGAAAGCTGAGCATCAATTTCCTTCTACGATTTGCAACCTTTGAAGATACCAGAATGGAAATGGGAGAGGATTATGATGGATTTCGTGTCTAGTTTGCCTTTGTCTCTGGAAAAGAACTATATTTGGCTGATTGTGGATCGTCCTATGAAGTGTGCGCACTTTATAGCTTTGCATTCTACGTATACGTTGGATAAGCTGGTAGAGTTGTACATTGCGGATATTGTGAGGTTGCATGGTGTACCTAAAACTATAGTGGCGGATAGAGATTCGAGGTTTACAGTGAGGTTTTGAGAGTGTTTACATCAAGCTTTGGGTACGCGTTTGAATTTCAGCACCTTGGATCATCCTCAGACGGATGGTCAGTCTGAGCGAGTTATCAAAGTGCTTGAAGATATGTTAAGGTGTTGTGTTATATATTTCCAAGGTTCTTGGGAGAAACAGTTGCCTTTGGCGGAGTTTGCTTATAATAATAGCTTTCAAGCGAGAATACAAATGGTTCCGTAAGAAGCCTTGTATGGTAGGAGGTGTAGGACGCCTATTTGTTGGGCGGAAGTGAGGCAAAAGTTGGTTTCCTTGCTGAATTTTCTTAAGGGAATGACGAAGAAGATAAAGCTTGTTTGTGATCGGTTGAAAGCAGTATCGGATCGTCAAAAGTCTTACACGAAGTTAAAACGTAAGGATATTGAGTTTGCGGTTGGTGATCGTGTGTTTTTGAAAGTGTCACCTTGGAAGAAGGTGATAAGGTTTGGATGTAAGGGTAAGCTTAGTCCAAGGTTTATTTGACCATATGAAGTGGTGGAGCATGTTGGTCCTATTGTATATCGGTTGAGGTTGCCTCCCGAGTTGGAGAAAATTCATGATGTGTTTCATGTTTGGATGTTGCGAAGGTATAGGTCAAATCCGTCTCATGTTATGCTTGTTGAGAAGATTGAGTTGAATCTGGATTTGTCTTATGATGAGGAACCTTTTAGGATTCCTGATTCTAATAGCAATGTTCTTCGTGGTAAGACAATTGAACTTGTAAAGGTGTTGTGGCGACATCGAGGAGATGAAGAGGCCACGTGGGAAGCAAGGCGGACATTATGAAGCAGTTTTCACACCTTTTTCCTTCAAGTAAAATTTTGAGGAAGAAATTTCCTAAGTGGGGGACAGTTGTAACACCCCGATTTTGGGCTTAGAAGTTAGCGGGGTTAGGCTAAGAGGTTCGGGTGAACCGGTTCGAGTGAGTTATACTTCGGGATTAATTTGAAATAAATGGTTTTTGAGGGAAATAAAATATGAAAAAATATTTTATAATCTTAAAATAATGTTTTGAAGGTTTTGGAGAGTTCAATTTGATGAAATTGGACTGATTTAATTGCTATTTTGAAAACGGTGACTAATTTGTAACAATTGCAAATACGTTTTAATGACTAAATTTGTAACGCCCCGAGTTTAGGGTCGGGAGATAATCGTGTTGGTTAAACCATTTCGGGTTAGGTAAATTTTAAACTGTTTTTTTAGATGGATAACCTTGGTTTTTATTAAAAGGCAAAATGAGAATTTTGATAAAAGAAATAAAGAAAAGTTTTGAAAACCTATCATCTTCTCCAAAATCCCCATTTTAAGTAAAACCCCTCCTAAACCCATTTCACTATTCCATTGCTCCTAACTCTCCATCCAAGCAAGATTTTTCAAGGTAATTTCTTCATTGCTTAGATTTTTACTTATTTGACTTGTACTCATTGAAAACTTTCCTTTAAACCCATTAAAATGCAGTTTTGGTTTTGGGATGGAGAAATGGGTATTTTTCATGTGTTTGTTTTACAATGGTTATATATGTGCTTTAATCCAAGTTTTAAGTAGTAAAACATGTTGGGATGATGGTTGGATATGGGGAAACCCGAAATGGGTCTAAAAATGTGTAACGCCCCGATTTTGGGCTTAGAAGTCTTGGGCGTTGACCGGTTCGGTCAAAGTGCTGTTCGAATCTAAAAGGGTGAATTTAGGAAAGCCTAGTTCGGGTTGCATTAAAAATATGGAAAAATGTTCTAAAATCATCTTTTAATATAATTAAGTGAACTGTGAAATCAATTTTGGAAAATGAGTTTCGGAAGGGTGACATTTTGTCTAGTGACCAAAATGTAATTTTCGAAAGTTTTGTGGCTGTTTTATAAAGGGTTGAAACTTTGAATCTTTAAGGAGCTATTTACCCAAAGGGAGTTTCTCCAGATTTTTCTAAGATATTTTAAGACTAAATTCTGATTTTAAATGATATTAAAAGTGGAGGGAAAGCCATTTGGCTATTTTGGATTTTGTAACCAACTTTTCTCAATTATCTTTCTCTCATTTTCTCTCAACCCAAACACCTATTCTCCAGAGAATTGGATCTGATTTTCTCACCTAAATCCCTCCTTTCAACTCTCATTTGATTCCTAATCAACATATCTTCAAAACCTCATCATTTGCTACTTGATTCAACAAGGTTTTTGATTCCAAAAAGAGGAGAAACTCAAGTTTGGAGGTAAGAACGTCCTTCTCCTCTAAACTATCAGTTCTTTACTGAAATTCCTAAGTTTTCAATCCTTAATTGATGTTTAATTAAAGGTTTTTAAGTGGTGAAATGGATCTTGGCTTATAATGCAAGATTTGATGATTTTTGATGATTTTCGTTAGATCTGATTAATCTGTGATTTGAGATGTGTTTTTGATGTTAAATGAACTCTAAATTGATAAGGAATTGAGTTTTGATTAATGCAATCCCGGATAGGTTGAGTTTCCTAAGTTTAGCTTGTGATTCAAGGTTGTTTTTGGGGTGATCTTGTGGATCTGATGTTGCTGGAGGTTTAAGGATGTTGATAGGTTGTTTTTAGATGTTATATGATGGTTAAGGATGTGTGGTTTTGCTGGTTTATGGCTGGGCTTTGTTTAGAAGTGGTTTGGATGCATTTTCGGTTGTGTTTGGTGGCCGAAAATGGTGTGTGGATGAGAGCAGCGAGTTTAGGTGCTTTCATTGAAGCAATTAATGCATGATGATGCATTAATCCTCTACTTTGATGTGTTGAAAACAGGGGAGGCATCTTTGGATCCAAGAGTTGTTGATCCGGAAGCTTGATTTGGTGCTTTGGCTTGAAGCAAAGTGGAAATCGGTGAGTGCGTTTGTGAAAATTAGGTTTTCGGCTTTGAAACCAATGTCTTGGGAGCTTAGTTTAAGTCTAAACAACTTTGCTAAGCTCAAGTGTAAGTTTTCGGAATTACTCTCTAGTGGTGGCCATGATTTTGTTGTGATGCGAAATGGTTATTTGCATGTTTTAATTACTGTTTTGAAAGCATGATTTAGCATGGTTTTTGCTGTTGTTGTAAGCCATATGTTGAAGGAAACTCAA
The DNA here is from genome assembly GCA_958450335.1 of Hibiscus tridactylites. NCBI lineage: Eukaryota > Viridiplantae > Streptophyta > Magnoliopsida > Malvales > Malvaceae > Hibiscus > Hibiscus tridactylites. The sequence continues at coordinate 62,256,109 of OY288265.1, forward strand.
GGTAAGAGTTCCTTGTTTTTGTACATTGAAAAGATGTGGATTGATGCTTTTGAATGCATGTTGAATATGGCTTGGTTTAATGCTTTAAAACAGTGGATTAAATGATGAAAAAGATGTATATTGGCAAGTGATGTTTTGAAAAAAAGTTAAGGTCACTAAGGTGGTTAAAAGTCCTTGAGTGAGCCTTGTATACTTAAGAACATCAAGGTGGTTAAAAGTCCTTGGATGATTCTTGTTGCGGACACTAAGGTGGTTAAAAGTCCTTAGGTGATCCTTTCCATGGTGTTTAAAAGTCCATGGGGCCAAGGTGTTTAAAAGTCCTTGGGGCCAAGGTGTTTAAAAGTCCTTGGGGTAATTCAAGCTATGGACACAAAGGTGGTTAAAAGTCCTTGTGTGGTCCTCATTCATGGTGTTTAAAAGTGAATGGCCAAGGTGTTTAAAAGTCCTTGGGACCAAGGTGTTTAAAAGTCCTTGGGAAGTTGATGAACTTGTTTTAATGAAATGGAATCTATCACTTGAGCCAATATGACATGTTATATTATGTTGAAGCATGAGATGCTTGTTTTAAGTATGCTATTGAGCATGTACAAAGGTTGATTTAAAGCATGATTTGTAAATGTTTTTAAATGCATTATTGAATGGTTTTAAGAGCATTCCTCACTAAGCTTTTGCTTACGCTCTCTTTGTTTTCTTAATTCAATAATGCAGAGCATTAGAGTATCTTGAGGGCAACAAGGAGGGCAAGCATTCAAGTACAAGTAAAGCTCAATGTATGGAAGGTTTTTATAAGTACTTTTTAGCTTTTGGGTAATTTGGCAATGGGGGACCAAGGTGTATGTTTTGGGAGGTGTTTGGAACTCCCTGAGTATGTTGGATGATGATATGAATGTTGGTTTTTGGATTGGATCATTATATGCTTGTTTTGGAAGTTTGTGCTTGAATAGCTAGCTTGTGTAGGAAGCATGCCTATAGAATTGGGGCTTTTTGCTTGAGATGTTGTTTTGATGAATTGTTGATGCAAGTGTGTCCCATAGATGTTGAATTGCATGCTGGTAAAGTTTGGTGGCAATTGGAGCATGTTTGAATGATCAATTGCATGTTTTGGAATGCATTTTGCTGCAATTTGTGCAGGGCGTTTCGGAACATTGTGCACCGTTTCGGAACGGGTGCCTTGAATGAACCCAGGGGTCCGAAACGGTATGCACCGTTTCGAAACGGTTTGGCCTCTGCCAGACCCTCGTTGCAGTACGCGTTGCGGAACGGCCCGTGTTTCGAAACGGGTTCTGCCTGTTTCGGAACGGGTGACCGTTGGGGGCTGACATTGGCGGTTAAATGTTTTGAAATGTTTGCATTTTGGTCCTGAATCTTGTTTGTGCAATTGTATGAGTTTGGGAAGTCCTTTTGAGCTGAAATTTCACAGAGAAGCATGAAACCTGACTAATTTCAAGTTGGTAAGATTAATTTGGGTTGAGTCCCTTTAATTATCAGAAATTACATTTTGGTCCCTAAAGTTGTAATTTGTTCAATTGGGTCCCTGTTTGATCTCTGATGTTTGTGATCTTTGAGTATGATGTTTGTGTGATCACAATTAGGGTTAATGTGCATCTAGATAAGATTAAAAAGAAAAAAAAGGGTCGTTAATCAAGGTTGACTTTCGGGTTGACTTTGGTTTTCCCCGTGTGACTTTCTTAATTCGGGTCTACCGTCTAGGCCGGGTTAAGGGGGTTACATTTGGTGGTATCAGAACCAGGTTCTCGAGTAATTGGGAATGTTTGTATGCATGATTGAAGTTTATGAGCTATATATACTTGTTGTGTGAAAGCATGTTTAGTGGCTTGTGATTTGGGTGTAATTGAATTGTGTGTTGTGATGTAGCATGTTGAGGGTACCCATTGCCAAACAAAAGCTAATGAAATGATGTTGATTTTGAATGAAATTGAGCTTGAATACTTGGATTGCTTACCTTGCTGGGCCTGACTTGTTTTATTTGCATTGTTATTGCATGGTAAAAGTATGGCACCACGTGGAGAGTTACGAGGTAATGTGCGAGCCGCGGCTCAGAATGAGAATGAAAATGAAGAGAACACGGGTAGTGCAGTGTTACCTCCTCCTCCGCCTGGTGGTGGTGGTGCTGAGAGAGGGAGAGCTGAAGCTGCAGCAGCTGGTGCTGGAGCTGCAGGACCAGAGGTTGGTCAGGGGCAAGCTATGCCTGATATGTCTATGCTGGTACAAGCTATTGCGGGTGCTTTTCGAGCAGCAGTAGCTGGAGCTCAAGGAGCTGGGCATCAGGGAGATGCTGATGTTAGACTACCTTTGGAGCGTCTGCGCAGTCTTGGTGGTACTGAGTTCAGAGGTATGTCTGCTGAGAGTTCGGAAGCTTGGCTAGAGAGTACCAAGCGAATCTTGGGACAGATGAGCTGCACGGATGTGCAAAAGTTGGGTTGTGTGGTATCCTTGCTCCAGGATGATGCATATACGTGGTGGACGACCACAATCTCTGGGATGGCTGAAGCTGATGTGACTTGGACATTCTTTCAGAATGTGTTCAAGCGGAGATATCTTGGTGTAAGATATCTTGATAAGAAGAAACGTGAGTTCATGACTCTTACCCAAGGGAGCATGACAGTGGCTGAGTATGAGGTGCAGTTTGTGCGACTCAGTCAGTATGCAGCGGAGCTGATTCCTGATGAACGGGAGAGGTGCGAGAGGTTTCGTTATGGTCTTGTAATGTATGTGCTGGCCACTGAGTATGATGATTTTGATGTATTAGTGGGCCGAGCCAAGGATATAGAGATGAACTTGAGTTTGTCTGCGAAAGGTGCTGGAGCAAGTTCTGGGAAGAGAGCTGCTGAGTATAGTTCCGGAGGTGGACGGAACAAGAGGGGACGTGATCAGAGGTATCAGTCCTCAGCTAAGAGAGGTGGAGGTGCACCTGCTAGGGGTGGCAATGCTAGAACTGACCCTAGTGCTTGTTGGATCTGTGGTTCACGTGGTCACTTGAAGCGTGACTGTCCTCGTGCTGTGAGGGAGGTGCAAGCTCCTGTTGCGGCAGCTGGTTTTGGATGTTGGAATTGTGTTTCTGCAGATCACTTAAGGCGAGATTGTCCGAGGTTGGCTGGTGATCAGATGCGTGCTCCTGCTGTCGCAGCACCACAGAGAGGTTGTGGGCGCGGCCGTGGTAATTTCCAGAGGCGAGAGGAAGGTGGTCGTGGAGTAGCCCATGTTGTGGCTATTCAGCCTGAAGGTGGAGGCCAAGCGAGGGTGTATGCTCAGCGTGAAGGGAGGAATGATGCAGATGTGATTGCAGGTACCTTTACTTTGCAATCCTTGTCATTGCTTTCTTTGATTGATTCTGGATCTACGCATTCATACATTTTGCGTGAGCATGCTGAATTGCTTGGTTTGCCTGTTGAGTCTTTGGATGTTGGTGTTCGCGTCACTAGTTCTTTTGGTGAAACTGTTGTGACTCGAAAGCTTTATAGAAGGTGTCCCTTGGTTGTTCAAGAGCATGTTTTTCATGTTGATCTTATTGAGTTGCACTTTTATGGTTTTGATGTAATCCTTGGAATGGATTGGCTTGCTGAGCATCGTGCTATTGTGGATTGTGAGAATAAGCGTGTTTCGCTTAAGCTTGCGGATGATTATGAAGTAGTGGTGGTTGGTGAGAATGTGAAGTTTCTTGCCAATGTTGTTTCTACCTTGGAGGCGAGTAGGATGCTGAGGCAAGGCTGTGAAGCTTATCTAGCTTTTGTGATGAATCCTAGTTCTAAGGAGTTGAGGGTGCAAGATATCAAAGTTGTGAAGGAGTTTCCTGGTGTTTTTCCTGAGGAGTTGCCTGGTTTACCTCCTAATCGCGAGGTGGAGTTTGGAATTGAGCTGTATGAGAATACAACTCCTGTGTCCATTACTCCCTATAGAATGGCACCTAAGGAGCTGAAGGAGCTGAAGACGCAGTTGCAAGAGCTGCTTGATCGTGGTTTCATTCGGCCGAGTGTATCACCTTGGGGAGCACCGGTCTTGTTTGTGAAGAAGAAAGATGGCACTATGAGGATGTTCATTGATTACCGTCAGCTGAACAAGTTGACTATCAAGAATCGGTATCCTTTGCCGAGGATTGATGATCTCTTTGATCAATTTCGGGGAGCTGCTGTGTTCTCTAAGATTGACTTGAGGTCAGGGTATTACCAGTTGAAGGTGAAGGATGTGGATGTGCCTAAGACAGCTTTCAGGACAAGGTATGGGCATTATGAGTTCCTTGTGATGCCGTTTGGTTTGACAAATGCTCCTGCTGCTTTCATGGACATGATGAATCGTGTGTTTCATGAATACCTGGATAAGTTCGTTGTGGTGTTCATTGATGATATCCTCGTGTACTCGCGTACTGAGGAGGAGCATGAAGAGCATTTGAGGATTGTTTTGCAAGCTTTGTTGGAGAATCAACTTTATGCTAAGCTGAGCAAGTGTGAGTTCTGGCTTAAGGAGGTGGTGTTTCTTGGGCATGTGGTCTCAGCTGAGGGGATTCGTGTTGATCCTCAGAAGATTGAGGCGGTGATGAACTGGAAGGTTCCTAAGTCTGTTCATGAGGTCCGTAGTTTCCTTGGTTTGGCGGGATACTACCGAAGGTTTGTGGATGGTTTTTCCAAGATTGCTGCTCCTTTGTCGAAGCTGTTGCAGAAAGATGTTAAGTATGAGTGGACAGAAGCGAGACAGCAGGCTTTTGAGAAGCTGAAGGCGGCTTTGACGCAAGCTCCTATCTTGGTTCAGCCTGAATCAGGGAAAGAGTTTGTGGTCTATAGTGATGCATCCTATGTTGGTTTGGGATGTGTGCTGATGCAAGAGGGTAAGGTGGTGGCTTATGCGTCGCGGCAGTTGAAAGTGCATGAGCACAATTACCCTACGCATGATATTGAGCTGGCAGCAGTGGTTTTTGCTCTGAAGATCTGGAGGCATTATCTGTATGGTGAGAAGTGTACTGTGTACACGGATCACAAGAGTTTGAGGTATCTGATGTCACAGAAGGAGTTGAATCTTAGGCAGCGGCGTTGGTTGGAGTTGCTCAAGGATTATGATCTGACGATTGAGTACCATCCAGGAAAGGCTAATGTTGTTGCGGATGCCTTGAGTAGGAAGGTAGCTGTTGAGCTGAGGGCTATGTTTGCTAGCCTGAGCATATCGCGAGATGGTGGTCTTGTTGCTGAGTTGCAGGTGAAACCATCGTTGGTTCAGTTGATCAAGGAAAAGCAGTTGTTGGATGATTCCTTGGTGTCTCATGTTCAGGATATCGCGGAGGGTAGGCCTTCGGATTTCTGCTTTAATGATGATGGAGTGTTGTGTTTTGGGAGTCGAATAGTAGTTCCTGCAGATGCTGAGTTGAGGCGTGCTATTCTGACTGAAGGTCATAGTAGTCCTTTTTCTATGCATCCTGGTAGTACTAAGATGTACCGTAATATTCGTGATGAGTACTATTGGGTGGGTTTGAAGAAGGATGTTGCAGAGTTTGTGAGCAAGTGTTTGGTGTGTCAGCGAGTTAAGGCTGAACATCAGGTTCCTTCTGGGTTGTTGCAACCGTTGAAAATCCCTGAATGGAAGTGGGAGAGGGTTACCATGGATTTTGTATCTGGATTACCTTTGTCTCCATCAAAGAAGAATTCTGTTTGGGTGATTGTGGATCGCCTGACGAAGTGTGCGCATTTCTTGCCTGTGCATACTACGTTCTCTTTGGATAAGCTGGCAGAGCTGTACATTGCTGAGGTTGTGAGACTGCATGGTGTGCCTAAGTCGATTGTGTCGGATAGGGATCCGAGGTTCACATCGCGTTTCTGGCAGTGTTTGCATCAAGCTTTGGGTACAAGATTGCATTTCAGTACATCCTATCATCCTCAGTCGGATGGTCAGTCTGAGCGAGTTATTCAGATCTTGGAGGATATGTTGAGATGCTGTGTGATTGAGTTCCAAGGTTCTTGGGAGAAGCATCTGCCTTTGGTTGAGTTCGCTTATAACAATAGTTATCAGGCGAGTATACAGATGGCACCTTATGAGGCTTTGTACGGGAGGAAGTGTAGGACTCCTCTTTGTTGGGCTGAAACTGGTCAAAAGTTGGTTTCGATGCCAGCTTTGTTGAAAGGGACCACTGAGAAGGTGAAGCTTATCTGTGAGCGGTTGAAGGCTGCCTCTGATCGGCAAAAGTCTTACGCGGATTTGAAGCGTAAGGAGATAGAGTATGCGGTGGGTGACCGTGTGTTCTTGAAGGTTTCGCCTTGGAAGAAGGTGATGAGGCTTGGTCGGAAGGGTAAGTTGAGCCCTAGATACATTGGACCATATGAGGTTGTTGAGCGAGTGGGTCCTGTTGCGTATCGGTTGAGGTTACCTCAGGAGTTGGAGAAGATTCATGATGTGTTCCATGTTTCTATGCTCCGGAAGTATAGATTTGATCCTTCGCATGTGATGCCTGTGGAGGAAGTGGTTTTGAATCCGGATTTGACCTACGATGAGGAGCCGGTGAAGGTTCTGGATTCGGATAGCAAGGTTCTTCGTGGCAAGACCATTGAGTTGGTGAAGGTGATGTGGAAGCATCGAGGTGTTGAGGAAGCCACGTGGGAGCGAGAGGAAGACATGCTGAAGCAGTTTCCTTATCTCTTTCCTTCAGGTAAATTTCGAGGACGAAATTTCTTAAGGGGGGGAGAGTTGTAACGCCCCGGTTTTGGGCTTAGAAGTCTTGGGCGTTGACCGGTTCGGTCAAAGTGCTGTTCGAATCTAAAAGGGTGAATTTAGGAAAGCCTAGTTCGGGTTGCATTAAAAATATGGAAAAATGTTCTAAAATCATCTTTTAATATAATTAAGTGAACTGTGAAATCAATTTTGGAAAATGAGTTTCGGAAGGGTGACATTTTGTCTAGTGACCAAAATGTAATTTTCGAAAGTTTTGTGGCTGTTTTATAAAGGGTTGAAACTTTGAATCTTTAAGGAGCTATTTACCCAAAGGGAGTTTCTCCAGATTTTTCTAAGATATTTTAAGACTAAATTCTGATTTTAAATGATATTAAAAGTGGAGGGAAAGCCATTTGGCTATTTTGGATTTTGTAACCAACTTTTCTCAATTTTCTTTCTCTCATTTTCTCTCAACCCAAACACCTATTCTCCAGAGAATTGGATCTGATTTTCTCACCTAAATCCCTCCTTTCAACTCTCATTTGATTCCTAATCAACATATCTTAAAAACCTCATCATTTGCTACTTGATTCAACAAGGTTTTTGATTCCAAAAAGAGGAGAAACTCAAGTTTGGAGGTAAGAACGTCCTTCTCCTCTAAACTATCAGTTCTTTACTGAAATTCCTAAGTTTTCAATCCTTAATTGATGTTTAATTAAAGGTTTTTAAGTGGTGAAATGGATCTTGGCTTATTATGCAAGATTTGATGATTTTTGATGATTTTCGTTAGATCTGATTAATCTGTGATTTGAGATGTGTTTTTGATGTTAAATGAACTCTAAATTGATAAGGAATTGAGTTTTGATTAATGCAATCCCGGATAGGTTGAGTTTCCTAAGTTTAGCTTGTGATTCAAGGTTGTTTTTGGGGTGATCTTGTGGATCTAATGTTGCTGGAGGTTTAAGGATGTTGATAGGTTGTTTTTAGATGTTATATGATGGTTAAAGATGTGTGGTTTTGCTGGTTTATGGCTGGGCTTTGTTTAGAAGTGGTTTGGATGCATTTTCGATTGTGTTTGGTGGCCGAAAATGGTGTGTGGATGAGAGCAGCGAGTTTAGGTGCTTTCATTGAAGCAATTAATGCATGATGATGCTAATCCTCTACTTTGATGTGTTGAAAACAGGGGAGGCATCTTTGGATCCAAGAGTTGTTGATCCGGAAGCTTGATTTGGTGCTTTGGCTTGAAGCAAAGTGGAAATCGGTGAGTGCGTTTGTGAAAATTGGGTTTTCGGCTTTGAAACCAATATCTTGGGAGCTTAGTTTAAGTCTAAACAACTTTGCTAAGCTCAAGTGTAAGTTTTCGGAAATACTCTCTAGTGGTGGCCATGATTTTGTTGTGATGCGAAATGGTTATTTGCATGTTTTAATTACTGTTTTGAAAGCATGATTTAGCATGGTTTTTGCTGTTGTTGTAAGCCATATGTTGAAGGAAACTCAAGGTAAGAGTTCCTTGTTTTTGTACATTGAAAAGATGTGGATTGATGCTTTTGAATGCATGTTGAATATGGCTTGGTTTAATGCTTTAAAACAGTGGATTAAATGATGAAAAAGATGTATATTGGCAAGTGATGTTTTGAAAAAAAGTTAAGGTCACTAAGGTGGTTAAAAGTCCTTGAGTGAGCCTTGTATACTTAAGAACATCAAGGTGGTTAAAAGTCCTTGGATGATTCTTGTTGCGGACACTAAGGTGGTTAAAAGTCCTTAGGTGATCCTTTCCATGGTGTTTAAAAGTCCATGGGGCCAAGGTGTTTAAAAGTCCTTGGGGTAATTCAAGCTATGGACACAAAGGTGGTTAAAAGTCCTTGTGTGGTCCTCATTCATGGTGTTTAAAAGTCCATGGCCAAGGTGTTTAAAAGTCCTTGGGACCAAGGTGTTTAAAAGTCCTTGGGAAATTGATGAACTTGTTTTAATGAAATGGAATCTATCACTTGAGCCAATATGACATGTTATATTATGTTGAAGCATGAGATGCTTGTTTTAAGTATGCTATTGAGCATGTACAAAGGTTGATTTAAAGCATGATTTGTAAATGTTTTTAAATGCATTATTGAATGGTTTTAAGAGCATTCCTCACTAAGCTTTTGCTTACGCTCTCTTTGTTTTCTTAATTCAATAATGCAGAGCATTAGAGTATCTTGAGGGCAGCAAGGAGGGCAAGCATTCAAGTACAAGTAAAGCTCAATGTATGGAAGGTTTTTATAAGTACTTTTTAGCTTTTGGGTAATTTGGCAATGGGGGACCAAGGTGTATGTTTTGGGAGGTGTTTGGAACTCCCTGAGTATGTTGGATGATGATATGAATGTTGGTTTTTGGATTGGATCATTATATGCTTGTTTTGGAAGTTTGTGCTTGAATAGCTAGCTTGTGTAGGAAGCATGCCTATAGAATTGGGGCTTTTTGCTTGAGATGTTGTTTTGATGAATTGTTGATGCAAGTGTGTCCCATAGATGTTGAATTGCATGCTGGTAAAGTTTGGTGGCAATTGGAGCATGTTTGAATGATCAATTGCATGTTTTGGAATGCATTTTGCTGCAATTTGTGCAGGGCGTTTCGGAACATTGTGCACCGTTTCGGAACGGGTGCCTTGAATGAACCCAGGGGTCCGAAACGGTATGCACCGTTTCGAAACGGTTTGGCCTCTGCCAGACCCTCGTTGCAGTACGCGTTGCGGAACGGCCCGTGTTTCGAAACGGGTTCTGCCTGTTTCGGAACGGGTGACCGTTGGGGGCTGACATTGGCGGTTAAATGTTTTGAAATGTTTGCATTTTGGTCCTGAATCTTGTTTGTGCAATTGTATGAGTTTGGGAAGTCCTTTTGAGCTGAAATTTCACAGAGAAGCATGAAACCTGACTAATTTCAAGTTGGTAAGATTAATTTGGGTTGAGTCCCTTTAATTATCAGAAATTACATTTTGGTCCCTAAAGTTTTAATTTGTTCAATTGGGTCCCTGTTTGATCTCTGATGTTTGTGATCTTTGAGTATGATGTTTGTGTGATCACAATTAGGGTTAATGTGCATCTAGATAAGATTAAAAAGAAAAAAAAGGGTTGTTAATCAAGGTTGACTTTCGGGTTGACTTTGGTTTTCCCCGTGTGACTTTCTTAATTCGGGTCTACCGTCTAGGCCGGGTTAAGGGGGTTACATTTGGTGGTATCAGAACCAGGTTCTCGAGTAATTGGGAATGTTTGTATGCATGATTGAAGTTTATGAGCTATATATACTTGTTGTGTGAAAGCATGTTTAGTGGATTGTGATTTGGGTGTAATTGAATTATGTGTTGTGATGTAGCATGTTGAGGGTACCCATTGCCAAACAAAAGCTAATGAAATGATGTTGATTTTGAATGAAATTGAGCTTGAATACTTGGATTGCTTACCTTGCTGGGCCTGACTTGTTTTATTTGCATTGTTATTGCATGGTAAAAGTATGGCACCACGTGGAGAGTTACGAGGTAATGTGCGAGCCGCGGCTCAGAATGAGAATGAAAATGAAGAGAACACGGGTAGTGCAGTGTTACCTCCTCCTCCGCCTGGTGGTGGTGGTGCTGAGAGAGGGAGAGCTGAAGCTGCAGCAGCTGGTGCTGGAGCTGCAGGACCAGAGGTTGGTCAGGGGCAAGCTATGCCTGATATGTCTATGCTGGTACAAGCTATTGCGGGTGCTTTTCGAGCAGCAGTAGCTGGAGCTCAAGGAGCTGGGCATCAGGGAGATGCTGATGTTAGACTACCTTTGGAGCGTCTGCGCAGTCTTGGTGGGACTGAGTTCAGAGGTATGTCTGCTTAGAGTTCGGAAGCTTGGCTAGAGAGTACCAAGCGAATCTTGGGACAGATGAGCTGCACGGATGTGCAAAAGTTGGGTTGTGTGGTATCCTTGCTCCAGGATGATGCATATACGTGGTGGACGACCACAATCTCTGGGATGGCTGAAGCTGATGTGACTTGGACATTCTTTCAGAATGTGTTCAAGCGGAGATATCTTGGTGTAAGATATCTTGATGAGAAGAAACGTGAGTTCATGACTCTTACCCAAGGGAGCATGACAGTGGCTGAGTATGAGGTGCAGTTTGTGCGACTCAGTCAGTATGCACCGGAGCTGATTCCTGATGAACGGGAGAGGTGCGAGAGGTTTCGTTATGGTCTTGTAATGTATGTGATGGCCACTGAGTATGATGATTTTGATGTATTAGTGGGCCGAGCCAAGGATATAGAGATGAACTTGAGTTTGTCTGTGAAAGGTGCTGGAGCAAGTTCTGGGAAGAGAGCTGCTGAGTATAGTTCCGGAGGTGGACGGAACAAGAGGGGACGTGATCAGAGGTATCAGTCCTCAGCTAAGAGAGGTGGAGGTGCACCTGCTAGGGGTGGCAATGCTAGAACTGACCCTAGTGCTTGTTGGATCTGTGGTTCACGTGGTCACTTGAAGCGTGACTGTCCTCGTGCTGTGAGGGAGGTGCAAGCTCCTGTTGCGGCAGCTGGTTTTGGATGTTGGAATTGTGTTTCTGCAGATCACTTGAGGCGAGATTGTCCGAGGTTGGCTGGTGATCAGATGCGTGCTCCTGCTGTTGCAGCACCACAGAGAGGTCGTGGGCACGGCCGTGGTAATTTCCAGAGGCGAGAGGAAGGTGGTCGTGGAGTAGCCCATGTTGTGGCTATTCAGCCTGAAGGTGGAGGCCAAGCGAGGGTGTATGCTCAGCGTGAAGGGAGGAATGATGCAGATGTGATTGCAGGTACCTTTACTTTGCAATCCTTGTCATTGCTTTCTTTGATTGATTCTGGATCTACGCATTCATACATTTTGCGTGAGCATGCTGAATTGCTTGGTTTGCATGTTGAGTCTTTGGATGTTGGTGTTCGCGTCACTAGTTCTTTTGGTGAAACTGTTGTGACTCGAAAGCTTTATAGAAGGTGTCCCTTGGTTGTTCAAGAGCATGTTTTTCATGTTGATCTTATGGAGTTGCCCTTTTATGGTTTTGATGTAATCCTTGGAATGGATTGGCTTGCTGAGCATCGTGCTGTTGTGGATTGTGAGAATAAGCGTGTTTCGCTTAAGCTTGCGGATGATTATGAAGTAGTGGTGGTTGGTGAGAATGTGAAGTTTCTTGCCAATGTTGTTTCTACCTTGGAGGCGAGTAGGATGCTGAGGCAAGGCTGTGAAGCTTATCTAGCTTTTGTGATGAATCCTAGTTCTAAGGAGTTGAGGGTGCAAGATATCAAAGTTGTGAAGGAGTTTCCTGGTGTTTTTCCTGAGGAGTTGCCTGGTTTACCTCCTAATCGCGAGGTGGAGTTTGGAATTGAGCTGTATGAGAATACAACTCCTGTGTCCATTACTCCCTATAGAATGGCACCTAAGGAGCTCAAGGAGCTGAAGACGCAGTTGCAAGAGCTGCTTGATCGTGGTTTCATTCGGCCGAGTGTATCACCTTGGGGAGCACCGGTCTTGTTTGTGAAGAAGAAAGATGGCACTATGAGGATGTGCATTGATTACCGTCAGCTGAACAAGTTGACTATCAAGAATCGATATCCTTTGCCGAGGATTGATGATCTCTTTGATCAATTTCGGGGAGCTGCTGTGTTCTCTAAGATTGACTTGAGGTCAGGGTATTACCAGTTGAAGGTGAAGGATGTGGATGTGCCTAAGACAGCTTTCAGGACAAGGTATGGGCATTATGAGTTCCTTGTGATGCCGTTTGGTTTGACAAATGCTCCTGCTGCTTTCATGGACATGATGAATCGTGTGTTTCATGAATACCTGGATAAGTTCGTTGTGGTGTTCATTGATGATATCCTCGTGTACTCGCGTACTGAGGAGGAGCATGAAGAGCATTTGAGGATTGTTTTGCAAGCTTTGTTGGAGAATCAACTTTATGCTAAGCTGAGCAAGTGTGAGTTCTGGCTTAAGGAGGTGGTGTTTCTTGGGCATGTGGTCTCAGCTGAGGGGATTCGTGTTGATCCTCAGAAGATTGAGGCGGTGATGAACTGGAAGGTTCCTAAGTCTGTTCATGAGGTCCGTAGTTTCCTTGGTTTGGCGGGATACTACCGAAGGTTTGTGGATGGTTTTTCCAAGATTGCTGCTCCTTTGTCGAAGCTGTTGCAGAAAGATGTTAAGTATGAGTGGACAGAAGCGAGACATCAGGCTTTTGAGAAGCTGAAGGCGGCTTTGACGCAAGCTCCTATCTTGGTTCAGCCTGAATCAGGGAAAGAGTTTGTGGTCTATAGTGATGCATCCTATGTTGGTTTGGGATGTGTGCTGATGCAAGAGGGTAAGGTGGTGGCTTATGCATCGCGGCAGTTGAATGTGCATGAGCACAATTACCCTACGCATGATATTGAGCTGGCAGCAGTGGTTTTTGCTCTGAAGATCTGGAGGCATTATCTGTATGGTGAGAAGTGTACTGTGTACACGGATCACAAGAGTTTGAGGTATCTGATGTCACAGAAGGAGTTGAATCTTAGGCAGCGGCGTTGGTTGGAGTTGCTCAAGGATTATGATCTGACGATTGAGTACCATCCTGGAAAGGCTAATGTTGTTGCGGATGCCTTGAGTAGGAAGGTAGCTGTTGAGCTGAGGGCTATGTTTGCTAGCCTGAGCATTTCGCGAGATGGTGGTCTTGTTGCTGAGTTGCAGGTGAAACCATCGTTGGTTCAGTTGATCAAGGAAAAGCAGTTGTTGGATGATTCCTTGGTGTCTCATGTTCAGGATATCGCGGAGGGTAGGCCTTCGGATTTCTGCTTTAATGATGATGGAGTGTTGTGTTTTGGGAGTCGAATAGTAGTTCCTGCAGATGCTGAGTTGAGGCGTGTTATTCTGACTGAAGGTCATAGTAGTCCTTTTTCTATGCATCCTGGTAGTACTAAGATGTACCGTAATCTTCGTGATGAGTACTATTGGGTGGGTTTGAAGAAGGATGTTGCAGAGTTTGTGAGCAAGTGTTTGGTGTGTCAGCGAGTTAAGGCTGAACATCAGGTTCCTTCTGGGTTGTTGCAACCGTTGAAAATCCCTGAATGGAAGTGGGAGAGGGTTACCATGGATTTTGTATCTGGATTACCTTTGTCTCCATCAAAGAAGAATTCTGTTTGGGTGATTGTGGATCGCCTGACGAAGTGTGCGCATTTCTTGCCTGTGCATACTACGTTCTCTTTGGATAAGCTGGCAGAGCTGTACATTGCTGAGGTTGTGAGACTGCATGGTGTGCCTAAGTCGATTGTGTCGGATAGGGATCCGAGGTTCACATCGCGTTTCTGGTAGTGTTTGCATCAAGCTTTGGGTACAAGATTGCATTTCAGTACATCCTATCATCCTCAGTCGGATGGTCAGTCTGAGCGAGTTATTCAGATCTTGGAGGATATGTTGAGATGCTGTATGATTGAGTTCCAAGGTTCTTGGGAGAAGCATCTGCCTTTGGTTGAGTTCGCTTATAACAATAGTTATCAGGCGAGTATACAGATGGCACCTTATGAGGCTTTGTACGGGAGGAAGTGTAGGACTCCTCTTTGTTGGGCTGAAACTGGTCAAAAGTTGGTTTCGATGCCAGCTTTGTTGAAAGGGACCATTGAGAAGGTGAAGCTTATCTGTGAGCGGTTGAAGGCTGCCTCTGATCGGCAAAAGTCTTACGCGGATTTGAAGCGTAAGGAGATAGAGTATGCGGTGGGTGACCGTGTGTTCTTGAAGGTTCCGCCTTGGAAGAAGGTGATGAGGCTTGGTCGGAAGGGTAAGTTGAGCCCTAGATACATTGGACCATATGAGGTTGTTGAGCGAGTGGGTCCTGTTGCGTATCGGTTGAGGTTGCCTCAGGAGTTGGAGAAGATTCATGATGTGTTCCATGTTTCTATGCTCCGGAAGTATAGATTTGATCCTTCGCATGTGATGCCTGTGGAGGAAGTGGTTTTGAATCCGGATTTGACCTACGATGAGGAGCCGGTGAAGGTTCTGGATTCGGATAGCAAGGTTCTTCGTGGCAAGACCATTGAGTTGGTGAAGGTGCTGTGGAAGCATCGAGGTGTTGAGGAAGCCACGTGGGAGCGAGAGGAAGACATGCTGAAGCAGTTTCCTTATCTCTTTCCTTCAGGTAAATTTCGAGGACGAAATTTCTTAAGGGGGGGAGAGTTGTAACGCCCCGGTTTTGGGCTTAGAAGTCTTGGGCGTTGACCGGTTCGGTCAAAGTGCTGTTCGAATCTAAAAGGGTGAATTTAGGAAAGCCTAGTTCGGGTTGCATTAAAAATATGGAAAAATGTTCTAAAATCATCTTTTAATATAATTAAGTGAACTGTGAAATCAATTTTGGAAAATGAGTTTCGGAAGGGTGACATTTTGTCTAGTGACCAAAATGTAATTTTCGAAAGTTTTGTGGGTGTTTTATAAAGGGTTGAAACTTTGAATCTTTAAGGAGCTATTTACCCAAAGGGAGTTTCTCCAGATTTTTCTAAGATATTTTAAGACTAAATTCTGATTTTAAATGATATTAAAAGTGGAGGGAAAGCCATTTGGCTATTTTGGATTTTGTAACCAACTTTTCTCAATTTTCTTTCTCTCATTTTCTCTCAACCCAAACACCTATTCTCCAGAGAATTGGATCTGATTTTCTCACCTAAATCCCTCCTTTCAACTCTCATTTGATTCCTAATCAACATATCTTAAAAACCTCATCATTTGCTACTTGATTCAACAAGGTTTTTGATTCCAAAAAGAGGAGAAACTCAAGTTTGGAGGTAAGAACGTCCTTCTCCTCTAAACTATCAGTTCTTTACTGAAATTCCTAAGTTTTCAATCCTTAATTGATGTTTAATTAAAGGTTTTTAAGTGGTGAAATGGATCTTGGCTTATAATGCAAGATTTGATGATTTTTGATGATTTTCGTTAGATCTGATTAATCTGTGATTTGAGATGTGTTTTTGATGTTAAATGAACTCTAAATTGATAAGGAATTGAGTTTTGATTAATGCAATCCCGGATAGGTTGAGTTTCCTAAGTTTAGCTTGTGATTCAAGGTTGTTTTTGGGGTGATCTTGTGGATCTGATGTTGCTGGAGGTTTAAGGATGTTGATAGGTTGTTTTTAGATGTTATATGATGGTTAAGGATGTGTGGTTTTGCTGGTTTATGGCTGGGCTTTGTTTAGAAGTGGTTTGGATGCATTTTCGATTGTGTTTGGTGGCCGAAAATGGTGTGTGGATGAGAGCAGCGAGTTTAGGTGCTTTCATTGAAGCAATTAATGCATGATGATGCATTAATCCTCTACTTTGATGTGTTGAAAACAGGGGAGGCATCTTTGGATCCAAGAGTTGTTGATCCGGAAGCTTGATTTGGTGCTTTGGCTTGAAGCAAAGTGGAAATCGGTGAGTGCGTTTGTGAAAATTGGGTTTTCGGCTTTGAAACCAATGTCTTGGGAGCTTAGTTTAAGTCTAAACAACTTTGCTAAGCTCAAGTGTAAGTTTTCGGAATTACTCTCTAGTGGTGGCCATGATTTTGTTGTGATGCGAAATGGTTATTTGCATGTTTTAATTACTGTTTTGAAAGCATGATTTAGCATGGTTTTTGCTGTTGTTGTAAGCCATATGTTGAAGGAAACTCAAGGTAAGAGTTCCTTGTTTTTGTACATTGAAAAGATGTGGATTGATGCTTTTGAATGCATGTTGAATATGGCTTGGTTTAATGCTTTAAAACAGTGGATTAAATGATGAAAAAGATGTATATTGGCAAGTGATGTTTTGAAAAAAAGTTAAGGTCACTAAGGTGGTTAAAAGTCCTTGAGTGAGCCTTGTATACTTAAGAACATCAAGGTGGTTAAAAGTCCTTGGATGATTCTTGTTGCGGACACTAAGGTGGTTAAAAGTCCTTAGGTGATCCTTTCCATGGTGTTTAAAAGTCCATGGGGCCAAGGTGTTTAAAAGTCCTTGGGGCCAAGGTGTTTAAAAGTCCTTGGGGTAATTCAAGCTATGGACACAAAGGTGGTTAAAAGTCCTTGTGTGGTCCTCATTCATGGTGTTTAAAAGTCCATGGCCAAGGTGTTTAAAAGTCCTTGGGACCAAGGTGTTTAAAAGTCCTTGGGAAGTTGATGAACTTGTTTTAATGAAATGGAATCTATCACTTGAGCCAATATGACATGTTATATTATGTTAAAGCATGAGATGCTCGTTTTAAGTATGCTATTGAGCATGTACAAAGGTTGATTTAAAGCATGATTTGTAAATGTTTTTAAATGCATTATTGAATGGTTTTAAGAGCATTCCTCACTAAGCTTTTGCTTACGCTCTCTTTGTTTTCTTAATTCAATAATGCAGAGCATTAGAGTATCTTGAGGGCAGCAAGGAGGGCAAGCATTCAAGTACAAGTAAAGCTCAATGTATGGAAGGTTTTTATAAGTACTTTTTAGCTTTTGGGTAATTTGGCAATGGGGGACCAAGGTGTATGTTTTGGGAGGTGTTTGGAACTCCCTGAGTATGTTGGATGATGATATGAATGTTGGTTTTTGGATTGGATCATTATATGCTTGTTTTGGAAGTTTGTGCTTGAATAGCTAGCTTGTGTAGGAAGCATGCCTATAGAATTGGGGCTTTTTGCTTGAGATGTTGTTTTGATGAATTGTTGATGCAAGTGTGTCCCATAGATGTTGAATTGCATGCTGGTAAAGTTTGGTGGCAATTGGAGCATGTTTGAATGATCAATTGCATGTTTTGGAATGCATTTTGCTGCAATTTGTGCAGGGCGTTTCGGAACAGTGTGCACCGTTTCGGAACGGGTGCCTTGAATGAACCCAGGGGTCCGAAACGGTATGCACCGTTTCGAAACGGTTTGGCCTCTGCCAGACCCTCGTTGCAGTACGCGTTGCGGAACGGCCCGTGTTTCGAAACGGGTTCTGCCTGTTTCGGAACGGGTGACCGTTGGGGGCTGACATTGGCGGTTAAATGTTTTGAAATGTTTGCATTTTGTTCCTGAATCTTGTTTGTGCAATTGTATGAGTTTGGGAAGTCCTTTTGAGCTGAAATTTCACAGAGAAGCATGAAACCTGACTAATTTCAAGTTGGTAAGATTAATTTGGGTTGAGTCCCTTTAATTATCAGAAATTACATTTTGGTCCCTAAAGTTGTAATTTGTTCAATTGGGTCCCTGTTTGATCTCTGATGTTTGTGATCTTTGAGTATGATGTTTGTGTGATCACAATTAGGGTTAATGTGCATCTAGATAAGATTAAAAAGAAAAAAAAGGGTCGTTAATCAAGGTTGACTTTCGGGTTGACTTTGGTTTTCCCCGTGTGACTTTCTTAATTCGGGTCTACCGTCTAGGCCGGGTTAAGGGGGTTACATTTGGTGGTATCAGAACCAGGTTCTCGAGTAATTGGGAATGTTTGTATGCATGATTGAAGTTTATGAGCTATATATACTTGTTGTGTGAAAGCATGTTTAGTGGCTTGTGATTTGGGTGTAATTGAATTGTGTGTTGTGATGTAGCATGTTGAGGGTACCCATTGCCAAACAAAAGCTAATGAAATGATGTTGATTTTGAATGAAATTGAGCTTGAATACTTGGATTGCTTACCTTGCTGGGCCTGACTTGTTTTATTTGCATTGTTATTGCATGGTAAAAGTATGGCACCACGTGGAGAGTTACGAGGTAATGTGCGAGCCGCGACTCAGAATGAGAATGAAAATGAAGAGAACACGGGTAGTGCAGTGTTACCTCCTCCTCCGCCTGGTGGTGGTGGTGCTGAGAGAGGGAGAGCTGAAGCTGCAGCAGCTGGTGCTGGAGCTGCAGGACCAGAGGTTGGTCAGGGGCAAGCTATGCCTGATATGTCTATGCTGGTACAAGCTATTGCGGGTGCTTTTCGAGCAGCAGTAGCTGGAGCTCAAGGAGCTGGGCATCAGGGAGATGCTGATGTTAGACTACCTTTGGAGCGTCTGCGCAGTCTTGGTGGGACTGAGTTCAGAGGTATGTCTGTTGAGAGTTCGGAAGCTTGGCTAGAGAGTACCAAGCGAATCTTGGGACAGATGAGCTGCACGGATGTGCAAAAGTTGGGTTGTGTGGTATCCTTGCTCCAGGATGATGCATATACGTGGTGGACGACCACAATCTCTGGGATGGCTGAAGCTGATGTGACTTGGACATTCTTTCAGAATGTGTTCAAGCGGAGATATCTTGGTGTAAGATATCTTGATGAGAAGAAACGTGAGTTCATGACTCTTACCCAAGGGAGCATGATAGTGGCTGAGTATGAGGTGCAGTTTGTGCGACTCAGTCAGTATGCACCAGAGCTGATTCCTGATGAACGGGAGAGGTGCGAGAGGTTTCGTTATGGTCTTGTAACGGAGGTAAAGATGTATGTGCTGGCCACTGAGTATGATGATTTTGATGTATTAGTGGGCCGAGCCAAGGATATAGAGATGAACTTGAGTTTGTCTGCGAAAGGTGCTGGAGCAAGTTCTGGGAAGAGAGCTGCTGAGTATAGTTCCGGAGGTGGACGGAACAAGAGGGGACGTGATCAGAGGTATCAGTCCTCAGCTAAGAGAGGTGGAGGTGCACCTGCTAGGGGTGGCAATGCTAGAACTGACCCTAGTGCTTGTTGGATCTGTGGTTCACGTGGTCACTTGAAGCGTGACTATCCTCGTGCTGTGAGGGAGGTGCAAGCTCCTGTTGCGGCAGCTGGTTTTGGATGTTGGAATTGTGTTTCTGCAGATCACTTGAGGCGAGATTGTCTGAGGTTGGCTGGTGATTAGATGCGTGCTCCTGCTGTTGCAGCACCACAGAGAGGTCGTGGGCGCGGCCGTGGTAATTTCCAGAGGCGAGAGGAAGGTGATCGTGGAGTAGCCCATGTTGTGGCTATTCAGCCTGAAGGTGGAGGCCAAGTGAGGGTGTATGCTCAGCGTGAAGGGAGGAATGATGCAAATGTGATTGCAGGTACCTTTACTTTGCAATCCTTGTCATTGCTTTCTTTGATTGATTCTGGATCTACGCATTCATACAATTTGCGTGAGCATGCTGAATTGCTTGGTTTGCCTGTTGAGTCTTTGGATGTTGGTGTTCGCGTCACTAGTTCTTTTGGTGAAACTGTTGTGACTCGAAAGCTTTATAGAAGGTGTCCCTTGGTTGTTCAAGAGCATGTTTTTCATGTTGATCTTATGGAGTTGCCCTTTTATGGTTTTGATGTAATCCTTGGAATGGATTGGCTTGCTGAGCATCGTGCTGTTGTGGATTGTGAGAATAAGCGTGTTTCGCTTAAGCTTGCGGATGATTATGAAGTAGTGGTGGTTGGTGAGAATGTGAAGTTTCTTGCCAATGTTGTTTCTACCTTGGAGGCGAGTAGGATGCTGAGGCAAGGCTGTGAAGCTTATCTAGCTTTTGTGATGAATCCTAGTTCTAAGGAGTTGAGGGTGCAAGATATCAAAGTTGTGAAGGAGTTTCCTGGTGTTTTTCCTGAGGAGTTGCCTGGTTTACCTCCTAATCGCGAGGTGGAGTTTGGAATTGAGCTGTATGAGAATACAACTCCTGTGTCCATTACTCCCTATAGAATGGCACCTAAGGAGCTGAAGGAGCTGAAGACGCAGTTGCAAGAGCTGCTTGATCGTGGTTTCATTCGGCCGAGTGTATCACCTTGGGGAGCACCGGTCTTGTTTGTGAAGAAGAAAGATGGCACTATGAGGATGTGCATTGATTACCGTCAGCTGAACAAGTTGACTATCAAGAATCGGTATCCTTTGCCGAGGATTGATGATCTCTTTGATCAATTTCGGGGAGCTGCTGTGTTCTCTAAGATTGACTTGAGGTCAGGGTATTACCAGTTGAAGGTGAAGGATGTGGATGTGCCTAAGACAGCTTTCAGGACAAGGTATGGGCATTATGAGTTCCTTGTGATGCCGTTTGGTTTGACAAATGCTCCTGCTGCTTTCATGGACATGATGAATCGTGTGTTTCATGAATACCTGGATAAGTTCGTTGTGGTGTTCATTGATGATATCCTCGTGTACTCGCGTACTGAGGAGGAGCATGATGAGCATTTGAGGATTGTTTTGCAAGCTTTGTTGGAGAATCAACTTTATGCTAAGCTGAGCAAGTGTGAGTTCTGGCTTAAGGAGGTGGTGTTTCTTGGGCATGTGGTCTCAGCTGAGGGGATTCGTGTTGATCCTCAGAAGATTGAGGCGGTGATGAACTGGAAGGTTCCTAAGTTTGTTCATGAGGTCCGTAGTTTCCTTGGTTTGGCGGGATACTATCGAAGGTTTGTGGATGGTTTTTCCAAGATTGCTGCTCCTTTGTCGAAGCTGTTGCAGAAAGATGTTAAGTATGAGTGGACAGAAGCGAGACAGCAGACTTTTGAGAAGCTGAAGGCGGCTTTGACGCAAGCTCCTATCTTGGTTCAGCCTGAATCAGGGAAAGAGTTTGTGGTCTATAGTGATGCATCCTATGTTGGTTTGGGATGTGTGCTGATGCAAGAGGGTAAGGTGGTGGCTTATGCGTCGCGGCAGTTGAAAGTGCATGAGCACAATTACCCTACGCATGATATTGAGCTGGCAGCAGTGGTTTTTGCTCTGAAGATCTGGAGGCATTATCTGTATGGTGAGAAGTGTACTGTGTACACGGATCACAAGAGTTTGAGGTATCTGATGTCACAGAAGGAGTTGAATCTTAGGCAGCGGCGTTGGTTGGAGTTGCTCAAGGATTATGATCTGACGATTGAGTACCATCCTGGAAAGGCTAATGTTGTTGCGGATGCCTTGAGTAGGAAGGTAGCTGTTGAGCTGAGGGCTATGTTTGCTAGCCTGAGCATATCGCGAGATGGTGGTCTTGTTGCTGAGTTGCAGGTGAAACCATCGTTGGTTCAGTTGATCAAGGATAAGCAGTTGTTGGATGATTCCTTGGTGTCTCATGTTCAGGATATCGCGGAGGGTAGGCCTTCGGATTTCTGCTTTAATGATGATGGAGTGTTGTGTTTTGGGAGTCGAATAGTAGTTCCTGCAGATGCTGAGTTGAGGCGTGCTATTCTGACTGAAGGTCATAGTAGTCCTTTTGCTATGCATCCTGGTAGTACTAAGATGTACCGTAATCTTCGTGATGAGTACTATTGGGTGGGTTTGAAGAAGGATGTTGCAGAGTTTGTGAGCAAGTGTTTGGTGTGTCAGCGAGTTAAGGCTGAACATCAGGTTCCTTCTGGGTTGTTGCAACCGTTGAAAATCCCTGAATGGAAGTGGGAGAGGGTTACCATGGATTTTGTATCTGGATTACCTTTGTCTCCATCAAAGAAGAATTCTGTTTGGGTGATTGTGGATCGCCTGACGAAGTGTGCGCATTTCTTGCCTGTGCATACTACGTTCTCTTTGGATAAGCTGGCAGAGCTGTACATTGCTGAGGTTGTGAGACTGCATGGTGTGCCTAAGTCGATTGTGTCGGATAGGGATCCGAGGTTCACATCGCGTTTCTGGCAGTGTTTGCATCAAGCTTTGGGTACAAGATTGCATTTCAGTACATCCTATCATCCTCAGTCGGATGGTCAGTCTGAGCGAGTTATTCAGATCTTGGAGGATATGTTGAGATGCTGTGTGATTGAGTTCCAAGGTTCTTGGGAGAAGCATCTGCCTTTGGTTGAGTTCGCTTATAACAATAGTTATCAGGCGAGTATACAGATGGCACCTTATGAGGCTTTGTACGGGAGGAAGTGTAGGACTCCTCTTTGTTGGGCTGAAACTGGTCAAAAGTTGGTTTCGATGCCAGCTTTGTTGAAAGGGACCACTGAGAAGGTGAAGCTTATCTGTGAGCGGTTGAAGGCTGCCTCTGATCGGCAAAAGTCTTACGCGGATTTGAAGCGTAAGGAGATAGAGTATGCGGTGGGTGACCGTGTGTTCTTGAAGGTTTCGCCTTGGAAGAAGGTGATGAGGTTTGGTCGGAAGGGTAAGTTGAGCCCTAGATACATAGGACCATATGAGGTTGTTGAGCGAGTGGGTCCTGTTGCGTATCGGTTGAGGTTACCTCAGGAGTTGGAGAAGATTCATGATGTGTTCCATGTTTCTATGCTCCGGAAGTATAGATTTGATCCTTCGCATGTGATGCCTGTGGAGGAAGTGGTTTTGAATCCGGATTTGACCTACGATGAGGAGCCGGTGAAGGTTCTGGATTCGGATAGCAAGGTTCTTCGTGGCAAGACCATTGAGTTGGTGAAGGTGCTGTGGAAGCATCGAGGTGTTGAGGAAGCCACGTGGGAGCGAAAGGAAGACATGCTGAAGCAGTTTCCTTATCTCTTTCCTTCAGGTAAATTTCGAGGACGAAATTTCTTAAGGGGGGGAGAGTTGTAACGCCCCGGTTTTGGGCTTAGAAGTCTTGGGCGTTGACCGGTTCGGTCAAAGTGCTGTTCGAATCTAAAAGGGTGAATTTAGGAAAGCCTAGTTCGGGTTGCATTAAAAATATGGAAAAATGTTCTAAAATCATCTTTTAATATAATTAAGTGAACTGTGAAATCAATTTTGGAAAATGAGTTTCGGAAGGGTGACATTTTGTCTAGTGACCAAAATGTAATTTTCGAAAGTTTTGTGGCTGTTTTATAAAGGGTTGAAACTTTGAATATTTAAGGAGCTATTTACCGAAAGGGAGTTTCTCCAGATTTTTCTAAGATATTTTAAGACTAAATTCTGATTTTAAATGATATTAAAAGTGGAGGGAAAGCCATTTGGCTATTTTGGATTTTGTAACCAACTTTTCTCAATTTTCTTTCTCTCATTTTCTCTCAACCCAAACACCTATTCTCCAGAGAATTGGATCTGATTTTCTCACCTAAATCCCTCCTTTCAACTCTCATTTGATTCCTAATCAACATATCTTCAAAACCTCATCATTTGCTACTTGATTCAACAAGGTTTTTGATTCCAAAAAGAGGAGAAACTCAAGTTTGGAGGTAAGAACGTCCTTCTCCTCTAAACTATCAGTTCTTTACTGAAATTCCTAAGTTTTCAATCCTTAATTGATGTTTAATTAAAGGTTTTTAAGTGGTGAAATGGATCTTGGCTTATAATGCAAGATTTGATGATTTTTGATGATTTTCGTTAGATCTGATTAATCTGTGATTTGAGATGTGTTTTTGATGTTAAATGAACTCTAAATCTATAAGGAATTGAGTTTTGATTAATGCAATCCCGGATAGGTTGAGTTTCCTAAGTTTAGCTTGTGATTCAAGGTTGTTTTTGGGGTGATCTTGTGGATCTGATGTTGCTGGAGGTTTAAGGATGTTGATAGGTTGTTTTTAGATGTTATATGATGGTTAAGGATGTGTGGTTTTGCTGGTTTATGGCTGGGCTTTGTTTAGAAGTGGTTTGGATGCATTTTCGGTTGTGTTTGGTGGCCGAAAATGGTGTGTGGATGAGAGCAGCGAGTTTAGGTGCTTTCATTGAAGCAATTAATGCATGATGATGCATTAATCCTCTACTTTGATGTGTTGAAAACAGGGGAGGCATCTTTGGATCCAAGAGTTGTTGATCCGGAAGCTTGATTTGGTGCTTTGGCTTGAAGCAAAGTGGAAATCGGTGAGTGCGTTTGTGAAAATTGGGTTTTCGGCTTTGAAACCAATGTCTTGGGAGCTTAGTTTAAGTCTAAACAACTTTGCTAAGCTCAAGTGTAAGTTTTCGGAATTACTCTCTAGTGGTGGCCATGATTTTGTTGTGATGCGAAATGGTTATTTGCATGTTTTAATTACTGTTTTGAAAGCATGATTTAGCATGGTTTTTGTTGTTGCTGTAAGCCATATGTTGAAGGAAACTCAAGGTAAGAGTTCCTTGTTTTTGTACATTGAAAAGATGTGGATTGATGCTTTTGAATGCATGTTGAATATGGCTTGGTTTAATGCTTTGAAACAGTGGATTAAATGATGAAAAAGATGTATATTGGCAAGTGATGTTTTGAAAAAAAGTTAAGGTCACTAAGGTGGTTAAAAGTCCTTGAGTGAGCCTTGTATACTTAAGAACATCAAGGTGGTTAAAAGTCCTTGGATGATTCTTGTTGTGGACACTAAGGTGGTTAAAAGTCCTTAGGTGATCCTTTCCATGGTGTTTAAAAGTCCATGGGGCCAAGGTGTTTAAAAGTCCTTGGGGCCAAGGTGTTTAAAAGTCCTTGGGGTAATTCAAGCTATGGACACAAAAGTGGTTAAAAGTCCTTGTGTGGTCCTCATTCATGGTGTTTAAAAGTCCATGGCCAAGGTGTTTAAAAGTCCTTGGGACCAAGGTGTTTAAAAGTCCTTGGGAAGTTGATGAACTTGTTTTAATGAAATGGAATCTATCACTTGAGCCAATATGACATGTTATATTATGTTGAAGCATGAGATGCTTGTTTTAAGTATGCTATTGAGCATGTACAAAGGTTGATTTAAAACATGATTTGTAAATGTTTTTAAATGCATTATTGAATGGTTTTAACAGCATTCCTCATTAAGCTTTTGCTTACGCTCTCTTTGTTTTCTTAATTCAATAATGCAGAGCATTGGAGTATCTTGAGGGCAGCAAGGAGGGCAAGCATTCAAGTACAAGTAAAGCTCAATGTATGGAAGGTTTTTATAAGTACTTTTTAGCTTTTGGGTAATTTGGCAATGGGGGACCAAGGTGTATGTTTTGGGAGGTGTTTGGAACTCCCTGAGTATGTTGGATGATGATATGAATGTTGGGTTTTGGATTGGATCATTATATGCTTGTTTTGGAAGTTTGTGCTTGAATAGCTAGCTTGTGTAGGAAGCATGCCTATAGAATTGGCGCTTTTTGCTTGAGATGTTGTTTTGATGAATTGTTGATGCAAGTGTGTCCCATAGATGTTGAATTGCATGCTGGTAAAGTTTGGTGGCAATTGGAGCATGTTTGAATGATCAATTGCATGTTTTGGAATGCATTTTGCTGCAATTTGTGCAGGGCGTTTCGGAACAGTGTGCACCGTTTCGGAACGAGTGCCTTGAATGAACCCAGGGGTCCGAAACGGTATGCACCGTTTCGAAACGGTTTGGCCTCTGCCAGACCCTCGTTGCGGTACGCGTTGCGGAACGGCCCGTGTTTCGAAACGGGTTCTGCCTGTTTCGAAACGGGTGACCGTTGGGGGCTGACATTGGCGGTTAAATGTTTTGAAATGTTTGCATTTTGGTCCTGAATCTTGTTTGTGCAATTGTATGAGTTTGGGAAGTCCTTTTGAGCTGAAATTTCACAGAGAAGCATGAAACCTGACTAATTTCAAGTTGGTAAGATTAATTTGGGTTGAGTCCCTTTAATTATCAGAAATTACATTTTGGTCCCTAAAGTTGTAATTTGTTCAATTGGGTCCCTGTTTGATCTCTGATGTTTGTGATCTTTGAGTATGATGTTTGTGTGATCACAATTAGGGTTAATGTGCATCTAGATAAGATTAAAAAGAAAAAAAAGGGTCGTTAATCAAGGTTGACTTTCGGGTTGACTTTGGTTTTCCCCGTGTGACATTTTTCCATATTTTTAATGCAACCCAAACTAGGCTTTCTTAAATTCACCCTTTTAGATTCGAACAGCACTTTGACCGAACCGGTCAACGCCCAAGACTTCTAAGCCCAAAACCGGGGCGTTACAAAATGAGATTTTTAGGTTGAAAAGGTAGAGTTTTTGGCTTGGTTTTGGGTTGAAATCGTGGCTAATGATTCCTTTGTTGTTGGGGGTGTTTTTAGATGATATTTGGTGTGTTTTGATGTTTGGAAATGATGGGTTCAGCTTGAGGTTTCATTAGAACGAATTTGGGTGAGGTTTGGGTTGAATGTCAATGTGTTTTGTTGCAAGATTGTTGAGTTCTGAGTTGCTGCTATGTTTGTGGGTATATTAGCATCCTAATGTTCTGTTTTGGGTTGAATGTCGATGTGTTTTGTTACAAGATTGTTGAGTTCTGAGTTGCTGCTATGTTTGTGGGTATATTAGCATCCTAATGTTCTGTTTTGGGTTGCCTAAAGCAGAGGAAACGGATTTAGTCTTCGTGGACGTGAATCAGGGTAGTTCGGAGGCTTGAATCGACATCTTGCATAACGTTTGTGTGTTGGCTGGTGAGTAAAAATTGTTTGAAGCTTTAATATGTTCAATGATGGTTTATTGGGGTTTGGGTGGAGCCTTAGAGGCTATCCTAGACCCAAGCGTAAGTTGTCTATTCTTGCCTTGTTTAGTTGATTGCTGGCGTTCATGTTTATGTGTGTTGTGGTGTTGATTGCGGAATGCTTTTATCCCTATTTTAATGTTGTTGTGTTTTCATAGTTGATGTCAAGCCTCGCGTGATGGTTAGTCGTTGTGTACGGTGATGTGTAGTGTAATGCCCTAGTTTTGGGCCTAGAGGTTTTAGACATCGGACTGGACCAGTCGAAAATAGTTCGAATCACGTAAGGTGATTTAAGGAAATCAAGGATCGGGATAGAATAAAAATGTGGTAAAAATTACTAAAATCCTCTAAAAATATGTTTAAGAGGTTGGTCAAATCAATTTTACAAAAAGATTTTCAGAAGTGGTACATTTTGAGTAAGTGACCAAATTGTAAAGTTTCAAAATTGTGGAAAATGTTCGCTTTGAATGGACAAATGCGCCAGAAGAATGTTCACTTTGAATTTTCGCTTTGAATGGACCGTTTCGGAAGTGGTACGTTTTGGAAGAGGTTGCTAAAATCCTCGAAGATAGCTGCACCTTTGACCAAGTTGTTACAGAAGAATGTTCACTTTGAATGGACATATGCAAGGCAGCGAGCTTTTGAGAAGCGAAAGGAAGCTTTGATGCAAGCTCCTGTTCTGATTCAACTTGAGTCCGGTACGGAGTTTTTGGTCTATAATGTTGCGTCCATTGTTGGTTTGGGCTGTGTGTTGATGTAGGAGGGTAAGGTGCTAGCCTATGCATCTAGACAGTTGAAGGTGCATGAGCATAACTACCCTACTCATGATCTTGAGCTTACGGTTGTGGTGCTTTCCCTGAAGATTTGGAGGCATTACCTGTATGGGGAGAAGTGTGTTGTGTTCACGGATCATAAGAGCTTGAAGTATCTCATGTCTTAGAAGGAGTTGAATCTTAGGCAACGTCACTGGGTGGAGTTGCTTAAGGATTATGATCTGACGATTAAGTATCACCTGGGAAAGGCTAATGTCGCGGCCGATACTTTGAGCCGGAAAGTGGCTGTAGAGTTTAGGGTGATGTTTGCTCGCTTGAGCATATCACATGATGGTTGTCTTATCGTAGAATTGAAAGTGAAACCATCTCTGATTCAGTTGATCAAAGATAAGCAGTTGCTTAAGGATTCCCTTGTTTCGCATGTTCAGGAAATTGCGGAGGGTAGACCTTCGGATTTCAGCTTTAATGATGACGATGTTTTGTGCTTTGGAAGTCGAATAGTGGTGCCATATGATGTTGAGCTGAGGCGCACTATTTTAACTGAAGCTCATAGTAGCCCTTTTCCTATGCATCCTGGTAGTACAAAGATGTATCGTGATTTGAAAGATGAGTACTACTGGGTGGGGCTGAAAAAAGATGTGGCTGAATTCGTTAGTAAGCGCATGGTGTGTCAGCGAGTGAAGGCTGAACATCAGGTTCCTTATGGGTTGTTGCAGCCTTTGAGAATCCAGAATGGAAGTGAGAAATGATTACCATGGTTTTGTGTCTGGGTTCCCGTTGTCACCGTCAAAGAAAAATTCGGTTTGGGTGATTGTTGATCGGCTTACGAAGTGTGCACATTTCCTGCCTGTGCATACTACGTATACCCTGGATATGTTGGTTGAGCTGTACATTGCTAAGATTGTGTGGTTGCACGGTGTGCCAAAGTCCATTGTGTAAGATAGGGATATGAGGTTTACAGTGCGATTTTGGGAATGTTTGCATCAAGCCTTAGGTACACGGTTGAATTTCAGTACTTCCTACCATCCTCAGACGGATGGACAGTTGGAACGTGTGATCCAAGTGCTTGAGGACATGTTGAGATGCTGCGTGATAGACTTTCAGGGTTCTTGGGAGAAGCACTTGTCGTTGGTTAGGTTTGCTTACAATAATAGTTACCAGGAAAGTATTCAAATGGCTCTATACGAGGCTTTGAAGGCAGCATCGGATAGGCAAAAGTCTTACGCGGACCTGAAGCGTAAAGAGATTGAGTTCACTGTTGGCGAACATGTGTTTTTGAAAGTATCGCCTTGGAAGAAGGTGATGAGATTTGGGCGTAAGGGTAAGCTTAGCCTAAGGTTCATTGGACCTTACGAGGTTCTGGAGCTTATTGATCCTGTGGCATATCGATTGAGATTGCCTTTGGAGCTGGAAAAGATACATGATGTGTTCCATGTCTTGATGTTGCGGAGGTACAAATCGGATCATTCACATGTGATGCCTATTAAGGAGATAGAGTTGAATACGAATCTGTCTTATGATGAGGAACCGGTGAGGGTTCTGGATGTGAGCAGCAAGGTTCTTCGTGGCAAGACGTTAGAGGTTGTGAAGGTGTTGTGGCAGCACCGAGGAGTTGAGGAGGCCACGAGGGAAAGCAAGGCGGACATGCTGAAGTAGTTTTCGCACCTTTTTCCTTCAGGTAAAATTTCGAGGACGAAATTTTCTAAGTGGGGGACAGTTGTAACGCCCTGGTTTTGGGCCTAGATGTTTTAGACATCGGACCGGACCGGTCGGAAACGGTTCGAATCACACAAGGTGATTTAAGGAAATCAAGGATCGGGATAGGATAAAAATGTGGTAAAAATTACTAAAATCCTCTAAAAATATGTTTAAGAGGTTGGTCAAATCAATTTTACAAAAAGAGTTTTGGAAGTGGTACATTTTGAGTAAGTAACCAAATTGTAAAGTTTCAAAACTGTGGAAAATGTGATTTTTAAAGGAGAAGCCAAAATCTTAGAATCTTTAGGGAGCATTATGGCAATTTAGCCTTTCCTTAATGTGACATGTGTTTAAAATGGTTTTAATTAAATAATTTTAATTGGCTTTTATTTTATTTAATTAATTAGGTGGTTAATTAGTGAGATTCCATCACGTAACTACCATTCTCTTCTCATTTTCAGACACACACAATTCTATCTCATTTTCTCTAGAATTCTTTTCTCCCAAACACTCTCTTAATATTTTTTAAACAAACTTTAAGAGTTCTTTCAAGTTCTTCAAGATTTTAGCTAACGAAAACTTGTCATTCATTGAGGAAAGAAAGGATTGGAGGTAAATCCCGTTCTCAACCTCTAATCAAGGTTCTTTATTGAAATTCCCATGATCTTTGGCTTCTAATTAATGTTTTTGGTTGAGTTTTCATTATAGTTTCGATTTGAGATTGAAATCTTGCAAAAATAAAATGAAATTCTTAATTTTCGGACTTGTTTTATTAAGCTCTATTTTATATTGATTTTAATTGAGTTTTTTGTTGGTTGATATGTTGAAAAGAGGTTTTGTTGATATAGATCCAGAAATCCTTGAGATCCTTGAGTTTCTTGTTAGTTCTAGTGGGGTTTTTGAGGTGAAATGATGAAGTAATGCTTGATGGAGGTATAAGGATGGGTTTGGATTGATTTTATATGTGTTTTGATGTTTATAATTGATTGGAAGTTATGTATGATAGCTGGGCTTGGTTTAGGAAGCAATCGATTGAGTTTTCGGTTGTTTCATATGGGTAAATTTGTGTAGTTTGGGTGAGCAACGAGTTTGTGATTGGTTGTTGGTGTTGAAATGCATTTTAATGCATTCGGATCTCTATTTTGATGATGTGAAAACATGGGATCTTGATCCGGGAGCAAACGAGGCGTTGTTGGAGGCTTCGGAAGAGTAATTTTCGTGTCGGCGAGCAAGTCTTCACGTATCGGTGAGTTGAAATGGATTTTTTTTGCTTTGTAACGCTTTGAGCGTGGTCTTGGGAGCTTAGTGTAAGTTTGAAACACTTAGCTAAGCTCAAAAGTAAGTGATTCGAAAGTCTCTCTCGGAAATGTGCTATGTTTTGAGTGAAATGCACTTGAGTTAAATGTGGTTTTGATTATTGTTTTAAAGCATATTTTAAGCATGGTTAATGCTAGATTTTAATGCCATTATGTTAAAGATGCACTAGGTAAATGATCCTTGGTTTTATGTGATAAATGCATATGATGTTAAGCATGTTATGCTTGTTGAAATGGCATTGTGTTTATACTTGTAGAACAGTGGAATATTGATGTTAAATGATTATATTGGCAAGTGATGAAAGTGGTGTTTGGTTACTTTTAATCGGATATAGTTAGCCGGCTATAGGATTGGGTGCACCGTGAACAAAGTCACCTTGGATGTCGAGAGGTTGTGATTGTGCCGTAATCTCCATCCAAGTACCCTAACGACTGAGGCTAAGATCACAACGGTGAATGGTTTAATCCCGTGTGTGATTCTTGTGGTATGTGCCCCGTACTCTCGTTAGTGGAATTATACAACTACCGATGAGTGATGTTGAGGGTTGTGATTGTGTCATTAATCTCCATCATGGGTGTTGAGGGGTTGTGATTGTGCTATTGATCTCCACCTTGTGTAGTCCGGTAGTATGTATGAAGCGTGTGGGACAACGCTTGTAATCCGCGTATCCGATTGTGTCATTTGTTTTGGTATGGTTTGAGGATTATCACTTGTGAGCCAATATAATGTTAATGGTAAATGATTAAGCATGAGATGCTTGTGAATGATGCAAGAATGCATGTGATGCTTGGTTTAAGCATGAGCAAAGGAATTTAATGTTGTTATAATGATGCAATATGCATGTGGTTTGAAAAGTGCATTGAATGCTTAAATGAGCAAGTTTGAAAGAAAGGCATGAGTTTGCAAATGATGTTTCAATGATTAAATGAAATGCATTGATGAATGTTGTTTTAGTAATCCTCACTAAGCTATATGCTTACGCTCATTTGTTTCATCAATGCAGGGAATTGAGCTTTCAAGGCAGTCCAATAGCAAGGGGATTCCAAGAATTTTTACTAAGCGATGTATGTGGTTCACCTTTAGTGTAATAAGTGGCAATGGGTGGGATTTCTACTCTTATTATTATTTGATGGTGTTAAACACCTTAAGCATGTTTGGTTTGCTTATTTTGGTTTGTAAATGGCCTTTGAGGTTTGATTTGTGCTCGAATGTGGCTTTTAGCTTTTGTATGGTTTTCAAGACTAAGAAGCATGCATGTAGATCTAATGCTTGCATGAATGATGCTATGTTTTAGTTTGTGCTTCGTAATGTTGATCATTGATGCTTACACATGTTGTATGTATGTTGTGGCATGAATTGGAATGATTTCAGAGGTGATTATGTTAGAAAAACCAGCAGATTGTGAAGTTGCAGGGCAAGGCGTATCGGAACACCCTTACATGTTTCAGAACGGTAGCCTGGAATGGTCAAGGGGTTTCGAAACGGGTAGGAACGTTCCAGAACGTTTTGCTACTGGAAAGAATTGTTTCGATACGGGTTTCAAAATGCACCCGCGTATCCAAACGGTCAACCTAATTTTGAAACGACCGTTCCGATACAGTGTCATGTGTTTCGAAACACCCGACCGTTGGAATTGAATTTGAATTGTTTCAGGTTTCTATTTTCTTACGTTTTGGTCCCTGAGTCTTGAATGCTTAATTAAATGAGTTTGGATGATCCGTTTAAGATGAAATTTGACATGATGGCATATTATATGATCAATTTTGGATTGGTAACTTTAAAAATTGTTTAGTCCCGATAATTTTAGAAATTTACAAATTAGTCCCTAAAAGACGTTTGTATGCAATTGAACCCCTAATTGAGTTCCGTTCGCTGTGTCACTTCCGCTGAAATGAATTGCTAATCATATAGGTTAATAGTGTGCATCTAGAAAAGATAAAAAGAAAAAAAGGTCGTTAATTAAGGTTGACTTTAACGAGTTGACTTTGGTTTTCCCCGTGTAATCTTCTTAGTTCAGGTCGGGCGTCTAGGCCAGGCTAAGGGGGTTACATGTAGTCCCACCGGTAGTGACAAGCAGATGAGTACTATGACATGTAGTCCCACCAGCAATATGCTAGTTGTTGTGCACGGTGATGTGTAGTCCCACCGGGGGATGGTTGTGCATGTGCATACCACGTTTCGTTTATGTTTCCATTTTATGGCATCTCTTTGTTAAATGGTTTTGTTTCTAAAACTAAGATATATGTTTCAAACTGCATTGTTGTTGTGTTTTAGAGCTCCACTCACTAAGCTTTTAAGCTTACGCTCTCTTTTTCCAACAATGCAGATCGTTAGTAAATTCGGAGGAAACCGAGGCAAGGGAGGAGTTCTTGGAGATC
This sequence comes from Hibiscus tridactylites, assembly GCA_958450335.1. Classification (NCBI taxonomy): domain Eukaryota; kingdom Viridiplantae; phylum Streptophyta; class Magnoliopsida; order Malvales; family Malvaceae; genus Hibiscus; species Hibiscus tridactylites. The sequence continues at coordinate 62,289,021 of OY288265.1, forward strand.
TTTGCTAGCTCAAAGTATGGTTTTCTTAGTTGTGATAATACTTAGGCAATAGGAATGCTAGACCATGTTAGGGAGTTTGTGATCAAACTCCTATGTTTTGCTATTGTTAATGTTGCTAACATGTTTTAAATGTCGTTACCATGATATCTTGAGGCTTGTTATGGCCTTGGGTTAATTGCTATGTGTTTTGACCTGTTAGTGTTTTTGAACTAAAGTGTTCTTATGAGCTTTTGGGTTTGAGATCCCTTTTTGCGTGTATGCATTTTTGTAGCTTGTCTTTAGGGTGTTTTGCCTCTAGATTGTTCGTTTAATAGGTTGCCATGTGGTTTATGATGTTTCGGGAAAGTTTGGGTACATTTGGAGATGCCAAAATGTCTTTTCGGGCCAAACTGTGTCCAGGCGTTTTGGAAGGGCCAAGCTCCAGGGGCACTCATATCGGAACGGGGGTGGTGCCATTTCGGTACGGTTTGCCACTAGAGGCTCCTTTTTTGGAACCATGAGGAGCCGTTATGGAATGGCCTGATGTTACTTTTTGAATGAAGCCCGCGTTCCGAAACGGGTAGTCTTGTTTCGAAAAGCAGGTAGTTAAAACGGTTAAGGGGCATCCTTGAAGGTTTCCAAATGTTACGGTTTAGTCCCTATTGCTTGTATGCTTCCTAAATGAGTTTAGATGTATCCTTTGTGATTGTATTGCCTCGTGTGCGTGGAACTTAACTAATACCTACATGGTAAAGCTAAGTTACCTTTATGCCTTTGCTCGGTTCGTACCTGTATTCGTTTTTCGGCTGATTTCCTGCACATATAGGATTAAACGTGTCACTTAGACAAGATTAATAAAATGAAAAAATAGGGTTGCTAATCGGAGTGAGGCCTTAGCGGGTTTCACTTCGGTTTTCCCCATGTAACCCGTTCGGTTCAGTCTGCTGGCTAGGCTGAGATGAAGGGATTACATTTGGTGGTATCAGAGCCTCGGTTAGAAGGTCTCCCGAGAAGGTAAGTCAGGTAAGTTGGTTTGCCATTGTACGGTGTGTGAAAGCATGTTTTATTGTTCTTGTTGTTGGTTGAATTATAGTCGATCGTCCCCTTTGCTAGGTATTATTATTGGAAAATGGTTTTGGTTAAAGAGCTAGAGCACTTGGATCCTTTCCCTTGCTAACCCAATATTTTCTTGTGTGTGGTGTGTTTATTGTTTAGATTTTATCTTTGTTATGGTAAGATCGAGAGGACGGCTTAGAGCGGGTGACCAGGCACCCGGGGATGTGCCTCTTGTTCCTCCTGCTCCCGATGGTAATGGGGTGGAGATAATGTGCCTCAGGCCGGTGCGAATGTTGGGGGTAATGGAGCTCAGGCGGGTCAGGGTCTGGAAGGTGCAGACATGACTCATTTGATTCAAACTATAGTCAGGGCTTTATAGACATCTTTGGCCAGTATACATGATGCAGCACCACATCAGGGTGCGGGGCAGGTTTACCCCTTGAGAGGCTTCGTAACTTGGGTGGAGGTGAGTTCCGTGGTTTGACTCCCGAGGGTTCAGAAGCTTGGCTCGAGAGCGCTACATGAATCTTATGCCAGATGGAGTGCTCAGACACTCGTAAGTTGGGTTGTGTCGTCTCCTTGCTTCAGGGAGATGCGTATGCTTGGTGGACTACCGTTACTTCAGGTATAGCAGAAGTGGATGTCACTTGGGAATTCTTTAGAACAGTCTTTAAGAAGAAGTATCTTGGAGTCCGATACCAAGTTGAAAAGAAGAGAGAATTTATGACCTTGGTTCAGGGTAGTAAGACGGTGTCAGAGTATGAGGTTCAGTTTGTGAGGTTGAGCCAGTATGCTCCCGAGTTGGTTCCTAGTGAGAGGGAATAGTGTAAGCGCTTTTGTTATGGTTTGACTAGGGATATGAAGACTTATATGCTCGCTTCTAATTACATTGAGTTTGATGTTTTGGTCTCTAGGGCCAAAGATATTGAGCAAAACTTAGGCTCGAGTACTCGTGCTAGTGGGTCTGATTTCGGGAAGAGACATGCGGATTGGGAAAAAAGATTATGCCAAGAGGCACAAAGATAGGAGGTATCAACCTGATTCGAGATATAGGGGCGGTAGCCATGGATGGAGCCATTAGGGCCAAGGGACTGTCGTTCACACTCCTGAGTGCACCAGATGCGGGAGACGCCATCCGAACGAGTGTATGTGTACCTTTGGGGTATGTTGGAACTGTGGTTCCCGAGATCATTTGAGGAGTAACTGTCCACACCCGGCTAGGGGCAGACAAACCCCAGATAGGGGGTTTGAGCATCATAGAGGCCGTGGGCACGGTCGAGGTAATTTTCAGCCGAGGAACAATGGTTAGATGAACTTAGCTCATGTGGTGGCAGTTCAACCCGAGGGTGGAGGACCAGCTAGGGTGTATGCACAACGAGAGGCTGGGAATGATACGGATGTCATCGCAGGTAATTTCTCGTTACCATATTTGACTTTGCTTTCTTTGATAGACTCGGGTTCAACACATTCGTACATTTTGGGTGAATATGCAAGGTCTCTAGGTTTACCGTATGAGTGGTTAGAAGTAGGTGTGAATGTTACTAGTTCTTTCGGTGAGATCGTTCTATGGTTTTGATGTGATTTTGGGCATGGATTGGCTCATAGAGCATAGAGCTAGGGTAGACTTTGAGACCAAGAGAGTCTCCTTGAGGCTTACAGATGATTTTGAAGTTGTAGTGGTTGGCGAGAACATTAAGTTCTTGTCTAATGTTGTTTCTGCTCTAGAAGCCCAGAGATTGATGGGTTCGGGTTGTCGGGTATATTTGGCTTATGTGATGAATCTGAATATGAGTGAGGTTAGACCGCAAGATATTCGAATAATTTGTGATTTTCCGAGTGTTTTTCTGATAGAGCTGTCGGGTTTGCCTCCAGATAGGGAAGTTGAGTTTGCTATTGAGACGTATTCCGGTTTTGCACTTGTATCTATTGCTCTGTATAGAATGGCACCGAAAGAGTTGAAAGAGTTGAAGACACAACTTTAGGAACTGTCAGATAGAGGTTTCATTAGGCCTAGTATTTCTCCGTGGGGTGCTCCGGTCTTGTTTGTGAAGAAAAAAGACGGCAGTATGAGGATGTGTATAGACTATAGGCAGTTGAACAAGGTAACAGTGAAGAAGAAGTACCCTTTACCACTTATAGATGACTTGCTTGATCAGTTGAGAGGTGCTTCAGTGTTTTCGAAGATTGATTTGAGATCGAGTTATTATTAGTTGAAGGTAAAGGATGTGGACATACCGAAGACAACCTTCCGTACATGTTATGGGCACTATGAGTTCTTGGTAATGCCTTTCGGTTTGACTAATGCTCCAGCTGCATTTATGGATATGATGAATTGAGTGTTCCACGAGTTTTTGGATATGTTTGTAGTAGTGTTCATAGATGATATCTTAGTGTACTCCAGGACCGAGGAAAAGCAAGATGATCATTTGCGGCTAGTGCTTCAGACTTTTCTTGAAAATCAGTTGTATGCCAAGTTAAGTAAATGCGAGTTTTGGATTAGGGAGGTAGTCTTATTAGGTCATGTGATATCAACCAATGGAATTAGTGTGGACCCCAAGAAGATAGAAGCCATAGTGAATTGGAAGCAACCGAAGTTAGTGACCGAAATCCGTAGTTTCCTAGGCTTGGCGGGGTACAACCGAAGGTTTGTCGAGGGATTTTTGAAGATTGCGGCACCCCTGACTAAATTGCTTCAGAAGAATGTTCCATATGAGTGGTCAGATGCAAGGCAACAAGCGTTTGAGAAGTTGAAGAAAGCTTTGACCGAAGCTCCTATTTTGATTTAGCCTGAACTAGGGAAATAGTTTGTGATTTACAGTGATGCATCATATGTAGGTTTAGGTTGTGTGCTTATGCAAGAGGGTAAGGTTGTAGCTTACGGTTCGAGACAGTTAAAGGTTCACGAGAAGAACTACCCCACTCATGATATAGAGTTAGCCTCAATAGTGCTTGCTTTGAAGATTTGGAGACACCATTTTTATGGTGAGAAGTGCACAATTTATACCGACCATAAGAGTTTGAAATACTTGATGACTCAGAGAGAGCTGAACCTTAGACAACGTAGATGGAGAGAACTTCTTAAGGACTATGACCTTACGATAGAGTACCACCCGGGTAAGGAAAACGTAGTGGTCGATGCTTTGTGTATAAAAGTGGTAGTTGAGTTGCAAGCTATGTTTGCGAGATTGAGTGTGTCATGAGATGGCAGTTTGATAGCCGAGCTACAAGTTAAACCTTCGTTGGTTCAGTTGATTCGAGAGAAACAGTTTCAAGACGAGTCTTTGGCACCTCACCTGCAAGATATAGCCGATGGTAGGCCTACAGATTTCTGCTTTGGTGAGAACGAAATCCTATGATTCAAGGACAGGATAGTAGTTCCAGAAGATGTCGAGTTAAGGCGTACTATCTTGAATGAAGCACATAAGAATCCTTTTTCTATACATATGGGTAGTACGAAGATGTACCGTGGGTTAAAAGAAAAGTACTACTGGATTGAGTTGAAGAAAGATGTAGCCGAGTTTGTGAGTAACTGTATGGTATGTCAGCGAGTTAAGGCCGAGAATCAGTTTCCTTCAGGTTCGTTACAGTCGTTGAAGATTCTGGAATGGAAGTGGGAACATATTACCATGGACTTTGTGTCGGGTTTACCATTGACTCTTTCGAAGAAGAATTTAGTGTGGGTGATAGTCGATAGATTCACTAAGTGTGCCCGTTTCATACATGTTCATACTACCTACACCTTAGATAAGTTGGTGTATCCGTACATCAGTGAGATAGTGAGGTTGCATGGTGTACCGAAGTGAATTGTATCAGACCGAGATCCGAGGTTTACAACCAGATTTTCAGAGTGTTTGCATCGTGCCTTGGGTACTTGGTTGAACTTCAGTACTTCGTATCACCCACAGTTAGATGGTCAGTCAGAGAGAGTTATTCAGGTGTTAGAAGACACGTTGAGGTGTTGCATCATTGACTTTCAGGGTTCTTGTGAGAAACACCTACCGTTAGTGGAGTTTGCATACAACAACAGTTATCAGACTAGTATTCAGATGGCACCATATGAAGCTCTGTATGGTAGGAGGTGTAGGACACCTATTTGTTGGGTAGAGGCCGGAAAGACGCTTGTACTGATGCCAGACTTACTCAACGGCACTACCGAGAAGGTAAAACTGATCTATGATCACTTGAAGGCAGCTTCAGACCGATAGAACTTGTATGTCGATTTGAAAAGAAAGGAGATAGAGTATGTTGTAGGTGACAAAGTGTTTTTAAAGTCTCACATTGGAAGAAGGTGATGAGGTTTGGGAAGAAGGGTAAGTTAAGTCTGAGGTTCATTGGTTCTTATGAGGTAGTTGAGAGGATTGGTCCTGTTGCTTATAGATTGAGACTGTCGACAGGGTTAGAGAAGATTCATGATGTCTTCCATGTTTCGATGATTTAGATGTATAGATCGGATCTGTCTAATGTAATGCCAGTGGAAGAGATCGAGTTGAACCCATACCTGTCGTATGATGAAGAGCTGGTTGAAATCCTTGCTACGAATAGGAAGGTGTTGCGTGGGCAATCTATCGAGTTAGTCAAGGTTTTGTAGAGACACCGAGGTGTGAGAGAGGTCACTTGGGAGAGGAAGGAAGACATGGAAAAACAGTTTCCGTATCTCTTTCAGCCATGTAAATTTCGGGTACAAAATTCGTTAAGTGGGGGAGAGTTGTAACACCCCGAGTTTAGGTTTGGGAGATAATCTTGTTGGTTAAACTATTTCGGGTTAGGTAAATTGTAAAGCTATTTTTTAGATGGATAACCTTGGTTTTTATTAAAGGGCAAAATGGGAATTTTGAATAAAAGAAAGAAAGAAAAGGTTTTGAAAAGCTATCATCTTTTCCAAAATCCCCTTTTCATGTAAAACCCCTCCTAAACCCCATTTCACTATTCCATTGCTCCTAACTCTCCATCCAAGCAATATTTTTCAAGGTAATTTCTTCATTGCTTAGATTTTTACTTGTACTCATTGAAAACTTTCCTTTAAACCCATTAAAATGCATTTTTGGTTTTGGGTTGGAGAAATGGGTATTTTTCATGGGATTTTCGTGGGTTTGTTTTACAATGGTTATATATGTGCTTTAATCCAAGTTTTAAGTAGTAAAACATGTTGGGATGATGGTTGGATATGGGGAAACCCGAAATGGGTCTAAAAATGGGATTTTTGGGCTGAAAAGGTAGAGTTTTTGGCTTGTTTTTGGGTTGAAATCGTGGCTGGTGATTCCTTTATTGTTGGGGAATGTTTTTAGATGATATTTGGTGTGTTTTGATGTTTAGAAATGATGGGTTCAGCTTGAGGTTTCATTAGAAAGAATTTGGGTGAGGTTTGGGTTGAATGTCGATGTGTTTTGTTGCAAGAATGTTGAGTTCCGAGTTGCTGCTATGTTTGTGGGTATATTAGCATCCTAATGTTCTGTTTTGGGTTGCCTAAAGCAGAGGAAACGAATTTGGGCCTCGTGGATGTGAATATGGGTAGTTCGGAGGTTTGAATCGGCATCTTGGATAGCGTTTGTGTGTTGACTGGTGTGTGAAAATCGTTTGAAGCTTTAATATGTTCAATGAAGGTTTCTTGGGGTTTAGGTAGAGGCTTAGAGGCTAACCTAGACCCAAGCGTAAGTTGTATATTCTTGCCTTGTTTAGTTGATTGTTGGCGTTCATGTTTATGTGTGTTGTGGTGTTGATTGCGGAATGTTTTTATCCTCGTTTTAATGTTGTTGTGTTGTCGTAGTTGATGTCAAGCCTCATGTGATGGTTAGTTGTCGTGTACGATGATGTGTAGTCCCACCGATAGTGACTAGCAGATGAGTACGGTGACGTGTAGTCCCACCGGAAATATTCTAGTTGTTGTGCACAGTAATGTGTAGTCCATGTTTCGTTTATGTTTCCATTTTATGGAATCTCTTTCTTAAATGGTTTTGTTTCTAAAACTAAGATATATTTTTTGAACTGCATTGTTGTTGTGTTTTAGAGCTCCGCTCACTAAGCTTTTAAGCTTAGGCTCTCTTTTTCCAACAATGCATATCGTTAGTAGCTTCAGAGGCAACCAGTGCAAGGGAGGAGTTCTTGTAATTCTTTGCTAGCTCAAAGTATGGTTATCTTAGTTGTAATAATACTTAGGCAATGGGAATGCTAGACCATGTTAGGGAGTTGTTGTTCAAACTCTATGTTTGGCTATTGTTAATGTTGCTAACATGTTTTAAATGTTGCTACCATGATATGTTGAGGCTTGTTACGGCCTTGGGTTAATTACTATGTGTTTTGACCTGTTAGTGTTTTTGAACTAAAGTGTTCTTATGAGCTTTTGGGTTTGAGATCCCTTTTCACGTGTATGCTTGTTTGAAGCTTGTATTAGGGTGTTTTGCCTCTAGATTGTTTGTTTAAATATGTTTCCTTGTGGTTTGTGATGTTTCAGGTAAGTTTGGGAATGTTTGGAGATGCCAAAATGTGTTTTCGGGCCAAACTGTGTCAATGCGTTTCGAAACGTCTGATATGATTTCGGAATGGCCAAGCTCCAGGGGCACCCGTATCGAAACGAGGTTGGTGTCGTTTCGGTACCATTTGCCACTTGAGCCCATGGTTTCGGAACCATGAGGAGCCGTTCTGAAACGACCTGATGTTGCTTTTTGAATGAAGCCCGCGTTCCGGAATGAGTAGTCCTGTTTCGAAACGCAGGTAGTTAAAACGGTTAAGGGGCATCCTTGAAGGTTTCCAAATGTTACAATTTAGTCCCTAATGCTTGTATGCTTCCTAAATGAGTTTGTATGTATCCTTTATGATGGTTTTGCCTCGTGTGCATGGAACTTGAATAATAACTACTTGGTAAGGCTAAGTTACCTTTATGCCTCTGCTCGGTTCGTATCCGTGTTCGTTTTTCCGTTGTTTGCCTGCACACATAGGATTAAACGTGTCACTTAGACAAGATTAATAAAATGAAAAAAAATATGGTTGCTAATCGGAGTGAGGCCTTAGCGGGTTTCGCTTCGGTCTGTTAGATAGTTCGGGACGAGGGGGTTACAAAATTGAATAGGGCCAAAACTTAGAATCCTTAGGGAGCTATTACACCAAGGTGTTATAAACCTTTTCCCTTTATTAAAGGAGATTTGATGAAAAGGATTTTTAAAGGCTAAACATTTTCATACGTACCTACTTTTCTCATAAATTTTTCTCTCAAATTTCCAGCAGCCAAACTATCTTTCCATCACTAAAATCTCCAGAGATTTATCTCCTTTCATCCACTTTTGATTTCTAAATGTTTCTTATGGATTTCTACATCAATTAGCTAGTCATTTCTTGAAGGATTTTTCTAAATCTTTGCAAATCAAGGGGAAAGCTTGTGTTAGAGGTGATCTTTCTTTTCTCTCCTCTAATCAATGTTCTTTATTGAAATTTCCAAGTCTTTGGTTCTTTATTGAAATCAAGCTTTGGAAGATGTTTTCTCAAGATTTTCGTAATGGTACTGTTCTGATTGATTTGAGATTGATTTTAATCATGGTTTGGATGTTAAATGATGCTAAAATAAAGGTTTTATAATAGTAATCCCGAAATGAGTTGGATCTTTAATTGTTAGATTTGGGGTTTGTGGTGTTAGTGTGAAATCTGAGTTGCTGGAGGTATAAGGATGCAATTAGGTTGATTGTGGTGTTAGATTTGGGGTTTATTGTAATTAGGTTTTATATGTTTTGGTTGGGCTAAGTTTGTAATGTAATCGAAGGTGCTTTTGGGTGTTTCAGATAGGCATTTTGGTGTTTTTGGGCAGAGCATCGGGGTAGCTTTGTTTGTTTGAGATTTTTAATGCATTGTGATGCGTTAATCCTCTATTTTTGTGTGGTATAAACATGAGAGAACGTATCGGCTAGTCGACTAATCGAGTTTGCGCGTGTTGGTGAGTGAGAACATGAATTTCAGTTTTGAAAGCTTTAAATGATGATTTGGGAACTTAGTGGTAAGCTTAAAATGCTTAACTAAGTTTAGAATCAAGTGAAATGAATTTCCTCTCTCATTTGTGCTATTATGTGATGATTTATGCATTGTTTTGAATTAATGGTTTTACCTACTGTTAAAGCATGTTTATAAGAATGTGGTTACTGTTTTTAATGATGTAATGTTGAATGATGCACATGGTAAGTGATCCTTGAAGTATATGAATTATACTTGTGATTTTAAGCATGGTTTAATGCTTGGAAATGTGATTTATTGATGATGCTTTGAAAACAATGAGGTATGTATTAAATGTTAATTATATTGGCAAGTGATGTTGCGAAATGGTTTATAAATGAAATTGGATATAGTTAGTCGGCTATAGGATTGAGTGCACTATAAACAAGTCACCTTGGATTTTGAGGGGTTTATACGGTGTACTGAATACTCCTTCTAAGTACCTTAACAATTGAGGAAAGTGTATGGTTTCTCGTCTCTCGTTAGTGGGGTTATACATCTTTCGATGAGTGGTGTTGAGGGGTTTATACGGTGTACTGAATACTCCACCATGGGTTTCACAACACTGTAGGGTAGCTCCCGTGTGTGAACCTTGAGATGCCGGTGAGAATGTATGAAGTGTTGTGACAACACTTGTGAATCCGCATATCCGATGTGGTTTTGAGAAATGAGCATGTTAATGATCACTTGTAAGCCAATATAGTTGATGATGTATTATGAAATGGTTTATGATGCATAATATGTAATGCATGTTTAACTCTTTAAGCTTTGCATATGGTAGCTATGCATGAGAAGGCTTAAGTTGAGTGTTAGCAATAGATTTTGTAACGCCCCAGTTTTGGGCCTAGTTGTTTTGCGTGTCGGGTTAGGCCGGTGGAACCGGTAGTCGGTTGTTTGAATCGTTAAAGGTGGTTCAAGGAAATCAAGGTTTGGGATGAGATAAAAATGTGGTAAAATTTTCTAAAATCCTCTAAAAATATATTTAAGAGGTTGGTTTAATCAATTTTGCAAAACATGTTTTGGGAAATATACATTTTAGGTAGTGACCAAAATGTAAGATTTTAAAACTGTGGAAAAAGGAGTGTTTCTCAAAAGAGTCAAAATCTTAGATTCTTTAGGGAGCTAATTGGCAATTAAGCCTTTTCTCTAATTTGGCATGTGTTTTAAAAGGTTTATTAAATAATTAAAGTGTCTTTTATTGATTTAATTAAAAGGTGGTTATTTTAGTTAAACAAAATTTGACGATCTTTTCATTTCCTCATTTTACATCATCCAAACACTCTCTCAATTCTCTCTTTTTCCAGATTTCCTTCACTCTCATTTCCTCTCTTGATTTTGAACTTCTCCTTTGTGATTTCTTCCAAATTTGTTCAAGATTCTTGAAAGCTAAACTTGCCAAGTTAGAGAAGAAGCAAGGATTGGAGGTATATTTTGTGCTAACCCTCTAATCAAGGTTCTTTAATGAAATTCCAAATATATTGGACTCTTTATCTATGTTTTTGATTGAGGTTTCATTGTGGTTTTGATAAAAATGATGAAATCTTGTTGAAAAGGATGAATTAATGTGATTTTCGGAGTTGTCTTGGTTTGATTTGTTTGAGATGGTTTCTAATTGAGTTTTGAAAGGCTTATGATGTTGAAATAGAGTCTTAATCATATCAATCCCCAAATCCTTGAGATCTTTGGTTTTTAAGGTGTTTTTGGATGGGTTTTTGGGGTGTTATGTGAGATTTGAGTTGCTGGAGGTATAATAATGGTTTTAGGTTGTTTTTGGATTTTGATTTATGGTTAAAATGTGTTGGGTGTGTTGGTTGATGGCTGGGCTGAGTTTGGAGATCAATTAGTTGAGTTTTCAGTTGTTTCAGATGGGCAATTTGATGCTTTAAAGCAGGGCTGCAAGTTTCCTTTTGAGTGCTGGTGTTTGGATGCATTATGATGCATTGAATCTCTGTTTTTAATGTGTTGAAAACAGGGGGTTGTGTTCAGAATCGAACGAAATGGTTTTGGAGGCTTCAACCGGTTGATTGTTGCGTCGATGAGTGTGGTTTCGCAAGTCGGTGAGTGGAAACGAGATTTCCAGCTTTGAAACTTCATAGAAGAGGTTTTGGGAACTTAGTGTAAGCTTGAAATGCTTTACTAAGTTCGGAAGTAAGTAAAGTGAATTTCTCTCTCGGATTGTGCTATTGTGAGCTTTTGGATGCACTTGTTTTATTGCGTTTACCTACTGTTTTAAAGCATGTTTTAAGTTCATAAACTGTGTTTGATGATGCCATATGGTTTAAGGATGCACTAGGTAAGTGATCCTTGTATGCATGTGTTGATGCATGAGTTTTGAAGCATGGTTTAATGCTTGTGATATGGCTTATTATGAATGCTTTGGAAAAATAGTGAGGTATGCATGGAATGTGGATTATATTGACAAGTGCACTATAAACAAGTCGCCTTGGATGTTGAGAGGTTGTGATTGTACCGAAAACTCCATCCAAGTATCCTAACGATTGATGAATGTTTAAGGTTGCAACGGTAGAGGGTAGCTCCCTGGTGCGAACCTTGTATATGTCACGTCTCTCGTTAGTGGGCTATACATCTACTGATGAGTGATGTTGAGGGGTTGTAATTGTACCAAATACTCCACCACGGGTGTCACAATAGTGGAAGGTTGCTCCTGTGTGTGAGCCTTGAGATGCCGATAGAGTGTATGAAGTGTTTGGGACAACACTTGGTAATCCGTGTATCCAATATACTTTTTGGGAAATGATAATGTTGTTAATCACTTGAAAGCCAATATAATGGATTGAAATATTAAGGAAATTTGATGATGCATATTATGGTAAATGCATGCTTTATCTTAAGCTTAGCATACTGGTGAATATCCTTGTAAGGCTTGATTTTTGTGAAGCAACGGTTTAATTGTTGTAAAGTAGGTGGTACATGTTGCATGGTGTTTAGCATGCTGATTTTAATGATGAAGTGCATGGATTTTCCAAGGGGCATGATGGTTTTCAAAAGAGTGAAAACGATTTTGAGCATTGATGGTGTTTTTTTCTTTTGAGAATCCCTCACTAAGCTTGTATGCTTATGCTCTCTTTTGCTCATCAATGTAGATAATTAGGTGTTGGAGGCCGCAACTTCAAGGGATTTCCAAAAGACTTCACCAAATGTATGTCATGGTTTTGAACTAGTGTAATAAAGGCAATGTGCAATACTATGAATGTTGGTTGTTTTGGTATTTTCTGGTTTGGTATAATTTTGGTATGCTTTTATTGGTTTGTATGAGGCCTATAAATGTTGGATTATGCTTGGTTTTGATAATCGACCTTTGATGCTTTATTTTCATAGGAAACATGCATATAGAACTCAATGTTGATGATTGTGTTGCTTTGTTGATGTTCTCGCCATGTGTTATTAATGGCTGGGATGCATTTGAGTTGTATGTATGACTATATTCTTATTAGAATGTGTTGAAACGCTATTAGATGTGTTAAACCAACAATTTGGGCAATTGCAGACTGCAGAGCATCGGTACCCTCCAAGATGTATCGATACGGTCTTCATATTCTAGAGGAGCGTACCGATACACTGGGCCGTATCGATACCCTCTTTAGCCACTGGTCTAGGGAGTATCGATATGGTGCCCTAGCGTACCGATACGGTCCTTATAATGCTGGGTTTGGGAGGCTGATCATCGGGGTCATATCGATACCCTCCCTAAGGGTACCGATACGAGGATCGTTAAGTTGGTTAGATGGCCTCTCTGTATGTTCTGAATCTTTATGTTTTAGTCCATGTTTTTCATGGATGCAATTAAATGAGTTCTATTGGTTAATTTGACTTGAGTTTCGATAGAGACGCATGTAATGAACTTAATTAAAGGTTGGTAATAATAGATGTATGCTCGCGTTGTCTTTCAATCCGCTGTTTGTTGATCACATAGGAATGTAACTTGCATCTAGACAAGATAAAAGGAAAAAAATAGGGTCATTTATTGAAGTAAACCTTCATGGTTTACTTCAATTTTCCTTGTGTGACCCGTTCAGTTCAGTCTATCGAGTAGGTCGGTTCGAGGGGGTTACATGTGGTGGTATTAGAGCCAAGTTACGAAAGGTTGGGATGATGGTAAGATGTTGGTAAGTAATTAAGATGTGAATATGTGTTTTAGGTGATGTTTGTTTTGTCCGGTGAATGTCTTAAGCATATTAATGTTGAGTATATGATGGTGATGCTATATATGGTGATTGAATATGAATGTGAGCTGTTATATATGATGATAGATTGGGCTGAATTTTAATGCTTGAAATGCATTTTGGTTGTGACATGCATGTTGTATGCTTTATGCTATGCTGGGGGGAAATTGGAATGCCCATTTTTTTATTACTTAGTGAAATGTTTTAAAATTGAATTTGAAGTCTTGGTTCCTTGTTAGAAGCTGGCTTGATCTTTTGATTTGTTTTATATTCATGCCTTAATGTTAATAGCACAATGGAACCGAGGAGAGAGTTATGTTCTCGGTTAGTTGCTCTTGTTGATGGGCAACGTAATCAGGAGAACGAGGTTCTTCCTGGTGCAAATTTACATCATCTGCCACCACCACCACTTGAGAATAAGGAGCAAGCGCAACACGAACATGCTGGTCCGGTGTTGGAAGATTTGACGCCTTTGGTACAGGCGATGACAGGAGCATTCCAGGCCGTTGTTGCTAGAGTGCATGTACAAGCGCCTGCTGTTAGGCAATTGGGTTTGCCATTGGAGCGTTTCAGAAGTTTAGGAGGCGTGGAATATCATTGTTTGTCTCCTGAGGAATCTGAGGCTTGGATGACCAGTACGATTGTAGAGCGTTTGGGTGTTCTTTAAATATGAGCGCAAGTGCACACTATTGTCAAGTTATAGTATAAAAGACATCGTCTCCCACAGGCATTGGACAGCTTGATTTAATTCGTAGTTCGTGCACAAGAAAAGTAAATGCACAATTAAGTTGGTTGTTTGAGAAGAAAAATAAAATAAAAACACAAGTAAATAAAAGGGAATAGATCATGTTGATAGAATGGGAAGGGTTATGCTGTTGTTTAGTGTGAAACTGCGTTGAACATGACAAGTTGTTTTGCATTGCCAAACTCTACTGCCTCGACGGGGGATGGCAGGTAAGCTGCTAAGACCCTCTCGCTGCATCGATAGGGGAATAGACTTGTGTCTCGGTGGTAAACTCGGCAGAACTACAAGGCTCGACATAACGCTTCGAAAGTGATCCCACTTATGTCTAAGTCAGAATTCTGTTGATGCCCACTAAAGATAATACCAATCGCGACGTGAATCGTGCAAAGACAACAATGTTAACTTGTCCTCTTTTAGCCGCCTTAAACCCTAACCTTTGTCTAGGCATGATTAATCGCATCGTCTATAGATGAAATCATGCTTACTCTTTTCGTGAGTTCGACTCTCTCGATGCTGAACAAATGGATAGTAATCAACTAATATTTCGCCTTAATTGAAAACTATGAAGCACGTGGAATAAGCAAACCTTGAAGCTTTATTGCAAAAATAAACTTGAAATCCTAAACAACCGTTCTCACACTAATTACAACATAACGCAAACCCAATGAGAGTTTTAGAATATAATGGCGACAAGAAAACCTAAACTATGCCTAAGGGAAAACCTAAGTTGTCATAAAGTAATATTACAATTAGTATATATAGGCATTAGCTAGGTCTAGTTCTTCTTGGAGTAGAAGTCTTCAAAGTAAAGTTTCATTAAATGAAACTCTAAATGCTGACTTCTTTGAGTTAAATGTGGACTTAATCACGTTGCCTTGCTGCACAAGTAAGCTCGAGTTCCTCATTCGGTGGCTCTGCCTGCTGCTACAGACATCGGAAAATTGAGTAGACATCATCGATAGAATCAAGATTTTCTGCCCTACAGATCACACTCCAGTTCTCCAATTCCACAGCTTGCTGTCTTGGGCGACAGGTAGGGCGGCGACAGCTACTTGGCAGTTGTTGTCTCTGTCTAGAACTGCATCAGTACAACTCCTTGGTCTGCTACCTCAACATCATGACCTAAGCTCCTCTTTCCCTCTATCAACCTCTAGTACCGAAAACTAAAACTAAGCTAAAACTATAACCCCATCGACCCGGCCTGGCCGATAGACCGAACCGAACAGATCACATGGGGAATATTGAAGTAAATTGCGAAGGTTTACCTCAATAAACGACCCTTTTTATATTTAGCTCCGTAAATGCAATTAGATTCCTAAGGGTACACACATAAGCAACAGATTAAACAACAACGCAATTGCCCTTTAATTTCAACTAAATTAATATTTAGGGACCATTTCGTAAATTTCATAAAATATAAGGGTTATTAGTAAATTTGGATTACCAACCTTTAATTAGATTTATTACATACTTTTTGGTGAAATCTCAGCACAAAACGTCTCCTAGAACTCATCCAATTTCATATGAGGTAAACAAGGACCAAAATGTAAGAAATAGAAACTCAGAACAATTCAAAAATTGCACTAACGGTCGGATGTTTCGGAACAGAGAGCCCCGTATCGGAACAACCGTTTCGAAACAGAGCTAACCGTTTCGATGCGCAGGTTCGTTTCATAACAACTCAGGCTCGTTTCGGAACACTGGTTCACAAAGGCAAAATGTTTCAAAAAAGGCCTCAATGTTTCGAAACACCAAGGCCATTTCAGGCCACCGTTTCGAAACAGGCAACGGTGTTTCGAAACACATGGCCCTGTAATGTTTCAAAATGTTGTTTAAACTTGATTTAAACTGACTGAAACCATCACGACACATGCCCAACCAAGGTGGAAACTCAAATACTCATCAAAGCTGACTTACACGAAGCATAGGCAACAACATAGCTTCATTCTCAAAAGCAATGAGACTAGAAGCATGCTTCCTAAGAGTTAAAAACACCAAAAGGCTAAAATCCAAATGCAAGCATAAACCAAAACTTAAAGGCCATTTACAAGTCCAAATATGCATCTCAAACTTGCACAAAACCAGAAATTAACAAACCAATAGCATTCATTGCATTGGACACCCTCATTGCCTTTATTACACTAGTTCAAGAACACAACGTACTTTAAGAAAATATCTTGGTAAGTTTCCCTTGAAGATGTTGCCTCCAAAAGCTTAATTGTCTGTATTGATGAACAAAGAGAGCATAAGCATACAAGCTTAGTGAGGATTGCTCAACACCATAAGCATCATTAGTGCGCAAAAACATATTTCGTTCTTTTGAAAGCATTATGCCTTTCTTGACAAAACATGCACGTTAACATCAATCTTATCGTATTAAACATCATGCAACATAATTCATATAAATTCAGAAACTAAACCATTGCTACATGTATTCAAAGCCTTCCAAGCATAAACACCATTATGCTAAGCTTTAATTAAAACATCCATCTTTCAAAATATGCATTAATATCTTTTCCACAATAACTCATTTCATTATATTGGCTCGCAAGTGATAAGAAACAATTCAAAACATATAACGGATACACAGATTACCAAGGGTTGTCCCAAACCCTTCATACACTCTACCGACATTAGAAGGCTCACACACGAGAGCGACCCTCCATCGTTGTGACAGCCGTGGTAGAGTATTCGGTACAATCACAACCCCTCAACACCACTCATCGGTAGATGTATAACCAACTAACGGGAGACGGGACACACACAAGGTTCGCACCTGGGAGTTACCCTCAACCGTTACAACCTTAAACAATCTGAGAATAAAATTCACTTTACTTACTTCAAAACTTAGTAAAGCGTTTCAAGCTCCTACTAAGTTCTCAAAACCTTTTCTAAAACATTTCCATGCTGGAAAATCAAGTTCCACTCACCAACTTGCGAAACCACGCTTGCCGACGCAATTATTGATCGTTCGAAGCCTCTAAAACCACTTTGTTTTCTTCTGTAATAATATCCCATGTTTTCAACACACCAAAACAACGTTTCAATGCATTAAAATGCATCCAAAACACCAGCACTCACAAGAAATCCCGCACCCCTGCTCTAAAGCATCAAAACACCCATTCGAAACAACCGAAAACTCAATCGATTGACCTCTAACCTTAGCCCAGCCATTACCCAACTCATCCAACACATTTTATGCATTAATCAACATCTAAAAACAACATAAAACCATCCTTATACCTCCAGCAACTCGAATTTCTCAAGAACACCCCAAAAACTCAACCAAAAACACCTCAAAAATCAAGAAACTCAAGAATTTCGGGATCTCTATGATTAAGACACCACTTCATCACCAAAAACCTTTTAAAACTCATTTAGAAACATCCTCAAACCAGCCAAATCAAACAAGATCCGAAAATCATATTAAAATCCAATTTTCTAACAAGATTTCAATAGTTTATCAAACTAACAACAAAACCTCAAAAAATCACTAATAAAGAGTGAAATATCTTTGGAATTTCATTAAAGAAACTAGATTAGAGGGTTAGCATGAAATTTACATCCAATCCTTGCTTCTCCTCTAATTTGGCAAGATTAGCTTGAAGAAACTTGAAGGAAAATTGTAACCCCCTTAACCCGGTCTAGACGGTTGACCCGAATTAAGAAAGTCACACGGGGAAAACCAAAGTCAACCCGAAAGTCAACCTTGATTAACGACCCTTTTTTTTTCTTTTTAATCTTGTCTAGATGCACATTAACCTTAATTGTGATCATACAAACAACATATCAAAAGATCACAAACATCAGAGATCAAACAGGGACCCAATTGAACAAATTACAACTTTAGGGACCATATTGTAATTTCTGATAAATTAAGGGTCTTAACCCAAATTAAAGTTACCATCTTGAAATTAGTCAGGTTTCATGCTTCTCTGTGAAATTTCAGCTCAAACGGACATTCCAAACTCATACAATTGATCAAACATGATTCAGGACCAAAACGTAATCAAAACGAAACATCCAAAGATACTTTTAACTGATTTTAACGGTCGGGTATTGATACGCCACGTGTAGTATCGATACTCGGGGAAGGCAGAAACCAAACTCTAGCAGAGGTATCGATACCTTCCCCCTGGTATCGATACTCCATTCATATGGTATCGATACTTGTTCAGAGGTATCGATACCCCTGGGCAGAAACATGCATATTTGGCTCAGGTGTATCGATACCCAAGCCCGAGTATCGATACCCCTGCCTGGAAACAACTCGAAAACAGCATCAAACATGCATTAAGCACCAAATTAACATCACCAAACCATATCATTTAATCATACAACATGCAAGGACCTCAATTGCATCAACAATTCAACATTTAAACATCACATGAGAAAAGCCCCAATTCGTATAGCATGCTTCCTACTTAAGCTATCATTCAAGCAATAAACCTTCATGAGCAAGCAATAGGAATTCAATCCAAAAACCAGCAGTTCAACAATCAATTAACATCCATAGGGAGTCTCAAACACCTCCCAAAACATACACATTGGTCCCCCATTGCCAAATCAACCAAAAGCTAAAATGTTTAACAAAACCTTCCATACATTGAGCTTTACTTGAACTTGTTTGCTTGCCTTCTCTTGCTGCCCTCAATGTACTCTAATGCTCTGCATTATTGAATCAAGAAAACGAGAGAGCGTAAGCCAAAGCTTAGTGAGGAGTGCTCTTTCAAAACCATTCAATAATGCAATTAAAACCATTTGTAAATCATGCTTATATTCAATCTTTTCACATGCTCAAAGCATACTTTAAATCAAGCAATTCCATGCTTCCACATTTCATTTTAACAAGCATCTCATGCTTCAACATAAACATTAAAACATGCATCTCATGCATCTCAATGTACTATACATGTCATATTGGCTCAAGTGATACATTTCATTTATGAAATCAAGTTCAACAACTTTCCCCAAGGACTTTTAAACACCTTGGCCCCAAGGACTTTTAAACACCTTGGCCATGGACTTTTAAACACCATGAAAGGACCACACAAGGACTTTTAACCACCTTTGTGTCCGTAGCTTGAATTACCCCAAGGACTTTTAAACACCTTGGCCCCAAGGACTTTTAAACACCTTGGCCCCATGGACTTTTAAACACCATGGAAAGGAGCACCTAAGGACTTTTAACCACCTTAGAGTCCGCAACAAGATTCATCCAAGGACTTTTAAACACCTTGATGATCTTAGATAACAAGGCTCACTCAAGGACTTTTAACCACCTTAGTGACCTTCGCTTTTACAAACCATCACTTGCCAATATACATTTTATACATCATATAATCCACTGTTTTAAAGCAATTAAACCAAGCCATTTCATCATGCATTTCGAAGCATTAAATCATCATTTAACAATGCATTAAAACAAGGTACTCCTAACTAGAGTTACCTTCATCACATGGCTTTAATCATCAGCATAAATCATGCTAAAACATCAGCAATTAACATGCTAAAACATGCTTTCCAAAACAGTAGCAAATCATGCAAAATCATCATTTCACATTCCATCAAAACATGGCCACCACTTAAAGAGAGTAATCCGAAAACTTACACTTGAGCTTAGCAAAGTTGTTTAGACTTAAACTAAGCCCCCAAACCTTGGTTTCAAAGCCGAAAACCATTTTCTCAAATCCACTCACCGATTTTCCACTTTGCTTCAAGCCAAAGCACCAAATCAAGCCTCCGGATCAACAATTCTTGGATCCAAGGATGCCTCCCCTGTTTCAACACATTAAAGCAGAGGATTAATGCATCATCATGCATTAATTGCTTCAATGAAAGCATCTAAACTCGCTGCTCTCACTAAACCTCCATTTTCGGCCACCAAACACAACCGAAAATGCATCCGAAACACTTCTAAACAAAGCCCAGCCACAAACCAGCAAAACCTCACTTCCATTAACATCATTTAACATCTAAAAACAACCTACAACCATCCTTATACCTCCAGCAACACCAGATCCACAAGATCACCACAAAAGCTACCTTAAAACACAAGCTAAAATTAGGAAACCCAACCTATCCGGGATTGCATCAACCAAGACTCATTTCCACATCAATTTAATGATCATTTAACATCAAAAACACTTCTCAAAACACAGATTTAACAGATCAAACGAAAATCAAGTGAAATCATCAAGATCTTGCATAATTAGCCAAGATCCATAAATCAACCTTAAAACCTTTAATCAATTATCAAATTAGGATTGAAAACTTTAGGAATTTCATTAAAGAACTTGAAGTTCAGAGGAGAAGGACGTTCTTACCTCCAAACTTGAGTTTCTCCTCTTTTTGGAATAGAAAAGCTTGATGAAACTTGAAGCAATTGAAGAGGATTTGAAGACACAATGATTTGCAATCAATTGAGAGTTGAAAGAATGATTTTAGGTGAGAAAATCAAAACAAGATCTCTGGAAAATGAGTGTTTGGGTTGAGAGAAAAAGATAGAGAGAAAATAGGTAGTTAAATGAGAAAATAGCTAAAATTGGATTTTCCCTCCTTTTGATTCTTTTAAAATCAGAATTATGAGTTAAAATATCTTAGAAAAATCTGGAGAAACTCCCTTTGGGTAAATAGCTCCTTAAAGATTCAAAGTTTCAACCCTTTATAAAATAGCCACCAAACTTTCAAAAATTACATTTTAGTCACTAGCCAAAATGTCACACTTCCGAAACTCATTTTCCAAAATTGATTTCACAGTTCACTTAATTATAATAAAAGATGATTTTAGAACATTTTTCCTTAATTTTTATGCAACCTGAACTAGGCTTTCCTAATTTAACCTCTTACGATTCAAACAGCACTTTGACCAACCGGTCAACGCCCAAGACTTCCAAGCCCAAAACCGGGGCGTTACAACTCTCCCCCCCTTAAGAAATTTCGTCCTCGAAATTTACCTGAAGGAAAGAGATAAGGAAACTGCTTCAGCATATCATCCTTCCGCTCCCACGTGGCTTCCTCAACACCGCGATGCTTCCACAGCACCTTCACCAACTCAATGGTCTTGCCACGAAGAACTTTGCTATCTGAATCCAGAACCTTCACCGGTTCCTCATCATAGGTCAAATCCGGATTCAATTCCACTTCCTCCACAGGCAACACATGCGAAGGATCAGATCTATACCTCCGGAGCATAGAAACATGGAACACATCATGAATCTTCTCTAGCTCCTGAGGTAACCTCAACCGATACGCAACAGGACCCACACGCTCAACAACCTCATACGGTCCAATGTATCTAGGGCTCAGCTTACCCTTCCGCCCAAACCTCATCACCTTCTTCCAAGGCGAAACCTTCAAGAACACGCGATCACCCACCGCAAACTCTATCTCCTTACGCTTCAAATCCGCATAAGACTTCTGCCGATCAGAAGCAGCCTTCAACCGCTCACAAATGAGCTTCACCTTCTCGGTGGTACCTTTCAACAAAGCAGGCATCGAAACCAACTTTTGACCAGTTTCAGCCCAACACAGAGGAGTCCTACACTTCCTCCCATACAGAGCCTCATAAGGTGCCATCTGTATACTCGCCTGAAAACTGTTGTTGTAAGCGAACTCAACCAAGGGCAGATGCTTCTCCCAAGAACCTTGGAACTCTATCACACAGCATCTCAACATATCCTCCAAAATCTGAATAACTCGCTCAGACTGGCCATCCGACTGAGGATGATAGGATGTACTGAAATGCAACCTTGTACCCAGAGCTTGATGCAAACACTGCCAAAAACGCGATGTGAACCTCGGATCCCTATCCGACACGATCGACTTAGGCACACCATGCAACCTCACAACCTCAGCAATGTACAGCTCTGCCAACTTATCCAAAGAGAACGTAGTATGCACAGGCAAGAAATGCGCACACTTCGTCAGGCGATCCACAATCACCCAAACAGAATTCTTCTTCGATGGAGACAAAGGCAAACCAGATACAAAATCCATGGTAACCCTCTCCCACTTCCATTTAGGGATTTTCAACGGTTGCAACAAACCAGAAGGAACCTGATGTTCAGCCTTAACTCGCTGACACACCAAACACTTGCTTACAAACTCTGCCACATCCTTCTTCAAGCCCACCCAATAGTACTCATCACGAAGATCGCGATACATCTTTGTACTACCAGGATGCATAGCAAAAGGACTACTATGACCTTCAGCTAGAATAGCACGCCTCAACTCAGCATCTGCAGGCACTACTATCCGACTACCAAAACACAACACCCCATCCTCATTAAAGCAGAAATCCGAAGGTCTACCCTCCGCGATATCCTGAACATGAGACACCAAGGAATCATCCAACAACTGCTTATCCTTGATCAACTGAACCAACGAAGGTTTCACTTGCAACTCAGCAACAAGACCACCATCCTGCGATATGCTCAAGCTAGCAAACATAGCCCTCAGCTCAACAGCTACCTTCCTACTCAAGGCATCCGCAACAACATTGGCCTTTCCAGGATGATACTCTATCGTCAGATCATAATCCTTGAGCAACTCCAACCAACGTCGCTGCCTGAGATTCAACTCCTTCTGAGACATCAGATACCTCAAACTCTTGTGATCCGTGTACACAGTACACTTCTCACCATACAGATAATGCCTCCAGATCTTCAGAGCAAAAACCACTGCAGCCAACTCAATATCATGCGTAGGATAATTGCGCTCATGCACCTTCAACTGCCGCGACGCATAAGCCACAACCTTACCCTCTTGCATCAGCACACACCCCAAACCAACATAGGATGCATCACTGTAGACTACGAACTCTTTCCCTGATTCAGGTTGAATCAAGATAGGAGCTTGCGTCAAAGCCATCTTCAACTTCTCAAAAGCTTGCTGCCTCGCTTCTGTCCACTCATACTTAACATCTTTCTGCAGCAACTTCGTCAAAGGAGCAGCAACCTTGGAAAAACCATCTACAAACCTCCGGTAGTATCCTGCCAAACCAAGGAAACTACGAACCTCCTGGACAGACTTAGGAACCTTCCAATTCATCACTGCTTCAATCTTCTGAGGATCAACACGAATCCCCTCAGCTGAGACCACATGCCCAAGAAAAACAACCTCTTTAAGCCAAAACTCACACTTGCTCAACTTAGCATAAAGCTGATTCTCCAACAAAGCTTGCAACACAACTCGCAAATGCTCTTCGTGCTCTTCCTCGGTACGCGAGTACACAAGGATATCATCAATGAACACCACAACGAACTTGTCTAGGTATTCATGAAAAACATGATTCATCATGTCCATGAAAGCAGCAGGAGCATTTGTCAGACCAAACGGCATCACAAGGAACTCATAATGCCCATACCTTGTCCTGAAAGCTGTCTTAGGCACATCCACATCCTTCACCTTCAACTGGTAATACCCTGACCTCAAGTCAATCTTAGAGAACACAGCAGCTCCCCGAAATTGATCAAAGAGATCATCAATCCTCGGCAAAGGATACCGATTCTTGATAGTCAACTTGTTCAGCTGACGGTAATCAATGCACATCCTCATCGTGCCATCTTTCTTCTTCACAAACAAGACAGGAGCACCCCAAGGCAAAACACTCGGCCGGATGAAACCACGATCAAGCAGCTCTTGCAACTGCGTCTTCAGCTCCTTCAGCTCCTTAGGTGCCATTCTATAGGGAGTAATGGACACATGAGTGGTATTCTCATACAGCTCAATACCAAACTCCACCTCGCGATTAGGAGGTAAACCAGGCAACTCTTCAGGAAAAACATCAGGAAACTCCTTCACAACCCTGATATCCTGCACCCTCAGCTCCTTCGAACTGGGATTCATCACGAAAGCTAGAAAAGCTTCACAACCTTGCCTCAGTATCCTGCTCGCCTCCAAGGTAGAAACAACATTGGCAAGAAACTTCACATTCTCACCAACCACCACCACTTCATAATCATCCGCAAGCTTAAGCGAAACCCGCTTATTCTCACAATCCACAACAGCACGATGCTCAGCAAGCCAATCCATACCAAGGATCACATCAAAACCATAAAAGGGCAACTCCATAAGATCAACAAGAAAGACATGCTCTTGAACAACCAAAGGACACCTTCTATAAAGCTTACGAGTCACAACAGTTTCACCAAAAGAACTAGTGACTCTAACACCAACATCCAAAGACTCAACAGGCAAACCAAGCAACTCAGCATGCTCACGAAGAATGTATGAATGCGTAGATCCAGAATCAATCAAAGAAAGCAATGACAAGGATTGCAAAGTAAAGGTACCTGCAATCACATCAGCATCATTCCTTCCCTCGCGCTGTGCATACACCCTCGCTTGGCCTCCACCCTCAGGTTGAATAGCCACAACATGAGCTACTCCACGCCCACCTTCCTCTCGCCTCTGAAAATTACCACGGCCGCGCCCACGACCTCTCTGCGGTGCTACAACAACAGGAGCACGCTCTTGACCACCAGCCAACCTCGGACAATCACGTCTCAGATGATCAGCTGAACCACAGTTCCAGCACTCATAACCATCTGCCAACACAGGAGCTTGCACCTCCCTTCCAGCACGAGGACAGTCACGCTTCAAGTGACCACGCGAACCGCAGATCCAGCAAGCACTAGGGTCAGCTCTAGCATTGCCACCCCTAGCAGGTGCACCTCCACCTCTCTTAGACGAGGACTGAAACCTCTGATCACGCCCTCTCTTGTTCCGACCACCAGAACTATACTCCGCAGTTCTCTTCCCATAACTAGCTCCAGCACCCTTAGCAGACAAACTCAGATTCATCTCAATGTCCTTGGATCGACTAACCAACACATCAAAATCATTGTACTCCGCAGCCAACATATAGGTCTTGACTTCCGTCACCAAGCCATAACGGAACCTTTCGCACCTCTCGCGCTCATCAGGTATCAGCTCCGGTGCATACTGGCTAAGACGTACGAACTGTACCTCATACTCAGCCACACTCATGCTCCCTTGGGTCAGAGACATGAATTCACGCTTCTTCTCATCCAGATATCTAACTCCCAGATGTCTCCTCTTAAACGCATGCTGAAAGAACGTCCAAGTAACATCAGCATCAGCCATCCCAGAGATTGTGGTCGTCCACCACGTATAAGCATCACCTTGCAGTAGTGACACCACACATCCCAGCTTTTGCACATCAGTGCAACTCATCTGTCCCAAGACACGCTTGGTACTCTCCAACCATGCTTCTGACCTCTCTGCTGACATACCCCTAAACTCAGTCCCACCAAGACTGCGCAAACGTTCCAAGGGTAGTCTAGCTCCAGCATCTCCCTGATGCCCAGCTCCTTGAGCTCCAGCTACTGCTGCTCGAAAAGCACCCGCAATAGCTTGTACCAGCACAGACATGTCAAGCATCGCTTGCCCCTGACCAGCTTCAGGTCCTGCAGCTCTAGCACCAGCTGCCTCAGCTCCAGCTCTTTCCCTCTCCGCACCACCACCACCAGGTGGAGGAGGAGGTATCACAGCACTACCCGTGTACTCATCATTCACATTCCCTTCCGGGGTCGTAGCTCTCGCGCTACTCCTTAACTCTCTACGTGGTGCCATACTATTACCATGCATAACAATACAAAATAAAACAAGTTAGGACCAGCAAGGTAAGCAAATTCCAAGTATTCAAGCTCAATTCTTTCAAAAACAACATCATCTCTTTAGCTTTTGTTTGGCAATGGGTACCCTCATCATGCATCATCACAACATGCATCACATATACATCATCATCACAAATCACTGAACATGCTTTCACTCAACAAGCATACCAACCAAACCATGCTTCAATCATGCATACACACATTCCCAATTACTCGAGAACTCAGCTCTGATACCACCAAATGTAACCCCCTTAACCCGGTCTAGACGGTTGACCCGAATTAAGAAAGTCACACGGGGAAAACCAAAGTCAACCCGAAAGTCAACCTTGATTAACGACCCTTTTTTTTCTTTTTAATCTTGTCTAGATGCACATTAACCTTAATTGTGATCATACAAACAACATATCAAAAGATCACAAACATCAGAGATCAAACAGGGACCCAATTGAACAAATTACAACTTTAGGGACCATATTGTAATTTCTGATAAATTAAGGGTCTTAACCCAAATTAAAGTTACCATCTTGAAATTAGTCAGGTTTCATGCTTCTCTGTGAAATTTCAGCTCAAACGGACATTCCAAACTCATACAATTGATCAAACATGATTCAGGACCAAAACGTAATCAAAACGAAACATCCAAAGATACTTTTAACTGATTTTAACGGTCGGGTATCGATACGCCATGTGTAGTATCGATACTCGGGGAAGGCAGAAACCAAACTCTAGCAGAGGTATCGATACCTTCCCCCTGGTATCGATACTCCATTCATATGGTATCGATACTTGTTCAGAGGTATCGATACCCCTGGGCAGAAACATGCATATTTGGCTCAGGTGTATCGATACCCAAGCCCGAGTATCGATACCCCTGCCTGGAAACAACTCGAAAACAGCATCAAACATGCATTAAGCACCAAATTAACATCACCAAACCATATCATTTAATCATACAACATGCAAGGACCTCAATTGCATCAACAATTCAACATTTAAACATCACATGAGAAGAGCCCCAATTCGTATAGCATGCTTCCTACTTAAGCTATCATTCAAGCAATAAACCTTCATGAGCAAGCAATAGGAATTCAATCCAAAAACCAGCAGTTCAACAATCAATTAACATCCATAGGGAGTCTCAAACACCTCCCAAAACATACACATTGGTCCCCCATTGCCAAATCAACCAAAAGCTAAAATGTTTAACAAAACCTTCCATACATTGAGCTTTACTTGAACTTGTTTGCTTGCCTTCTCTTGCTGCCCTCAATGTACTCTAATGCTCTGCATTATTGAATCAAGAAAACGAGAGAGCGTAAGCCAAAGCTTAGTGAGGAGTGCTCTTTAAAAACCATTCAATAATGCAATTAAAACCATTTGTAAATCATGCTTATATTCAATCTTTTCACATGCTCAAAGCATACTTTAAATCAAGCAATTCCATGCTTCCACATTTCATTTTAACAAGCATCTCATGCTTCAACATAAACATTAAAACATGCATCTCATGCATCTCAATGTACTATACATGTCATATTGGCTCAAGTGATACATTTCATTTATGAAATCAAGTTCAACAACTTTCCCCAAGGACTTTTAAACACCTTGGCCCCAAGGACTTTTAAACACCTTGGCCATGGACTTTTAAACATCATGAAAGGACCACACAAGGACTTTTAACCACCTTTGTGTCCGTAGCTTGAATTACCCCAAGGACTTTTAAACACCTTGGCCCCAAGGACTTTTAAACACCTTGGCCCCATGGACTTTTAAACACCATGGAAAGGAGCACCTAAGGACTTTTAACCACCTTAGAGTCCGCAACAAGATTCATCCAAGGACTTTTAAACACCTTGATGATCTTAGATAACAAGGCTCACTCAAGGACTTTTAACCACCTTAGTGACCTTCGCTTTTACAAACCATCACTTGCCAATATACACTTTATACATCATATAATCCACTGTTTTAAAGCAATTAAACCAAGCCATTTCATCATGCATTTCGAAGCATTAAATCATCATTTAACAATGCATTAAAACAAGGTACTCCTAACTAGAGTTACCTTCATCACATGGCTTTAATCATCAGCATAAATCATGCTAAAACATCAGCAATTAACATGCTAAAACATGCTTTCCAAAACAGTAGCAAATCATGCAAAATCATCATTTCACATTCCATCAAAACATGGCCACCACTTAAAGAGAGTAATCCGAAAACTTACACTTGAGCTTAGCAAAGTTGTTTAGACTTAAACTAAGCCCCCAAACCTTGGTTTCAAAGCCGAAAACCATTTTCTCAAATCCACTCACCGATTTTCCACTTTGCTTCAAGCCAAAGCACCAAATCAAGCCTCCGGATCAACAATTCTTGGATCCAAGGATGCCTCCCCTGTTTCAACACATTAAAGCAGAGGATTAATGCATCATCATGCATTAATTGCTTCAATGAAAGCATCTAAACTCGCTGCTCTCACTAAACCTCCATTTTCGGCCACCAAACACAACCGAAAATGCATCCGAAACACTTCTAAACAAAGCCCAGCCACAAACCAGCAAAACCTCACTTCCATTAACATCATTTAACATCTAAAAACAACCTACAACCATCCTTATACCTCCAGCAACACCAGATCCACAAGATCACCACAAAAGCTACCTTAAAACACAAGCTAAACTTAGGAAACCCAACCTATCCGGGATTGCATCAACCAAGACTCATTTCCACATCAATTTAATGATCATTTAACATCAAAAACACTTCTCAAAACACAGATTTAACAGATCAAACGAAAATCAAGTGAAATCATCAAGATCTTGCATAATTAGCCAAGATCCATAAATCAACCTTAAAACCTTTAATCAATTATCAAATTAGGATTGAAAACTTTAGGAATTTCATTAAAGAACTTGAAGTTCAGAGGAGAAGGACGTTCTTACCTCCAAACTTGAGTTTCTCCTCTTTTTGGAATAGAAAAGCTTGATGAAACTTGAAGCAATTGAAGAGGATTTGAAGACACAATGATTTGCAATCAATTGAGAGTTGAAAGAATGATTTTAGGTGAGAAAATCAGAACAAGATCTCTGGAAAATGAGTGTTTGGGTTGAGAGAAAAAGATAGAGAGAAAATAGGTAGTTAAATGAGAAAATAGCTAAAATTGGATTTTCCCTCCTTTTGATTCTTTTAAAATCAGAATTATGAGTTAAAATATCTTAGAAAAATCTGGAGAAACTCCCTTTGGGTAAATAGCTCCTTAAAGATTCAAAGTTTCAACCCTTTATAAAATAGCCACCAAACTTTCAAAAATTACATTTTAGTCACTAGCCAAAATGTCACACTTCCGAAACTCATTTTCCAAAATTGATTTCACAGTTCACTTAATTATAATAAAAGATGATTTTAGAACATTTTTCCATAATTTTTATGCAACCCGAACTAGGCTTTCCTAATTTAACCTCTTACGATTCGAACAGCACTTTGACCAACCGGTCAACGCCCAAGACTTCCAAGCCCAAAACCGGGGCGTTACAAAAATGGGAGAAATTAACATGGAAAAGATGAAAATCAAAAGAGGATTTGAGAGAAATGAATTTTTGGAAAATTGAGAGAAAATGGAGAGTGTTTGGCTGAAGTGAAAGTGAAAAGTAAAAAGCTCGTCAAAAATTTTGTTAACCGATTAACTAACTCTCATTTAATTAATTAATTAAAAGCCTTTTTAATTATTTAATAAACATTTAAAACACATGCCAAATTAGGGAAAAGACATAATTTCCAAGTAGCTCCTTAAAGATTCTAAGATTTTGACTCTTCTTGAAAAACACATTTTCCTAACTTTTAATTCTTTACATTTTGGTCACTGCCCAAAATGTATACATTCGAAAACCCATTTTGTAAAACTGATTTAACCAACCTCTTAAATATAATTTTAGAGGATTTTAGGAATTTTTATCATATTTTATCCCATCCCGAACCTTGATTTACCTAAACCACCTTTTAACGGATCGAACAACCGACATCGGTTCCACCGACCCAACCCGACTCGCCAAAACATATTAGCCCAAAACCAGGGCGTTACAACTCTCCCCCACTTAGGAAATTTCATCCTCGAAATTTTACCTGAAGGAAAAAGATGTGGGAATTGCCTAAGCATGTCCGACTTGCTTTCCCACATGGCTTCCTCAACACCTCGGTGTTGCCGCAACACCTTCACAAGCTCAATCGTCTTGCCACGAAGAACTTTACTACTCGTATCCAAAATTCTCATTGGTTCCTCATCATTGGATAAATCCGGATTCAACCCAACTTCCTCAACTGGCATCACATGCAAAGGATCCGATCTATACCTCTGTAACATAGATACATGAAACACATCTTGAATCTTTCCCAACTCGGAAGGCAAGCTCAACCGATAAGCCACAGGACCAACTCGCTCCACAACCTCATATGGTCCAATAAACTATGGACTAAGCTTTCCTTTACGTCCGAACCTCATCACCTTCTTCAAAGGAGATACCTTAAGGAACACGTGATCTCCAACCGCAAACTCAATCTCTTTACGCTTTAGACTGCATAAGACTTCTGACGATTCGATGCAGCCTTCAACCGCTCACATATCAGCTTCACTTTCTCATTTGTTCCCTTTAACATATTCGGCAAGGAAAGCAACTTTTGCCCTGCCTTAGCTCAACAAAGAGGCGTTCTACACTTTCTCCCATACAGGGCCTCATACGGTGCCATCTGAATACTTGCCTGAAAGCTGATATTATAAGCAAACTCAACTAACGGCAAATGTTTTTCCCAAGAACCTTGGAAATGAATCACACAACATTGCAATATATCCTTCAGCACCTGGATAACTCGTTTTGGTTGCCCATCCGATTACAAATGATATGACGTGCTGAAATTCAACTACGTACCCAACGTCTGATGCAAACATTCCCAAAACCTCGTTGTGAACCTCGGATCCCTATCCAACACTATGGACTTGGGCACCCCGTTCAAACACACAATCTCAGCAATATACTGTAACCCCCTTAACCCGGCCCAGACGGTTGACCCGAATTAAGAAAGTCACACGGGGAAAACCAAAGTCAACCCGAAAGTCAACCTTGATTAACGACCTTTTTTTTCTTTTTAATCTTGTCTAGATGCACATTAGCCCTAATTGTGATCACTCAAACATCATACTCAAAGATCACAAACATCAGAGATCAAACAGGGACCCAATTGAACAAATTACAACTTTAGGGACCAAATTGTAAATTCTGAAAACTTTAAGGACTTAACTAGATTTTAAGTTACCAACTTAAAATTAATCATGTTTCATGCTTCTCTGCCAAATTTCAGCTCAAACGGACATCCCAAGCTCATACAATTGCACATACAAGATTCAGGACCAAAATGCAAACATTCGAAACATTTAACTGCCAAAGTCAGCCCCCAACGGTCACCCGTTCCGAAACCGGCAGAGCCCGTTTCGAAACGCGGGGCTGTTCCGCAACGCGTATCGAAACAGGTGACTGGCAGAATGCTTTCCGTTTCGAAACAGGCTCTACCGTTTCGGACGCCTGGGCTGATTCAGGGCATCCGTTCCGAAACGGTAGTCCCTGTTCCGAAACGCCCTGCACATAATGCAGAAAAAGACATGCTTAAACACGCAATTGACCATTCGAACATACTCCAATTGCCACCAAACTTTACCAACATGCAATTCAACATATATGAGACATACTTGCATCAACAATTCAACAAAATATCAACATATATGAAAAACCCCAAATCTATAGGCATGCTTCCTACACAAGCAACCATTCAAGCATAAATCTCCAAATCAATCTCATAAAAGCCAAATACATGTTCCAACAACATCAACAACATAAAACCATTCTTGTCCGAACATATTCGAACACATAAACCTCAACCCAAGAGATTCTACCCCCATTGCCTTTATTAACTATAGCTATTCACCGAGACATACATCTCAATTGGAGTCCTCCTTGAATCCCTTGCTTCTCGCTGTCCAAACTTCAAGAATCTGCATTGATGGACAAAAAGGAGCGTAAGCACATAATGCTTAGTGAGGAATGCTCAAAACCAAAACACCATCAATGCAGCGGGTCACAAAGCATTTTTAAAACAAACCCGAATTGTTTACCAAGCAAAGTTTGAAAACTCCTTTTCAACAACATGCTTAAAACCATGCATTACACATACATGAAAACCAACCCTTAGCTTAGCAAGCTAAGAAAACCTTTTCAAAGCACAACTTGCAAAATCATCCATTTAACCATTCCACGCATAAACACCATATGCAAAACTAAATTCAAAACCTTGGAAAACACTTCCATTTCACAACATACCTTTCTTATACTTGAAAACCATTCAAGCAAGAAACCCTTTAAAACCATTTGCTCAATCAATCCAACACATGCATTAACCAAAGGCAACTTATGAACCACAACATCATCATCACATGCCTTTTAAAACAAGTCTTAACAAGACTCCAATGCATTTAAGAGATTCCATGCACACATGCATCATTTACCAAATGATTATCAATACTTGTTCAACTTAACAAGCAACCATGCCTTCACAAGCATTATACACTTTTCATGCAACCATGCATTCACAAGCACTATACACTTTTCATGCAACCATGCATCTTTTCAAGCATTAAACACTTTTCATGCAACCATGCATCTTTTCAAGCATATCATGCTTCTTTATAATCAAGAACATCATATTGGCTTCCAAGTGATCAACCACATCCACTTTTCAACTCAACACCCGATCGGATACGCGGATCACAAGCGTTGTCCCCCACGCTTCATACACACTACCAATCCAAGGTCTCCAAATGGACTTTTAAACACCATTTGACTTCAACATCCTAAGGTTCCCATGTATGGACTTTTAAACACCATACAACCTTAGCTTTTCCCGAGGTTCCCATGTATGGACTTTTAAACACCATACAACCTCAACTTTTCCCAAGGTTCCCATGTATGGACTTTTAAACACCATACAACCTTGACATGCACAAGATTCCCATGTATGGACTTTCAAACACCATACAACCTTTGCATCACCGATTGGTAGTTGTATAACATCACTAACGAGATCCGGGACACCCTACACAAGATCCACACATGGACTTTACACCTCCATTGTGATCTTAACAAGCACAAGGTTCTCATATATGGACTTTTAACCACCATATAACCTTTGCTTAACCAAGGTCCTCGAATGGGCATTCCACCTCCATTATGACCTTAACCATCTCGTTAGGATACTTGAAGGGAGTTTACCGGTTCACACTTAACCACTCCACCTCCAAGGCGACTTTATTCACGGTGCACCCAATCCTATAGCCGGCTAACTATATCCGATCAAAGAAACCAAGAACCACTTACATCACTTGCCAATATAACCACCTTACCACATTAGTCCAATGATTCACATGCATAACCATAATGCAAAAACCATCATTTACCATCATTAATCCACTGTTTTTAAGCATTACACAAAGCCATTGAACAACATGCAACACCATGCATCAAAACCACATTTTCAATGTATAAAACCAAGGATCTCTTACCTTGAGCATCCTTCACATATGGCTTTCAAAACCAGCATTAGACCATGCCAAAATATGCTTTCAAAATAGAATTTAAATCATGCAAAACACATGCATTTCAATCATCAACCACAATTGCTTTAAAAGCCATTTCATAACACAAACCAAGAAAGAAATCCATTTACTTACTCTTGAGCTTAGCAAAGTTGTTTAGACTTATACTAAGCTCCCAAAACCTTCAAACCTTGGTTAAAAAGCTGAAAACCCAACTTCACTCACCGATACACAAAACAAGGCTAACCAACAAGCCTTCCAAGCATCCGAAACCTTCCGCAACACCTCCAAAGCTCATGGATCAAACTCCCCTGTTTCAAGCACACAAAAACAGAGCATTAATGCATCTTTATGCATTAGAAACACCAGCAACTCAACACAACTCGCTGCTCATCACAAATCCAACAATTCGGCTACCAAACACAACCGAAATCACCTCCAAACACTTCCAAAACTTAACCCAGCCAAGATCCATCACTTCTAACCATTTTTAAACATCAAATAACATCCAAAATGATCACAAACACATCCTTATACCTCCAGGTATAACAGATCACCAAAAACACTCCAAAAACAACCAAAAACTCAAGCCAAACTTAGGAAATTCAACCTATCCGGGATTGCATTGATTAAACCTCAACTTCTAATCAATTTAGCATTCATTTAACATCAATTTGACACCTCAAAACACTGCCCAAACAGATCACACGAAAATTCCACCAAAATCAAGCAAATCTTGCATTTTAAGCTAAAATCAAGATTTCAATTGAAAAGCCTTTAACAAATCACAAATCAAGGATTGAGAACTTAGGAATTTCAGTAAAGAACTGATAGTTTAGAGGAGAAGGACGTTCTTACCTCCAAACTTGAATTTCTCCTTTTTAGAACCAAAAAGCTTGATGAAACAACTTGCAAATGGTGAGGTTTTGTTGTAGAGATGATTAGGAATCCAAAGAGAATTGAAAAGGAAGATTTGAGTGACAAAATCAGAGGAGAAAATCTGGAGAAATGTGTTTGGGTTGAGAGAAAATGAGAGAAAAGGAAAATTGGGAGAAAAATGGAAAGTTAGTTATAAAATAGTCAAAATAACTTTCTCTCCTCTTTCTTTATGTTTAAAATCAGAATAAAGCCTTAAAATATCTTAGAAAAATCTGGAGAAACTCTTTTTGGAATAATAGCTCCTTAAAGATTCAAAGTTTCAATCCTTTATAAAATAGCCACGCAACTTTCAAAAATTACATTTTGGTCACTAGCCAAAATGTCAACCTTCCGAACCTCATTTTCCAAAATTGATTTCACAGTTCACTTTTACATATTAAAAGATGATTTTAGAACATTTTTCCATATTTTTAATGCAACCCGAACTAGGCTTTCCTAATTTCACCTTTATATATTCGATCAGCACTTTGACCGAACCGGTCAACGCCCAAAACTTCTGAGCCCAAAACCGGGGCGTTACAACTCTCCCCCCCTTAGGAAATTTCGTCCTCGAAATTTCAACTGGCGACAAGAGAACCACAACCTTCCCAAAGCAACACACAAGGCAACACAAAAGCCTCAACCATCACTGAACACATTCCACACAAAAACTCCACCAAACTCAACACCACCACATACTGTTCACAAAAATCCAGAACACTCAAAGATAACCATAACTTAACCTTTCACTTATCCGGACTGTACACAGCCCCAACATCAACCTGAAGAACTTCAACCTTTACAGCACACATCACTGCAACACACAACTCCCAAGACTCGTTTACACAGTGACACTAATCAAACCAAATCAGCCACTATGCAAACTTCTCTGCTTCTAAAACTCTTGCAAACTCCCAAACCTCTTCCAAAGATTTTCCCAACAAGCAAAAATTCTTAAGCATCAATTGCTTACCCAAACTCCTCAACGAAAGCTGACATTCCTTCACATCTGCCACTATTATAACCATAACAACTCACAAGAACTACTCACCCAGATTCCAAAATTTACATCACAACCCCAAAACAACTCCGCCAACCGTCCCACACACCACCAGCTGACTTCAAAAGAAGTTCACATACTCACAACCAACCAACCACTTCTCACAAGAATCCTTTCAAACAACAATGGCCTTCGACCTTTCATTGCCTATCCACCACAAGCTTTGACCACAACACTTGCCTTACTAGCACATCGCCCAACCTGACATACAGACCAACTCCTCAACTCCTCAAAGGTTGCTAAGAACCAACACTTACAAACACAACCTTTCCACAACAACTTAAATGCTAAGCTACCTCAGCACTTGGAAACACAACCACTAAACTGCAACATCACTTAGCACCAAGGAACTACCCCTTCCACTTAACTATTCAAACCACTTGACCGATTCTAACCTCAACCGGTACTCCTCACCACCAAACCACTAAACTCTTTAAGCAACAAACACTATCCTTCTACCAACAGGCTATACCACTCTCACTATCTCCAGCACTAGCTTAATATTCTCCACTACTTCTAACTTCCACTCAGCACCATCACTGTAACGCCCCGGTTTTGGGCTTAGAAGTCTTGGGCGTTGACCGGTCGGTCAAAGTGCTGTTCGAATCTTAAGAGGTGAATTTAAGAAAGCCTAGTTCGGGTTGCATTAAAAATATGGAAAAATGTTCTAAAATCATCTTTTAATATAATTAAGTGAACTGTGAAATCAATTTTGGAAAATGAGTTTCGGAAGGGTGACATTTTGGCTAGTGACCAAAATGTAATTTTCGAAAGTTTGGTGACTGTTTTATAAAGGGTTGAAACTTTGAATCTTTAAGGAGCTATTTACCCAAAGGGAGTTTCTCCAGATTTTTCTAAGATATTTTAAGTCTAAAATCTGATTTTAAATGATATTAAAAGTGGAGGGAAAGCCATTTGGCTACTTTTGGATTTTATAACCAACTTTTCCTAATTTTCTTTCTCTCATTTTCTCTCAACCCAAACACACCTTTTCCAGAGAATTGGATCTGATTTATTCACCTAAATCCCTCCTTTCAACTCTCATTTGATTCCTAATCAACATATCTTCAGAACCTCTTCAATTGCTACTTGTTTCAACAAGGATTTTGATTCCAAAAAAGAGGAGAAACTCAAGTTTGGAGGTAAGAACGTCCTTCTCCTCTAAACTATCAGTTCTTTACTGAAATTCCTAAGTTTTCAATCCTAAATTGATGTTTAATTAAAGGTTTTAAAGTGGTGAAATGGATCTTGGCTTATAATGCAAGATTTGATGATTTTTCATGATTTTCATTAGATCTGATTAATCTGTGATTTGAGATGTGTTTTTGATGATAAATGAACTCTAAATTGATAAGGAATTGAGTTTTGATTGATGCAATCCCGGATAGGTTGAGTTTCCTAAGTTTAGCTTGTGTTTCAAGGTTGTTTTTGAGGTGATCTTGGTGATCTGATGTTGCTGGAGGTATAAGGATGTTGATAGGTTGTTTTTAGATGTTATATGATGTTTATGGAAGTGTGGTTTTGCTGGTTTATGGCTGGGCTTTGTTTAGAAGTGGTTTGGATGCATTTTCGGTTGTGTTTGGTGGCCGAAAATGGAGGTTGAATGAGAGCAGCGAGTTTAGGTGCTTTCATTGAAGCAATTAATGCATGATGATGCATTAATCCTCTGCTTTGATGTGTTGAAACAGGGGAGGCATCTTTGGATCCAAGAGTTGTTGATCCGGAAGCTTGATTTGGTGCTTTGGCTTGAAGCAAAGTGGAAATTGGTGAGTGAAGTTGGGTTTTCAGATTTTAAAACCAAGGTTTGAAGGTTTTGGGAGCTTAGTCTAAGTCTAAACAACTTTGCTAAGCTCAAGTGTAAGTTTTCGGAATTTCTCTCTAGTGGTGGCCATGATTTTGTTGTGATGCAAAATGGTTATTTGCATGTTTTAATTACTGTTTTGAAAGCATGTTTTAGCATGGTTTTTGCTAATGTTGTAAGCCATATGTTGAAGGTAACTCTAGGTAGGAGTTCCTTGATTTTATACATTGAAATAATGGGGTTTGATGCTTTGAAATGCATGTTGAATATGGCTTGGTTTAATGCTTTAAAACAGTCGATTATATGATGAAAAAGATGTATAAATGCAAGTGATGTTTTGAAAATGTTAAGGTCACTAAGGTGGTTAAAAGTCCTTGAGTGAGCCTTGTTACTTAAGAACATCAAGGTGGTTAAAAGTCCTTGGATGATTCTTGTTGCGGACACTAAGGTGGTTAAAACTCCTTAGGTGATCCTTTCCATGGTGTTTAAAAGTCCATGGGGCCAAGGTGTTTAAAAGTCCTTGGGGTGATTCAAGCTATGGACACAAAGGTGGTTAAAAGTCCTTGTGTGGTCCTCATTCATGGTGTTTAAAAGTCCATGGCCAAGGTGTTTAAAAGTCCTTGGGGCCAAGGTGTTTAAAAGTCCTTGGGAAGTTGATGAACTTGTTTAAAGAAATGGAAATTGTCACTTGAGCCAATATGACATGTTATGTTTATGTTGAAGCATGAGATTGCTTGTTTAAAGTATGCTT
Source organism: Hibiscus tridactylites (assembly GCA_958450335.1). Taxonomy (NCBI): domain Eukaryota; kingdom Viridiplantae; phylum Streptophyta; class Magnoliopsida; order Malvales; family Malvaceae; genus Hibiscus; species Hibiscus tridactylites. The sequence goes on from OY288265.1 coordinate 62,326,761, forward strand.
TTGAGCATGTGCAAAGGTTGATTTTAAGCATGTTTATAAATGGTTTTTAATTGCATTATTGAATGGTTTTTAAGAGCATTCCTCACTAATCTTTTGCTTACGCTCTCTTCATTTTCTTAATTCAATAATGCAGAGCATTAAAGAACCTTGAGGGGCAGCAAGGAGGGCAAGCATTTAAGTTCAAGTAAAGCTCAATGTATGGAAGGTTTTATAAGCACTTTTTAGCTTTTGGGTAATTTGGCAATGGGGGACCAATGTGTATGTTTTGGGAGGTGTTTGGAACTCCCTAAGTATGTTGGATGATGTTTTAAATGCTGGTTTTTGTGTTGGATCATTATATGCTTGTTGTGGAAGTTTGTGCTTGAATAGCTAGCTTGTGTAGGAAGCATGCCTATAGAATTGGGGCTTTTTGCATATGATGTTGTTTTGATGAATCGTTGATGCAAGTATGTCCTATATATGTTGAATTGCATGCTGATAAAGTTTGGTAGCAATTGGAGCATGTTTGAATGATCAATTGCATGTTTTGGAATGCATTTGGAGCAATTCTGTGCAGGGCGTTTCGGAACAGTGTGCACCGTTTCGGAACGGGTGCCTTGAATGAACCCAGGGGTCCGAAACGGTATGCACCGTTTCGAAACGGTTTGGCCTCTGCCAGACCCCCGTTGCGGAACCCGTTGCGGAACGGCCCGTGTTTCGAAACAGGGTCAACCTGTTTCGGAACGGTCGACCGTTGGGGGCTGACATGGGCAGTTATATGTTTTGAATTGTTTGCGTTTTGGTCCTGAAACTTGTTTGTTCAATTGTATGAGTTTGGGAAGTCCTTTTGAGCTGAAATTTCACAGAGAAGCATGAAACCTGACTAATTTCAAGTTGGTAAGATTAATTTGGGTTAAGTCCTTTTAATTATCAGAAATTACAATTTGGTCCCTAAAGTTGTAATATGTTCAATTGGGTCCCTGTTTGATCTTTGATGTTTGTGATCTTTGAGTATGATGTTTGTGTGATCACCATTAGGGTTAATGTGCATCTAGATAAGATTAAAAAGAAAAAAAAGGGTCGTTAATCAAGGTTGACTTTCGGGTTGACTTTGGTTTTCCCCGTGTGACTTTCTTAATTCGGGTCAACCGTCTAGGCCGGGTTAAGGGGGTTACATTTGGTGGTATCAGAGCTGAATTCTCGAGTAATTGGGAATGAATGTATGCATGATTGAAGTATGTTTGGTTTGTATGCTTGTTGTATGAAAGCATGTTCAGTGGCTTGAGATGTTGATGCATTTGAGATGTATGCTGTGATGTTGCATGTTGAGGGTACCCATTGCCAAACAAAAGCTAAAGAAATGATGTTGATTTTGAATGAAATTGAGCTTGGATACTTGGATTGCTTACCTTGCTGGGCCTGACTTTGTTTATTTGTATTGTTATGCATGGTAAAAGTATGGCACCACGTAGAGAGTTAAGGAGTAGCGTGAGAGCTACGACCCCGGATGGGAATGAGAATGAAGAGAATGCGGGTAGTGCTGTGTTACCTCCTCCTCCACCTGGTGGTGGTGGTGCGGAGAGGGAAAGAGCTGGAGCTGCAGCAGCTGGTGCTAGAGCTGCAGGACCTGAGGTTGGTCAGGGGCAAGCTATGCCTGGTATGACGATGCTGGTACAAGCTATTGCGGGTGCTTTTCGAGCAGCAGTAGCTGGAGCTCAAGGAGCTGGGCATCAGGGAGATGCTGGTGTTAGACTACCCTTAGAGCGTCTGCGCAGTCTTGGTGGGACTGAGTTTAGGGGTATGTCTGCTGAGAGTTCGGAAGCTTGGCTAGAGAGTACCAAGCGTATTTTGGGACAGATGAGCTGCACGGATGTGCAAAAGTTGGGATGTGTTGTGTCCTTGCTGCAGGACGATGCTTATACGTGGTGGACGACCACAATCTCTGGAATGGCTGAAGCTGACATCACTTGGACATTCTTTCAGAATGCGTTCAAGAGGAGATATCTGGGAGTGAGATATCTGGATGAGAAAAAGCGTGAATTCATGACTCTTACCCAAGGGAGCATGAGTGTGGCTGAGTATGAGGTGCAGTTTGTGCGACTCAGTCAGTATGCACCGGAGCTTATTCCTGATGAGCGGGAGAGGTGCGAAAGGTTTCGTTATGGTCTTATAACGGAGGTAAAGATGTATGTGCTGGCCACTGAGTATGATGATTTTGATGTGTTAGTGGGCCGAGCCAAGGACATAGAGATGAATTTGAGTTTGTCTGTGAAAGGTGCTGGAGCAAGTTCTGGTAAGAGAGCTGCTGAGTATAGTTCCGGAGGTGGACGGAACAAGAGGGGACGTGATCAGAGGTATCAGTCCTCAGCTAAGAGAGGTGGTGGTGCACCTGCTAGGGGTGGCAATGCTAGAGCTGACCCTAGTGCTTGTTGGATCTGTGGTTCACGTGGTCACATGAAGCGTGACTGTCCTCGTGCTGTGAGGGAGGTGCAAGCTCCTGTTGCGGCAGCTGGTTTTTGATGCTGGAATTGTGGTTCTGCTGACCACTTGAGGCGAGATTGTCCGAGGTTGGCTGGTGGCCAAGAGCGTGCTCCTGCTGTTGCAGCACCGCAGAGAGGTCGTGGGCGCGGCCGTGGTAATTTCCAGAGGCGTGAGGAAGGTGGTCGTGGAGTAGCCCATGTTGTGGCTATTCAGCCTGAGGGTGGAGGCCAAGCGAGGGTGTATGCTCAGCGCGAGGGAAGGAATGATGCAGATGTGATTGCAGGTACCTTTACTTTGCAATCCTTGTCATTGCTTTCTTTGATTGATTCTGGATCTACGCATTCATACATTTTGCGTGAGCATGCTGAATTGCTTGGTTTGCCTGTTGAGTCTTTGGATGTTGGTGTTCGTGTCACTAGTTCTTTTGGTGAAACTGTTGTGACTCGAAAGCTTTATAGAAGGTGTCCTTTGGTTGTTCAAGAGCATGTCTTTCATGTTGATCTTATGGAGTTGCCCTTTTATGGTTTTGATGTGATCCTTGGTATGGATTGGCTTGCTGAGCATCGTGCTGTTGTGGATTGTGAGAATAAGCGTGTTTCGCTTAAGCTTGCGGATGATTATGAAGTGGTTGTAGTTGGTGAGAATGTGAAGTTTCTTGCCAATGTTGTTTCTACCTTGGAGGCGAGCAGGATGCTGAGGCAAGGTTGTGAAGCATATCTAGCTTTTGTGATGAATCCTAGTTCTAAGGAGTTGAGGGTGCAAGATATCAGAGTTGTGAAGGAGTTTCCTGGTGTTTTTCCTGAGGAGTTGCCTGGTTTACCTCCTAATCGCGAGGTGGAGTTTGGAATTGAGCTGTATGAGAATACAACTCCTGTGTCCATTACTCCCTATAGAATGGCACCTAAGGAGCTGAAGGAGCTGAAGACGCAGTTGCAAGAGCTGCTTGATCGTGGTTTCATCCGGCCGAGTGTGTCACCTTGGGGAGCACCGGTCTTGTTTGTGAAGAAGAAAGATGGCACTATGAGGATGTGCATTGATTACCGTCAGCTGAACAAGTTGACTATCAAGAATCGGTATCCTTTGCCGAGGATTGATGATCTCTTTGATCAATTTCGGGGAGCTGCTGTGTTCTCTAAGATTGACTTGAGGTCAGGGTATTATCAGTTGAAGGTGAAGGATGTGGATGTGCCTAAGACAGCTTTCAGGACAAGGTATGGGCATTATGAGTTCCTTGTGATGCCGTTTGGTTTGACAAATGCTCCTGCTGCTTTCATGGACATGATGAACCGTGTGTTTCATGAATACTTGGACAAGTTCGTTGTGGTATTCATTGATGATATCCTCGTGTACTCGCGTACTGAGGAAGAGCACGAAGAGCATTTGAGGGTTGTGCTGCAAGCTTTGTTGGAGAATCAGCTTTATGCTAAGCTGAGCAAGTGTGAGTTCTGGCTTAAGGAGGTGGTGTTTCTTGGGCATGTGGTCTCAGCTGAGGGGATTCGTGTTGATCCTCAGAAGATTGAAGCGGTGATGAACTGGAAAGTTCCTAAGTCTGTTCATGAGGTCCGTAGTTTCCTTGGTTTGGCAGGATACTACCGAAGGTTTGTGGATGGTTTTTCCAAGATTGCTGCTCCTTTGACAAAGCTGTTGCAAAAGGATGTTAAGTATGAGTGGACAGAGACGAGACAGCAGGCTTTTGAGAAGCTGAAGGCGGCTTTGACGCAAGCTCCTATCTTGGTTCAGCCTGAATCAAGGAAAGAGTTTGTGGTCTATAGTGATGCATCCTATGTTGGTTTGGGGTGTGTGCTGATGCAAGAGGGTAAGGTGGTTGCTTATGCATCGCGGCAGTTGAAGGTGCATGAGCGCAATTATCCTACGCATGATATTGAGCTGGCAGCAGTGGTCTTTGCTCTGAAGATCTGGAGGCATTATCTGTATGGTGAGAAGTGTCCGGTGTACACGGATCACAAGAGTTTGAGGTATCTGATGTCTCAGAAGGAGTTGAATCTTAGGCAGCGGTGTTGGTTGGAGTTGCTCAAAGATTATGATCTGACGATAGAGTATCATCCTGGAAAGGCTAATGTTGTTGCGGATGCCTTGAGTAGGAAGGTAGCTGTTGAGCTGAGGGCTATGTTTGCTAGCTTGAGCATATCGCGAGATGGTGGTCTTGTTGCTGAGTTGCAAGTGAAACCATTGTTGGTTCAGTTGATCAAGGATAAGCAGTTGCTGGATGATTCCTTGGTGTCTCATGTTCAGGATATCGCGGAGGGTAGGCCTTCGGATTTCTGTTTTAATGATGATGGAGTGTTGTGTTTTTGGAGTCGAATAGTAGTGCCTGCTGATGCTGAGTTGAGGCGTGCTATTCTGACTGAAGGTCATAGTAGTCCTTTTGCTATGCACCCTGGTAGTACTAAGATGTATCGTGATCTTCGTGGTGAGTACTATTGGGTGGGTTTGAAGAAGGATGTTGTAGAGTTTGTGAGCAAGTGTTTGGTGTGTCAGCGGGTTAAGGCTGAACATCAGGTTCCTTCTGGGTTGTTGCAACCGTTGAAAATCCCTGAATGGAAGTGGGAGAGGGTTACCATGGATTTTGTATCTGGTTTACCTTTGTCTCCATCAAAGAAGAATTCTGTTTGGGTGATTGTGGATCGCCTGACGAAGTGTGCGCATTTCTTGTCTGTGCATACTACGTTCTCTTTGGATAAGCTGGCAGAGCTGTACATTGCTGAGATTGTGAGGCTGCATGGTGTGCCTAAGTCGATTGTGTCGGATAGGGATCCGAGGTTCACATCGCGTTTCTGGCAGTGTTTGCATCAAGCTTTGGGTACAAGGTTGCATTTCAGTACATCCTATCATCCTCAGTCGGATGGTCAGTCTGAGCGAGTTATTCAGATTTTGGAGGATATGTTGAGATGCTGTGTGATTGAGTTTCAAGGTTCTTGGGAGAAGCATCTGCCTTTGGTTGAGTTCGCTTATAACAATAGTTATCAGGCGAGTTTACAGATGGCACCTTATGAGGCTCTGTACGGGAGGAAGTGTAGGACTCCTCTTTGTTGGGCTGAAACTGGTCAAAAGTTGGTTTCGATGCCAGCTTTGTTGAAAGGGACCACTGAGAAGGTGAAGCTCATTTGTGAGCGGTTGAAGGCTGCTTCTGACCGGCAGAAGTCTTACGCGGATTTGAAGCGTAAGGAGATAGAGTATGCGGTGGGTGACCGTGTGTTCTTGAAGGTTTCGCCTTGGAAGAAGGTGATGAGGTTTGGTCGGAAGGGTAAGTTGAGCCCTAGATACATTGGACCATATGAGGTTGTTGAGCGAGTGGGTCCTGTTGCGTATCGGTTGAGGTTACCTCAGGAGCTGGAGAAGATTCATGATGTGTTCCATGTTTCTATGCTCCGGAAGTATAGATCTGATCCTTCGCATGTGATGCCTGTGGAGGAAGTGGAATTGAATCCGGATTTGACTTACGATGAGGAACCGATGAAGGTTCTGGATTCGGATAGCAAGTGTAACCCCCGTAGCCCGGTCTGGACGGTTGACCCGAACTACGAAGATTACACGGGGAAAACCAAAGTCAACCCGAAAGTCAACCTTGATTAACGACCCTTTTTTTTCTTTTTAAACTTGTCTAGATGCACCTTAACCTTAGATGTGATCACACAAACACCATACTCAAAGATCACAAACATCAGAGATCAAACAGGGACCCAATTGAACAAATTACAACTTTAGGGACCAAATTGTAATTTCTGAAAACTTTAAGGACTTAACCAGATTTTAAGTTACCAACTTAAAATTAATCATGTTTCATGCTTCTCCGCCAAATTTCAGCTCAAACGAACATCTCGAACTCATACAATTGCACAAACAAGATTCAGGACCAAAATGCAAACATTTTGAAACATTTAACCGCCCATGTCAGCCCCCAACGGTCACCCGTTCCGAAACAGGCCAAGCCCGTTCCGAAACACGGGGCCATTCTGCAACGCGTTCCGCAACGGGGGTCTGGCAGAATGCCTTCCGTTTCGGAACGGTGGCACCCGTTTCGGACGCCTGGGTTTATGCAGGGCACCCGTTCCGAAACGGTGCTACCTGTTCCGAAACGCCTAGCCCAGAATGTTGCATTTTGCTCACTCAAACACACAATTGATCATTCAAACATGCTCCAAAAGCCACCAAACTTTACCAACATGCAATTCAACATAAAGGAGACATACTTGCATCAACAATTCAACAGAAACATAACATATATGAAAAACCCCAAATCTATAGGCATGCTTCCTACACAAGCAACCATTTAGGCACAAACCTTCCAAAACAAACTCATTTAATCCAATTCATGTTTCAACAACATTAGCAACAACATTTAAACATTCTTGATCAAACATATACAATTACATACACATCAACCCGAGAGATTCTTCCCCATTGCCCTTATTAACTATAGCTATTCACCGAGACATACATCTCCATTGGAGTCCACCTTGAATCCCTTGCTCCTTGCTGTCCAAACTTCACGAATCTGCATTGATGGACAAAAAGGAGCGTAAGCACATAATGCTTAGTGAGGAATGCTCAAAACCAAAACACCATCAATGCAGCGGGTCATTAAAACACTTTTAAAACAAACCCGATTTGTTTACCAAAGCCATGTTTGAAAACCCTTTTCAACATCAAGCTCAAATCATGCATAAACACCATATGCCAAGCTTAAACAAAACCATGGAAAACATTCCCATTTCACAACATACCTTTCTTAAACTTGTAAACCATATCAAGCAAGAAACCTTTTAAAACCATAGCTCAATAATCCATCTCATGCATTTAACCAAGGCAACATAAGAACCATAACAACATCTTCACATGCCTTTAAAAACAAGTCTTACAAGACTCCAATGCAACATAGATATTTCATGCTCGCATGCATCATTTACCAAATGATTACCAACACTTGTTTAACTTAACAAGTAAACATGCATTCACTAGCATCATACACTTTTCATGCAACAATGCATCTTTTCAAGCATCTCACGTTTCACATGCAATCATGCATCAATCCAAGCATCTCATGCTTCACATGCAACCATGCATCAATCCAAGCATCTCATGCTTCACTATGATCAAGAACATTACATTGGCTTCCAAGAGATCAACCATATTCACTTTTCAACTTAACAACCCGATCGGATACGCGGATTCCGAGCGTTGTCCCTACGCTCCCTACACCCTACCAATCCAAGGTCCTCGAATGGGCAACAACCTCCATTATGACCTCAATCAACCAAGGTCCCCGAGTGGGCAACAACCTCCACTATGACCTCATCATCCTAAGGTTCCCATGTATGGACTTTTAAACACCATACAACCTTAGCTTTTTCCTCAAGGTTCCCATGTATGGACTTTTAACCACCATACAACCTTGACATGCACAAGATTTCCCCGTATGGACTTTTAACCACCATACAACCTTTTCATAACCGATTGGTAGTTGTAGAACATCACTAACGAGATCCGGGACATCCCACACAAGATCCACACATGGACTTAACCACTGCCATTGTGATCTCAACAAGCACAAGGTTCTCACATATGGACTTTTAACCACCATATAACCTTTGCTCAACCAAGGTCCTCGAATGGGCAACACCTCCATTATGACCTCATCAACCAAGGTCCTCGAGTGGGCAACAACCTCCACTATGACCTCATCTCGTTAGGATACTTGAAGGGAGCTTATCTGGTCCACTCTTGACCACTCCACCTCCAAGGCGACTTAATTCACGGTGCACCCAATCCTATAGCCGGCTAACTATATCCGATCAACAAACCAAGAACCACTTACATCACTTGCCAATATAACCATCTTACCATATTAATCCAATGTTCCTTATGCATAAACATAATGCAAAGCCATCACAACATTAGCCCAATGATTCACATGCATAACCAATATGCAAAACCATTACCTCATTAATCCAATGATTCACATGCATAACCAATATGCAAAACCATCATTTATCATCATCAATTCACTGTTTTTAAGCATCATACAAAGCCATTGATCAACATGCAACACTATGCATCAAAACCATAATTACCATATACAAAACCAAGGATCTCTTACCTTGAGCATCCTTCTCAAATGACTTTCAAAACCAGCATTAAACCATGCTAAAAACATGCTTACAAAACAGAATTAAACCATGCAAAACACATGCATTTCAATCATCAACCACATTTGCTTTTAAAACCAAATCACAACACAATTCAAGAGCAAAAACCCATTCACTTACTCTTGAGCTTAGCAAAGTTGTTTAGACTTACACTAAGCTCCCAAAAACCTTCAAACTTTGTTTTAAAAGCTGAAATCCCAACTTCACTCACCGATAACCAAAACAAGACTAGCCAACAAGCTTCTAAGCTTCCGAAACCTTCCGCAAACACCTCCAAAGCTCACGGATCAAACTCCCCTGTTTTAAGCACACAAAAACAGAACATTAATGCATCCTTATGCATTAAAACACCAGCAACAACAACACAACTCGCTGCTCATCACAAATCTAACAATTTGGCTACCAAACACAACCGAAATCACCTCCAAACACTTCCAAAACTTAACCCAACCAAGATCCATCACTTCTAACCATTTTTATACATCAATTAACATGCAAAATGATCACAACCACGTCCTTATACCTCCAGGTATAACAGATCACCAAAAACACTCCAAAAACAACCAAAAACTCAAGCCAAACTTAGGAAATTCAACCTATCCGGGATTGCATTGATTAAACCTCAACTTCTAATCAATTTAGCATTCATTTAACATCATTTTGACACTCCAAAACACTGCCCAAACAGATCACACGAAAATTTCACCAAAATCACCAAATCTTGCATTTTAGCCAAAAATCAAGATCTCAATTGAAAAGCCATTAACAAAACATAAATCAAGGATTGAGAACTTAGGAATTTCAGTAAAGAACTGATAGTTTAGAGGAGAAGGACGTTCTTACCTCCAAACTTGAATTTCTCCATTTTAGAGCCAAAAAGCTTGATGAAACAACTTGCAAATTGAGAGGTTTTGTTGATGAGATGATTAGGAATCAAATGAGAGTTGAAATGAGAGATTTAGATGTCAAAATCAGAGAAAGAAATCTGGAGAATTTTGTTTGGGTTGAGAGAAAATGAGAGAAAAGGAAAATTGAGAGAAAATGGAAAATTAGTTATGAAATTGGTTAAAATGATTTCCCTCCCTTTCTTAATCTTTAAAAATCAGAATAAAGCCTTAAAATATCTTAGAAAAATCTGGAGAAATCCTTTTTGGAATAATAGCTCCTTAAAGATTCAAAGTTTCAATCCTTTATAAAACTGTCCCGCAACTTTCAAAAATTACATTTTGGTCACTAGCCAAAATGTCAACCTTCCGAACCTCATTTTCCAAAATTGATTTCACAGTTCACTTTTATATATTAAAAGATGATTTTAGAACATTTTTCCATATTTTTAATGCAACCCGAACTAGGCTTTCCTAAATTCACTCTTATATATTCGATCAGCACTTTGACCGAACCGGTCAACACCCAAAACTTCTGAGCCCAAAACCGGGGCGTTACAACTCTCCCCCCCTTAGGAAATTTCGTCCTCGAAATTTCAACCGGCGAAAAGAGAACCACAACCTTCTCAAAGCAACACACAAGATAACACAAAAGCCTCAACCAACACCACTGATCACATTCCACACAAAACCTCCACCATACACTGTTCACAAATCCAAACTCTCAAAGGCAACCACGACTTAACCTTCCACATAACCGGACTGTACACAATCCCAACATCAACCTGAGAAACTTCAGCTCTTACAGCAGACAACACTGTAACACACAACTCCCAAGACTTGTTTACACAGAAACAACAACCAAACCAACTCAGCCACTAGGCAACCTCTCTGCCTCTAAAACTCTTGCGACTCCCAAACCTCTTCCAAAGATTTTCCCAACAAGCAAAAATCCTTAAACATCAACTGTTTACTCAAACTTTTCAACGAAGCTGACAATCCTTCACATCCGCCAAAAAACATTACCATAACAGCTCACCAGGACTGTTCACCTAAAAACCAAAAATTACTTCACAACCCCAACTTGAAACCGTCAGCCGTTCCACACACCACCAACTGACTTCAAACGGAACATTCTCAACCACAACCAGCCAACCACTTCGCACAAGAACCCAAACAACCAACGAAAGCCTTCGATCTTTCATAGCCCTTTCACTACAAACTTCAACCAGAACACTTGCATTGCCAGAACATTACTTAACCAAAACACACATAACAGCTTCTGAACTCCTCAAAGGTTGCTAAGAACCAACACAACCCTTTCACAACAACTTAAAAGCTAAACTACCTCAGCACTTGGAAACACAACCTCAAACTGCAACATCCTTTAGCACCATGGAACTACCACTTCCTTTTAGCTAAACAAACCACTTAACCGATACTAACCTCAACCGATACCCTTCACCACCAAACCACCACACTCTCTGAGCATCAACACTATCCTTCTACCAACCGGCTATTCCACTCTCACTATCACTAGCAACTAGTTCACCAAACTCCAACACTTCTAGCTCTCACTCAGCACCAAACAACCTCTAAAAACCCATCATCCCACCTAATCCAACCACAACACTAACAGATTCGATTAGTTATTAGCGAGCGTGAACATCGTATGCATGATCACCTACATGCCCTATCAATGTCCGATGTACATGTATGCAAAACCTCTAGTGTCATGCCACATGTATGCATGGACCAACATATATAATATAGCATATAACAATGATTTTAATTGTGCATGAATGCCAGTTCACACCCTCCAATAACATCCTCAAAATCTGTCTAAGAACAACCTCCTAACTCACCTTTAACTTATCTAACTTCATCATACCAACAACCATTAACCACAAGATACTCACCCAAGCCTTCTTCATACCCAAGACACTACCAAACCACAACTACCATTACCCCAAACCTACTAGCAACAAGACTAGACTTACCACACAAGGAAAACCAACAGAAACCAAACTAAGGCAACTAAAGCAAAGATCACTTAACAAGGTTACCTGAAAACACAACACCACCCTGAAGCTTCATCAGACGAGCCCTCTTCCTTGCGGAACCATCATCCTCCTGCGGCACAACTGCAGCACCAACTAACACACCAGGGTCAACACCAACTCCTTGCGGTAAAGAACCTTGGCCATTCCGAGCCAACAACAAACAATCACGTCTCATGTGTCCAGCAGACCCACATTTCCAGCAAACTTCATTTCCCAAACTCTTCACAACCTTCTGCTTTTTCTGCCACCTCTGAACTTTGCCCCGGCCGTACCCACGACCTTTCGAAGATCCTTTGGCTAACACCAAAGCTGACTTCACTCCATATGGACAATCACGCTTAACATGCAACTTAGAACCACAATTCCAACAAGCACTCGCGCCCCTACAACGTCCAACATGTTGCCTTTCACATCGGTCACACACAGATGGCTGAGCTTCTACTCCTTGCTCAAGCAACACTTGCTCACCAACAGCACTACCTGCGCCTTGCTTAACCCCTGGAAATTCCCTTCCAAGATACCTTTCATAAAAAGCTGATACAAAGAAGTCCCAATCAATATCATGGATATGTGACGCCACAGCCACAGATGTCCACCAGGCACAAGCATCCTCCAGCATCAAAGAAACAACACTCCCCAGCTTACAGGCATAATCACAGCCTTCCTGATCCAAAATCAGAACCACACTGGCCAACCAGGCCTCAAACATCTCCGGTGTAGAACCATGATATTCCACCGCACCCAAATCAAGCAAACGCTGCTTCGGCAAACCCTCACATCTAGCCAGCACATCCACAGATTTTACCTCAACCACAGCCTGAGATGTTCCCAACACCTCCTGAACAACAGATAATGAACTTTTCATCACAGAACCAGCTTCTTTCCCTTGCCTTACCATCTCAACTCCGGGCACAGAAGACTGAGACAAAACACCTCTACAAAAGGGTGAATTCTTTGCCTTAACAACCTGCCCCAAGGCAGCAACCATCTCCCTCATCCGCCACTCTTTCATCGACTTTGCCATACCACTAACAACAACAAACATACAATCACAACAAGCCAACAAACCAGTTAGACCAGCATTAAGCAAGGATTCAAACTCCAACTCTAAAATAACACAATAGCTATATTAATAAGGCAATGGGTATCCCGAATCCTCCCCTTTACATGACATAACAGCCAACACAACATGGATATCACAACATCAAGCATACCAACAACATACCTTGATCATGCTTACACCAAACAACATCCAATTACACCAGCATATTAGCAACCTAACATGCTCAAAACACATTCACCATGCATAACATCAGCTCATAGCATCAGCACATATCCACATAAACTCAATCATGATTCATAACCACAAAACATGCTTGCATACATCAGCAACATGCTCAGAAACATCAACAGCATACTCAGAAACACATGTTTCAACCAACTTTCAACCACACAACAAGGTAAACATCAAACACACATCACAACAACTTACCGTTTTCCCCAACCTTCGCAACTCAGCTCTGATACCACCAAATGTAACCCCCGTAGCCCAGTCTGGACGGTTGACCCGAACTACGAAGATTACACGGGGAAAACCAAAGTCAACCCGAAAGTCAACCTTGATTAACGACCCTTTTTTTTTCTTTTTAAACTTGTCTAGATGCACCTTAACCTTAGATGTGATCACACAAACACCATACTCAAAGATCACAAACATCAGAGATCAAACAGGGACCCAATTGAACAAATTACAACTTTAGGGACCAAATTGTAATTTCTGAAAACTTTAAGGACTTAACCAGATTTTAAGTTACCAACTTAAAATTAATCATGTTTCATGCTTCTCCGCCAAATTTCAGCTCAAACGGACATCCCGAACTCATACAATTGCACAAACAAGATTCAGGACCAAAATGCAAACATTTTGAAACATTTAACCGCCCATGTCAGCCCCCAACGGTCACCCGTTCCGAAACAGGCCAAGCCCGTTTCGAAACACGGGGCCGTTCCGCAACGCGTTCCGCTACGGGGGTCTGGCAGAATGCCTTCCGTTTCGGAACGGTGGCACCCGTTTCAGACGCCTGGGTTTATGCAGGGCACCCGTTCCGAAACGGTGCTACCTGTTCCGAAACGCCTAGCCCAGAATGTTGCATTTTGCTCACTCAAACACACAATTGATCATTCAAACATGCTCCAAAAGCCACCAAACTTTACCAACATGCAATTCAACATAAAGGAGACATACTTGCATCAACAATTCAACAGAAACATAACATATATGAAAAACCGCAAATCTATAGGCATGCTTCCTACACAAGCAACCATTTAGGCACAAACCTTCCAAAACAAACTCATTTAAGCCAATTCATGTTTCAACAACATTAGCAACAACATTTAAACATTCTTGATCAAACATATACAATCACATACACATCAACCCGAGAGATTCTTCCCCATTGCCCTTATTAACTATAGCTATTCACCGAGACATACATCTCCATTGGAGTCCACCTTGAATCCCTTGCTCCTTGCTGTCCAAACTTCACGAATCTGCATTGATGGACAAAAAGGAGCGTAAGCACATAATGCTTAGTGAGGAATGCTCAAAACCAAAACACCATCAATGCAGCGGGTCATTAAAACACTTTTAAAACAAACCCGATTTGTTTACCAAAGCCATGTTTGAAAACCCTTTTCAACATCAAGCTCAAATCATGAATAAACACCATATTCCAAGCTTAAACAAAACCATGGAAAACATTCCCATTTCACAACATACCTTTCTTAAACTTGTAAACCATATCAAGCAAGAAACCTTTTAAAACCATAGCTCAATAATCCATCTCATGCATTTAACCAAGGCAACATAAGAACCATAACAACATCTTCACATGCCTTTAAAAACAAGTCTTACAAGACTCCAATGCAACATAGATATTTCATGCTCACATGCATCATTTACCAAATGAGTACCAACACTTGTTTAACTTAACAAGTAAACATGCATTCACTAGCATCATACACTTTTCATGCAACAATGCATCTTTTCAAGCATCTCACGCTTCACATGCAATCATGCATCAATCCAAGCATCTCATGCTTCACATGCAACCATGCATCAATCCAAGCATCTCATGCTTCACTATGATCAAGAACATTACATTGGCTTCCAAGAGATCAACCATATTCACTTTTCAACTTAACAACCCGATCGGATACGCGGATTCCGAGCGTTGTCCCTACGCTCCCTACACCCTACCAATCCAAGGTCCTCGAATGGGCAACAACCTCCATTATGACCTCAATCAACCAAGGTCCCCGAGTGGGCAACAACCTCCACTATGACCTCATCATCCTAAGGTTCCCATGTATGGACTTTTAAACACCATACAACCTTAGCTTTTTCCTCAAGGTTCCCATGTATGGACTTTTAACCACCATACAACCTTGACATGCACAAGATTTCCCCGTATGGACTTTTAACCACCATACAACCTTTGCATAACCGATTGGTAGTTGTAGAACATCACTAACGAGATCCGGGACATCCCACACAAGATCCACACATGGACTTAACCACTGCCATTGTGATCTCAACAAGCACAAGGTTCTCACATATGGACTTTTAACCACCATATAACCTTTGCTCAACCAAGGTCCTCGAATGGGCAACACCTTCATTATGACCTCATCAACCAAGGTCCTCGAGTGGGCAACAACCTCCACTATGACCTCATCTCGTTAGGATACTTGAAGGGAGCTTATCCGGTCCACTCTTGACCACTCCACCTCCAAGGCGACTTAATTCACGGTGCACCCAATCCTATAGCCGGCTAACTATATCCGATCAACAAACCAAGAACCACTTACATCACTTGCCAATATAACCATCTTACCATATTAATCCAATGTTCCTCATGCATAAACATAATGCAAAGCCATCACAACATTAGCCCAATGATTCACATGCATAACCAATATGCAAAACCATTACCTCATTAATCCAATGATTCACATGCATAACCAATATGCAAAACCATCATTTATCATCATCAATTCACTGTTTTTAAGCATCATACAAAGCCATTGATCAACATGCAACACTATGCATCAAAACCATAATTACCATATACAAAACCAAGGATCTCTTACCTTGAGCATCCTTCTCAAATGACTTTCAAAACCAGCATTAAACCATGCTAAAAACATGCTTACAAAACAGAATTAAACCATGCAAAACACATGCATTTCAATCATCAACCACATTTGCTTTTAAAACCAAATCACAACACAATTCAAGAGCAAAAACCCATTCACTTACTCTTGAGCTTAGCAAAGTTGTTTAGACTTACACTAAGCTCCCAAAAACCTTCAAACTTTGTTTTAAAAGCTGAAATCCCAACTTCACTCACCGATAACCAAAACAAGACTAGCCAACAAGCTTCTAAGCTTCCGAAACCTTCCGCAAACACCTCCAAAGCTCACGGATCAAACTCCCCTGTTTCAAGCACACAAAAACAGAACATTAATGCATCCTTATGCATTAAAACACCAGCAACAACAACACAACTCGCTGCTCATCACAAATCTAACAATTTGGCTACCAAACACAACCGGAATCACCTCCAAACACTTCCAAAACTTAACCCAGCCAAGATCCATCACTTCTAACCATTTTTATACATCAATTAACATGCAAAATGATCACAACCACGTCCTTATACCTCCAGGTATAACAGATCACCAAAAACAACCAAAAACTCAAGCAAAACTTAGGAAATTCAACCTATCCGGGATTGCATTGATTAAACCTCAACTTCTAATCAATTTAGCATTCATTTAACATCATTTTGACACTCCAAAACACTGCCCAAACAGATCACACGAAAATTTCACCAAAATCACCAAATCTTGCATTTTAGCCAAAAATCAAGATCTCAATTGAAAAGCCATTAACAAAACATAAATCAAGGATTGAGAACTTAGGAATTTCAGTAAAGAACTGATAGTTTAGAGGAGAAGGACGTTCTTACCTCCAAACTTGAATTTCTCCATTTTAGAGCCAAAAAGCTTGATGAAACAACTTGCAAATTGAGAGGTTTTGTTGATGAGATGATTAGGAATCAAATGAGAGTTGAAATGAGAGATTTAGATGTCAAAATCAGAGAAAGAAATCTGGAGAATTTTGTTTGGGTTGAGAGAAAATGAGAGAAAAGGAAAATTGAGAGAAAATGGAAAATTAGTTATGAAATTGGTTAAAATGATTTCCCTCCCTTTCTTAATCTTTAAAAATCAGAATAAAGCCTTAAAATATCTTAGAAAAATCTGGAGAAATCCTTTTTGGAATAATAGCTCCTTAAAGATTCAAAGTTTCAATCCTTTATAAAACTGTCCTGCAACTTTCAAAAATTACATTTTGGTCACTAGCCAAAATGTCAACCTTCCGAACCTCATTTTCCAAAATTGATTTCACAGTTCACTTTTATATATTAAAAGATGATTTTAGAACATTTTTCCATATTTTTAATGCAACCCGAACTAGGCTTTCCTAAATTCACTCTTATATATTCGATCAGCACTTTGACCGAACCGGTCAACACCCAAAACTTCTGAGCCCAAAACCGGGGCGTTACAGCAACGTTCTTCGTGGCAAGACCATTGAGTTGGTGAAGGTGTTGTGGAAGCATCGAGGTGTTGAGGAAGCCACGTGGGAGCGGAAGGAAGACATGCTGAAGCAGTTTCCTTATCTCTTTCCTTCAGGTAAATTTCGAGGACGAAATTTCTTAAGGGGGGGAGAGTTGTAACGCCCCGGTTTTGGGCTTAGAAGTCTTGGGCGTTGACCGGTCGGTCAAAGTGCCGTTCGAATCTTAAGAGGTGAATTTAGGAAAGCCTAGTTCGGGTTGCATTAAAAATATGGAAAAATGTTCTAAAATCATCTTTTAATATAATTAAGTGAACTGTGAAATCAATTTTGGAAAATGAGTTTCGGAAGGGTGACATTTTGGCTAGTGACCAAAATGTAATTTTCGAAAGTTTGGTGACTGTTTTATAAAGGGTTGAAACTTTGAATCTTTAAGGAGCTATTTACCCAAAGGGAGTTTCTCCAGATTTTCTAAGATATTTTAAGTCTAAAATCTGATTTTAAATGATATTAAAAGTGGAGGGAAAGCCATTTGGCTATTTTTGGATTTTATAACCAACTTTTCCTAATTTTCTTTCTCTCATTTTCTCTCAACCCAAACACACCTTTTCCAGAGAATTGGATCTGATTTCTTCACCTAAATCCCTCCTTTCAACTCTCATTTGATTCCTAATCAACATATCTTCAAAACCTCTTCAATTGCTACTTGTTTCAACAAGGATTTTGATTCCAAAAAGAGGAGAAACTCAAGTTTGGAGGTAAGAACGTCCTTCTCCTCTAAACTATCAGTTCTTTACTGAAATTCCTAAGTTTTCAATCCTAAATTGATGTTTAATTAATGGTTTTAAAGTGGTGAAATGGATCTTGGCTTATAATGCAAGATTTGATGATTTTTCATGATTTTCGTTAGATCTGATTAATCTGTGATTTGAGATGTGTTTTTGATGATAAATGAACTCTAAATTGATAAGGAATTGAGTTTTGATTGATGCAATCCCGGATAGGTTGAGTTTCCTAAGTTTAGCTTGTGTTTCAAGGTTGTTTTTGAGGTGATCTTGGTGATCTGATGTTGCTGGAGGTATAAGGATGTTGATAGGTTGTTTTTAGATGTTATATGATGTTTATGGAAGTGTGGTTTTGCTGGTTTATGGCTGGGCTTTGTTTAGAAGTGGTTTGGATGCATTTTCGGTTGTGTTTGGTGGCCGAAAATGGAGGTTGAATGAGAGCAGCGAGTTTAGGTGCTTTCATTGAAGCAATTAATGCATGATGATGCATTAATCCTCTGCTTTGATGTGTTGAAACAGGGGAGGCATCTTTGGATCCAAGAGTTGTTGATCCGGAAGCTTGATTTGGTGCTTTGGCTTGAAGCAAAGTGGAAATTGGTGAGTGAAGTTGGGTTTTCAGATTTTAAAACCAAGGTTTGAAGGTTTTGGGAGCTTAGTCTAAGTCTAAACAACTTTGCTAAGCTCAAGTGTAAGTTTTCGGAATTTCTCTCTAGTGGTGGCCATGATTTTGTTGTGATGCAAAATGGTTATTTGCATGTTTTAATTACTGTTTTGAAAGCATGTTTTAGCATGGTTTTTGCTGATGTTGTAAGCCATATGTTGAAGGTAACTCTAGGTAGGAGTTCCTTGATTTTATACATTGAAATAATGGGGTTTGATGCTTTGAAATGCATGTTGAATATGGCTTGGTTTAATGCTTTAAAACAGTGGATTATATGATGAAAAAGATGTATATTGGCAAGTGATATTTTGAAAATGTTAAGGTCACTAAGGTGGTTAAAAGTCCTTGAGTGAGCCTTGTTACTTAAGAACATCAAGGTGGTTAAAAGTCCTTGGATGATTCTTGTTGCGGACACTAAGGTGGTTAAAAGTCCTTAGGTGATCCTTTCCATGGTGTTTAAAAGTCCATGGGGCCAAGGTGTTTAAAAGTCCTTGGGGCCAAGGTGTTTAAAAGTCCTTGGGGTGATTCAAGCTATGGACACAAAGGTGGTTAAAAGTCCTTGTGTGGTCCTCATTCATGGTGTTTAAAAGTCCATGGCCAAGGTGTTTAAAAGTCCTTGGGGCCAAGGTGTTTAAAAGTCCTTGGGAAGTTGATGAACTTGTTTAAAGAAATGGAAATTGTCACTTGAGCCAATATGACATGTTATGTTTATGTTGAAGCATGAGATTGCTTGTTTAAAGTATGCTTTTGAGCATGTGCAAAGGTTGATTTTAAGCATGTTTATAAATGGTTTTTAATTGCATTATTGAATGGTTTTTAAGAGCATTCCTCACTAAGCTTTTGCTTACGCTCTCTTCGTTTTCTTAATTCAATAATGCAGAGCATTAAAGAACCTTGAGGGGCAGCAAGGAGGGCAAGCATTTAAGTACAAGTAAAGCTCAATGTATGGAAGGTTTTATAAGCACTTTTTAGCTTTTGGGTAATTTGGCAATGGGAGACCAATGTGTATGTTTTGGGAGGTGTTTGGAACTCCCTAAGTATGTTGGATGATGTTTTAAATGCTGGTTTTTGTGTTGGATCATTATATGCTTGTTGTGGAAGTTTGTGCTTGAATAGCTAGCTTGTGTAGGAAGCATGCCTATAGAATTGGGGCTTTTTGCATATGATGTTGTTTTGATGAATCGTTGATGCAAGTATGTCCTATATATGTTGAATTGCATGCTGATAAAGTTTGGTAGCAATTGGAGCATGTTTGAATGATCAATTGCATGTTTTGGAATGCATTTGGAGCAATTCTGTGCAGGGCGTTTCGGAACAGTGTGCACCGTTTCGGAACGGGTGCCTTGAATGAACCCAGGGGTCCGAAACGGTATGCACCGTTTCGAAACGGTTTGGCCTCTGCCAGACCCCCGTTGCGGAACCCGTTGCGGAACGGCCCGTGTTTCGAAACAGGGTCAACCTGTTTCGGAACGGTCAACCGTTGGGGGCTGACATGGGCAGTTATATGTTTTGAATTGTTTGCGTTTTGGTCCTGAAACTTGTTTGTTCAATTGTATGAGTTTGGGAAGTCCTTTTGAGCTGAAATTTCACAGAGAAGCATGAAACCTGACTAATTTCAAGTTGGTAAGATTAATTTGGGTTAAGTCCTTTTAATTATCAGAAATTACAATTTGGTCCCTAAAGTTGTAATATGTTCAATTGGGTCCCTGTTTGATCTCTGATGTTTGTGATCTTTGAGTATGATGTTTGTGTGATCACCATTAGGGTTAATGTGCATCTAGATAAGATTAAAAAGAAAAAAAAGGGTCGTTAATCAAGGTTGACTTTCGGGTTGACTTTGGTTTTCCCCGTGTGACTTTCTTAATTCGGGTCAACCGTCTAGGCCGGGTTAAGGGGGTTACAATCACAACCTCCAAAAACCCATCATCCAACCTAACCCAACCACCACACTAACAGATTCGATTAGTTATTAGCGAGTGTACATGTATGCAAAACCTCTAATGTCATGCCACATGTATGCATGGACCAGCACATATATAATATAGCATATAACAATGATTTTAACTGTGCATGAATGCCAGTTCACACCCTCCAATAACATCCTCAAAATCCGTCTAAGAACAACCTCCTAACTCACTTCTATCTTATCTAACTCCATCATTCCAACAACCATTAACCACAAAATACTCACTAAAGCCTTCTTCAAACCAAAGATGATTCCAAACTACAACTATTACCCCAAACATGCTAGCAACAAGACTAAACTTACCACGCAAGGAAAACCAACAGAAACCAAACCAAGGTAACTAAAGCAAAGACTACTAAACAAGGTTACCTGAAAACACAACACCACCCTGAAGCTTCATCAGACGAGCTCTCTTTCTCGCGGAATCATCATCCTCCTGCCGCACCGCTGTAGCACCAGCTAACACACTAGGGTCACCACCGACCTCTTGCGGTAAGGAACCTTGGCTATTCCGAGCCAACATCAAACAATCACGTCTCATATGTCCAGCAGACCCACATTTCCAGCAATTCTCATTTCCCAAACTCTTCACAACCTTCTGCTCTTTCTGCCACCTCTGAACCTTGCCTCGGCCGTGCCCACGACCTTTCAGAGACCCTTTGGCTATCACCAAAGCTGACTTCACCCCAAGGGGACAATCACGCTTCACATGCACTTTAGAACCACAGTTCCAACAAGCACCCGCACCCCAACAACCTCCAACATGGCGCCTTTCACAACGATCACACACCGGTGGCTGAGCTTCTACTCCTTGCTCAAGCAACACTTGCTCCACAACAGCACTACCTTCACATTGCTTAACCCTTGGAAACTTCACTCCAAGATACCTTTCATAAAAGGCAGATACAAAGAAATCCCAGTCAATATCAGGGATATGTGACGCCACCGCCACAGATGTCCACCAGACACATGCATCCTCCAACATCAAAGAAACAACGCTTCCCAGCTTACAAGCATAATCACAACCTTCCTGATCCAAAATCAGAATCACACTGGCCAACCAGGCCTCAAACATCTCCGGTGAAGAATCATGATACTCCACAGCACCCAAATCAAGCAAACGCTGCTTCGGCAAACCCACACATCCCACAGCCAGCACATCCACTGACTTTACCGTTACCACAGCCTGAGATGTTCCCAACACCTCTCGAGCAACAGGTGATGAACTCTTCATCACAGAACCAGCTTCTTTCCCTTGCCTTACCACCTCAACTCCAGGCACAGAAGACTGAGACAAAACACCTCTACAGAAAGGTGAATTCCATGCCCTAACCACCTGCCCCAAGGCAGCAACCATCTCACCCAACTGCCATTCTATCATCGACTTTGCCATACTACTAACAACAACAAACAATCACAACAAAACAAACAAACCAGTTAGACCAGCTTTAAGCAAGGATTCAAACTCCAACTCCAAAATAACACAATAGCTATATTAATAAGGCAATGGGTATCCCGAATCCTCCCCTTTACATGACATAACAGTCAACACAAACATGGATATCACAACATCAAGCATATCAAACAACATACTTTGATCATGCTTACACCAAACAGCATCCACTTGCAACAGCATACCAGCAACATAACATACTCATTACATGTTTATCAAGCATATCACCAGCTCACAACATTAGCACCAATCCACATAAGCTCAACCAAGATTCATAACCATACAACATGCTTGAAAACATCAGCAACTTGCTCAGAAACACGTGTTCCAACCAACTTTCAACCACACAACAAGTAAACATCAAACACACATCACAACAACTTACCGTTTTCCCCAAGCATTCGCAACTCAGCTCTGATACCACCAAATGTAACCCCCTTAACCCGGCCCAGACGGTTGACCCGAATTAAGAAAGTCACACGGGGAAAACCAAAGTCAACCCGAAAGTCAACCTTGATTAACGACCCTTTTTTTTTCTTTTTAATCTTGTCTAGATGCACATTAGCCCTAATTGTGATCACTCAAACATCATACTCAAAGATCACAAACATCAGAGATCAAACAGGGACCCAATTGAACAAATTACAACTTTAGGGACCAAATTGTAAATTCTGAAAACTTTAAGGACTTAACCAGATTTTAAGTTACCAACTTAAAATTAATCATGTTTCATGCTTCTCTGCCAAATTTCAGCTCAAACGGACATCCCAAGCTCATACAATTGCACATACAAGATTTAGGACCAAAATGCAAACATTCGAAACATTTAACTGCCAAAGTCAGCCCCCAACGGTCACCCGTTCCGAAACCGGCAGAGCCCGTTTCGAAACGCGGGGCCGTTCCGCAACGCGTATCGAAACAGGTGACTGGCAGAATGCTTTCCGTTTCGAAACAGGCTCTACCGTTTCGGACGCCTGGGCTGATTCAGGGCATCCGTTTCGAAACGGTAGTCCCTGTTCCGAAACACCCTGCACATAATGCAGAAAAAGACATGCTTAAACACGCAATTGACCATTCGAACATACTCCAATTGCCACCAAACTTTACCAACATACAATTCAACATATATGAGACATACTTGCATCAACAATTCAACAAAATATCAACATATACGAAAAACCCCAAATCTATAGGCATGCTTCCTACACAAGCAACCATTCAAGCATAAATCTCCAAATCAATCTCATAAAAGCCAAATACATGTTCCAACAACATCAACAACATAAAACCATTCTTGTCCGAACATATTCGAACACATAAACCTCAACCCAAGAGATTCTACCCCCATTGCCTTTATTAACTATAGCTATTCACCGAGACATACATCTCAATTGGAGTCCTCCTTGAATCCCTTGCTTCTCGCTATCCAAACTTCAAGAATCTGCATTGATGGACAAAAAGGAGCGTAAGCACATAATGCTTAGTGAGGAATGCTCAAAACCAAAACACCATCAATGCAGCGGGTCACAAAGCATTTTTAAAACAAACCCGAATTGTTTACCAAGCAAAGTTTGAAAACTCCTTTTCAACAACATGCTTAAAACCATGCATTACACATACATGAAAACCAACCCTTAGCTTAGCAAGCTAAGAAAACCTTTTCAAAGCACAACTTGCAAAATCATCCATTTAACCATTCCACGCATAAACACCATATGCAAAACTAAATTCAAAACCTTGGAAAACACTTCCATTTCACAACATACCTTTCTTATACTTGAAAACCATTCAAGCAAGAAACCCTTTAAAACCATTTGCTCAATCAATCCAACACATGCATTAACCAAAGGCAACTTATGAACCACAACATCATCATCACATGCCTTTTAAAACAAGTCTTAACAAGACTCCAATGCATTTAAGAGATTCCATGCACACATGCATCATTTACCAAATGATTATCAATACTTGTTCAACTTAACAAGCAACCATGCCTTCACAAGCATTATACACTTTTCATGCAACCATGCATTCACAAGCACTATACACTTTTCATGCAACCATGCATCTTTTCAAGCATTAAACACTTTTCATGCAACCATGCATCTTTTCAAGCATCTCATGCTTCTTTATAATCAAGAACATCATATTGGCTTCCAAGTGATCAACCAAATCCACTTTTCAACTCAACACCCGATCGGATACGCGGATCACAAGCGTTGTCCCCCACGCTTCATACACACTACCAATCCAAGGTCTCCAAATGGACTTTTAAACACCATTTGACCTCAACATCCTAAGGTTCCCATGTATGGACTTTTAAACACCATACAACCTTAGCTTTTCCCGAGGTTCCCATGTATGGACTTTTAAACACCATACAACCTCAACTTTTCCCAAGGTTCCCATGTATGGACTTTTAAACACCATACAACCTTGACATGCACAAGGTTCCCATGTATGGACTTTCAAACACCATACAACCTTTGCATCACCGATTGGTAGTTGTATAACATCACTAACGAGATCTAGGACACCCTACACGATCCACACATGGACTTTACACCTCCATTGTGATCTTAACAAGCACAAGGTTCTCATATATGGACTTTTAACCACCATATAACCTTTGCTTAACCAAGGTCCTCGAATGGGCATTCCACCTCCATTATGACCTTAACCATCTCGTTAGGATACTTGAAGGGAGTTTACCGGTTCACACTTAACCACTCCACCTCCAAGGCGACTTTATTCACGGTGCACCCAATCCTATAGCCGGCTAACTATATCCGATCAAAGAAACCAAGAACCACTTACATCACTTGCCAATATAACCACCTTACCACATTAGTCTAATGATTCACATGCATAACCAATATGCAAAAACCATCATTTACCATCATTAATCCACTGTTTTTAAGCATTACACAAAGCCATTGAACAACATGCAACACCATGCATCAAAACCACATTTTCAATGTATAAAACCAAGGATCTCTTACCTTGAGCATCCTTCACATATGGCTTTCAAAACCAGCATTAGACCATGCCAAAATATGCTTTCAAAACAGAATTTAAATCATGCAAAACACATGCATTTCAATCATCAACCACAATTGCTTTAAAAGCCATTTCATAACACAAACCAAGAAAGAAATCCATTTACTTACTCTTGAGCTTAGCAAAGTTGTTTAGACTTATACTAAGCTCCCAAAACCTTCAAACCTTGGTTAAAAAGCTGAAAACCCAACTTCACTCACCGATACACAAAACAAGGCTAACCAACAAGCCTTCCAAGCATCCGAAACCTTCCGCAACACCTCCAAAGCTCACGGATCAAACTCCCCTGTTTCAAGCACACAAAAACAGAGCATTAATGCATCTTTATGCATTAGAAACACCAGCAACTCAACACAACTCGCTGCTCATCACAAATCCAACAATTCGGCTACCAAACACAACCGAAATCACCTCCAAACACTTCCAAAACTTAACCCAGCCAAGATCCATCACTTCTAACCATTTTTAAACATCAAATAACATCCAAAATGATCACAAACACATCCTTATACCTCCAGGTATAACAGATCACCAAAAACACTCCAAAACAACCAAAAACTCAAGCCAAACTTAGGAAATTCAACCTATCCGGGATTGCATTGATTAAACCTCAACTTCTAATCAATTTAGCATTCATTTAACATCAATTTGAAACCTCAAAACACTGCCCAAACAGATCACACGAAAACCAAGCAAATCTTGCATTTTAAGCTAAAATCAAGATTTCAATTGAAAAGCCTTTAACAAATCACAAATCAAAGATTGAGAACTTAGGAATTTCAGTAAAGAACTGATAGTTTAGAGGAGAAGGACGTTCTTACCTCCAAACTTGAATTTCTCCTTTTTAGAACCAAAAAGCTTGATGAAACAACTTGCAAATGGTGAGGTTTTGTCGTAGAGATGATTAGGAATCCAAAGAGAATTGAAAAGGAAGATTTGAGTGACAAAATCAGAGGAGAAAATCTGGAGAAATGTGTTTGGGTTGAGAGAAAATGAGAGAAAAGGAAAATTGGGAGAAAAATGGAAAGTTAGTTATAAAATAGTCAAAATGACTTTCCCTCCTCTTTCTTTATGTTTAAAATCAGAATAAAGCCTTAAAATATCTTAGAAAAATCTGGAGAAACTCTTTTTGGAATAATAGCTCCTTAAAGATTCAAAGTTTCAATCCTTTATAAAACAGCCACGCAACTTTCAAAAATTACATTTTGGTCACTAGCCAAAATGTCAACCTTCCGAACCTCATTTTCCAAAATTGATTTCACAGTTCACTTTTACATATTAAAAGATGATTTTAGAACATTTTTCCATATTTTTAATGCAACCCGAACTAGGCTTTCCTAATTTCACCTTTATATATTCGATCAGCACTTTGACCGAACCGGTCAACGCCCAAAACTTCTGAGCCCAAAACCGGGGCGTTACATATACAACTCTGCCAACTTATCCAACATATACATAGTATACACAACTAAGAAATGTGCACACTTCGTAAGACGATCCACAATCACCCACACAAAGCTCTTATTTGATGGTGTCAAAGGAAACCCGGATACGAAATCCATCTTAATCCTTTCCCATTTCAACTTCGGTATCCTTAAAGGTTGTAAAAACCGGAAGGAAACTGATGCTAAACCTTCACTCGTTGGCAAACCATACACTTTCTTACAAAATCAGCCACATCATTTTTCAATCCCACCCAAAAGTACTCATCCTTCAAGTCATGATACATCTTAGTACTACCAGGGTGCATAGAAAAAGGAATGCTACGAGCCTCAGTCAAAATAATGTGCCTCAACTCAACATCTTTCGGCACCACAATCCCACTTTTGAAACATAGAACTCCATCATCATTAAAGTAGAAGTTCGTAACCTTACCATTAGCTATATCCTAAACATGAGGCACCAACAAATCATCCAACAAATGCTTCTCCTTAATCAACTGAATCAAGGAAGGCCTTCCCATGCATGACTACCATATGCAAAGCATAAATAGTAAAACATGCATAAGCTACATTATGCAACATAAACCATTCCACGATACATCATCAATTATATTGGCTTACAAGTGATCATAAAAAGAGTTCACAACTCAAAACCTCATATCGGATACACGGATTACAAGTGTCTACTCGACACTTAAAGCCATCTTAACGGGAGTTGGTACATTAACAACCAAAGGTACTTTATCAACCGAGTACAATTACAACCCATAGGGACACCAACCCTATCATCGGTTAGATGCTTAACAACTAATGAGAGACGGGACACCAACCTCCTCGATCGTTAGGGTACTTGGACGGAGACAAGGGACACCAACCCCTCGACATCCAAGGTAACTTTTTAAAGTGCACTCAATCCTATAGTCGGCTAACTATATCCGATATCATTTATAAACCATTTCACAACAACACTTGCCAATATAATTCATATTTAATACATACCTCACTATTTTCAAAACACCATCAATAAACCACATTACCAAGCATTAAACCATGCTTAACATCACAAGTATAAGTCATATACTTCAAGGATCACTTACCATGTGCATCCTTCAACATTACATCATTAAAAATAGTAACCACATTCTTATTAAAATGATTTAACAATAGGTAAAACCATTAATTCAAAGCAGTGCATAAATCATCACATAATAGCACAACCGAGAGAGGAAATTCCTTTCACTTACTTCCGAACTTAGTTAAGCGTTTCAAGCTTACCACTAAGTTCCCAAATCACCTTTTAAAGCTTTCAAAACCGAAATTCACGTTCTCACTCACCGACCGCGCAAACTCGACTAGCTGGCGCAAAACCAAGCAATCGAAACTCACAAACCTTCACCGATTGCTTCCGATATGTTCTCCCATGTTTATACCACACAAGAACAGAGGATTAATGCATCACATTGTATTAAAATCTCCAGCAAACAAAACTACCTCGTTGCTCTGCCCAAAACACCAAAATGCCTATCCAAAATATAGCCCAGCCAAAACCTATTACTTTCATCCTTTTTAATCATCAATCAACATCCAAAATCAACCTAATTACATCCTTATACCTCTAGCAACTCAGTTTTCACACTAACACCACAAAAACCCCAAATCTAGCAATCTAACAATTACAGATCCAACTCATTTCAGGATTACTATTATAAAACTTTTATTTTAACATCATTTAACATCCAAATCATGATTAAAACCAATATCAAATCAATCAAAACAATACCATTGAGAAAATCTTGAGAAATCATCTTTCAAAAGCTTGATTTAGCCATTTTGATCAATTAAATTATAAAACCTTGCCATTAAACATAATTAGAGAGCCAAAGTGTTGGGAATTTCAATAAAGAACCTTGATTAGAGGAGAGAAAAGAAAGATCACCTCTAACACAATCTTTTCCCCTTGATTTGCAATGATTTAGAAGAAATCCTTTAAGAAATTCATAACTAGTCGATGTAGAAATCCATGAGAAACATTTAGAAATCAAAAGTGGATGAAAAGAGATGAATCTCTGGAGATTTTAGTGATGAAAAGCTAGTTTGGCTGCTGGGAAAGATGAGAGAAAAGTTTAGAAGAAAAGTAGTTACGTAATAAGATGTTTAGCCTTTTAAAATTCTTTTTTATCACTTCTCATTTAATAAATTATTTAATTAAATCATTTTAAAACACAAAATCAAGGGAAAGACTGATAACACCCTGGTTTAATAGCTCCCTAAGGATTCTAAGTTTTGGCCCTTTTCAATTTAGTCATTAAAATGTATTGTGCAACTTTTACAAATTAGTCACCATTTTCAAAATTCCAATTAAATCACTCCAATTCCATCAAATTGAACTCTCCAAAACCTTCAAAACTTTATTTTAAGATTATAAATATTTTCATATTTTATCTCTCTAAAAAACCATTTATTTCAAATTAATCTCGAAACTAGCATAACTCACTTGAACCGGTTCACCCGAACCTCTTAGCCGAACCCGACTAACTTCTAAGCCCAAAATCGGGGGGTTACACTCACCATCTTCATTTGGTTGCTGGTGAACACTAGTTTTCCATGTATTTTGAGTTACACCTTCTTCTTCATCATCGCATCTAGCTTGGAGTAGTTGACAACTTAATCGCATGTGCCACAAGTCTGATGTCTCATTTCTTCTTGTTTTGTCAACATATGCATCTTTCAAAAACATCTCATAGATAGACTCTAATCTCCGTCTCTTCATCACCGGCTCCTATTTGATCTCGAGATTATGGTATACTTTCACATTGTAATCCCCTCGACTCAGTCTGGGCAAAAGACCGAAACGAACGGATCACACGTGGAATATTGAGGTAAACCAAAAAGTTTTCCTCAACAAACGACCCTATATTTTCATTTTATCTTTTCTAGATGCTCTCTAATACCCTATGTGATAATCTTCACAGCGGAACAATTTGCAACTTGATCAGACACCGTTTAAGGACTCAATTGCATGCAAACACATTTTAAGGACCATTTTGTAAATTTATTAAATTATAGTGATTTCCTCAATTGCATCCACAACATTCAAGGACTGAAATATAAAGAAACAGAACTCCAAAAGATTCCAATAACCATCTTAACAATTGGGTTTTTCGGTAGAGGTTACCATGTATAGGAACACCTCTTTCGGAACAGGGTCAAGCGTCTCAAAGCTCGAGCTCGTATCGAAACACCGTCTATGGTATTTCAAAACACGGGATTCCAGTAGCCAAATGTATTGAAACACTCCTCCTTATTTTGAAACCCCTGGGCCATTTTAGGCTCACCGTTTCGGTACAACCTTGGGCGTACTGAAATACCTAGGCATGTAATGAAACTTTTTGCTGGTTTTTCACACTTTAACGCATCCATAATCATTCCAACATGCTTCCAACATATCTAAACATCAAACCTTAGTCATTTAAGGCATAATCATCATCATAACATGCCAACTTCCATTAAATGTAAACTATAGGCATGCAACCTAGTAACAAGCCAAGCAAGATACCAAAATGCAAAGTAAAGCATAAACCAAATACTAAAGGCCATTGACAAGTCTCCCAAAGACACAACAGATCCCTCATTGCCCTTATTACTTTAGTCTAAACCGAAACATACTTTCTTAAACGCAGTCTTTTGAGATCCCTTGCTATTTGCTGCCTATAAAACCTCAATTATCTACATTGATGGACAAATGAGAGCGTAAGCACACAAGTCTTAGTGAGGAGGCTAAAAAACAAAATACCATCAATGCATTAAAACCATTTTACATCCTCACATTGAAACCTCATTTCCATTTCTTAAAACATCATTTGAAAACCATCATGCCCCTTTTAAAACCATGCACATTCCTTAAACAAAAATCATCATATTAAGCTTCATGCTCATGTATCATGAATCATCAGCATGTTCCAATTCCACACTCTATTTAAGCTTTCTCATGCATAGCTATCTTATGCAATACTTAAAGAGTAAAACATTCATAAACCACATTATGCAAAATAAATCATTTCATAATACATTATCAATTATATTGGCTTACAAGTGATCATTAAACAAGTTCACAACTCAAAACTACATATCGGATACACGGATCAACAAGTGTCTACTCGACACTTCAAGCCATCTTAACCGAAATTGGTACATTCACAACCAAAGGTACTATATCAATCGGGTACAATTACAACCCATAGGTACACCAACCCTAACATCGGTTAGATGCTTAACCACTAAAGAGAGACGGGACACCAACCTCCTCGATCGTTAGGGTACTTGGGCGGAGACACGAGACACCAACCCCTCGACATCTAATGCGACTTTTTATAGTGCTGCCAATAAAATAGCCGACTAACTATATTTGATAGCATTCATAAACCATTTTCACAACATCACTTGCCAATATAATTCACATTTTAACACACACCTCACTATTTTCAAAGCATCATCAATAAACCATATTTCCAAGCATTAACCATGCTTAAAATCACAAGCATATAACATATACTTCCATGAATCACTTATCATGTGCATCCTTCAACATCACTTCATCAAAATAGTAAATTTGTAATGCTCCAGTTTTGGGCCTAGGAGTTTTATATACGGTTTAGGGCTTGTACAACCTAGATTAGAGATCCATGTTAGTTTAGGAGTGGTTCAGGGAAAATATGGTTCAGGATGTGATAAAATTATTAGAAAATTCCTAAAATCCTCTTAAAGTATATATAATGAATTGGTGAAGTCAATTTTGGAAAATGGTTTTTGGAAGAGAGACATTTCAATTTTGTGAGTAAATTGTAAAAGTATAAAAACTATTTTTAAAGGATTGTTTTGAAAGAGGGTTAATGCTTAGAATATTTAGGGAGCTATGTCAATAGTAATCAACAATGTCCTTCAATTGAACATATTTTAATTGTAGTTTAATTAAAAGATTCAGAAGAGTTTTATTAAAAAGGAGATTTAGTTTTACAAAATCATTTTTGATGTAACTTTCATTTTCTCTCTTTTCTCATCAGCCAAACATCTTCTTTCTCTCAAAACCTCCAGAGATATTCATCTTTCCAATTCTTTTTGTTTGGCAAATGATTTCCTTGGTGATTCCTCCTTTCATCTCAAAGGATTCTTGAAGATTTTCAACAAAATCTTGCCAATTGAAGGAATAGGCTAGGATTAGAGGTAAATATCATTTAATTCATCTAATCAAGGTTCTTTATTGAAATTCCCAAGTATTTGGCTCTCTAGTTATGTTTTCTTAACAAGGTTTTATATTTAATTTGATGGAAATGGTTAAATCAAGCTTAAATGGTGATTTTGGATGATTTTCGTATTTTATCTGATTTAGCTGAGTTACGTTTGATTTTAATCATATTTTGGATGTTAAATAATGTTAAAAGAAAGTTTTGATCATATTGATCCCGAAAAAAGTAGGTCTCTAGTTGTTTGGTTGTTAGATTTTGGGTTTTTGCGGTGTTAATGTGAAATCTAAGTTGCTAGAGGTATGAGGATGCAAATAGGTTGATTTTGGATGTTACTTGATGTTTAAAAATGGATGGAAGTGATAAGTTTTGGCTAGGTTTAGTTTGTAGTGTAATCGAAGGCGTTTTCGGTTGTTTAGGATATGTGTTTTGGTGTTTTTGGGCAGAGCAGCGTAGTAGCTTTGTTTACTAGAGATTTTAATGCATTGTGATGCATTAATCCTCTGTTCTTGTTTGGTATAAACAGAGGAGAATGTATCAGAAGCAATCGGTGAAGGTTCGTGAGCTTTGATTGCTTGGATTTGCGTCATCTAGTTGAGTTTGTGCGTGTTGTTGAGTGGGAACGTGGATTTCAGTTTTGAAATACTTTAAAAGATGATTTGGGAACTTAGTGGTAAGTTTGAAACGCTTAACTAAGTTTGAAAGTAAGTGAAAGGAATTTCCTCTCTCGGTTGTGCTATTACGTGTTGTTTTATGTGCTGTATTGATTTAATGGTTTTACCCATTGTTAAAGCATGTTTAAAGAATGTGGTTACTATTTTTAATGATGTGATGTTGAAGGATGCACATGGTAAGTGATCCTTGTAATTATATGCTATATACTTGTGATTTTAAGCATGGCTTAATGCTTGGAAATATGATTTATTGATGATGCCTTTGAAAAGAGTGAGGTATGTGTTAAAATGTAAATTATATTTGCAAGTGATGTTGTGAAAATGGTTTGTAAATGATATCGAATATAGTTAGTCGACTATAGGATTGAGTGCACTATAAAAAGACGCCTTAGTTGTCAAGGGGTTGGTGTCACGTGTCTCTGTCTAAGTACCCTAATGATCGAGGAGGTTGGTGTCTCCTCTGTCGTTAGTGGTTAAGCATCTAACCGATGATAGGGTTGGTGTCTCTATGGGTTGTAATTGTACCCGGTTGATATAGAGTACCTTTTGTTGTGAATGTACCAATTCTGGTTAAGATGGCTTGAAGTGTGGAGTAGACACTTGTTGTAATTTGTGTATCCGATATGAGGTTTTAAGTTGTGAACTTGTTAAATGAGTACTTGTAAGCCAATATAATTGATGATGCATCATGGTATGGTTTATGTCGCATAATGTGGTTTATGCATGTTTTACTCTTTAAGCTTTGCATATGGTAGCTATGCATGGGAAGGCTAAAATTGAGTGTGGTTTGGAACTTGTCGATGGTTGATGATACATGTGGTTTGATGTTTAACATGATGATTTTTTTAAGAAAAATGCATGTATTAAAAGGGCATGATGGTTTTCAAATGATGTTTAAGTAATTGGAAATGAATTCCCAATGTGAGCATGGAGAATAGTTTTTTGCATTGATGGTGTTTTGTTTTAGAGCCTCCTCAATAAGCCTTTTGTGCTTACACTCTCACTTGTCCATCAATGCAGATAATTGAGGTTTTGGAGGCAGCAAGTAGCAAGGGATCACAAGAGACTTAATTTGAGAGTGTATGTTTCGGTTTAGTATACGTAATAAGGACAATGGGGGATCCGTTGTGTTGTTGGGAGATTTGTGTAAACTTCCTTTTGAACAAGTTTGATTTGTTGTTTAAAACTTGTAAATGGCCTTTGGTATTTGGTTTATGCTTTTCTTTAAAAATTGGTATCTTACTTGACTTGACATTAGGTTGCATGCCTATAGTTTACCCTTGATGCAAATGCTCATGTTTTGTTGTTGAATATGTTATGATCGATTGTGGATTGATGTTTAAATATGATGTATGCATGTTGGAGGTATGTTGGATTGATTATAAATGAATTAAAGTATGAAAAATATCAAAAAGTGTCATTGCAGGCCCGGGTGTTTCGGTACACCTCGATCTTGTACCGAAACGATGAGTCTGAAATGGCCTAGGGGTTTTGAAACAGGGAAGGACTGTTTCGGTACGTTTTGCTACTGGAAGTCCCTTTTTCAAAACACCCCTAAGGGTGTTTCGATACGGTCCCGAGCTTCAAGACGTTCAAACCTGTTCTGATACGGGTGTTCCGATACAGGGCAACTTGTACCCAAACACCCACCTGTTAAGTGGTTGTTGGAATCTTCTGAAGATCTCATTCTTTATGTTTTGGTCCCTAAATGTTGTGGATGTAATTAAATGAGCTTGGATAATTGTTTTGGGTTGAGATTTAACAGACATGCATGTAATGTGACTAATTAAAGGTTGGTAATGTAAAATTCGAAGAAGTCCATGTACTTTGGTAAAATTACAAAATTGTCCTTAAAATGTATTTGCATGCAATTGAGTCCCTAATTGATGTCTGATCGAGTTGCAAATTGTTTCGTTGTAAATATTATAACATGGGGTGTCTAAAAGTATCTACAAAAGATAAATTGAGAAAATAGGGTCATTTATTAAGGTAAACTTCCTGGTTTACTTCAATATTCCCCATGTGACCCGTTCGGTTCGGTTTTTTGCCCAGACCGGTACAAAGGGGTTATATTTGGTGGTATCAGAGGTAGGTTTTGAAAGAATGGGATGATGGTAAGTTACTAGTAAGTTGACGTGATGTAATTCTAAGTGACTGATTATATTTGCTATGCACGGTGATTGTTATAATCATTTTGTTGATGAACAAATGATATTGATGTCATGCATGACGATTGTGATGTCTGTGTAAGTTGATATATTCATGGTGATGTTATAGGCTGAATCTGATTTATTGTTATACGTGATGCTTGTGATACGTACGTTGTATGCCTTATGATATGCTTGGGGGGAAATTGGGATACCCATTGCCTTATTACTTTAGTCAAAGTGTTTTAAATTTAATTGGAAGTCTTGGATCCTTACTTGAAGCTGGTCTGATTTCTTTGTTTTGTTTTATTATCATGCCTTAATTATAATAGAACAATGGGAACGAGGAGAGAGTTACGTTCGGGTACGATTGTTGCTGCTGGAGAGCAGGGAAATCATTAGAACAAGGTTCTTCTTGGTGGGAATTTACGTCCTCCACCGCCTCCACTCGGGGGTGAGGAGCAAGGACAGCATGAACAAGCTGGGCTTATGTTGGGTGATTTGATGCCTTTAGTTCAGGCGATGACTGGAGCATTCCAGGCTGATGATGCCGGAGTGTAAGTGCAAGCACCTGCTGCTGGGAAAACTGGGTTGCCGTTAGAACACTTGCGTAGTTTAGGCGGTGTTGATTATCATGGTTTGTCGCTCGAGGCATCTGAGGCTTTGATAGCTAGTACGATCCGGATTTCAGATCAAATGGGGTGCAATGATGCATGTAAGATGGGATGTGTTGTTTCATTGTTGCAATGTGATGCTTACAATTGGTGGACGACTGTAACTGTGGCTTTGGAGCCTAATGAGGTGGATTGAGAATTCTTCCAAGCTATCTTTAAGAATAAGTATCTAGATGTTAGATACTTGGATGACATGAAACGCGAGTTTATGTCTTTGATGCATGGTAGCATGATTGTGGCTGAGTTTGAGGTTCAGTTTGTCTGTTTGCACCAGTATACCCCTGAGTTGGTGCCGAGTTATAGGCATCGTTGAGATCATTTCCGTTATGGACTAGTGGAAGAGGTGAAGACTTTTATGTTGGCCTCTAATTTCATAGATTTTGATGTGCTGGTGGTGCGGGACAAGGATATCGAGGCGAGTCTGGGTTTGACTCCTCGTGTGGATGGTTTTAGCTCGGGTAAGAGAGTTACTGATTTTGGTCCTGGATGTGGAAAGAATAAGAGGCACCGTGATAAGAAGTTTCACTCTGACGTGAAGCGAGGCGGAGGAAGGCCTGGACGTAGAGCTTATGGTTAGGGTGCTCAGGCTAGATCAGATTTTAAATCTTGTTGGGTATGTGGATCATGTAAGCATATGAGGCGAGATTGTTCTCGTTTGGCTTGTGAGGCGCAAGCTCCTATAGTTGTGGCGGCCAATGCTTGTTGGAGTTGTGGTTCGGCCGATCATTTGATACGTGATTGTCTTTTATTGGCTAGAGGTGGTCAAGTTAGAGCACCTGTTGTTGCACTAAAGAGAGGCCATGAGCGTGGTCGTGGTAATTTCCTATGTAGAGAGGATGGTCAGAGAGCTGTGGCACATGTTGAAGCTGTCCAACTTGTGGGTGGTGGTCCTATGAGGGTGTATGCACAATGCGAAGGACGCAATGACACTGATGTGATTGCATGTACTTTCACTTTGAAATCCTTGTCATTGTTATCTTTGATGAATTCTGGTTCTACGTATTCATATATCTTGAGTGAGCATGCGTGTTTGCTTGATATCCCTGTAGAGATGTTAGATGTGGGAATGCAAGTAACAGTGAAACTGTTGTTACGATAAGGTTGTATAGGAGATGTCCTTGATTTGTCCAAGGTCATGTGCTTGCGGTTGATTTAATGGAATTGCCTTTCTATGTTTTTGATGTAATCCTTGGGATGGATTGGTTAATCCAGCACTGGGGTGTGGTTGATTTTGATGCTAAGCAAGTAACCTTGAAACTAGTTGATGATTACGTGGTGGTAATCCTGGGTGAAAATTTGAAATTCATGTCCAATGCTATTTTGGCTCTTGAAGCGAGTCGTTTGATGGAATTGGGTTGCGAGGCTTTCTTAGCATATGTTATGAATCCAAGATCGAAGGAAGTGCGTATACATGACATACTTACGGTATGTGAGTTTTCGGGTGTATTTCTGGAAGAGTTGTCTGGGTTGCCACCAAGTGGAGAGGTTGTGTTTGGCATTGAGTTGTTTGAAAATACGACTCTAGTGTCTATTGCTCCCTGTTGCGTGTAAATAAGGCTATCGCAATTAAGTGCAAGTATACACGACACAAGTAATATAGTGATACGAAGTATCGAATATCGTCTCCACAGGGACTGGAAATACTTCTATCTTTAAAGGCATACACAAGGAAATAGATGAATTTTAATAGATAGTTTTGAGTAATCTTGAAAATAATCTAAAATAGATAAAGGAATCTGATTGAGAAAATAGGCTGGTATTGATTTGTTCAGTAGTACAGGTGTTGCACTGTTCAGAGGACTTCTGATGTGTCTGTCATCGGGCTTGTCGCGGCAGAGGTATGTTGAAGTCGCGACAGGGAACAAGAACTTTTTATTTCAAGTTTGGCAAGAACCCATGTTGTGACTTGTCTTATACCTAGGTCCAAGTTCTGTCAATGAACACGTCTTACATGATACCTCCCGGGGTGAATCGAAGGATGAACATCGATGTTTGTGAATTCTTCTTTAGCCACTTAACCGTGTACCTATCCCTAGGCCAAGATAGTTTAACCATAAATTGGAAAACTCATATTTACTCCTTTTGTATACTTAACTCTCCCGATATTAAGTAAATGAATAACCTCGCAATGCTTTTCCGATACTCTTATGAGATATGAAAACTAGAGTAATAAACTTGAAGTTTTATTGAATTGAATAGAAAAATCCTAAGAAACAGTTTAACCCTTAAAACTACTTTACAAGATCAACCATTAGCCCTTGGGGAAGTTTAGAACATGATGGATAAGGGATAAACTAGGGTTTGTGATGGAAGATGACTAGGAACTATGTTATCCTTCTCTAGGTCGAATTACAAGCATATATATATAGGCTTTGCATACAAGTTTTCTTAAGGGCCAAGAATACTAGTTCAAATTAAAGTACAAATCATTTAAAGACTAAATCTCTGAGTAGACTTCCTTTAAATCGGCCTATCTTCATGCTTTGACTTTCCTTCTCAGACTTTGGGCAAGGCTTTCCTTGAGTTTCTGGACTCCAAAAATAATGCAAGTGGTCTCTAAAAATTAGGCTTGAAATCCTCTATCAGTCGAACTCCACTTTGCATTTTTCCATCTCTTCTTCTTCATTGTCCCCACCTCTGCCACGGCAGATGTCTCGACAGCAAGTATAAGGCAGTTTGCTTCGACCCTGTTTCTCCAACTTTGCAGTTATCTACTATTACTCTGCTGCCCTGGATGCTGCCACGACAGGTCCCTGCAAGAATTACACGAAATCAGCAGTAACTATGCAATAATTATTCATTTGTGATGTTTATGCAAAATCTATCCTAAAATGAAGCTAACATGCTTGACTGCATCAATAATATGGGTAAATGAGGGTTAAAATATAGAACATTTATGCACTCAACACACCCCCAAACTCAAGTTATTGCTTGTCCTCAAGCAAATGCAATCTAACTAAGAATGAATCTTTTTGGTTTTGGCTTAACTCAATGAACAACCATTACCTTCAGCATCTTCACCATCAAGATCAATACCTCTTCGAATGTTTATGGATTTATCCGGAGCAATAATATCATTCTTGTGTGAGTGTGTGCGGGTTTTGTGAACAAATATGAGCCTAGACTCCTTAGCAACCAGAATAGTTACTTAACTTACTTGAGTTTTACTTTCAAAAATAATTCTTAACTAGAGCCAATTTCGGGCACCTCTAGTTTTCTTCTAAAGTTTTTCTATTTCTACTAGAGCCGGTTTGGGCACCTCTAGTTTAATTTCCTAGAGCCAGTGTTAGGCACCTTTAGGAGTACTTCTAGTTATTTTCCTAGAGCCAGTGTTAGGCACCTCTAGGAGTAAACTGAATCTAAGATTTCTTTCTAACTCATGTGTCTAAGCTTCATATTCTAAGTTTGCTAACAGAGTCTTAAAATCATATAAATCACAAAGGTGTTTGTAAGAGTCCATAACTATAGTAAGGATCTAAATACTTCCTAAAACATTCTAAAGCTACTGTCACGACAGTGAATACTGCGGCAGATAACATAAGTTCAAAAATTTTAGCCAAAACTTTTTTGACACAAAATTAAATAGTAATGAAACACAAAATAAGATAAGTTCATTAATAAAAGGAGGACTGCCTACCCCCAAACTCGAGGGTTGCATTGCCTCAATGCATGACAAATAGAAAAAAAACATCACAAATTGAAAATAAAAACACAAACGACAGAAAGAGTAAAATAAACTTAAGTAGAAGTGTCATCATCGCTGCTGCTGTCGATGCGAAGCTGTCGGCGAGCAGCTTCTTTTGTAGCAGAGGCTAGCTTTGTGGCTGGAGAGGAGAAGGCTACCTTCTTCTTTGCCTCTCGTGGTGGCTGGATTCTTGTTGGTGAAACTTTGGGAGCTTTGTCCAGAATCTCAAGCTCACTGTCGCTTTTGCTGATGCTTTTGCTGCCATCTGCTCTATCGCGGTAGGGTCCCTCTACATCGATATGCAGGTTCTTTTTCTTCATTGGAGGGAAGTCTTTGGCTATTTTGTGGACGACGGAAGGTTCGGAGTCTAAGTCATCCTGCCAGACTGAAGAGGAGGATAAACCTTTGAAATATTTCGAGTCAATTTCTAGCAGTGGTTCCTTTCTCTTGGCTCCTCGAAGAGATGTAGACCTTCTGTCACCGGCTCTTGTTGTGGCAGATGGTGAGGCAGAGGCAGCTGTCGGTGTGGGCGTCTTGGGGGTAGTGGCATGTGTTAGGGCAGAAAGAAGGTTTTCTAGAAAAGGAGGGAATTGCACGTTTCGATAATTAAGTTCAACTTTAATGAAATTTACCGTAGCAGTATGGAAGTCCCTCATATACTCCATGTAACCTTTCTGCCTTGCCTCCATTCTTTGCCGCAGTTGAATTATTTGGCTAGAGGAGATGCCTTCTGGTCTTACAGGTTCTGTCTACTCAGGCTCTGCCGTGACAGGTTCTGTTGAGTCTGGTTTTGTCGTGACAGAGGGGTCGATGTAAGCCATTGGAGTGACTTTCTTCAGTTTTATCAGGCTGTAAAGATTCTAATGCGTCCACCCCTTGCCTTGGATCTTCACATCCTCATCAATTTCAGGGACATTGTTGGCTCGACAAAGGGCTGTGATTAAATAAGGGAAGAAGAGGGGGCCTTATGTGAGAAAGGGGCCATGTTGGTCGGAGATGCAATGAATAATAGTGGTTTGTGTTTGATCGGTGGTTAGTGATTTTTTGTTTGCAGAAGATGAACAAGATATTTTCTAGAGAGAACAATATGTTTCTTTGTATATTCTTATTACTCTTAATTATTCAAATGTGTGTAAAATGAGCCTTTAAATAGGCAATTACAGAGTTTTAGTATAGTTAAACTATACTTTTATCTCTAATTTAAATAATATTTATCCCTAATTAAAATAAGACTTGTAGTAAATCTAAACTATTGACTTGGGATTAAACTTTAATTACACATTAAATAAAACTCTACCACTTCTTGGATAACTTACACTCTCCCTCAAACTCTAACACTTCTCGGATAACATACACCTTGTCCTTCAGTGCACACTCGTGGATTCCATCGAGAATGTATTTGCCCACATTGATCTGTCGTTCGTTGATGATGGAGTGCATGAGGGCTAGCCTCTGTCGGTCCACTGTTGTGTTTTGAGATGTTGGCATGAGACGTTTTTTCACAAAATGGTTCCACAGCTTGGCAGCAGGCGTGAGTTGGGTTCTTCGAACCATCCGTCGATGTTTTGGGTCCTCGTTCCAACTGGTGCCTTCTTCACTGAGATCTACCATGATGCCGTCATAGTCTGCCGACAACAAATTGTTGATGAACCTGTTGTGTGCATCCTCCTTCCTTCTCACATACATGTCATACAGAGAATTGATGTAGGCTGGTTTTAATTCGATTTCCTTACCCTTGATGGTGACTGTAGAAGTGTCCTTAGAGGTGACGGCAGCATAGAATTCTCAGACAAGTGTGACATTCATCTCCTCGAGTTGTTCCGCAAACATCTGCCACTTTATCCTAGTGATCCTTTTGGCGATGAATCCTTCGAGTCCTAGATCTCCGGTCTTCTTTAGGTAGGTGAAGCCCCTTTCCTCCCACATTTCTCTTTTCTAAAAAGATTCATAATATCTTTTCTCCGATTCTGCCAAGACGAACCTTCTGTGAATTCTGCTGTGAGTGGGAGTGGAGACTGTTGCAGCAGAGGTGGAGGCAGCACTTCTTCGGGTCGATCTCATTGTCATCGTAAAGGTACTGTAGAAATGAAAGAAAAGAAAATACTAAAAAGCTAAAATATTTGGAAACATAGTAGAGAGAAGAGAATGAGGTGAAAATGAAATGGG
The DNA here is from genome assembly GCA_958450335.1 of Hibiscus tridactylites. Lineage (NCBI taxonomy): Eukaryota > Viridiplantae > Streptophyta > Magnoliopsida > Malvales > Malvaceae > Hibiscus > Hibiscus tridactylites. Next base: position 62,367,929 of record OY288265.1, read on the forward strand.
GTGAGGGTTTATATAGAACGGGGTTTATGCTCGTTGAAGCCATAACGAGTGGCATGAAAAACGAAGCCAGTTGTCACATAGTTTCCTGATGTGTTTGTTACGCGTTTTTGTATTTTTCCCGCGTCTACTGCGTGTCTGTCGCGACAACGTGGTGGTAGGCTGTCTTTGCGCGTCTGCCGCGACAGCTGGTGGCTGGCTGTCACGACAGCCTTGTTACCATTGGGCTCTCTCTCTTGGGTTTCTTGGGCTGAGGTGAATGTGATGGGCTGCTTCATTCCTTCCCTTTACTCTGTTTATTTTCTTTTCCTGAAAACTAAAATAAACTAATATTAAATTCTTATTTCCTAAAGCAATAAAATTAAATAAAATTAAACTAAACTAAGTTAAATTAGGAATGTCTTGAGGGGCATCTCCTAAAGTAACCACTTCATGCTCTCTTGGGGCTTCAGGCCCCTGATAGTGCTTTAGCATCTGTCCATTGACCTTGAATTGGTGCTCATCCTTGATTGATCTTATTGTGATGGCACCATGGAGAAAAGCCTGTACTACCTGGAAGGGTCCAGACCACCTAGACTTTAGCTTCCCTAGGAAGAGCTTCAACCTGGAGTTGAACAACAACACCTTCTGGCTTGGTGTGAACTGTTGTGGCAGCAGTTTTCTGTTGTGCCACTTCTTTTTCTTGTCATTATACATTCTAGCGTTGTCGTAGGCCATGGCTCGAATTTCTTCAATTTCATTTAAGTTTAACAGCCTTTTCTGCCCTGTTTTGTCCCAGTCCATGTTAACTGTCTTGATAGCCACATATGCTTTATGTTCTATCTCGACAGGTAGGTGGTAAGTTTTTCTATAGATTAGTCGGTAGGGGGTGACATTCCCAATGGTGTTTTGAATGCAGTTCTGTGGGCCCATAATGCATCATTCAAGTGAAGAGACCAGTCCTTCCTAGTTGGCTTAACCATCTTTTCCAGAATGTTCTTCACTTCTCTATTTGAGATCTCAGCCTGTCAATTGGTTTAAGGGTGATATGCTGTTGCGATTCTGTGTTTAACTCCATACTTCTTCAACGCACTAGCAATTACCCTATTTTCAAAATGCCTACCCTCATCACTAATGATTGCCCTTGGGATGCCAAACCCGGTGAAGATGTGTTGTGTAGAAATCTTTGAACGGTCTTGGCATCATTCTTTTGTGTGGCAATAGCTTCTACCCACTTGGACACATAATCTACTACCAACAGTATATATAGGTTCCCACAAGAAGTTGGGAATGGTCCCATGAAGTCGATTCCCCAAACATAAAAAATTTCAACTTCGAGAATGTTCTGCAGGAGCATCTCATGCCTTCTAGAGATGTTTCTAGTCCTTTGGCACTTGTCACAACGCTTGTAAAAGGCTTTTGCATCTTTGAACAGTGTAGGCCAAAAGAAACCAGACTGCAGAACTTTAGCAGCAGTTTTGTTTCCTCCAAAGTGTCCTCCATAAGAAGCAGTATGCCAATGGTGGAGCACTTGTTCCTGTTCATCCATTGGTATGCATCTCCTAATAATCTGATCTGCACAGTGCTTAAATAGAAGAGGTTTGTCCCAATAATAATGTTTTGCATCATTTTGGAACATCTTCCTTGCTTGGTAGTTAAGTTCAGGAGGTAATAAACCACTAACAAGATAGTTTAGTATGTCAGCATACCAAGGAATTTCAGAAAGCTTACTTGTCGCCATGGTTGTCGCGGCAATGCTTGTGGCAGTGAATAACTGCTTGTTAGGGAAAGTCTCATGTATGTTAACTTTGTTTTTATCTTGATCCTTCTTCTTTGGGGGTGTACGGTTATGTAGGATTGCAATGCAACCCTCTGTCATCATTACAGTTTCAAACTCCCTAAGTCTGAATCTCCTGGACATTGAATCTTTAAGGAACTTTGTATAACCAGGAATCTACTTAATGGCCTCCAACAACGGAATATTGATATGTACTTGCTTAAAAACATCGTAGATCTTCTTAAGCTGGTACTCATGTTTCTGTTTTTTCAATCGGTGTGGAAAAGGGGGTGGAGGACGGAAATCTTCGAGACGTCCTTCACATGGAATTCGAATTTGAGAAGGCTCACATTCTTCAATTTCCTTTGTCGTCTCGTCCAATTCTTCTACTGTCGTGGCAGGGGTGGCGACAGTAGGTTGTTTTGGGTCTACCGGGGCAGTGTCGTCGACAGGTATCTACAGGGTCGAGTCCTTACTAGGTGTTTCTTTTATTTTCGGCCCTTGTAGTTGTTCCCCACTTCTCGTTGTTATGGCATTACACTACTTGTGTGTGGGTTTTCTAGTGACCTCAATATCACTAGGGAATCCTCCATTCTCTCTTGTGTTGATGAACTGTGCTACTTGACCCATCTGTGTTTCTAGAGACTTCAAAGTGGCCTCATGGTTTGTCATTCTCATTTCTGTCTTCTTCATGAATGTTTCAGTCTTCTTGACAAAGTGATCCATGTTGGCCATATATGCTCCAGTTTGAGACACGAAATCTGCTAGGGTCTGTTCCAATGTACTTGTGGATGACGCCGGCTGCTGTTGTGGTTGCTGTCGTGACAGAATTCTGGGGGCTCCTTGGTTCTGAGTGTTTTGGACAAGAGGATTCAAAGCATTATCTGGATTACTCCAAGAGAATTTAGGGTTCTTCCTCCAGTTCGCGTTGTATTTGTTGGAGTCATAGCCTCTATTCTTGTTGAAATTTCCAACATACATTCCCGTTTTCGGTTGTAGGGGACACTCCTCCGTACTGTGGTTTCCACTACAATTTTCACACATCTCCTCAGTAGAAAACATCACCTTAGATTCGTTCTTTCGCTATAGGTTTTCAACTACCTTGGTGATGTATGCTAATTGGGTTCTCACTGAGTTCTCAGATTCGTGTTCCTTTACAGATACACCTCGTCTTCCTCCTCTTCGTTCTGTGGGGAACTGTTCGTCATGCTTTGCCAATCTCTTCAACACAAGCATTGAATCTTTTGGCTCTTTATCCAGTAACAACCCAATGGTTGCCGAGTCTATTCTCATTCGAGTGTGTACATTGGCAGCATTGTAGAATTTAACGACCTGGTTCCACATAGGGAATCCATGCATTGGGCAGTTTTGGAAGAGAGTTGTAAAACGGTCCCACGCCTCATGCATTGGTTTGTCATCTTCCTATTAAAAAATAGCAATTTCATTACGCAATCTTTCAGTTAAAAGAGGAGGATTAAAACGGAAGAGAAATTCATGACAGAGATCCGCCCAAGTTCTTATTGAACCCGGTGTTAACTTATTCCACCAGTTTTTGCTGTATCCCTCAATTAAGTAGAGGTCACAGCACTTTCGGGCTTATTCCTGGTTGTCTGAATGATCCACAGATCTCTTGGAAGGTTTTCATGTGTTCACGTACATCCTCTGTAGCAGAACCACTGAATTGTCCGGCTAAATATATCATGCTGAACATCACCAGTTTTAGTTCGAAGTGTTTAGCTTCCACGTCTGGCAGTGTAGTTTGCAGTTCAACTTGATCATTCTCCATGTATTCTCCGCAAGTCTGTCATGTTGCCGGGGCAGTAGAAGGTTGTCGGTTGTCATGAACATAAGCAGGAGGATCAACATCAACCCTGGGGTTGTTGTTGTTGTTATTTGCCCCATTGCCTTGTCCTTCGTTCTCCATTGCTACAAGTCTTTCCTCAAGATAACGGTTTCTTTCTATCAAGAGTCGGGCTTGGTTCCTGAGATGGTACGTCCGATCGATTTCCAGATCTAGTTTGTATTCAGGATCTTTACCACATCTCAATCTGCGCATAAGCAGGAGAAAACAACCTTGTGAAAAGTACAAGGAAATATAACAACTAGAAACAGAAAAGAAATAAAAATTAAAAGTACAATAATTAAAGGTAAAGGTATGTTGCCAGTCCCGGGCAGCGGCGCCAAAAACTTGTTGCGTGTATATAAGGCTATCACAATTGAGTGCAAGTATACACGACGCAATTAATATATTGATACGAAGTATCGGATATCGTCTCCATAGGGACTGGAAATACTTCTATCTTTAAAGGCCTGCACAAGGAAAGAGATGAATTTAATAGAGAGTTTTGAGTAATATTGAAAATAAACTAAAATATATAAAGGAATCAAATTGAGAAAATAGGCTGGTATTGATTTGTTCAGTAGTGCAGGTGTTGCACTGTTCAGAGGACTTCAGTTGTGTCTGTCATCGAGCCTGTCGCGGCAGTACATGTCACGGAAGAGGTCTGTTGATGTCGCGGCAGCGAACAACAACTCTGTACTTCATGTTTTGCAAGAACCCCTATTGTGACTTGTCCTATCTCTAGGTCCAAGTTCTGTTGATGAACACGTCTTAGATGATACCTCCCGGCGTGAATCGAAGGATGAACATCGATGTTTGTGAATTCTTCTTTAGCCACTTAACCTTGTACCTATTTCTAGGCCAAGATAGTTTAACCATAAATTGGAAAACTCATATTTACTCCTTTCGTATACTTAACTCTCCCGATATTAAGTAAATGAATAATGGCACAATGCTCTCCCGATACTCTTATGAGATATGAAAACCAAAGTAAATAAACTTGAAGTTTTATTAAATTGAACAAAAAAATCCTAAGAAACAGTTTAACTCATAAAACTACTTTACAAGATCAACCCTTGGCCCTTAGAAAAATTTAGAACATGATGGAGAAGGGAAAAACTAGGGTTTGTGATTGAAGATGGCTAGGAACTAGGTTATCCTTCTCTAGGTCGAATTACAAGCATATATATAGGCCTTGGGTAAAAGTTTTCTTAATGGCAAAGAAAACTACATCAAATTAAAGTACAAATCATTTAAAGACTAAATCTGTAACCCCCTTAGCCCGGCCTAGACGCTCGACCCGAACTAAAAAGATTACACAGGGAAACCGAAGCCATCTCGTCGGAGTAAACCTCGATTCACGACCCTATTTTCTTTTTATCTTCTCTAGATGCATATTATTATCCTATATGTTTAGCAAAACGGTTAGGTGAGAACGGCACAGCGATCGGAGTTTAATTAGGGGTTCAGTTGCATACATTTGACTTTTAGGGACTTCCAAGATAAAGTTGCCAATCTTCAATTAGTTATGTAACATGCCAACATGCCAAATTTCATCTCAAGCGGATCATCCAAACTCATTCAATTGCATACACAATATTCAGGGACCAAAATGCAACATTTCCAAACTTTAAAAGATACTTTTAACTAAAATTTAACTATCTGTATCGATACACTTGGGCCTGTATCGATACGCGGGAAGACAATAGCTAAAGAAGGGTTGAGCGTATCGAAACGTTTCCCGGCGTATCGGTACGACCTTCAAACTTGGCCTAGGCGTATCGATATGCGGGCAATCCGTTTCGATATCCCTGTAAAGAAATGCCTCATTTTGCCTTAGCGTATCGATACGCCTTCCCGTGTATCGATACGCGTACCAGATTGGCTTCATCCAACTTTATTTAAACATACAAAAACACATCCAATCTAGCTTAAAACATGCATACAAGATATAATCTATCTAATAGACATTCAGGCACCATCAAATAGCAAATCTTACTCATCAACCACATCATATCATGATGACATTTAGCTATTCTAGCATGCTTAAGATATCAAGTTATAGAAAAGGTAAAACACCACAAACAAACCATAGAACCATATAAAGGCCATATACAAGTCCACAATCAGAAACTAAACATGCTTGAAACAACAAACATCTCCAACCAAAATTAGGAAGTAGAAGTCCCACCCATTGTCACTTATTACACTAAGGTTGAACCACATACATCTCTTAAACAAAGCCTTGGAATCCTCTTGCTTTTGGGCTGCCTTGAAATGCTCAATTCTCTGCATTGATGAAACAAATGAGCGTGAGCATATAGCTTAGTGAGGATCGCTAAACAACATTCATCAATGCATTCCACATGACTTGCAAAACCACCACTTTTATCACATTCCTTTTCATAAAACATGTTTTCTCAAGACAACAATGCATTTAATAAACATATGCTCATATGCAACTTTTAAAACAACAATTAAACCATTGCTCATGCTTTACCTAGCATTCATGCATTCTTGCATCATTTACAAGCATCTCATGCTTCACATTTATCATTTACATTATATTGGCTCTCAAGTGATAATCCATAAATCATTTTAACTCAAAACACAATTGGATACGCGGATTACAAACGTTGTGTCCCACACGTTTCATACACACTACCGGACAACACAAGGTGGAGATCAATGGCACAATCACAACCCCTCAACATCACTCATCGATAATTGTATAATTCCACTAACGAGAGTACAAGACACATACGCAAGACTCACACACAGGACCAAACCATCTACCGTGGTGGTCTTAACCTCAATAGTTAGGGTACTTGGATGGAGATTACGGCACAATCACAACCCCTCGACATCCAAGGTGACTTTATTCACGGTGCACCCAATCCTATAGCTGGCTAACTATATCCGATTAAAGTAACCAAAAACCATTTACATCACTTACCAATATAATCATTTAACCACATTAATTCACTGTTTTACAAGCATAACCATAATGTCATTTCCACAAGCATAACATGCTTAACATCATATGCATTCAACACATGAAAACCAAGGATTGCTTACCTAGTGCATCCTTAACATATTGGCATTAAAATCCAGCATTAAACCATGCTTAAAAACAGTAATCAAAACCACTTTTAATTCTGGTGCATTTTCATCACAATATAGCACATTTCCAAGAGAGATATAGCACATATCCAATAGAGACATTCAAACCACTTACTCTTGAGCTTAGCTAAGTGTTTCAAACTTACACTAAGCTCCCAAGACCACGCCCAAAGCGTTACAAAGTACAAAATTGCATTTCCACTCACCGATCCACTCACCGATACGCGAAGCCTTGCTCGCCGACATGAAATTTACTCTTTCGGAGCCTCCAACAACACCTCGTTTGCTTCCGGATCAAGATCCCTTGTTTTCACATCATCAAAACAGAGATCTAGAAGCATTAAAATGCATTCCAACACCAGAAACAATTCACAAACTCGTTGCTCACCCAAACTACACCAAAATACCCATCCAAAACAATCGAAAACTCAATCGATTGCTTCCTAAACCAAGCCAAGCCAACATACATCACTTCCAACCCATAATAAACATCAAAACACATCTAACAAACAACCTAACCCAACATTATACCTCCAGCAAGCAAGATTCCACCATTTCACCTCAAAAACTCATTTAAAACCAACAAGAAACTCAAGGATTTTGGGATCTATATAATCAACACTTCATTTTAACATATAAATCAACTTAAAACTCAATTAAAATCAACACAAAACAGAGCTTAACTCAACAAATCTGAAAATCAAGATTTCAACCATGTTTTTACAAGATTTTGATCTCCAATCAAAACCATAATGAAAACTCAACCAAAAATAGTATTTAGAAGCCAAATATCTTGAGAATTTCAATAAAGAACTTAGATTAGAGGTTGAGAACAGGATTTACCTCCAATCCTTGCTTCCCTCAATGAATGACAAGTTTTCCTTAGCGAAATCTTGAAGGATTAGAAAAGATTTCTTGAAAATGGTTTAGAAAATGTTGAGAGAGTTTTTGGGTGAAAGAATTCTGGAAAAAGATGAGTGAATTAGTGTTTGGCTGAAAATGAGAAAGATTTGGTAGTTACGTAATTGAAAATCTCATATTAACTAACTTTATATAAAAATTAATTAATATAAACCCAATTAAATCCATTTAATTAAAAGCCTTTTAAAACACATGTCATATTGAGAAAAGGTCAAATTGACTTAAAGTCCCCTAAAGATTCTAAGATTTTGGCTTGCACATTAAAAATCACATTTTCCCAGTTTTGAAACTTTACAATTTGGTCACTACTCAAAATGTCCCATTTTCGAAATCCCTTTTGTAAAATTGACTTGACCAACCTCTTAAACATATTTTTAGAGGATTTTAGCAATTTTTACCACATTTTTATCCTATCCCAATCCTTGATTTCCTTAAATCACCTTACGCAATTCGAACCGTTCTCGACCGGTCTGATCCGATGTCTAAACCATCTAGGCCCAAAACCAGGGCGTTACAACTCTACCCCACTTAGGAAATTTCGACCTCGAAATTCTTACCTGATGGAAAGAGATGCGGAAACTGCTTCAGCATGTCCGCCCTGCTTTCCCATGTGGCCTCCTCAACTCATCGGTGTCACCACAACACCTTTACAAGCTCTATCGTCTTGCCACGAAGAACTTTGATACTCACATCCAGAACCTTCAATGGTTCCTCATCATACGACATATCCGGATTCAACTCTATCTCTTCAACAGGCATCACATGCGAAGGATCCGATCTATACTTCCGTAACATGGAGACATGAAACATATCATCTATCTTCTCCAATTCTGCAGGCAATCTCAACTGATATGCAACATGACCAATACGCTCCAAAATCTCGTAAGGTCCAATTAACATTGGGCTAAGTTTACCCTTACGCCCAAATCTCATCACCTTCTTACAAGGCGATACTTTCAAGAACACACGTTCGCCAACTGCGAACTCAATCTCCTTACGCTTCAAGTCCGCGTAAGACTTTTTCCTATCCGATGATGCCTTTAGACGCTCACAAATGAGCTTCACCTTCTCAGTGGTTCCCTTAAGCATAGCTGGCATCGAAACCAACTTTTGTCCAGCTTCTGCCTAGCAAAGAGGGGTTCTACATCTTCTCCCATACAAATCCTCGTACGAAGCCATTTGAATACTTGCATGGTAATTGTTATTATATGCAAACTCAACCAACGGCAAGTGCTTCTCCCAAGAACCCTGAAAATCTATCACACAACATCTCAACATGTCCTCAAGCACTTGGATCACACGTTCTGACTGTCCATCCGTCTGAGGATGATAAGAGGTACTGAAATTCAACCGTGTACCCAAGGCTTGATGCAAACATTCCCAAAATCACGCTGTAAACTTCGGATCTCTATCCGATGCAATGGACTTTGGCACACCGTGAAACCGCACAATCTCAGCTATGTACAGCTCAGCTAACTTGTCCAAGGTATATGTAGTATGCATAGGTAGAAAATGTGCACACTTGGTAAGCCGGTCAACAATCACCCAAACTGAATTCTTCTTTGATGGTGACAAAGGCAATCCAGATACAAAATCCATGGTGATTCTCTCCCACTTCCATTATGGGATTTTCAAAGGCTGCAACAACCCAGAAGGAACCTGATGCTCAGCCTTCACTCGCTGACACACCATGCACTTACTAACAAACTCAGCCACATCCTTTATCAACACCACCCAGTAGTACTCATCTTTCAGGTCATGATACATCTTTGTACTACAAGGATGCATAGCAAAAGGACTACTATGAGCTTCAGTTAGAGTAGTGCGCCTCAACTCAACATCATTTGGCACCACTATTCGACTCCCAAAGCACAAAACACCATCATCACTAAAGCTGAAATCCGAAGGTCTACCTTCCGCAATGTCCTGAACATGCGAAACAAGAGAATTGTCAAGCAAATGCTTATCGTTGATCAACTGTATCAGAGATGGTTTCACTTGCAATTCTGCAATAAGACCACCATCATGTGATATGCTCAAGCGAGCAAACATCGCTCTCAACTCCACAGCTACTTTCCTGCTCAAAGCATCGGCTACAACATTAGCCTTTCTCGGGTGATACTCAATCGTCAGATCATAGTCTTTAAGCAACTCTACCCAGCGACGTTGCCTAAGATTCAACTCTTTTTGGGACATGAGATACTCCAAGCTCTTACGATATGTAAACATAACACACTTCTCACCGTACAGGTAATGCCTCCAAATCTTCAAGGCAAACACAATAGCCGCAAGCTCAAGATCATGAGTAGGGTAGTTGCGCTCATGCACCTTCAACTGCCTAGATGCATAGGCCATTACCTTACCCTCATGCATCAATACCCAACCCAAACCAACAATGGACACATCACTATAGACCACAAACTCCTTACCAGAATCAGGTTGAATCAAAACAGGAGCTTGTGTCAAAGCTTCTTTAAGCTTCTCAAAAGCTTGTTGTCTCACATTCGTCCACTCAAAGCAAACATTTTTCTGTAACAGCTTGGTCAAATGTGCTGCTATCTTCGAGAAACCCTCGACAAACCTACGATAGTACCCAGCTAAACCAAGGAAACTCAGCACCTCCGTCACTGACCTAGGTACTTTCCAACTCATCACAGCCTCTACCTTGTGTGGATCAACGCGTATACCCTCAGCTGATACAACATTTCCAAGGATGACCACCTCCCTAAGCCAAAACTCACACTTACTCAGCTTGGCATACAACTGATTTTCAAATAATGCTTGCAAAACAATTCTCAAGTGTTAATCATGATCCTCCTCAGTACGTGAATACACAAGGATATCATCGATGGACACCACCACAAACTGATACAGGAATTCATGGAAAACACGATTCATCATGTCCATGAAAGCAGCGGGCGCGTTGTTCAATCCAAACGGTATCACCAAGAATTTATAATGTCCGTACCTCGTCCGAAAAGCTATCTTAGGTACGTCCATATCTTTAACCTTCAGCTGATAATACCCTGATCTTAAGTCTATCTTAGAAAACACCGAGGCTCCCCGAAACTGATCAAAGAGATCATCAATTCTAGGCAAGGGATACTTGTTCTTGATCGTCAACTTGTTCACTTGTCGATAATCTATGCACATCCGCATTGTCCCATCCTTCTTCTTAACAAACAAGATTGATGCACCCCAAGGTGACACACTCGACCGGATGAAACCTCGGTCCAGCAACTCCTGAAATTACGTTTTCAACTCTTTTAACTCTTTGGGTGCCATGCGATAAGTAGCAATAGACAACGGAGTTGTATTCTCGTACAACTCTATACCAAACTCAATTTCCCTGTTTGGTGGCAAACCAGGCAATTCTTCCAGAAAGACACCCGGAAAATCACGAACAGTTCGGATGTCCTGCACACACACATCCTTGGTGCCAGGATTCATCATATAGGCAAGGTAAGCCTCGCAACCCAACCTCATCATACGGTTTGCTTCAAAAACCGAAATCACATTCAACAAGAATTTCACATTCTCTCCAACTACCACTACCTCATATTCTTCGACCAGCTTTAAGGTGACTCGCTTGACCTCAAAGTCAACCACCGCCCTATTATACGACAATCAATCCATGCCAAGGATTACATCAAATTCGTAGAAAGGTAACTCCATCAAATCCATAAGGAAAACATGTCCTTGCACAAATAAAGGGCATCTTTTATACAACTTCCTAGTGACTACAGTCTCACCAAAAGAACTAGTCACTTGCATTTCTACTTCAAGCATCTCAACAGGTATATCAAGCAAATGTGCATGTTCACTCAAGATATAAAAATGTGTGGATCCATAATCAATCAAAGCCAGCAAAGATAACGACTGGAGAGCAACGGTACCTGCGATAACATCGGTATCATTGCGCTCCTCGCGCTAAGCATAAACTCTCGTTGGTCCACCTCCCTCAGGTCGAACAACTACTACATGAGCAATACCTCATTGCCCCTCGTCTCTCCTCTGAAAGTTCCCACGGCCGCGCCTACGACCTCTTTGAGGTGCAACTACCACAGGAGCTCGTCCTTGGCCACCACTAGCCAACAAAGGACACTCCCTCCTCATGTGATCTGCCAAACCACAATTCCAACAAGAATTCCTTGTCACCACAACAGAAGCTTGAACCTCTCTAGCCGCCCGAGGACAATCTCGCCTCAAATGATCACTCGAACCACATGTCCAGCATGTATGCTGCTCAGATCTCGCACGACCTCCCTAGGCCTGACCACCTCGACCCGGAGCATCACGCTTCCCCTCAGGTTGATGTTTCTTGTCTCGACTTCTTTTGTTCCGTCCACCTCCAGAACTGTACTCAGCTGCTCTCTTCCTAGAGCTAGAACCAACACCTCGAGACGACAATCACAAATTTTGCTCGATGTCTTTACCTCGACATACAAGCACATCAAAATTAGTATAATCTCCAGCCAACATATACATCTTAACTTCCTATACCAGCCCGTACCGGAAGCGATCACATCAGTGCCTCTCACTAGGTACAAACTCAGGAGCATATTGGCTCAAGCGTACGAACTGGACCTCGTACTCAGCCACAGAAAGGTTGCCCTGAACAAGCGACATAAACTCACACTTCTTTTCGTCCAAGTATCTCACCCCTAGATACTTCCTCCTGAAGGCACCTCTAAAAAACTCCCAATCAACATCATTGGGTTCCATACCAGCCGTGGTAGTCGTGTAACACCCCTAAAATTTCCGAATTTTAAAACCCTAAATTTTGGGAATTTAGGTTAAAACCCTAAATTTATTTTAGTAATTTGAATTTGGGAACCTTCCTCATTTTTGACGGACGTAGTTGGGTGCATTGCATTACGCTTGTGATATTGTATCAGGTTTTTAAAGAATTTTAAGAAAATATTACTATGTTTTTATGACTATGATTTTCTTGCACTTTAGAGATACACTAAGCTCTTTAGCTTACTCCCCCATAGTTTCTCTTTTCAGATATACTCAGACTCTCTAGGCGACGTGGTACTTGGAGGATCTCAGATTTTTATCCGGTTATTTTATTATTTAGTACGAAACTATTTTAGTTTAATCAGATTTCTATTTATTATTTTGGGACATGGATGTAATTTTAGACTATTTATATTTTGAGATTACTTTTAGCATTCATTTAATGTTATTTTAATTCAGAGATTTTAACAAACATTCGAACACTTATTATGGTATTTATATTTTTATTTATTATTAAATTTATGTTATTTTATTTTAATTAAAGTATAATTTTCAAAATTGGATTTCTTGAGGGAAAAGTTTATAAACGTAACTTTCTAAATTTGGTATTTTCTCCTAGATTGGGTTTAGAGGGTTACATTAGTGAGAAAGACTTGATGAATTTACCAAATTTGGATGAATACATACTCTTAATAAATTCATAACCCAATGTTGAGTGGGTGGTCCTAACGCGAATGACTATATGAACTTGTCGCTAGAGAGGATGAGTTTTCTTAAACTCTAACGAATTCAATCCCAAGATTTTGGGTGATCCTATTTGTGAAGGACTTATTGAATTCACCGACTAAAGAGGTTGAGTATTTATTCTTAATGATTTCTTATCACAGAGTTTGGGTGGTTCATTTAATATGAACTTGAAGAATTCACCTTATTTTTGTGAGGTTGAGATGTTCTAAAAGCTCTTAATTATTTCATAGCTCAGATTCGGGTGGTTTATACTGAGATAAACCTGATGAAATAACCTACGTAAGTGAGAAGGACTAGCCACCTTCTATGAAAAATGTTGGGCCGTTTTTCTAGTGCACTTACTAGAATCATGAGGAAATAAGGCTATATATATATATTCGTACATATACTTTGTAGACACATTGAGAACTTCGGTGGATGAAAGGGGTTAGTTGTGTGTTATGAGTTCATCTTGTTATCAGAAAGTTCAAGATTCATTCACTTATATAAGAGAAGAATTACTCATTATCACTATGTTCTAGTTTCAGATACGTTCACTAGGGCTTAAGCAACTAATCTCGCTATTACTCTTTTCATGTTTTAACTCCAATGCTCTCATTTTTACGATGGGTATTCTTTCGCACTAGTGGGGGAATATTGTTAATGCTCAATTATAACATTTATTTTATGGCTATTTAATTCTATTATAATAACAATTGAATTATTCTTTGGAAATGATGATTTTGCCCTCACTATTTAGTCTATAAATAGTGGCAATTTTCACTCATTTGAGACATCCCTAAGCAAGTGTTTGCTTTAGAAACAATCTCTTTGGTTTTCATATCCTATTTTCAGTGTGGTTTTTGAGTTGAGAGAAGAGCAGTACCACTAGAGTCCACTCCATCTTTCGGGTGTACGAAATTTGAAGAGTCATGCTAACATCAGGGGGCCATTTGTCCATTGTAGCGGTTACACACATCGGGGTGAATTCGCTTGTAAGGCAGTGGTTAATAACACAACACAATTTAGTTTTATTTAGTTATTTTATTATTTTCTAGTCAGTGCTAATGCCTCGTTTTTGCAGCAGCCTATTTTCCAATATTTACAATTATAAACGTAAACTAATCATATACTCTGGATATTTTCCTATAACCATTAAAAAAACTAGCCACCTGAGATAATACTAGGACCACACAATGAAAAAGGTTAAAAATCCAACCAAAAGACTCGAACAAAAGATACATACGAACAAAACAAGAAATAAACACTAACATTAAAAAAATACATATAACCCTTATTGGCACGTTGGCAAAACAATCTTTACCACAATTCAATCGCGAATAAGAAACGGTGATTGTGAATGTGTATCCAAATCCAACCCAAGGGTCCAAAGCTTGGAAGATCAACAAGATAACAAATAAGCGTCATCTTGATCAGTCACGTCGTCGTCAAATCTATCCCTGAAAAACATAAAATGTAAAGAATAACCAAACGACCGAGAAAGAAAATAAGAAACGTACTAAAAGATATATAAACACGTGTCATAAAGATAAATTTATTTTTATTAAAAACTAATAAAAGAACAAAGAAAAAGTAAAGTTATATACGATAAAGTTAAAAAAAAAAAAAGAGAGTACGTATGGTCGGTAATCAACACCAAGATTAAAGTAGTTACCCCCGACAAAACACAAAATGTAAAAGAAAGAAATTAAAACGGCGGAATAAGAGAAAAGATTAGGGTTGTGAAGATTTGTACACAATCCTTTATACGAAATAATTATATCTATCTAATACTATAAAAATAAATGTGCATATAATTTAGTTTTGAACATTTAGTGTACAATATTTGTATTATTTAGATTTCTTCCCACTTATAAATAAAAGGATTATGAGTGTTTAAACATGTAATTTTTAAATCCTTTTATGTATTATACGAACAATAATATTAATCGAGTTATACTTAATCACCAAATAAGTATAATATTTAGAATATCTCTAATTGAGTTAAAATCAAAATTTTATATATACTATTAAAACAAAAGGTACAAATATATAAGATCGTATCAAATAAAGTTCGTTTATTATATTATTTATCGGGTTAAAATTTGAATAATTTTGATATTTATATAAAGGAATTCAAATTGCAAAGCATATAAAATGGATTCCTGTTAGGCTTAGCCGCCTTTGAAGACTGCCAACAGCCAAAGGCACGTGTCACCGACAATCATTTGCTGTATTTTGAAGACTGCCTAGAGCGAAAGGCACGTGTCACCAACAGTCATTAGCTGTATATTATTTTCGACAACTGTCATTAATTGTATTCTGAATATTTTTCTTACTCTTAAAACGATATTAAATTTTATTAAATAAAAAAAAATATAACTTTTAACAATACAATCATTTAAGGATATTAATTTAGAGATTATGTACCAAAATTCAAACAAAGAATAAAATAAAAAAAATTAAAGTCCCAATGACAGTAGAAACTCTTTTTTGAACTTAATATCGATCATCTATAATAGTACGGTAACCGTCAATAGTACTTTTTTGACTCTATTAATCAACTAGACGTTTTTGAGATGAAGAAGGAATAGCGAGTGAACCAAAGTAAACTTACAAGCTGCTTCGCAAAAATAGATATGAGTACATCGACAAGCAAACACAAAGAGAATATAACATTTAAAAGACCACCGACAATTGCAAATCAGATACAAGTGAAATGAGAATCTCTACACGATCGTAGATCTGCCACAGAGATAGACGAACAACGTACCATAAGACAAAAGAAATGTGCTACAAGAACGGAATGAAAGCGTGCCACAATATATACGAATATGCGAAAAAGAAAAAAATTAAACAAAAAATATTTTTATTAAAAGAGAATAAAATTAAAGGAAAATACTAACAAATAAAACAAAATATAAAAGTATGAGGATATCAAACGTTGGTGGTCGAAACTAACACCAAACTGATGTCGTCGCTGGCAAAACAAAACTGAAAAAACAAGTGGCTGAATAGTTAATATTGCTTTAAATGTTTCCCAAACCTTGAGCATGATAATCATATAAAATAAAGAAGGTTTAGTGTACGCAACGCAATAGACCCGAATTTTGAATGATATTTTATTTATACAATACTTTTCATTTAAGTTTTTAGGTTGATTGAGTATAGTTCGATTAATATTATTGTTTATACAATATATAAAAAAATATGAGATTAAATTTGTTTAAAAATTAAATGAGTTTAAAACAAACGACCCTTACTACACACTATTAATATTATACATTGCTATACATTATTTTTAATTATTTTTAAATAATTATTAACATTCTAACATTTGACTGGATATTTATAATAGTTTTTTCAACATTTTAACCACCAATATTTTTTTAAACTAAAACAATCTCTCATATAAAAGAAATTATTAATTAAATAATAATAAATGACTCGAAATAGCATTACAAGCCTACATTGTATACAAGCTGATAAAAATTAAAGTGACAATTCTGTTATGAATATTTATCTATGTAGATGTCTATCATGATAAGAACTTTATCAAAGGAGATTTGAATTATTTTATTATTAGGAATATTATCTACATTAATTAGAGTTTAATGTATTATGTACTTCTTATGCCTATAAATAGATGATTTACGGAAGACATTGTTCACAAGTTAATATTCAGAATAATACAAATCTCTTTCTTTTCTCTCATCTTATTTTGTTCCTATTTCTTCTTGTTCTTGTTTTTCACATTATTCACAACACGTTATCAGCACGAGTTTGCTCAGAAGATTTTAGTTACAAATCAAGCTTCTCCAAAGATTTATCTGGTATATTCTTTTTTCATCTTATATATTTCAATTTATAAAATAATATATATACAATAATAAATTAAAACAATATATAATTAATTCCTTGCTTATGTTATCATCCATGTGTTGTTATTTATTTTGTTTAATATTTTATTAATCAATTTAATTAATATAAGGTAACAAAGTCATACCTATAATGATAAAATTGTTGTTCGCTGGTATTAAAGGAGAGTAATCAGTTTTGTTTAATATTTACTTAATTATTCGTCTGTTATCATCCGTCTGTTGGTATTTATGACTTCTATTATATAACAAATAATAATATTTACTTAATTAATCCAACTTGTTGTTATTTATTTTGTTTTAATTTGACATGTTTGGTTATTATAAATTATATGTTGGTTTGTTTTATTTCATACCATGCGTATATACAAGGAATTTATATGTTTTTTGTTTTAATGGTTTAATCCGAGTATATTGGCTGGACATCCCGTTCTGCGAGACTACTGGTCTCAAAGGAGGTTTTTAAATAACCTTGCGGACAGGTTTAACAATGTCGCGTATGAGGATTAAATCTTCTTTTCTGTTGTTTTTCATTATATATATTAATTTATAATTAATCTAATTTGATTGTTTGTCTTTTATAGTACATCAATGGCAAATCTTGCAAAGATTGAGTTTGTGGCTCTTGATATTTTCGGAATGAATTATTTATCCTGGATCTTAGATGCCGAAATACACCTAGATGCTAATGGTCTGGGAAATACAATTAAAGAGGGGAATGCAGGATCTGCTCAAAATAAGGCCAAAGCCATGATACTTCTTCGCCGTCACCTCCATGAGGGGTTGGAATCAAAATATTTAACGGTGAAAGATCCTCTTATTCTTTGGAATAATCTAAAGGAACGATATGACCACCAAAAAATTGTTATTCTGCCTAAAGCTCGATATGACTGGTTGCATCTGAGATTGCAAGATTTTAAATCAGTAACCGAGTATAACTCTGTTATGTTTCATATTACTTCACAATTGAAGTTATGTGGTCAAATTATTACTGATGAGGATATGTTAGAGAAAACATACTCCACTTTTCATGCAAACAATGTTGTCCTTCAGACACAATATCGAGAAAATGGCTTTAAGAAATATTCTGAGTTAATTTCTTGCCTTCTTGTGGCTGAGCAAAACAATGAGCTACTAATGAAGAATCATGAATATCGCCCAACTGGCTCCGCTCCATTTCCTGAAGTGAATGCGACATTTTATAGCGAAAGAAATAAAGGTTACACCAACAATCGTGGTCATAACTATGGGCGTGGTCGTGGTCATAGTCACAGTCGAGGACATAGGCGAGTTTTAAAAATAACTATACCCACCGTAAGTGGAACAATAAAGATGACAATAGTGCAAAAGATCAATCCAAGAAAGAGGAATATATGTGTCATCGATGTGGCAGCTTAAATCATTGGGCCCGTGCTTGTCGTGTGCCAAAACATCTTATGGATCTTTACCAACAGTCAATCAATGGTAAAGGAAAAAAAGTTGAAACAAATTTTGTTTATATCAATGAAAAAGATGATTATGGCCTTGGCAAAGATGATTATGGCATTACTGGCACTAGCAATGGCAATTATGACTTTACAGATATAGATGTTAATGATTTCCTCATTTCCCCTGAGAAGAAAACTTGATTTTTATTTTATTTTGTTTTGTTTATGTTTATTATTATTTTAGGAAAAGTCTGTTAGAAAGATATAATATTTTATTAGGAATTATATATATAAAGAATAAAATTCATGGATGTTAATTAAATAAATTTATATTTTGAATAGTTTTTGTAATATTTATTTTATTTTTCTTTGAAGAATATGATTCCGTCTCAAATACAATCCGTCAAAAATGGTGACGATTTATGCTTAGCGGACAGTGCAAGTACTCATACTATACTTAAGCACAAGAAATTTTTTCCCATTTAACAATGCAAGGGAATAATGTGAGTACTATATCCGGATGTGCTAATATTATAGAAGGCTCTGGAAAAGCAAATATGTTATTGCCAAATGGAACTCTATTCCATATTCATAATGCGCTATACTCTCCAAAGTCGCAAAGAAACTTATTAAGTTTTAAAGATATTCGCAATAATGGATATCATATTAAGAGTAGTTGTCAAGGAGATACTGGATATCTCTATATTACAAGTATAACTCAAGGCAATAAGAAAGTTTTAGAAAAATTACATGCACTGTCATCCGGATTGTACTACACAAGAATCAGTGCAATTGAAGCACATGCTATTGTAAACTATAAGTTTACTGATAACTTTATTATTTGGCATGACCGGTTGAGCCATCCCGATTCGATTATGATGCAAAAAATTATCGACAATTCATGTGGTCACTCATTGAAGAAAACAAATTCTTCAAAGTAATGCCTTTTCATGTGATGCTTGTTCTCAAGGCAAACTAATTATTCGACCATCACCAGCTAAAGTAAATTATGAGTCTATCAATTCTCTGGAACGGATACATGGTGATATTGTAGAACTAATGTTTTGATATAATAATTGAAAAATGGTTTGGACTAATTTGAAAAGAATTTAAAACTTGTGTTAAGTCCAAACAACTTGAAATTATGTTTGAGATATTTTAAAAGGTTTTTGGCAAAGATTTTTCATGTTTTAAACATCCAAACTTGTATTTTCAACGTCCCAGTATCGATACGGTTGTACCCGTACCGATACCATTTTGCCCCAACTTGGCTACTGTCAAACCCCGTACCGATACAGGCCTCTGCCGTATCGATACGGTCGGGATCGTTTCGATACGCCAGGTAAGCGTACCGATCCCATTTCAACTACCCCAACGGCTATTTCCCAACGACCATTTAAATGTGCACCCGTACCGATACGCCCTCAAGCGTATCGATACACCTCAGCTGGCAAGAGCTCAACGGCTAGCTTCTATGAAGGCCGTATCGATACCGTTCCACGTGTATCGATACTGGTAGCTGCAGAAGTGCATTTATGAAGGGAAATAAAGTCCTCAACGGCTCCAATTTGATCCCAACGGCTAGTAACGGCTACAAACTCATTTGGGAGTATAAAAGGGACCTCCAAGCATCAAGAGAAGGCTAATGCTCATATTGTCAAACATCAAATGATCAAAAAGTGTCTTAGTGCTTAAATTGTCAATCCTTGTATAGACAAACACTAGTGAGCCAAAATTGTCAAATTTGCTCAAGTGTTTTAGGTTTTGGGTGAGTGCTTCATTGTGCAAACAAACACCTATTAGAGGGTTTAAGTTTTCTTTCATTGTCTCTTTGTAAAAGAGGGTTTTGATCAAGGCTTTGGGTAGAAGCTTGATCGGTTGTAAGGGTTTCCTCCTAATCCTAGAAAAGGGGACGAATCAATTAGTGGAATTGGTTGAGAAATCCTTAGTGGGAAGCTAAGGTAGTGGATGTAGGTGCTTGTTAGAAGGCCAAACCACTATAAATCATTGTGTCAATATTCTTTTTAGCTTCCACAACCCTTCCACCCAAAAATCCATCTCTCCACCACTTGGTGAGCTAGTTTGGTTGATCGAATCGAGCCCTTAAATACTCAACAATTGGTATCAGAGCTTGGCTCAATCGAAGGGGATTCACATCCTATTGAGAAGATCCGGCAAGCTCGATCACTATTTCATCAACCGTCTCAATGGCACAATCAATCGACAAACCGCCCTTCTTCGACGGAGACCACTATGCCCATTGGAAGACAAAGATGAAATTCTTCTTGAAGTCAAGAGATTACAAGCTATGGGACATAGTTGAAGATGGTCCATTCGTGCCTCAAAGAAGTAAAGCGGAGTGGAGTGCCGACGATCGCAAGAAGATGGAGCTAAATTGCAAAGCCTTGCACATCTTGTTTTGTGCATTTGGCCCAACCATCTATGAGAAGATATCTTCTTGTGAGAGTGCCAAGGAGGTATGAGACAAGCTTGAAGTCACATACGAGGGGACAAATGAAGTCAAGGAGACCAAGATTGGGCTCCTAACCTTAGAGTATGAGAACTTCAAAATGGATCCGGAAGAGAACATCGAGAAGATGTTTGATAGGTTCTCCACTATCACCAATGGTCTCAAAGGCTATGGAGAAGCCATCCCGGAAGAAAAGCTTGTTCGAAAGCTCATCTACTCACTTCCCGAGTCTTGGGACTCAAAGAGGACCGCCATCATCGAAGCAAAAAATTTGAAGACTTTGAAGCTTGATGAACTCATGGGGTCACTCCTTACTCATCAAATCATGAAGAAGAACAAGGAGGATGAGAAGAAGAGGGAAGAAATTAGAGCTATGGGAGAGAAGAAAATCAAAGGGCTTGGCACCAATGCAAGTGCCATGGCTCTCAAATCCTCCACTTGCCATCATGACTACTCAAGTGAAGAGGAGGATGAAGAGATAGTTCATCTCTTCAAGAAGTGTGCCCCGTTCATGAAGAAAGCCTTGAGAGAGCTTGAACGAGAACCTAAAAGAAAGGAGAGGGCAAGCACTTCTAGCCATAAGAAGAAGGCATACGTGGCTACTTGGAGTGATGGAGACTCCACCGACGATGAACAAGCCAACCTTTGCCTTATGGCCATCGAAGAAGATTCAATGGTAACTTCTAATTCATCTACTTCATGTTCTTATTCCTTTGATGAATTACAAGATGCCTATGATGATTTGGTTTTAGATTTCAAAAGCCACATTTTGAAAAACAATAAATTGATTTCAAAGTTAAAAATTCAAAATGATTTGCTTTCTAAAACCAAACATGAACTTGAAGCAAAACTTGAAGAGTTTGAGTTAAAATGTCTTGATTTACAAAAATTGCTTCAAAAAGTTCAAGGAGAAAAGGATTTGATTTCCAAAGAGCTAGACAAGAAAAACAATTTTGGAAAATCAAATTTTTATGTTAGACAATCTAGTGCCCCTAGATTTATTAAAGGTAAATGTTTTAGAAGTATTTGGGTCCCAAAAGGACTTAGTACTTCAATTAAAAAGGATGACATTGAAAAATGGATTCCTAGGGGGACAAAAATTTGTGCAACTAACGTTTATGGATCCAAAGCAATTTGGATACCAAAAATTACTTGATTGTCTATTGTAGGTGTGATGGAGATGTTCAACAAGTCAAACATTGAGGGGAAGCTCCATACACACAAGGAAGAACACTTGAAGAAGGAAGGCTTCACATCCTCCCTTGGGTTCAAGTGTTGGTAAAATTTCTAGTTGTTTTGATTTAATTTGTCTTATTTTTAGTTTATTCAACTAGATGATCATATTTGATGGACTAATTTTTTTTTATGATGCTTTGAGTAAGGGGGAGCCATTTTAAACCAAAGTCTTATTTGTGTCAAAGTTTTTATCCCTATTGTTATTTTAAACTTAATGTTTCAAATTCTTTTTGATATAACAAAAAGGGGGAGAAATGGCATGGTTTGAAAAATTGAATTTTCAAATGAATAAGGGGGAGCTTTATTTGATTTCATACATTTAATCTCTTATTCACATTTTTAAAGTTTAAGGGGGAGAATCCCAAACAATTTTTCAAGTTAGTTTTATTATATCAAAAAGGGGAGATTGTAGAACTAATGTTTTGATATAATAATTGAAAAATGGTTTGGACTAATTTGAAAAGAATTTAAAACTTGTGTTAAGTCCAAACAACTTGAAATTATGTTTGAGATATTTTAAAAGGTTTTTGGCAAATATTTTTCATGTTTTAAACAGCCAAACTTGTATTTTCAACGTCCCAGTATCGATACGGTTGTACCCGTACCGATACCATTTTGCCCCAACTTGGCTACTGTCAAACCCCGTACCGATACAGGCCTCTGCCGTATCGATACGGTCGGGATCGTTTCGATACGCCAGGTAAGCGTACCGATCCCATTTCAACTACCCCAACGGCTATTTCCCAACGACCATTTAAATGTGCACCCGTACCAATACGCCCTCAAGCGTATCGATACACCTCAGCTGGCAAGAGCTCAATGGCTAGTTCCTATGAAGGCCGTATCGATACCGTTCCACGTGTATCGATACTGGTAGCTGCATAAGTGCATTTATGAAGGGAAATAAAGTCCTCAACGGCTCCAATTTGATCCCAACGGCTAGTAACGGCTACAAACTCATTTGGGAGTATAAAAGGGACCTCCAAGCATCAAGAGAAGGCTAATGCTCATATTGTCAAACATCAAATGATCAAAAAGTGTCTTAGTGCTTAAATTGTCAATCCTTGTATAGACAAACACTAGTGAGCCAAAATTGTCAAATTTGCTCAAGTGTTTTAGGTTTTGGGTGAGTGCTTCATTGTGCAAACAAACACCTATTAGAGGGTTTAAGTTTGCTTTCATTGTCTCTTTGTAAAAGAGGGTTTTGATCAAGGTTTTGGGTAGAAGCTTGATCGGTTGTAAGGGTTTCCTCCTAATCCTAGAAAAGGGGACGAATCAATTAGTGGAATTGGTTGAGAAATCCTTAGTGGGAAGCTAAGGTAGTGGATGTAGGTGCTTGTTAGAAGGCCGAACCACTATAAATCATTGTGTCAATATTCTTTTTAGCTTCCACAACCCTTCCACCCAAAAATCCATCTCTCCACCACTTGGTGAGCTAGTTTGGTTGATCGAATCGAGCCCCTAAATACTCAACAGATATATATGGGCCCAAACACCCTTCTTGTGGACCATTTAGATATTTTCTAGTTTTAATCGATGCATCGACTAGATGGTCACATGTATCCTTGCTATCAACCCGCAACTTGGCATTTGCGAGGTTACTTGCTCAGTTGATAAAATTACGAGCACATTTTCCAGATTCCCTTATAAAGACAATTCGTCTTGATAATGCTGGTGAATTTACTTCTCAGAGTTTTGATGATTTTTGCATGTCGATTGGAATAAGTGTTGAACATCCTATAGCGCATGTTCATACACAAAATGGTCTTGCAGACTCCTTTATCAAACGACTTCAATTAATTGCAAGACTGTTACTAATGAAGTCAAAACTACCGATTTCTGCATGGGGACATGCCATTTTACACGCAGCATCATTGATTCGCATCAGGACTGTAAGTTATCATATTATCTTCCCATTACAAATGGTTTTTGGTCAGGAACCAAATATTTCTCATCTTGGAATTTTTGGATGTGCGATATATATTTCGATTACTCCACCACAAGGCACAAAGATGGGTCCTCAAAGGAGGTTGGGAATATATGTCAGTTTTCAATCTCCTTCGATAATTAAATATCTTGAGCCTTTGACGGGGAATTTATTTACAGATCGATTTGCCGATTGTCATTTTAATGAGTTGGTTTTCCCAATTAGGGGAAGAAAATAAACAGCTGGGAAAAGAAATAAGTTGGAATGAATTATCGTTATCTCATTTTGATCCACGTACCCAACAATGTGAACTAGAAGTTTAAAGGATAATTCATTTGCAAAACTTAGCAAATCAATTGCCAGATGCTTTTGCTGACCCTAAAAAAGTGAGTAAGTCACATATACCAGCTGTGAATGCTTCGATTAAGATTGATGTCCCAGAAGGACAAACTCTAGTTGCTAATGAGTCAAACGCACGCCTGAAGCGTGATAGACCAGTAGGTTCCAAAGAAAAAAATCCCCGAAAAAGAAAACGAGCTATATCATGTGATGGTCTAATCGAGGAATCAATGGATTATGAAAAATTTTGAGAAGAGATTAAAAGGTCTCCAAAAGAGACATTAGACATGAATAAGGTACCTGATAATGATAAGATCTCAATAAATTATGTCATGTCTGGTAACAAGTAGAACCGAAACAAAATCGACGTCGATAATACTTTTCCATGCAATATAGCACTAGAGATTTTGAATGATAATGTGGATCATGAACCATTGTCAATTGAACAATGTAAGCAAAGAGATGATTGGCCAAAATGGAAAGAGGCAATTGAAGCGGAAATAAAATCTCTTTCAAAAAGCGAAATATTCCGGCCTGTAGTCCGTACACAGAAAGGTGTAAAACATGTGGGGTTTAAATGGGTTTTTGTGAGAAAGAGAAATGAAAAAGGGGAAATTGCGAGATATAAAGCTTGTTTGGTTGCACAAGGATTCTCACAAAGACCGGGAATTGATTATGAAGAAACATACTCCTCAGTGGTGGATGCAACCACTTTTAGATTTTTGAATAGTCTGACAATAAAAGAAAGACTTAATTTCCGCTTAATGGATGTTGTTACAACCTATTTGTATGTGCCTCTTGATAATAATATTTATATGAAACTTCCGGAAGGTTTCAAACTGCCTGAAGCAGTTAATTCATGTTCTCGAGAATATTATTCAATCAAATTGAACAAATCCCTTTATGGATTAAAACAATCTGGGCGCATATGGTATAATCGCCTCAGTGAATACTTATTAGCAGAAGACTATAAGAATGATCCAATTTCTCCATGCATTTTTATTAAGAGATTTAGCTCTGATTTGTTATTATTGCTGTGTATGTTGATGATTTGAATATTATTGGGACTCCTGAAGAGATCTCATTGACAGTAGAATGTTTAAAGAAAGAATTTGAAATGAAAGATCTTGGGAAAACAAGGTTCTGTCTTGGATTACATATTGAGCACTTAAAGGATGGAATCCTTGTGCATCAATCAATATACATAGAAAAAATGCTAAAGAAATTTTACATGCATAATACACATCCATTGAGCACTCCTATGGTTGTTAGGTCACTTGATGTTAACAAAGATCCATTCCGTCCTCGAGAGATGGATGAAGATAATCTTGGTCCAGAAGTGCCATACTTAAGTGCTATTGGTGCATTAATGTATCTTTCTAGTCACACACGACCTGACATACCGTTTGCTGTCAAATTGTTGGCAAGATTTAGTTCATGCCCAACCCGAAGATATTGAAATGGGGTCAAACACATATTTCGTTATCTTCAAGGTACGAAAGACATGAGATTATTTTTCTCTAATCTATCCAAAACAGAATTGGTTGGTTTTGCGGATGCAGGATACTTATCTGATCCTCATAATGCTCGATCACAGACTGATTATGTATTTACATACGGTGGTACAACAATTTCTTGGCCCTCAATGAAACAAACAATTACTGCTACTTCCTCTAATCATGCTGAGATTTTGGCTATACATGATGCTAGTCGTGAATGTGTGTGGCTAAGGTCTGTAACCAACCATATTCGCGAAAATTGTGGTTTACACTATGGAAAAGTAGCTCCGACGGTCTTATATGAGGATAATACGACCTGTATTGCCCAACTTAAGGAAGAATACATAAAAGGGTGATATAACAAAACACATCTCCCCAAAATTCTTCTTCACTCACGATCTGCAAAAGAATGGAGACATTGATGTCCAACAGATTCGTTCATGTGATAACTTGACAGATTTATTTACCAAGGCACTCCCTACTGCTCCATTTGAGAAGTTAATTTATAATATCGGATTGCGTCGTGTCAAAGATCTTATATGATGTATTTATGAGTGGAGCAAAATACGTGTTGTACTCTTTTCCTTATCCATGGTTTTGTCCCATTGGGTTTTCCTGGAAAGGTTTTTAATGAGGCAACATGTTATGCGTATTAAAGATGTGTGTACTCTTTTCCTTTACTAAAGATTTTTTATGGGGTTTTTATCTTAGTAAAGTTTTAACGAGGCACACTGTCTTCATAGACATCCGAGGGGGAGTGTTATGAATATTTATCTATGTGGGTGTCTATCATGATAAGGACTTTATCAAAGGAGATTTAAATTATTTTATCATTAGGAATATTATCTACATTAATTAGAGTTTAATGTATTATGTACTTCTTATGCCTATAAATAGATGATTTACTGAAGGCATTGTACACAAATCAATATTCAGAATAATACAAATCTTTTTCTTTTCTCTCATCTTATTTTGTTCCCATTTCTTAATGTTCTTGTTTTTTCACATTATTCACAAAAAATTCAATATTATTAAGAATTTTTTACATTATTTGTTTTATATTAGTCTAATAATAGAAGCCAATTTTACCTTTTTTTTCTAAATCAAGTTGGATGAGTATTTTGTCCTTATCTAATAATTAATCAATATTTTTTTTTCTTGGTTCTTCCATTTGGTCACACAAAAATTGACCTTTGGAAATATCTATGATCCACAGTTTGATTATATATTCTATAAAACTAGAAGGTACCTTAATCCTCATCAACAAGAAGATTTAAAAGTCTTGGTTTGCAGTAGTGATTCCACAAAAGAGATTTCAAGGAAAAGATGAGTTCCAATTCTTCGACAGCATCCACCAAAAGCAGGTAAGGAAAAGCACTAGATTTTGGAGTGGGAAGTGGTTGACGGTGATTTTGGGCATGATTCTTGTTAGGAAATCAGATGGAAGGCTTTTTGTAGTCATGTTGTATACCACAGAAGAATTTTTATCTTTGGGTGTGTTTGAATACTTATGTGCGTGAGTTTTATCTTTGATTCTAAGTGCTCTATGTTTGTTTTACTGTTGTATTGTTAATCTGTTCTGTGTTTGGGACTGGGATGCTGAATGTTGGTTTTAATCTATTCTGGGAGCCTATAGTGCTGAATATTGTTGGTTTTAATCTATTCTGGGAGCCTATAGTGCTGAATATTGTTGGTTTGAATCTATTTTGTTCTGTCTTGATTTTGTGGAGATTGTCTTTTAAATCTGACTTTTTGCTGTTATACAGATTGTAGCATCCTGCAAGTGCAACCACTAGTTTTTATTAATAATAGTGATAAATAATGGCCTTATTTACCTCAATTAACCCCTCATCTCACTATTTTGTTTCCATTACAGGCTTCAAGGTAAGGTGGCATTGATAACTGGAGGTGCTGGCGGCATAGGTGAGGTCACAGCAAGGCTATTTGTCCAACATGGTGCCAAGGTTGTCATGGCAGACATCCAAGATGATCACGGACAAGCTATTGTTCAAGAACTTGGAGAAGAAAACATCGCATATGTTCACTGTGATGTTACATTGGACTCTGATGTCGGAAACGCAGTTGATTTAGCGGTCTCAAAGTATGGGAAGCTTGATATAATGTTCAACAACGCCGGCATATCCAGTCCCGACCTGCACATTGTTACTTCAAAGGATGAGAGATTCAAAAGGGTTCTAGATGTCAATATCTTTGGAGGGTATTTGGGTGCTAAACATGCTGCCAGGGTGATGATTCCGGCCAAGAAAGGATGCATTCTCTTTACCACAAGCGTTTTCTCGGTGATCGCCGGGGCCGATGCCGGCCATGCCTACGTGACATCGAAGCATGCGCTCGTGGGGTTGGCTAAGAACCTGGGTGTGGAGTTGGGGCAATTTGGAATAAGAGTGAACTGCATTTCACCGCATGGCGTGGCGACTCCGATGCTAACTAGACCGTTCGGCAACATGGAGAAGGAGAAAGTGGAGGAGCTGATTGCCATGGGGTCTAACTTGAAGGGGGCGGTGTTGGAAGCAGATGATGTGGCTCAAGCCGCTTTGTACTTGGCCAGTGATGAGTCTAAGTACGTAAGTGGACTGAATTTGATCATTGATGGAGGGTATAGTACAACCAATCCTTCCATGTCCAACATTCTTAAGGGACTGTCTTCCAAAGTTTGATTATCCATCTTTTTATCTTTTAGTTTCATAATCAACAGTAATTCCTAGAGCTCTCCATACGGGGATGGAACGTATTATTAGGAGTTTTATTTGGCCAAGTACTAATGAGAGAAGAGCAGTAGTCTTTGGTTAATTAGCGTGAGCTTTGTCAGTTGCAAGAAGATGAAGGTCAAGGTCTTACTTTTAACAAAAATGACTCTCACAGTGATACATTTTTAATAAATATTGGCTTGAATCTTGTGGCCGCTGGTAATAAACTTTGGACTGAAATTGCCTGGCTCTAATTATGTCATTTTTTATGCAATTTAAAATAATTAATTTAGGTTTAGAGAATTAAAGATAGGGTGTATTTTTAATGTTCAGGATTTAGGTGATAAAATTTAAGGTTATGGTTGTTGAAAATGATCAAAACCAACGCCACAAATAAATATTAATTATAATATTAAGTTTGACATTAATTTTTAGTTAATAAAGCCTAATTAAATTTAGCTAAGTTTAACTTTAATTAATGTTTAATAAATATTTAGCGTTAAATTTTATGTCTATATAAAGAAGGTTGCTTACCTTTGTAATATACACCGAATGAAATAAAACAAGTGTTTGTTCTTCTTCTTGTTTCTCCCATTTTTATTTTCTTATTATTTTGGATTGTGGGGTGTTCAACAATTGATATCAGAGCCTCTTTGAATGTTATTTCGGTTTGTCCGGTTGATGCAAAGTAGTGTGGCATAGTGATAGTGCATATCTAGGAAAGTTCTGACTAGGAGAGACTTGATATTTGAGTGATCTGAGTGATTCAACTCTCTTTCTTGGGAGCTTATCTGTTGTACGTTACACATACTTTTACTGTTGCATTTAATTTGGTGAGAATCATTTGTCGACACAATAACAGACCTACATTCTGTCGCCGAAATGATGAAACTTAACAATAACAACTACAATACATGGTCAACTTACTTGATGTCATATATGCAAGGACAAGACTTATTAGAGGTTGTCAGTGGTAGTAAGAAGGAGCAACCAGAAGAAGAGGATGCAAATGGACTATTAAGAAAATAGAAGATAAAGGCATGCAAGGCAATGTACGCGTTAAAGACAATAGTGGAGGAAGATATGCTGGAACACATTTGAGATGTCAAAACCCCAAATAAAGCTTGGGAAACATTCACCAAGTTTTTCTCCTAGAAGAACGATACGAAGCTCCAAATTTTGGAGAGTGATTGTTGTGTGTGAAGCAAGTCAACATGACGATCAAACAGTACTTTCAGAAAGTTAAGTTGTTATGCTGGGAGATTTTTGTGTTGGATCCAGCAGCTCCTATTAGTGACACCAGGATGAAACGAATAATTGTCCATGGTCTGAAGCCAGAGTTTAGGAGTTTTGTTGTTTCTGTACAAGGATGGAAAACTCAACCATCACTTGTAGAATTCAAAAATTTGTTAGCTAGTCAGGAAGCCTTAGTTAAATAAATGGGAGGAGCCTCATTGAAAAATAAAGAAGATACACTCTACGCCAGTAAAGGCAAGCGAAACTTCAAGCAGCGTGACAATGGTGGGTTCAATAGAAATCAAGGAGAACGAAGCTCTTGTGAAGGGGGAGATTCTAAAAATCATGGCCACAATAAAAGGTTTGAAGGAAAGTGTTACAACTGTGGAAAGAAGGATCACATGGCCAAATCTTATTGGTAAAAGAAAAAATCTGTGAAGAGTAATGTTGGTACTTCCAATAGTGAAGAAGAATTTGACGCAGAGGCATTCTTTGTAGTAGAATAGGAAGAGCTAGCTCTCACAACGACTATGTTAGGCAAATTTGATTATCAAAATGATTGGATCGTTGACTATGGTTGTTCAAATCATATGACAAATGATAAAGAGAAATTACACAACTTGTCTGAATACAAGAAAAGTCGTGTGGTGGTCACAACAAAGAACTCCAAGTTACCAATAACACATGTTGGTAACACAGTGGTCTCTCCTCAAAATAATGGCATCGAGATGCCACTTCAAAATGTCTATCATGTTCTAAGGATGAAGAAAAATCTTCTTTCAGTAGAACAAATAACATCTTCAGGCCATGTTGTTCTATTTGGTCCACAAGATGTGTGTAACGCCCCGTTTTTGGGCTTATGAATTTTAAAGACGGTTTAGGGTCTGTAGAACTAAGACTAGAAATCTGGGTTAGTTCGGGAGTAGTTCGGGAAAAACATGGTTCGAGATGTGATAAAATTATGAGAAAAATTCCTAAAATCCTCTTAAAATATATATTAAGGAATGGTGAAGCCAATTTTGGAAAATGACTTTTGGAAGGTTGACATTTTGGCTTAGTGACTAAAATGCAAAAGTGGAAAATTATTTTTAAAGGACTATTTTGAAATAGGGCCAGTGATTAGAATCTTTAGGGATCTAAGTCAAAAGTAATCAACTATTCCTTTAATTGAGCACATTTTAATTGTGGTTTTATTAAAAGATTAAAAAAAGTTTTATTAGAAATGAGATTTAGTTTTACAAATTCATTTTTGACGTAACTTCCATTTTCTCTCTTTTCTCTTCAGCCAAACATCTCTTTTCTCTCAAAACTTCTAGAGGTTTTCAAATTTCCAATTCTTTTTTATTTGCAAATGATTTCTTGGTGATTCCCCCATTTATCTCAAAGGATTCTTGAAGGTTTTCAACAAATCTTGTCAATTGCAGGAATATGCAAGGGTTAGAGGTAATTTTCGTTTAACTCCTCTAATCAAGGTTCTTTATTGAAATTCTAAAGTATTTGACTCTCTAATTATGTTTCTTAACAAGGATTCATGATTAATTTGATGAAAAATGGTTAAATCAAGCTCAAATGATGATTTTGAATGATTTTTGTATTGGATCTAATTTTGTTGAGTTATGATTGATTTTAATCATGTTTTGGATGTTAAATAATGTTAAAATAAAGATTTGATCATATTAATCCCAAAACAAGTTGGATTTCTAGATTTTAGGTTAGTAGATTTGGGTATTTGTTGTTTAAATGTGAAATTGGAGTTGCTGGAGATATAAGGATGCAAATAAGTTGATTTTGGATGTTATTTGATGATTAAAAATGGATGAAAGTGTTAGGTTTTAGTTGGGTTGAGTTTGTTGAGTAATCGAAGGTGTTTTCGGTTGTTTCAGATAGGCGTTTTGGTGTTTCTGGGCAGAATAGCGTGGTAGGTTTGTTTGCTGAATATTTTAATGCATTGAGATGTATTAATCCTCTGTTCTTGTGTGGTATAAACAAGGGGAGAATGTATCGGAAGCAATCAGTGAAGTTTCGTGAGATTCAAGCTCTTGGTTTCGCGTCGGATAGTCAAGGTTTCGCGTGTCGGTAAGTGAGAACATGGATTTTAGTTTTGAAATGCTTTAAAAGATGATTTGGGAACTTAGTGGTAAACTTGAAACGCTTAACTAAGTTCGGAAGTAAGTATAAGGAATTTCTCCCTCAGATTGTGCTATTATGGACTTGTTTATGCACTTGATTTGTAAATGCATGTTACCTACTATTAAAGAATGTTTTAAAGTAAGCGGTTTTGTAACCCCCTTGTCCCAGTCTGGGCGAAAGACCAAACCGAATGGGTCACACGGGGAATATTCAAGTAAACTGGGAAGTTTAACTCAATAAACAACCCTATTTTTTCATTTTATCTTTTCTAGATGCTCTTAAAACCCTATGTGATAATCTTTGCAGCAGAATAATTTGCAACTCGATCAGACATCAATTAGGGACACAATTGCATACAAACACATTTTACAGAGCATTTTGTAATTTTACCAAAATACAGGGACTTCTTCACATTTTACATTACCAACCTTTAATTCGTCACATTAATTCATTTCTGTTAAATCTCAACTCAAAACAATCATCCAAGCTCATTTAATATCATCCACAACATTCGAGGACCAAAACGTAAAGAATAAGATCTTCAGAAGATTCCAATAACCACTAAACAGCTGGGTGTTTTGGTACAGGTTGCCTTGTATCGGAACACCCGTATCA
The DNA here is from genome assembly GCA_958450335.1 of Hibiscus tridactylites. Classification (NCBI taxonomy): domain Eukaryota; kingdom Viridiplantae; phylum Streptophyta; class Magnoliopsida; order Malvales; family Malvaceae; genus Hibiscus; species Hibiscus tridactylites. Next base: position 62,400,500 of record OY288265.1, read on the forward strand.
AAATAGGGTCGAACGTCTCGAAGCTCGGGAACGTATTAAAACACCTCTAAGGGTGTTTCAAAACAAGGAGTTCCAGTAGTAAAACATATCAAAATAGCCCTTCCATGTTTCTAAACCCTTAGGCCATTTCAGGCTCACCGTTTCGGTACAGGCTCGAGTGTACCGAAACACTTGGGCATGTAATGACACTTTTTGCTGGCTTTTCATACTTTAATGCATTTATAATCAATCCAACATACCTCCAACATGCATACATCATATTTAAACATCAATCCACAATCGATCATGGCATATTCATCAACATAGCATGATCATTTGCATCAAGGGTAAACTATAGGCATGCAACCTAATGTCAAGTCATGTAAGATACCAATATGAAAAGCAAAGCATAAACCAAATACCAAAGGCCATTTAGAAGTCTAAAACAGTAAACCAAACTTGCTCAAAAAGGAGTTTACACAAATCTCTCAACAACAAAATATATCCCCCATTGCCCTTATTATGTATAGTCTAAACCGAAACATACACTCTCAAATGAAGTCTCTTACGATCCCTTGCTGCCCCCAAAACCTTAATTATCTGCATTGATGGCCAAGTTAGAGCGTAAGAACACAAGACTAGTGAGGAGGCTCTAAAACAAAACACCATCAATGCATAAAACAATTTTCTATGCTCACATTGAGAACTCATTTCCAATTACTAAAACATCATTTGAAAACCATCATGCCCTTTTAAAACCATGAACTTTTCTTAAACAAATCAACATGTTAAACTTCAAACCACATGTATCATGAATCATCGACAAGTTCCAAACCACACTCAATTTAAGCCTTCCCATGCATAATGTAATACCTGGGTTTAGGGGTTGGGTGTCAGGTGGATTAATTTGGGTTCGGGTCTTTGGGCTTGTTTTAAATAAAATGGGCTTGGTTTTAATCTAGTAAGGCCATGAGATCTCATTAAGGGCAAAATGGAGATTTTCTAATTAATGAAAACAAAACAAGTAAAATGCTTTAAAAACTATCATCTTCTTCCCCAAGAATCAAACCTCACGACAACTAAACCTCTCCCAACCCCACGTTACCGTTCCATCCATTTCGTCATCGATTTCAAGTGTTTTCATTGATGTAAATATGTTTTTGACTTCTCCGCTTCGTCCTTCACGCTTCTATAGATTTAGATTTTCATAAACTCTATTTTTAAGATATTTCAAATGTTCAAATTTTAAGTAAAAGGTGGAAACTTTAATGGTTTTTCATCGGGTTTTTGATTTTTAAAGTTAATGTGTGTTATAACCTTGCTTTCAAGTGTATTATATCTTAAAATGGGAGAGTTTTGTTGAAATCCCAAAATGGGTATTTGTGGGTGTGTTTAAGGGTAGAAATCTTGAATTTTTGAGGTAGTTTTGTGAGGGAAAGTTGGGTTGATGGTATGGTTATGCTTGGGGGTTTTTTAACGTGTTTAACGATGATTTGGGTGATGAAACCGATGGGAATTTGTTGGGTTGTATGTAAGTCCGAAAATTAAGATTTTGGGTTAGTTCATGGCTTGAAAATGTAGTGAAATGGTCTTGAGATTGTAATTTGATTTTTGGCAGTGGTTTTGTGGATGATTTGTTGAGTAATACGCTGTTTTTGATTGATTAGAAACAAAGGAAACCGTTGGAGAAGCTTCGGGCTCGATTCCAGGAAATTTGAAGGCTTAACCGGCATTCTTGGCTTGTTTTTAGGGTGTTTGGTGAGTGGACTGTTTTCAATGGTTTTAAATTGGTTTAAAGTATGTTGTTGGAGTTTTAGATTGTGCTTGGTAGGCCAATATAATGTGGGGATTAAATTGGTAGCTTAATCCCTTGTTCATTCTTGTGTATTCCTTGTTAAATGTGCATAAGTGTGGACTTGTGTGATATGTGTTTGATTATGCATGTTGCGATATATTTATGTTGCATTATGGTGGTTTATATGTTGCGTCACATGATTTGTGAAATCATGGTGAGACTCGTTTAGTATGTTGGCACTAGTGGTAATTATCGGATAAAATGATCGACCAATAGGATGAGTGTGCACACGGTAAGAGTCAAATTCGCGCGTGGCCTTGGTGATGTGTAGTCACCAAGGAGGAGTACGGTGAAGTAACATTCCACCGAAAAGTGTATTTGTGTTTGATGATGTGTGGAATCCCATCCATAAGGAAACAATGATGTGTGAAATCCCACCGGAAGGTAATATTGTTGTTTGAGTATGTTGGGGCAAAAATCCCAACGAAAGCTAACCGCATATCCGAGTAAGCTATATAGTTGCCAATATACTTGTTCATGTGTGGTTGATGTGTAAGATGATTTGTTACATCCTTGTTTAGTATAACATGAGGTAAGATGCCATGTTCATGCATTTTTGTAGCGGTCGGTTGTGTTGTTATGTTGGTGTAAAGGTATGCCTTGTGAATGTCTTATGGATACCATGCTTTGAACCCTACATTGTCGATGTTTTGTTTTTGAGCTCCCCCACTAAGCTTTCAAGCTTATGCTCTCGTTTTCGACAATGCAGATCATTAGTGTGGAAGTTAGCAAAGAGCAAGGATGGGGCACGCAAGAGCGTGTGTTGCTGCTCAAGTGTGGTTTTCTTAAGTAATGTAAAAGATAACGATGGGGATTCTATGTGTTGTAGGAGTGTTTGTTAGACTCCTAAGTTAGCCTTTATGTTGTTGATTGCCTATGTTTTATGTTAAATAGTGTAAACCATGTTTTAAGTGATGCTTATGTTTGTGTGAAAGGCATGTAAACCTTGTTTATGTAATGCTTATGTGGATGTATGTTCCTTAATAGTTAAATGTCTCATATGCATGCTTGTATGTTTGATCATGCTCATGGTAGGATTTGATGCCTCTAGATTGTATGTATGATTATTGTATGTGATCCTTGATGTTTGAGGCAAGTTTGGGGATGTTTGAAGATGCAAAAACCTAATTTCGGGTCACTCAGTGTGCAGGCGTTTCAAAACGCTCGTGGTTTTTTCGGAACGGTAGTAGCTCCAGAGATTCTCGTATCAGAACGAGGGTGGTACCGTTTCGATACGATTTGACACTGTAAGCTTCTGTTTTGGTACGCGTATCGATACGTTTAGCCACTGTGAGTGCCTATTTCGGAACAAGTTCCGGAACGTTTCGACACTGTAAAACCCCGTACCGGAATGAAGTGGACCGTATCGGTACGACCTGGTCTTGCTTTTAATCTGGAGCCCGCATATCAAAACGGACAAGCCTATTTCAAAACACACGCACGTAAAATGGCTTTTTGGCATGTTCAAAGGTTCTCGATCGTTACGTTTTAGCCCCTAGTGTTTGTTTTCTTTCTTATTAAGTTCATATGAGTCTTTTATGAATGGATTTTCTTCGTAAGCATGAAATCATACTAACATGTCACTTGGTAAATTTAAGTTACCTTACGTTCTGCTTGGTCTGATTCGCTATCGCTTTCCGCTGTCGCTTCTCACTTAGGATTAATATGATATTTAGACAAGATAATTAAATGAAAATTTTCTAGGGTTGCTAATCGGAGTGGAGCCTTAACAGGTTTCGCTCCAATTTTCCCTGTGTAACCCGTTCGGATCGACCTGTCCGCTAGACCGGGACGAGGGGGTTACATTTGTTGGTATCAGAGCCTGGGGTGTCCGCGACCTTTGGAAGGTAAGTAAAGTAAGTTTGAAGTATTATATTGTAATATCTCGGTGTATGTTGTACGGTGAATGCTTTTGCTATGTATACTTGTTGTTCGCTTGCTTGTATGGTGTTTGAAAGCATGTGTTAGTATGATTGTTGTGTTGAGGCGTAGTTGTCAAGTTCCCATTGCTACTATTACTTTATTGGAAAAGATTTTAAGTAAAGAAATACTTGAGCACCTTGTACCCTTGTCTTTGCTAACTCAATCCTTGTGTGTTTATTTTGTTTGTAGTTGATATCTTGCTAGCCGTAAGATGAGAACTAGAGGCAGACCTAGGGTGCTTCATCCGGAACCACAGGCATCAGCTTCTGAAGTTGAGCCGGTTGTAGAGGCGGAGGCTCCTTCACCTTCTTCTTCTCCTCCTCGTCAAGAGGGAGTTGAGGCGAGAGCTGAGAGCGTATGACCTCGGGTTGGCCAAGGTCCGGCCGGTATAGATCTAGCTTCATTGGTTTAGGGTACAACTGGGGCTCTCCAGGCAGCTGTGGCCGGGGGACAAGCTATGGCACAACCTCAGGGTGAGGGCAACAATTTGCCACTTGAGAGGCTTCGCAGTTTGGGCAGAGAAGAATTCTGAGGGTTGGCACCTGAGATATCAGAGGTTTGGTTTGATAAGACTGTTCGTATCTTGTCTCAGATGGGTTGTACTGGGGCACGCAGACTGGGATGTGTTGTTTCCTTGCTTCAGGGTGATGCGTACACTTGATGGGTCACCATTACTACAGGCATGCCAGATGCAATATTACTTGATAGTTCTTTGAGTTTGCCTATCGCAAGAAGTATCTGGGTCCCCGCTATCTTGATGAGAAGAAGAGAGAGTTCATGGTCTTGCTTCAGGGTGGCATGACATTGACTGAGTATGAGGTATGGTTTGTTAGATTGAGTTAGTATACGTCCGAGCTAGTTACTACTGAGAGAGAACGATGCGACCGTTTCCGTTACGGGTTGAGTGAGGCAGTGAAGAGGTATACCTTGGCTATGGATTACATGGACTTCGATGTCTTGGTCGCTAGGGCCAAGGACATAGAGCACAGTTTGGGTCTGACCAAATGTTCAGGTGAGTCTGGTTCAGGGAAGAGGTCTGCTGACTTTGATAGAGGTGATGCCAAGAGGCACATGGACAATAGGCATCATTTTGATCACAGACGTGGGGGTGGTAACCACGGGAGAGGCCATCAGGGCCAGAGAGCTGGTGGGCGTTTACCCGAGTGTGCTAGGTGCGGGAGGCATCACACCGGAGAGTGCTGGGGAAACTTTCATGCGTGTCGGAACTGTATAGCTAGAGATCACCTTAGGCGTGATTGTCCGTATCAGGTTGGGTTTGCTCCAGTTCAGGTTCAGGCTCCTGCTAGAGCTATTGAGTATCCGAGAGGCCGTGGGCGCGGTCGAGGTAACTTCCAAGCATAGAATGATGGCCAGAGGAATATAGCTCATGTGGGTGCGGTTCAGCTAGAGGGTAGAGATCATGCTAGAGTTTATACTCAGCGAGAGGGACACAACGATACGGATGTGATTGCAGGTAATTTCTTGATACAGTCTCTGAGTTTGCTTTCCTTGATTGACTCCGGGTCTACGCATTCATACATTTTGAGTGAGCATGCAAAGATGTTGAATATACCTTGTGAGGTGCTAGAGGTAGGTGTTAGTGTTACTAGTTCCTTCGAGGATATAATAGTGGTTAAGAAGATGTACAGAAGGTGTCCGTTAATGGTTCAAGGGCATATATTTCCAGTGAACATGATGGAGTTACTGTTCTATGGCTTCGATGTGATTTTGGGTATGGATTGGCTTATAGAGCATATGGCTAGGATAGATTTTGAAACAAAGAGAGTCTTCTTGAAGCTTGCGGATGACTACGAGATTTTGGTAGTAGGTGAGAATGTAAAATTCTTATCGAATGTTGTTTCAGCCTTAGACGCTCAGAGATTAGTTGAGTTGGGTTGTGAGACGTACTTGGCTTACGTGATGAATCCGAACAAGAATGAAGTTAGACGCAGGATATCATAACAGTGTGTGATTTTCCGAGTGTGTTTATGGAAGAATTGCCTGGTTTGCTGCCTGACAGAGAAGTAGTCTTTCTAGGACATGTAGTGTCAGCCGAGGGGATTAGAGTTGATCCGAAGAAGATATAAGCCATTGTTGAGTGGAAGCAACCAAAGTCTGTGATAGAGATTCGTAGTTTCCTAGGCTTAGCAGGTTATTATAGGAGGTTTGTGGATGAGTTCTAAAAGATAGCCGCTCCTTTGACAAAATTGCTTCAGAAGAATGTTCAGTTTGAGTGGTCAGATGCGAGACAACAAGCCTTTGAGAAACTGAAAGAAGCTTTGACAAATGCATCGATTTTGATTCAGCAAGAGTCGGGGAAAGAGTATGTAGTCTACAATGATGCTTCATATGTAGGATTAGGTTGCGTGCTCATGCAAGACAGAAGAGTTGTGGCTTATGCCCCGAGACAGTTAAAGAATCACGAGCGCAATTATCCGATACACGACATAGAGCTAGCTGTAGTTGTGTTCGCCTTGAAGATCTGGAGACATTATTTGTATGGTGAGAAATGCACATTGTATACGGATCACAAGAGTCTGAAGTATATAATGACACAACGAGAGTTGAACCTTAGACAACGTAGGTGGATAGAATTTCTTAAGGACTATAATCTCACGATTGAGTACCATCCGTGTGAAGCCAATGTAGTGACATATGCTTTGTGTAGGAAGGTAGCTGTTGAGCTGAGAGCCATGTTTGCTAGTTTGAGCTTATCCGGTGATGGTGGTCTAGTGGTCGAGCTTTAGGTTAGACCTACCTTAGGCCAGTTGATTAGGGAAAAACAACTGTTAGATAGATCTTTGGCACTTCACGTGTAAGATATAGCTGAGGGTAAACCATCAGACTATAGTTTTAGTGTTGATGGGGTTTTGTGTTTTAGAGACAAAATAGTTGTGTCGAGTGACAGTGATTTGAGACGTACTATATTGACTGAAGCACACAGTAGCCCGTTTGCTATGCATCCTTGTAGTACGAAGATGTATTGTGATATGAAGAATGAATACTACTAGGTTGGTTTGAAGAAAGACATAGCCGATTTCGTGAGTAAGTTTATGGTATGCCAGAGAGTTAAGGCAAAACATCAGGTTCCATCAGGTTTGTTGCAACCGTTGAGGATTTCGGAATGGAAATGGGAAAAAATGACCATGGACTTCGTTTCAGGTTTGCCTTTGACTCGTTCGAAGAAGAACTCAGTTTGGGTTATAGTTGACCGCTTCACAAAGTGTGCTCACTTTATAGCTGTTCATATGACTTACTTCTTAGATAAGTTAGCCGATTTATACATCAGTGAGATTGTGAGAGTGCATGGTGTGCCGAAGTCGATTGTGTCTAACAGAGATCTGAGATTTACAGCTAGATTTTGGGAGTGTTTGCATACTGCTTTGGGTACCTGATTGAATTTCAGAACGTCGTATCATCCCCAGTAAGAGAGGGTTATACAGATTTTGGAGGACATGTTGCGTTGTTGTATTATTGATTTTCAAGGTACTTGGGAGAAACACTTGTCGTTGGTTGAGTTCGCATACAATAACAGTTATCGGTCGAGCATTCAGATGGCTCTGTATGAGGCACTTATGGTAGAAAATGTAGAACTCTGATTTGTTGGACCGAAGCAGGTCAGAAATTGTTACAAATGTCGAATTTGCTTTAGGGGACTACCGATAAGGTGAAGTTAATCTGTGATCGTTTGAAGGCAGCTTCGGATAGACATAAATCCTATGCCGATTTGAAGAGGAATGAAGTTGAGTATGCTGTGGGAGATAGAGTGTTCTTGAAAGTCTCTGTGTGGAAGAAAGTTATGAGATTTGGCAGAAAAGGGAAATTGAGTCCGAGATACATTGTGCCGTATGAGATTGTGAAGCGAATCGGTCCGGTTTCTTATCAGTTACGTTTGCGATCCGAGTTAGAGAAGATTCACAATGTGTTCCACGTTTTGATGCTTTAAAAGTATAGATCAGATTCGTTGCACGTTATGCTTGTGGAAGAGATTGAGTTGAACCCAGACTTGGCGTACGATGAAGAACCAGTTGAGATTTTAGCATCAGATAGCAAAGTGTTGCGTGGTAGACAAAATAAGTTGGTCAAAGTGAAGTGGCAACGCCGATGTGTGGAAGAGGCCACTTCGGAGAGAATAGAGGATATGGAGAGGCATTTTCCGTATCTCTTCCAGTCATGTAATTTCGGAGATGAAACTCCTTAAGTGGGGGAGAGTTGTAAGACCTGGGTTTAGGGGTCCAGTGTTAGGTGGATTAATTTGGGTTCAGGTCTTTGGGCTTGTTTTAAATAAAATGGGCTTGGTTTTAAACTAGTAAGGCCGTGAGATTTCATTAAGGGAAAAATGGAGATTTTCTAATTAATGAAAACAAAACAAGTAAAATGCTTTGAAAACTATCATCTTCTTCCCCAAGAATCAAAACTCACGACAACTAAACCTCTCCCAACCCCAAGTTACTATTCCATCCATTTCCTCATTGTTTTCAAGTGTTTTCATCGAGGTAAATATGTTTTTCACTTCTCCTTTTCGTCCTTAACGCTTCTATAACTTCAGATTTTCATAAACTCCATTTTGAGACATTTCAAATGCTCAAATTTTAAGTAAAAGATGGAAGCTTTAATGGTTTTTCATCTAGTTATTGATTTGTAAAGTTAATGTGTGTTATAACCTTGCTTTCAAGTGTATTATATCTTAAAATGGAGGAGTTTTGTTGAAATCCCGAAATGGGTATTTGTGGGTGTGTTTAAGGTAGAAATCTAGAATTTTTGAGGTAGTTTTGTGAGGGAAAGTTGGGCTGATGATATGGTTATGCTTGGGGTTTTTTTTTGAACGTGTTTAATGATGATTTGGGTGATGAAACTGATGGGAATTTGTTGGGTTGTATGTAAGTCCGAAAATGAAGATTTTGGGTTAGTTTATGGCTTGAAAATGTAGTGAAATGGTCATGAGATTGTAATCTGATTTGTGGAAGTGGTTTTGTGGATGATTTGTTGAGTAATATGCTGTTTTTGATTGATTAGAAACAAGGGAAATCGTTGGAGAAGCATCGGGCTAGATTTCGGGAAATTTGGAGGCTTAACCGGAATTATTGGCTCGTTTTGAGGGTGTTTGGTGAGTGGACTGTTTTCAATGGTTTTAAATTGGTTCAAAGTATGTTGTTGGATTTTTAGATTTTGCTTGGTAGGCCAATCTAATTTAAGTTGGTAGCTTAATCCCATGTTCAATCTTGTGTATTCATTGTTAAATGTGCATAAGTGTGGATTTGTGTGATATGTGTTTGATTATGCATGTTGCGATATATTTATGTTGCATGATGGTGGTTTATATGTTGTGTCGCATGATTTGTGGAATCATGGTGAGACTCGTTTAGTATGTTGGCACCAGTTGTAATTACCGGATATAGATGATCGATCATTAGGATGAGTGTGCACACGGTAAGAGTCAAATTCACGCTGGGCCTTGGTGATGTGTAGTCACCAAGGAGGAGTACGATGATGTAACATTCCACCGGTAAGTGTAATTTTGTGTGATGATGAGTGGAATCCCATCCGTAAGGAAACGGTGATGTGTGAAATCCCACCGGAAGGTAATATTGTCGTTTGAGTACGTTGGGGCGTAAATCCCAACGGAAGCTATCCACATATCTAAGTAAGCTATATAGTTGCCAATATAGTTGTTCATGTGTGGTTGATGTGTAAGATGATTTGTTATATCCTTGTTTAGCATAAAATGAGGTAAGTAGCCATGTTCATGCATTCTTGTAGCGGTCGGTTGTGTTGTTATGTTGGTGTAAAGGTATGCCTTGTGAATGTCTTATGGATACCATGCTCTGAACCCTGCATTATTGATGTTTTGTTTTTTAGCTCTCTCACTAAGCTTTCAAGCTTACGCTCTCGTTTCCGACAATGTAGATCATTAGTGTGGAAGTTAGCAAGGAGCAAGGAAGGGGCACCCAAGAGCGTGTGTTGCTCCTCAAGTATGGTTTTCTTAAATAATGTAATAGATAGCAGTGTGGATGCTATGTGTTGTAGGAGCGTTTGTTAGACTTTATGTTGTTGATTGCCTATGTTTTGTGTTGAACAATGTAAACCATGTTTTAAGTGATGCTTATGTTTTGTGTGGAAGGCATGTAAACCTTGTTTATGTAATACTTGTGTGGATATATGTTCCTTAATAGTTAAATGTCTCATATGCATGCTTGTATGTTTGATCATGCTCATGGTAGGATATGATGAGTCTAGATTGTATGTATGATTATTGCTTGTGATCCATGATGTTTGAGGCAAGTTTGGGGATGTTTGAAGATGTAGAAACCTGTTTTCGGGCCACTCACTGTGCAGGCGTTCCGAAACGCTCATGGTTGTTTCAGAACGGTAGTAGCTCCAAGGATACTCGTATCGGAACGGGGGTGGTACCGTTTCGATACGATTTGACACTGTGAGCTCCCATTTCGGTGCCCGTATCGATACGATTAGAAACTGTTAGTGCCTGTTTCGGAACAAGTTCCGGAACTTTTCGACACTGTAGACCCCCGTATCGGAACGAAGTGGACCGTATCGGTACAACCTGGTCTTGCTTTTAATCTGGAGCCCGCGTATCGAAACGGGCAAGGCTGTTCGAAACGCATGCACGTAAAATGGCTTTTTAGCATCTTCAAAGGTTCTCGGTCATTACGTTTTAGCCCCTAGTGTTTGTTTGTTTCCTTATTAAGTTCATATGAGTCTTTTACGAACGGTTTTGCTTCGTAAGCATGAAATCAGACTAACATGTCACTTGGTAAATTTGAGTTACCTTACGTTCTGCTTGGTCTGATTCGCTATCGCTTTCCGCTGTCGCTTCTCACTTAGGATTAATATGATATTTAGATAAGATAATTAAATGAAAATTTTCTAGGGTTGTAATCGGAGTGGAGCCTTAACGGGTTTCGCCTCGATTTTCCCCGTGTAACCCGTTCAGACCGGCCTGTCGGCTAGACCGGGACGAGGTGGTTACACATAATTACCATATACAAAGCTTAAAGAGTAAAACATGCATAAGGTACATTATGCAACTTAAACCATTCCATGATACATCATCAATTATATTAGCTTTCAAGTGATCAATTAACAAGTTCAAAAGTCAAAACCTCATATCGGATACACGAATTACAACAAGTGTCTACTCGACACTTCAAGTCATCTTAACGGGAATTGGTACATTCACAACCAAAGGTACTTTATATCAACCGAGTACAATTACAACCCATTAGGACACCAACCCTATTATTGGTTAGATGCTTAACCACTAACGAGAGACGAGACACCAACCTCCTCGATCGTTAGGGTACTTGGACAAAGACATGGGACACCAACCCTCGACATCCAAGGCTACTTTTTATGATGCACTCAATTCTATAGCCGGCTAACTATATCTGATATCATTTACAAACCATTTTCACAACATCACTTGCCAATATAATTCACATTTTAACACATACCTCACCGTTTTCAAAGCATCAGTAATAAATTATATTTCCAAGCATTAAGACATGCTTAAAATCACAAGTATATAACATATACTTACAAGGATCACTTACCATGTGCATCCTTCAATATCACATCATTAAAAACATCAACCTCATTCTTTAAACATGCTTTAATAGTGGGTGAAACCATTAAATCAAAACAGTGTATAAAACAACACATAATACCACAACCGAGAGAGGAAATTCCTTTCACTTACTTCCAAACTTAGTTAGGCATTTCAAGCTTACCACTAAGTTCCCGAATTATCTTTTAAAGCATTTCAAAACTGAAATCCACGTTCTCACTCACCGACATGCGCAAACTAAACTAGCCGACGCGAATCCAAGCAATCAAAGCTCATGAACCTTCACCGATTGCATCCGAAACATTCTCCCCTGTTTATACCACACACGAACAGAGGATTAATGCATCGCAATGCATTCTAATCTCCAGAAAACAAAGCTACCAAGATGCTCTGTCTAAAAACACCAAAACGCCTATCCGAAACAACTGAAAACGCCTTCGATTACACTACAAACTCAACCCAGCCAAAACCTAACAATTCCATCCATTTTTAAACATCAATTAACATCCAAAATCAACTTATTTGCATTCTTATACCTCCAACAACTCAGATTTCACGTTAACACCACAAAAAACCCAAAATCTAACAACCAAACAACTAGAGATCCATCTTGATTCAGGATTAATATGATCAAACCTTTCTTTTAACATTATTTAACATCCAAAACATGATTAGAATCAATTATAACTCAGCCAAATTAGATCTAATACGAAAATCATTCAAAATCACCATTTAAGCTTGATTTAACCATTTTCATCAAATTAAACATGAAACCTTGTTAAGAAAACGTAATTAGAGAGCCAAATACTTGGGAATTTCAATAAAGAACCTTGATTAGAGGAGTTGAATGAAATTTACCTCTAATCCTTTCCTATTCCTTCAATTGACAATATTTTGTTGAAAACCTTCCATAATCCTTTGGGATGAAAAGATAATCACCAAGGAAATCATTTGCCAAACAAAAAGAATTGGAAAGATGAAAATCTCTGGAGGTTTTGAGAGAAAGGAGATGTTTGGCTGATGAGAAAAATAAGAAAATGAAAGTTACGTCAAAAATAATTTTTGTAAAACTAAATATCCTTTTTAATAAAACTCTTTTGAATCTTTTAATTAAACCACAATTAAAATATGCTCAATTGAAGGAAATTGTTGATTACTTTTGACTTAGCTCCCTAAAGATTCTAAGCATTGGCCATCTTTCAAAACAGTCCTTTAAAAACAAAATTTTACACTTTTACAATTGAGTCACCAAATCAAAATGTCTCTCTTCCAAAAACCATTTTCCAAAATTATATATACTTTAAAGGGATTTTAGGAATTTTTTTGCATAATTTTATCACATCTCGAACCATATTTTCCTTTAACCACTCCCGAACTAACCTAGATCTCTACTCTAGGTTCTACGAGCCCTAAACCGTCTTTAAAACTCCTAGGCCCAAAACCAGGGTGTTACAACTCTCCCCCACTTAGGAAATTTAATCCTCGAAATTTTACCTGAAGGAAAAAGGTGCAAAAACTGCTTCAACATGTCCGCCTTGCTTTCTCGCGTGGCCTCCTCAACTCCTCGATCTTGCCACGACACCTTCACAAGTTCAATCGTCTTACCACGAAGAAATTTGCTACTAGAATTAAGAATCTCAATAGGTTCCTCATCAAAAGACAAATCCAGTTGCAACTCAATGTCCTCAACTGACATAACATGCGACGAATCTAGCCTATACTTCCGCAACATCGAAACATGAAACACATTATGATTTTTTCTAACTCGGGAGGCAACCTTAACCGATATACAACAAGACCAACACGCTCCACAACTTGGTATGGTCCAATAAACCTTGGACTAAGCTTACCCTTATGTCCAAACCTCATCACCTTCTTCCAAGGTGACACTTTCAAAAACACGCGTTCGTCAACCGCAAACTCAATCTCCTTACACTATAAATTCGTGTAAGACTTTTGACGGTCCGATGGTGCCTTCAACCGTTAAAAGAAAGCTTTACCTTCTCCGTCATTCCCTTAAGCAAATCCGGCAAGGAAACTAACTTTTTCCCCGCTTCCGCCTAACAAAGAGGCGTCCTACACTTCCTACCATATAAGGCTTCATACAGAGCCATTTGTATACTTGCTTGATAGCTATTACTATAAGTAAACTCCACCAAAGGAACATGTTTCTCCCAAGGACCTTGGAAATATATAACACAACACCTCAACATATCCTCAAGCACTTGGATAACTCGCTCAAACTGTCCATCCGTCTGAGGATGATACGAGGTACTGAAATTAAACCATGTACCCAAAGCTATATGCAAACACTCCCAAAACCTTGTTGTAAACCTTGGATCTCTATGTGACACTATGGATTTAGGTACACCATGCAACCTCATCATCTCTACAATGTACAACTCTTCCAGCTTATCCAACGTATCTGTAGTATGCACAGCTATGAAATGTGCACACTTCGTAAGATGGTCAAAAATCACCCAAATAGAGTTATTATTTGACGGAGTCAAATGCAAACCAGACACGAAAATCCATCATAATCCTCTACCATTTCTATTATGTTATCTTCAAAGGTTGCAACAGCCCGAAAAGAAATTAATGCTTAGCTTTCACGCGCTAACAAACCATACACATACTCACAAATTCTACAAAATCCTTCTTCAACCCAACCCAACAGTACTCATCCTTCAATCCACGATACATCTTAGTACTACCAGGATGCATAGCAAAAGGGTTGCTATGTGCCTCAGTCAAAATAGTGCACCTCAACTCAACATCATCCGACACAACTACTCGACTATTAAAACACAAGACACCATCATCATTAAAACAAAAGTCTGTTTCATTACCATCCGCTGTATCCTGAACATGAGGTACAAACGAATCATCAAGCAACTGATTCTCCTTAATCGATTGAACCAAGGAAGGTTTCACTTGCAACTCATCTATCAATCCACCATCACACGATATGTTGAACCGAGCAAACATCGCCCTCAACTCTATATACTCAAGACATCGGCCACAACATTGGCCTTTCCAGGGTGATACTCTATCGCCAAGTTGTAATCCTTAAGCAATTACAACCATCTTCGTTGCCTAAGATTCAACTCTCTCTGAGATATTAGATACTTCAAACTCTTATGATTCGTATAAACCACACACTTCTCACCATAAAGGTAATGCCTCCAAATTTTCAAAGCAAACACAACCGCGGCGAGATCAAGATCATGGGTAGGATAGTTGCGCTCATGCACCTTTAAATGTCTAGATGCATACGCCACCACCTTCCCACCTTGTATAAACACACAATCTATACCGACATACGATGCATCACTATAGACAACAAACTCCTTACCCGATTCAGGTTGAATCAAGACAGGAGCTTGCGTCAAAGCTTCCTTCAACCTCTCGAAAACTTGTTTCCTAAAGTTCGTTCACTCGAACTGAACATTCTTTTGCATCAACTTGGTTAACAAAGTAGCGATCTTAGAGAAACCGTCCACAAACCTACGGTAATATCCCACCAAACAAAGGAAACTATGAACTTCCATCACTGACTTAGGCGTCTTCCAATTCATCACCGCTTCAACCTTATGTAGATCAACTCGGATACCTTCGTCCAACACCCCATGTCCAAGAAAGAAATCTTCTCTTAGCCAAAACTCACACTTACTCAACTTGGCATAAAGCTGATTTTCCAACAACACTTGGAACACAATTCGTAAATGCTTATCATGATCCTCATCGGTACGTGAGTACATGAGAATATCATCTATAAACACAACCACAAACTGATCCAAAAACTCATGAAACACACGATTAATCATATCCATGAATGCAGCCGGTGCATTCGTCAAACCAAATGGCATCACCAAGAACTCATAATGCTCGTACCTTGTAAGAAAAGCGGTCTTAGGCACATCCACATCCTTTACCTTCAATTGATAATATCTGGATCTCAAATCAATCTTAGAAAACATTGAAGCTCCTCAAAACTAATCAAACAAATCATCAATCCTTGGCAAAGGATACTTATTCTTAATCGTCAATTTGTTCAATTGCTAATAATCTATACACATTCGCATTGTGCCATCTTTCTTCTTCACAAACAAGACTGGTGCACCACAAGGTGAAACACTAGTCCTAATGAACCCTCGATCCAGAAAGTTCTGAAGTTGCGTCTTCAACTCTTTCAATTCTTTCGCAGCCATTCGATAGGGAGTGTTGAGTGCATAAATGTTCTATATTTTAACCCTCATTTACCCATATTATTGATGCACTCAAGCATGTTTAGCTGCATTTTAGGATAGATTTTGCATAAACATCACAAATGAATAATTATTGCACAGATACTACTGATTTCGAGTAATTCTTGTAGGTACCTGTCATGGCAGCACTTAGGGCAGCAGAGGAACAATAGATAACTGCAAAGCTGGAGAAAAAGGGTCGAAGCAAACTGCCTTATACTTGTTGTCTAGACATCTGCCGTGACAGAGGTGGCGATAGTGAAGAAGAAGAGATGGAAAAAATGCAAAGTGGAGTTCGACTGATAGAGGATTTCAAGCCTAATTTTTAGAGACCACTTGCATTATTTTTGGAGTCCAGAAACACAAGGAAGGCCTTGCCCAAAGTTTGAGGAGAAAGTCAAAGCAAGAAGATAAGCCAAATTAAAGGAAGTCTACTCAGAGATTTTGTAACGCCCTGGTTTTGGGCCTAGATGGTTTACACATCAGATCGGACCGATCGAGAACGGTTCGAACCGCGTAAGGTGATTTAAGGAAATCAAGGATCGGGATAGGATAAAAATGTGGTAAAATTTTCTAAAATCCTCTAAAAATATGTTTAAGAGGTTGGTCAAGTCAATTTTACAAAAGGGATTTCGAAAATGGGATATTTTGAGTAGTGACCAAATTGTAAAGTTTCAAAACTGGGAAAATGTGATTTTTAATGTGGAAGCTAAAATCTTAGAATCTTTAGGGGGCTTTAAGTCAAATTGACCTTTTCTCAATATGACATGTGTTTTAAAAGGCTTTTAATTAAACAAATTTAATTGGGTTTATATTAATTAATTAATAAAGTTAGTTAATGTGAGATTTTCAATTACGTAACTACCAACTCTTTCTCATTTTCAGCCAAACACTAATTTACTCATCTTTTTCCATAATTCTTTCTCCCAAAAATCTTTCAACATTTTCTAAACCATTTTCAAGAAATCTTTTCTAATCCTTCAAGATTTTGCTAAGGAAAACTTGTCATTCATTGAGAGAAGCAAGGATTGGAGGTAAATCTCATTCTCAACCTCTAATCTAAGTTCTTTATTGAAATTCCCAAGATATTTGGCTTCTAAATACTATTTTTGGTTGAGTTTTCATTATGGTTTTGATTGGAGATCAAAATCTTGTAAAAACATGGTTGAAATCTTGATTTTCAGATTTGTTGAGTTAAGCTCTGTTTTGTGTTGATTTTATTTGAGTTTTAAGTTGATTTATATGTTAAAATGATGTGTTGAATATATAGATCCCGAATTCCTTGAGTTTCTTGTTGGTTTTAAATGAGTTTTTGAGGTGCAATGGTGGAATCTTGCTTGCTGGAGGTATAAGGTTGGGTTAGGTTGTTTGTTAGATGTGTTTTGATGTTTATTATGGGTTGGAAGTGATGTATGTTGAATGGGCTTGGTTTAGGAAGCAATCGATTGAGTTTTCGGTTGTTTTGGATGGGTATTTTGGTGTAGTTTGGGTGAGCAACGAGTTTGTGAATTGTTGCTGGTGTTGGAATGCATTTTAATGCATTTAGATCTCTATTTTGATGATGTGAAAGAAGGGGATCTTGATCCGGTAGCAAACGAGGTGTTGTTGGAGGCTCCAGAAGAGTAAATTTTGTGTCGGCGAGCAAGGCTTCGCGTATTTGTGAGTGGAAATGCAATTTCCTGCTTTGTAATGCTTTGGACGTGATCTTGGGAGCTTAGTGTAAGTTTGAAACACTTAGCTAAGCTCAAGAGTAAGTGGTTCGAAAGTCTCTCTTGGATATGTGCTATATCTCTCTTGGAAAAGTGCTATATTGTGATGAAAATGCACCTGAATTAAACATGGTTTTGATTACTGTTTTTAAGCATGTTTAAGCAAGGTTTTATGCTGGATTTTAATGCCAATATGTTAAGGATGCACTAGGTAAGTGATCCTTGGTTTTCATGTGTTGAATGCATATGATGTTAAGCATGTTACGATTGTGGAAATGGCATTGTGGTTATGCTAGTAAAACAATGAATTAATGTGGTTAAATGATTATATTGGCAAGTCATGTAAATGGTTTTTGGTTACTTAAATCAGATATAGTTAGCCGGCTATAGGATTTGGTGCACCGTGAATAAAGTCTCATTGGATGTCGAGGGGTTGTGATTATGCCGTAATCTCCATCCAAGTACCCTAACGGTTGAGGTTAAGACCACCACGGTAGATGGTTTGGTCCCGTGTGTGAGTCTTGTGTATGTGTCCCGTACTCTCGTTAGTGGAATTATACAACTACCGATGAGTGATGTTGAGGGGTTGTGATTGTGCCATTAATCTCCATCACAGGTGTTGAAGGGTTGTAATTGTGCCATTGATCTCCACCTTGTGTAGTCCGGTAGTGTGTATGAAGCGTGTGGGACAACGCTTGTAATCCGCGTATCCGATTGTGTTTTGAGTGTAAATGATTTATGAATTATCACTTGAGAGCCAAAATAATGTAAATGATAAATGTGAAGCACGAGATGCTTGTAAATGATGCAATAATGCATGAATGCTTGGTAAAGCATGAGCAATGGTTTAATTGTTGTTTTAAAATGTTGCATATGAGCATATGTTTATTAAGTGCATTGTTGTCTTGAGAAGACATGTTTTATTAAAAGGCATGTGATAAAAGTGGTGGTTTTGCAAGTCATGTGGAATGAATTGATGAATGAATGTGTTGTTTAGCGATCCTCACTAAGCTATATGCTTACGCTCATTTGTTTCATCAACGCAGAGAATTGAGCATTTCATGGCAGCCCAAAAGCAAGAGGATTCCAAGGCTTTATTTAAGAGATGTATGTGGTTCAACCTTAGTGTAATAAGTGGCAATGGGTTGGACTTCTACTTCCTGATTTTGGTTGGAGATGTTTGTTGTTTCAAGCATGTTTAGTTTCTGATTGTGGACTTGTATTTGGCATTTACATGGTGATGCGTGTAAAAGTGTCTATCGCAATGTAGTGCAAGTGTACACGACGCAAGTAGTAAAGTGATACGGAAGTATCGGATATCGTCTCCACATGGACTGGGCTAATAGCTTCACCTTGGATTACTGCACGAGAGTAAAAAGAATAGTTTAAATTGTTGTCACGAAAATAATAAAGAGAACTGGGAAATAAGATTAAAATAATCAAGATAGAGAGAATGGGCTGGTATTGAATTGCTCAGTAATGTAGGTATTGCTAAGTCTTGGAAAATCTGTTCTGTCGTTGTCCCTATCACGGCAGCACCCGTCACGACAGCGGTCTGTTGTTAGTCGCGGTAGCGATCGCACAACTCTGTACTTCAAGCTTGGCAAGGATCCCTGCTGTGCCTTGGCCTATCCCTAGGTCCAAGTCTGTCGATGAAAACGTCTTTGATGATACCTCCCGGCGTGAATCGAAGGATGAACACCGATGTTGTTGAATTCTTCCTTAGCCACTTAACCTCGTCCTATCCCTAGGTCCGAGATAGTTCAACTATAAACTAGAGAACCCACACTTATTCCTTTCGTATACTTAACTCTCCCGATATTAAGTAAATAGATAACCTCACAATGCTCTCCCGATAGTCTTGCAAGATATTAACAACCAGTATAAGTGAACTTGAAGTTTATTTCATTGAACAGAAAATTCCTAAAACAAAAGCAATCATTGCAACTACTTTACAAATCAACCCGTGGCCCTAAGGGGGAATTTAGAACATGTTGAGAAGGGAAAACAGCTAGGGCTTTGGGAAGAAGGCTAGAAATTAATGATGTCCTCTCTTAGGTCGAATTATATGCCTTTATATAGGCCTTGGGTTCAAGTTCTCTAATATGGCAAGAATACAAGTTTAAATTAAAGTACAACTCTATTAAAGACTAAATCTTCAGAGCATAAGTCTTTAATTCGTCCTTCCTTCTTGCTTGGAGTTTCTTCCTTGAACTTTGGGCTTGGCCTTCATTCTGATCTAGGGCTTGGAAAAATATAAGGGTATTCCACGACAGACGGGCTTAATTTTCTCTTTCTGTCGATGCCTAATTTTCTTCTTCTCCTCAAAACTGCTGTCGTCCTTGGCTGCCACGGCAGCGACCATGGCAGCATCGTCCTCCTCGACTGCTCATCCAGTTCCAGCTTTTCTGTTTCACTGCACAGCGCCTGCTTCTCCATCTGCTACAGCAGCAACCTGCAAAAGGAACCAATTTCAGTAGAAACTGTGCCATTTAATATATTTGTGATGTATAACTGAAATCTAACCCAAATGCAATGAATTATGCTTGAATGCAGCAGAAATGTGGGTTAAATATGGGGTAAATAATCGAACTTTTACACACTCAACACACCCCCAAACTCAAGTTTTTGCTTGCCCTCAAGCAATTCAGACCTAAATACAATATTTTTGTTTGGCTTAAACCAATGAACTTTCCCTTACCCACAATTCATTCCCTATTGTGAGCAACACCTTGTCGGATAATTTAGGATTCGTCCGAAACCTTGCTATAATCTTCGTGCAGTGTGTGCATGCTTGTGAACAATTATATGCCAAGACTCTCTTAGTTTCACTAGAATATTTCAGCCTCCAACTTGAATTTTTATGCCGAAGTTTATCTTTTTGGAGGCAATTCTTAGTCTCCTTTAGTTTCTTTATTCAGACTCGATTTTATTTTCTCAAGCTTAAGTTTGACTAGAGCCGGTTTCGGGCACCTCTAGCTAACTTCCTAGAGCCAGTTTCGGGCACCTCTAGGTGTTTTGAGTCTATTTTGCTAAACTTATTTTCCTAGAGCCAGTGTTAGGCACCTCTAGGGCTATTCTAGTGCTAAGCTTCCTATTCTAGTTTACTAGTAGAGTTCTAGGCAATATAACAGTCACAAATAGTGTTTAAGTTTCAGAACTATGTAAAGGCTCTAAACTGCTCCTAAACTATCCTAAAGGCACTGCCACGACAGAGTTGTCACGACAGGTAAGTTCAGTTCAAAGAATTAAGCCAAAATTTTCATCATTTTTAAGCAAAAATAAACTAAGTAAAAGACACAATTTTAAAACTTAATGAGACTCATTAATGGAGGGATGCCACCCCCAAACTCAAGGGTTGCATTGCCCTCAATGCAAATGACAGTAAAAAGAAAATAAAAATTACATCACAAAATATATAAAGGCAGACAACAATATAAGGTAAGAAACTTAAAATTTAAGTGATGTTGTTGCTGCTGCTGCTCAGTCGGATCTGTCGGCGGGCAGGGGCCTTCTTGGCTGGCTGGCGGATGGGGAGGCAGATGTATTCTTCGTTTTTTCCTCCCTTGGAGGTTGAATACGAGTAGGGGAGATGTGAGGAGGTTTCTCCACTACCTGAACCTCGGAGCTGCTGTTGCTGCTACTACCGTCGCTGCTATCTTTCTTGTTCTTGTCTGCCATCATTTTCTGCCGCTTTACCAGTGTGAACTCTTTGGACAAATTCCTCTTGACAGAGGGTTCGTTGTCGGATTCCTCCCAAATTGAGGAAGAGGAGAAACCGACTATGAATGCATCGAGTTCTTCTGAAGGCATCCTTCTCTTGGTTCCTAGGGTAGAGGTGTCGGCTGCGCGGTTGCTGCCTGCAGCTGCTGTGGCAGGGGTTGGTGTGGACACCGCAGAAGGCGTTTTGGGCGTGGCAGCAGGTGTAAGGGTATGGGCAGGGGTGGTGGCAGCAAAATAATGGTTTGGGAAGGAAGGGAATACATCATCAGGGAAATTAAGAGAGGTTTGAATAAATTGTACCGTGGCTGTGGTGAAATCCCTGATGAAACTCATGAGGCCGAGATGTCGTTCCGCCATCTTTTGTATGGCAGCAATGATTTGGGAGGAGGTGTCGGCCGGAGGTGCTGCTGCTGTAGGCTGCCTGGGTTCTGTGGCAGCAAGCTCAGTGTCGATTAGTTCTATCGTTTCTGCTGTTGTGGCAGTGGGGTCGAAAGATGACAGCGGGGTGGCAGCAATAGGTTCCATCAAGCTGAGTATATTTTTCTCAGTCCAGCCCTTCCCTTGGACTCGTAAATTAGTGGCAGCTTCTGGTACATGATGGCCACGGCAGAGGGTTGTGATGAGATAGGGGAGGTAGAGTGGTCCTGTCGGTCGGTGTGCACATTCCAAAATACTCTCCCGGATGTAGCTGCCAACGTTAATATGCCTCTCATGTAGAATAGAATGAATAAGGGCTAACTTGGGTTGGTCTACGGTTGTATTGTGCGAGGATGGCATGATTCGCTTTTTGATGAAAGCGTTCCACAGTTTGGCCTCCAGGGTGAGTTGCGTTCTCTTCACCGTCCTCGAGTTCTTCGGATTAGTGTTCCACTGAGTACCTTCGTCCGTGAGCTCTGCCATGACAGCGTCGTAGGCAGCAGGGTCTAAGCTATCAAGAAATTGCTGGTGACCATCCTCGTTGCTTCCCACATAAAATCCATAGAGAGTGTTGATATATTCTGGCTCGAAGGGCCCCTCTCTCCCTCTGACGGTGACTGTTGTCGCGTTCCTGCTGCTGATGGCAGCATAAAAATCTCGGACTAGAGACATATTCATCTCCTCTAGTTGTTCTGCGAATATCTGCCACTGCAGAGCCTTGATTTTCCTAGCGATAAACGGCTGCAGCCCCAAATTCCCCTCATTGGAAGTGTAGATAAAACCCTTCTCCTCCCACATGTCACGAATCTGGAAGGATTGTGGGGTTGATGCTGCCGTGGTAGAGCCTGAAGCAGCACTTCTGCGGGTGTTTCTAGAAGACATGGGTGCAAGGATTGTAAAACAAATGAAAGCAAGTAAAAATTCTAAAGAGTGCAAGGAAGAAGAGTAGAAGTCAGTGAAAAATGAATAGTAAAACGGGGTTTATATAGGGAAGAGTTTGCTGCCCGTTGGAGCTGTAACGACAGGTGCGAATAACGGGGCCAGTTGTTACGCAGTTTTTGACGCGTCTATCACGCGTTTCTGTGTCTGCTGCGCGTCTGCATGTCTGCCGCGACAGCGTGTCAAAAGGATGGATTTTGCGCTTCTGTCGCGGCAGCTGTAACTATAACCCCCTTAACCCAGCCTAGACGGTTGACCCGAATTAAGAAGATTACACGGGGAAAACCAAAGTTAACCCGAAAGTCAACCTTGATTAACGATCCTTTTTTTTCTTTTTAATCTTGTCTAGATGCACAATATCCCTAGATATATTCACAAGATCATCATATTCAAAGATCATAACAATCAGAGAACATTCAGGGACTCAATTGTACAATTTACAACTTTAGGGACCAAATTGTAAATTCTGAAAATTATAAAGACTTAACCCAATTTAAAGTTACCAACTTGAAATTAATCATCTTTCATGCTTCCCTGCCAAATTTTAGCTTAAATGGACATCTCAAACTCATTCAATTGCAATAACAAGATTCAGGACCAAAACGCAAACATTTCAGAACATATAACCATCAAATTCAGAGCCCAACGGTCGAGTGTTCCGAAACAGGGAGGACCTGTTCCGAAACGCGGGACCGTTCCGAAACGGGTTCCGAAACATGGCTTGGCAGTGACATTTCCGTTCCGGAACGGTTCCTTCCGTTTCGGTACGCCTAGGCCATTTCAGGCCCTTGTTCCGAAACGGTAGCACCCGTTCCGATACGGCCTGCCCAGATTTGCAGATTTTTGCTGTTTAAACACACAATTGACCTATCAAACATGCTCCAAATGCCACCAAATTTTACCAGCAAGTCATTCAACACTCAAGGAGCATAAATGCATCAACCAAACATCAACATGGCATCAATTATGAAAATCCCCAATTCTATAGGCATGCATCCTACTTAGAAAAACCATTCAAGCATCAATTTACCAAAACCATTTCACAAAGGCCAATTACAAGTACCGACATTATTAACATCATAAATCCAACTTAGGGAGTCCAAAACATCTTCCAAAACAACAGCATAGGTCCCCCATGGCCAAATACCCAAAAGCTAATAGTTTTAGGAAAATGTTCACCATACATGAGCTTAATCTCCACTTGGATTCTTGGCTTCCTTGCTGCCCCAAAATGCACTTCAATGCTCTGCATTATTGGTTTAAGAAAAGAGAAAGAGCGTAAGCATAAGCTTAGTGAGGAATGCTCAATTAAAACCACTCAATAATGCATACATAAAACACATTTATAAACCTTATCTCAAGGCAACATTTACTCATGCACATAAGCATTTAAAACAAGCATATCATGCTTCAAGTTCATAACATGTCATATTGGCCACAAGTGATACAATCAACATAAGATCCACACATGGACTTTTAAACACCATTGTGATCTTACAATTTCCAAGGACCACACATGGACTTTTAAACACCATTGTGTCCTTAACAAGAATCATCCATGGACTTTTAAACACCATGACAAGGACCACACAAGGACTTTTAAACACCTTTGTGTCCTTAACAAGAATCACCCAAGGACTTTTAAACACCTTGGTGTTCTTAAATAAACAAGGCTTACACAAGGAATTTTAACCACCTTTGTAACCTTAACCAAGAACCAACCATGGACTTTTAACCACCATGTTCTTCTTAAAATACACAAGCCTCACACAAGGAATTTTAACCACCTTGGTGATCTTAACCAAGAACCAACCATGGACTTTTAACCACCATGTTGTTCTTAAATAAACAAGGCTCACACAAGGACTTTTAAACACCTTTGTGACCTTAACCATCACTTGCCAATATGCATTATTAACAACAATATTCCACTGTTTTAAAGCATTTATCAAAGCCATCAACATCATGCATCCTTAAGCATCAAACCACATTTAAACAATGTTCAAAAACAAGGATCTCCTACCTTGAGCATCCTTCAACACATGGCTTATAATCTCAGCAAATAAACATGCTAATATGCTTTCAAAACAGGATTTAAAACATGCAAACAAACCACATTGCATACAACCAATCCATGGTTCATCATCAAGAGAGTTTTTCCGAAAACTTACTCTTTAGCTTAGCTAAGTTGCTTAGACTTAAGCTAAGCTCCCAAACCTTCAAAACATTGGTTTCAAAGCTGAAAACCAAAATCCACTCACCGATTCCGTTTCGCCACTTGCCGAAACACCAATCAAGCTTCCGGATCACCACCACTAGGATCCAAAGATGACTCCCCTGTTTTAAACACATCAAAGCAGAGGATTAATGCATCATCATGCATTAATATCTTCAATGAAAGCACCTAAACTCGCTGCTCTCATCCACACTCCATTTTCGGCTACCAAACACAACCGAAAATGCATCCAAACAACTCCACAACACTACCCAGCCAAGATCCATCAAATCTAAACATTCATAAACCTCAATTAACATCCAAAAAGGATCTATCCACGTCCTTATACCTCCAGCTATAACAGATCATCAAGATCACTCCAAAAATCAACCAAAAACTCAAGCAAAACTTAGGAAATTTAACCTATCCGGGATTGCATTAATTAAACCTCAACTTCTCATCAATTATACTTTCATTTAACATCAAAAAGACACCTCAAATCACTACTCAAACAGATCATACGGATTTTACCAAAAAATCAACCAAATCTTGCATTTTAAAGCCAAGATCAAGAGTTCAATTGTAAAACCTTTAATAAAACATAAATCAAGGATTGAGAACTTGGGAATTTCAGTAAAGAACTGAGAATTTAGAGGAGAAGGACGTTCATACCTCTAAACTTGAGTTTCTCCCTTTTTGTAACCAAAATTCTTGAAGATCCAAACAGCAAAAGCAAAGGTTTTGTTGAAAAGATGATTGGAGATCAAAAGAGGATTAAAATCTCATAATTGGATGTCAAAATCAGAGGAAAAAGCTCTGGAGAAATGTGTTTGGTTTTTAGAGAAAAGATGAGAGAAAATGAAAATGGAATTTAGGAAAAGTTAGTTGGAAA
The DNA here is from genome assembly GCA_958450335.1 of Hibiscus tridactylites. NCBI lineage: Eukaryota > Viridiplantae > Streptophyta > Magnoliopsida > Malvales > Malvaceae > Hibiscus > Hibiscus tridactylites. The sequence continues at coordinate 62,425,984 of OY288265.1, forward strand.
CTTTGGAAAATATCTTCCCTCCCTTTTCTTTTATTTTAAAACCATTAATTAATCATTTAATATTTAGGAAAAATCTGGAGAAACTCCCATTGGGTAAATAGCTCCTTAAAGATTCAAAGTTTCAATCCTTTTTAAAAAGTCACACAGTTTTCGAAAATTACATTTTGGTCACTAACCAAAATGTCACCCTTCCAAACCTCATTTTATAAAATTGATTCCACCATTCTCTTATATATAATAAAAGAGGATTTTAAGACATTTTTCCATATTTTTAATGCAACCCGAACTAGGGTTTCCTAATTTCACTCTTATATATTCGAACCGCTCTCCGACCGAACCGGTCGAAACCCAAAACTTCTAAGCTCAAAATTGGGGCGTTACAACTCTCCCCCCCTTAAGAAATTTCGTCCTCGAAATTTACCTGAAGGAAAGAGGTACGGAAACTGCTTCAGCATGTCATCCTTCCGTTCCCACGTGGCTTCTTCAACACCACGATGCTTTCACAACACCTTTACCAACTCAATGGTCTTGCCTCGAAGAACCTTGCTATCCGCATCCAGAACCTTCACCGGTTCCTCGTCATAGGTCAAATCCGGATTCAATTCCACTTCTTCCACAGGCATCACATGTGAAGGATCCGATCTATACTTCCGGAGCATAGAAACATGAAACACATCATGAATCTTTTCCAACTCTTGAGGTAACCTCAACTTTTACGCAACAGGACCCACACGCTCAATCACCTCGTATGGTCCAATGTACCTAGGGCTCAACTTACCCTTCCGGCCAAACCTCATCACCTTTTTCCAAGGCGAAACCTTCAAAAACACACGGTCACCCACCGCATGCTCAATCTCCTTACGCTTCAGATCCGCGTAAGACTTTTGCCGATCAGAAGCTGCCTTCAAACGCTCACAAATGAGCTTCACCTTCTCGGTGGTTCCTTTCAACAAAGCCGGCATCGAAACCAACTTCTGACCCGTTTCAGCCCAACAAAGAGGAGTCCTACACTTCCTCCCGTACAAAGCTTCATAAGGTGCCATTTGAATACTTGCCTGATAACTATTGTTATAGGCAAACTCCACCAAAGGCAAATGTTTCTCCCAAGAGCCTTGAAACTCAACCACGCAACACCTTAACATATCCTCCAAAATCTGGATAACACGCTCAGACTGACCATCCGACTGAGGATGATAAGATGTACTGAAATTCAACCGTGTACCCAAAGCTTGATGCAAACACTGCCAGAAACGCGATGTAAACCTCGGATCCCTATCCAACACAATCGACTTAGGCACACCATGCAGCCGCACAATCTCAGCAATGTACAGCTCTGCAAGCTTATCCAAAGAATACGTAGTATGCACAGGCAAGAAATGCACACACTTCGTCAGGCGATCCACAATCACCCACACCGAATTCTTCTTCGATGGTGACAAGGGTAAACCAGATACAAAATCCATGGTAATCCTTTCCCACTTCCATTCAGGAATTCTCAACGGTTGCAACAACCCTGAAGGAAACTGATGTTCTGCCTTAACTCGCTGACACACCATACACTTGCTCACAAACTCTACAACATCTTTCTTTAAACCCACCCAATAGTACTCATCATGAAGATCACGATACATCTTAGTACTACCAGGGTGCATAGCGAAAGGACTACTATGACCTTCAGTCAAAATAGCACGCCTCAATTCAGCATCATTGGGCACTACTATTCGACTCCCAAAACACAACACTCCATCATCATTAAAGCAGAAATCCGAAGGCCTACCCTCCGCGATATCCTGAACGTGCGGTACCAAGGAATCATCCAACAACTGCTTTTCCTTGATCAACTGAACCAAAGATGGTTTCACTTGAAACTCAGCCACAAGACCACCATCGCGCGAAATACTCAAACTGGCAAACATAGCCCTCAGCTCAACAGCTACCTTGCTACTCAAGGCATCCGCCAAAACATTAGCTTTTCCAGGGTGATACTCAATCGTCAAATCATAATCCTTGAGCAACTCCACCCAACGTCGCTGCCTAAGATTCAACTCCTTCTGAGACATCAGATACTTCAAACTCTTGTGATCCGTGTACACAGTACACTTCTCCCCATACAAATAATGTCTCCAGATCTTCAAAGCAAAAACCACCGCAGCCAACTCAATATCATGCGTAGGATAATTGCGCTCATGCACTTTCAACTGCCGCGATGCATAAGCCACCACCTTACCCTCTTGCATCAACACACATCCCAAACCAACATAGGACGCATCACTATACACCACAAACTCTTTCCCTGACTCAGGTTGAACCAAGATAGGAGCTTGCGTCAAAGCTGCCTTAAGCTTCTCAAAAGCCTGCTGTCTCGCTTCCGTCCACTCATACTTAACATCCTTCTGCAACAACTTTGTCAAAGGTGCAGCAATCTTTGAGAACCCATCCACAAACCTCCGGTAGTATCCCGCCAAACCAAGGAAACTACGAACCTCATGAACAGACTTAGGAACCTTCCAATTCATCACCGCCTCAATCTTCTGAGGATCAACTCGAATCCCCTCAGCAGAAACCACATGCCCAAGAAACACCACTTCACTTAACCAGAACTCACACTTGCTCAGCTTAGCATAAAGCTGATTCTCCAACAAAGCTTGCAACACAATCCTCAAATGCTCTTCATGCTCCTCCTCAGTACGCGAGTACACGAGGATGTCATCAATGAACACCACAACAAACTTATCCAGGTATTCATGAAACACACGATTCATCATGTCCATGAAAGCTGCAGGAGCATTTGTTAAACCAAACGGCATCACAAGGAACTCATAATGCCCATACCTCGTCCTGAAAACTGTCTTAGGCACATCCACATCCTTCACCTTCAACTGGTAATACCCTGACCTCAAGTCAATCTTAGAGAACACAACTGCTCCCCGAAATTGATCAAAGAGATCATCAATTCTTGGCAAAGGATACCGATTCTTGATAGTCAACTTGTTCAGCTGACGATAATCAATGCACATTCTCATAGTTCCATCCTTCTTCTTCACAAACAAGACCGATGCACCCCAAGGTGATACACTCGGCCGGATGAAACCACGAACGAGCAACTCTTGCAACTGCGTCTTCAGCTCCTTCAACTCTTTGGGTGCCATTCTATAAGGGGTAATGGATACAGGAGTTGTATTCTCATACAGCTCAATCCCAAACTCCACCTCACTATTAGGAGGCAATCCAAGCAACTCCTCAGGAAACACGCCAGGGAACTCCTTCACAATCCTGATATCTTGCACACACAACTCCTTAGAGCTAGGATTCATCACAAAAGCTAGGTAAGCTTCACAACCTTGCCTCAGCATCCGGCTCGCCTCCAATGTAGACACCACATTGGCAAGAAACTTCACATTTTCACCAACCACAACTACCTCATAATCATCCGCAAGCTTCAACGAAACTCGCTTGTTCTCACAATCCACTACAGCACGATGCTCAGCAAGCCAATCTATACCAAGGATCACGTCAAAACCATAGAAAGGCAACTCCATAAGATCAACAGGAAAAACATGGCCTCGCACAACCAAGGGACATCTTCTATAAAGCTTTCGAGTCACAACAGTCTCACCAAAAGAACTAGTGACACGCACACTAACATCCAAAGACTCAACAGGCAAACCAAGCAATTCAGCATGCTCACGCAAAATGTATGAGTGCGTAGATCCAGAATCAATCAAGGAAAGTAATGACAAGGATTGCAAAGTAAAAGTACATGCGATCACATCCGCGTCATTCCTCCCTTCCCGCTGAGTATACACCCTGGCTTGGCCGCCACCCTCAGGCTGAATAGCCACAACATGGGCCACACCCCGACCACCTTCCTCTCTCCGCTGAAAGTTACCACGGCCGCGCCCACGACCTCTCTGTGGTGCAACAACAACAGGAGCACACACTTGGCCACCAGCCAACATAGGACACTCTCTCCTCATGTGATCCGTAGATCCACAGTTCCAGCACGCATTACCAGCTGCCACAACAGGAGCCTGCACCTTCCTCACAGCTCGAGGACAATCACGTTTCATATGGCCACGCGAACCACATGTCCAACATGCACTCGGATCAACTCTAGCGTTGCCTCCCCGAGCAGGCGCACCACCACCTCGCTTAGCTGAGGACTGATACTTCTGATCACGTCCCCTCTTGTTCCGTCCACCACCAGAACTATATTCAGCAGCTCGCTTACCAGCACTTGACCCAGCACTTCTAGCAGATAAACCCAAGTTCATCTCAATATCCTTTGCTCGGCCCACCAGCACATCAAAATCACTATACTCGGTAGCCAGCACATACATCTTTACTTCCGTCACTAAACCATAACGGAACCTTTCACACCTCTCCTGCTCGTCCGGAACAAGCTTAGGTGCGTATTGACTGAGTCGAACAAACTGAACTTCATACTCAGCTACAGACATGCTCTCCTGGGTAAGAGACATGAACTCCCTCTTCTTTTCATCTAGGTACCTCACACCCAGATACCTTCTCTTGAACGCGTTCTGGAAGAACGTCCAAGTTACATCAGCTTCCGCCATCCCAGCGATAGTGGTTGTCCACCACGTGTATGCATCATCTTGCAGCAATGATACTACACTGCCCAGCTTCTGTACATCAGTGCAACTCATCTGCCCCAAGATTCTCTTGGTACTCTCTAACCAAGACTCAGAACCTTCAGCTGACAAACCCCTGAACTCAGTCCCTCCCAGACTGCGTAAGCGTTCCAAGGGTAGTCTAACTCCAGCATCTCCCTGATGCCCAGCTCCTTGAGCTCCAGCTACCGTTGCTCGAAAAGCACCAGCAATAGCTTGCACTAACATTGTCATATCAGGAACAGCTTGCCCCTGACCAGCTTCAGGTCCAGCGACCCCAGCACCAGCTGCAACTCCAGCTCCTTCACCCTCAGCACCACCACCACCAGGCGGAGGAGGTAAATCCATAGCATTCTCAACGTTCTCTTCATTTTCACTTTGAGCCATAGCTCGCGTATTAACCCTTACTTCTCTACGAGGTGCCATACTCTAACAATACAATCACAATGCAATAAAACAAAGTCAGGCTCAGCAAGGTAATCAATCCAAGTACTCAAGCTCATTTTCACTTAAAAACAACATCATTACATTAGCTTCGATTTGGCAATGGGTACCCACAACATGCTTCACCCCAGCAAACACCACAATTGCAACATAATCACAATTCACTCAACATGCTTCCACTCAACAAGCATACAAAGCATACATACTTTAATCAACCACATAAACATTCCCAATTACTCGAAAACCTGGCTCTGATACCACCAAATATAACCCCCTTAACCCGGCCTAGACGGTTGACCCGAATTAAGAAGATTACACGGGGAAAACCAAAGTCAACCCGAAAGTCAACCTTGATTAACGACCCTTTTTTTTCTTTTTAATCTTGTCTAGATGCACAATATCCCTAGATATATTCACAAGATCATCATATTCAAAGATCATAACAATCAGAGAACATTCAGGGACTCAATTGTACAATTTACAAGATTAGGGACCAAATTGTAAATTCTGAAAATTATAAGGACTTAACCCAATTTAAAGTTACCAACTTGAAATTAATCATCTTTCATGCTTCCCTGCCAAATTTCAGCTTAAATGGACATCTCAAACTCATTCAATTGCAATAACAAGATTCAGGACCAAAACGCAAACATTTCAGAACATATAACCATCAAATTCAGAGCCCAACGGTCGAGTGTTCCGAAACAGGGAGGACCTGTTCCGAAATGCGGGACCGTTCCGAAACGGGTTCTGAAACATGGCTTGGCAGTGGCATTTCCGTTCCGGAACGGTTCCTTCCGTTTCGGTACGCCTACGCCATTTCAGGCCCCTGTTCCGAAACGGTAGCACCCGTTCCGATACGGCCTGCCCAGATTTGCAGATTTTTGCTGTTTAAACACACAATTGACCTATCAAACATGCTCCAAATGCCACCAAATTTTACCAGCAAGTCATTCAACACTCAAGGAACATAAATGCATCAACCAAACATCAACATGGCATCAATTATGAAAATCCCCAATTCTATAGGCATGCATCCTACTTAGAAAAACCATTCAAGCATCAATTTACCAAAACCATTTCACAAAGGCCAATTACAAGTACCGACATTATTAACATCATAAATCCAACTTAGGGAGTCCAAAACATCTCCCAAAACAACAACATAGGTCCCCCATTGCCAAATACCCAAAAGCTAATAGTTTTAGGAAAATGTTCACCATACATGAGCTTAATCTCCACTTGGATTCTTGGCTTCCTTGCTGCCCCAAAATGCACTTCAATGCTCTGCATTATTGGTTTAAGAAAAGAGAAAGAGCGTAAGCATAAGCTTAGTGAGGAATGCTCAATAAAAACCACTCAATAATGCATACATAAAACACATTTATAAACCTTATCTCAAGGCAACATTTACTCATGCACATAAGCATTTAAAACAAGCATATCATGCTTCAAGTTCATAACATGTCATATTGGCCACAAGTGATACAATCAACATAAGATCCACACATGGACTTTTAAACACCATTGTGTCCTTAACAAGAATCATCCATGGACTTTTAAACACCATGACAAGGACCACACAAGGACTTTTAAACACCTTTGTGTCCTTAACAAGAATCACCCAAGGACTTTTAAACACCTTGGTGTTCTTAAATAAATAAGGCTTACACAAGGAATTTTAACCACCTTTGTAACCTTAACCAAGAACCAACCATGGACTTTTAACCACCATGTTCTTCTTAAAATACACAAGCCTCACACAAGGAATTTTAACCACCTTGGTGATCTTAACCAAGAACCAACCATGGACTTTTAACCACCATGTTGTTCTTAAATAAACAAGGCTCACACAAGGACTTTTAAACACCTTTGTGACCTTAACCATCACTTGCCAATATGCATTATTAACAACAATATTCCACTGTTTTAAAGCATTTATCAAAGCCATCAACATCATGCATCCTTAAGCATCAAACCACATTTAAACAATGTTCAAAAACAAGGATCTCCTACCTTGAGCATCCTTCAACACATGGCTTATAATCTCAGCAAATAAACATGCTAATATGCTCTCAAAACAGGATTTAAAACATGCAAACAAACCACATTGCATACAACCAATCCATGGTTCATCATCAAGAGAGTTTTTCCGAAAACTTACTCTTGAGCTTAGCTAAGTTGCTTAGACTTAAGCTAAGCTCCCAAACCTTCAAAACATTGGTTTCAAAGCTGAAAACCAAAATCCACTCACCGATTCCGTTTCGCCACTTGCCGAAACACCAATCAAGCTTCCAGATCACCACCACTAGGATCCAAAGATGACTCCCCTGTTTTAAACACATCAAAGCAGAGGATTAATGCATCATCATGCATTAATATCTTCAATGAAAGCACCTAAACTCGCTGCTCTCATCCACACTCCATTTTCGGCTACCAAACACAACCGAAAATGCATCCAAACAACTCCACAACACTACCCAGCCAAGATCCATCAAATCTAAACATTCATAAACCTCAATTAACATCCAAAAAGGATCTATCCACGTCCTTATGCCTCCAGCTATAACAGATCATCAAGATCACTCCAAAAATCAACCAAAAACTCAAGCAAAACTTAGGAAATTTAACCTATCCGGGATTGCATTAATTAAACCTCAACTTCTCATCAATTATACTTTCATTTAACATCAAAAAGACACCTCAAATCACTGCTCAAACAGATCATACGAATTTTACCAAAAAATCAACCAAATCTTGCATTTTAAAGCCAAGATCAAGAGTTCAATTGTAAAACCTTTAATAAAACATAAATCAAGGATTGAGAACTTGGGAATTTCAGTAAATAACTGAGAATTTAGAGGAGAAGGACGTTCATACGTCTAAACTTGAGTTTCTCCCTTTTTGGAACCAAAATTCTTGAAGATCCAAACAGCAAAAGCAAAGGTTTTGTTGAAGAGATGATTGGAGATCAAAAGAGGATTAAAATCTCATAATTGGATGTCAAAATCAGAGGAAAAAGCTCTGGAGAAATGTGTTTGGTTTGAGAGAAAAGATGAGAGAAAATGAAAATGGAATTTAGGAAAAGTTAGTTGGAAACTTAGGAAAATATCTTCCCTCCCTTTTCTTTTATTTTAAAACCATTAATTAATCATTTAATATATAGGAAAAATCTGGAGAAACTCCCATTGGGTAAATAGCTCCTTAAAGATTCAAAGTTTCAATCCTTTTTAAAACAGTCACACAGTTTTCGAAAATTACATTTTGGTCACTAACCAAAATGTCACCCTTCCAAACCTCATTTTATAAAATTGATTCGACCATTCTCTTATATATAATAAAAGAGGATTTTAAGACATTTTTCCATATTTTTAATGCAACCCGAACTAGGCTTTCCTAATTTCACTCTTATATATTCGAACCGCTCTCCGACCGAACCGGTCCAAACCCAAAACTTCTAAGCCCAAAATTGGGGCGTTACAGTAACGACAGGCTCCAAAGTGGGCTGAATTCACTTCTCCTTTTCTTCTTGTCTCCTTTATTTCCTAAAAACAATAAAAATAAAGACGTTATTTCCAAAAATAAAATAATCCTAATTTCCTAATATATAAATAATATAAATAAATAAAAATAAAATTTAGGTTAAATTAGGGATGCCAGGTGGGCATCTCCTAAGGTAACCACTTCCTGCATTCTTGGGGCTTCAGTCCCCTGATAATGCTTCAATCGCTGTCCATTGACTTTGAATTTGTGCCCGTCTTTTAAAGATCTGATCGTGATGGCACCATAGGGAAAAACCTGAACCACTTGGAATGGGCCAGACCATCTAGATTTCACCTTCCCTGGGAAGAGTTTCAACCTAGAGTTAAAAAGCAACACAAGCTGCCCTGGGCAGAATTGTCGTGGCAACAAATTCTTGTCATGTTACTTTTTGGTCTTGTCCTTGTAAATTCTTACGTTGTCATAGGCCATTGTTCGAATTTCTTCAATTTCATTCAGATCAAGTAGCCTTTTTTGCCCTGCTTTTCCCAAGTCCATGTTAACTGCCTTGATGGCCTAGTATGCCCTGTGCTCAATCTCGACAGGTAAATGGCATGTTTTCCTGTAAATCAGCTGATAAGGAGACATTCCCAATGGAGTTTTGAACGCTGTCCTATAGGCCCATAATGCATCATTAAGGTGTAGAGACCAGTCTTTTCGAGTTGGCTTAACCATCTTTTCAAGAATGTTCTTGACCTCTCTGTTGGATATTTCAGCCTGTCCATTGGTTTGAGGGTGGTATGTTGTTGCTATCCGATGCTTGACACCATACTTTTTCAAGGCAGCATCTATAACCCTATTGTCAAAATGCCTCCCTTCATCACTGATGATCGCCTTAGGGATGTCGAATCTGGAAAAAATGTTTTTATGCAAAAACCTTTGAACCGTCTTGGCATCATTTTTCTGAGTGGCGATTGCTTCAACCCACTTGGACACATAATCCACTGCCAGGAGGATATATAACTTCCCACATGTAGATGGGAATGGTCCCATAAAATCTATCCCCCAAACGTCAAAGATCTCAACTTCAAGAATATTTTACAGCGGCATCTCGTGTCTCCTTGAGATGTTTCCCGCCCGTTGACACTTGCCACAGTTCTTGTAGAATATTTGAGCATCCTTGTATAGTGACGACCAATAAAATCCTGACTGAAAAACCTTGGCAGCAGTTTTGTTACCTCCTAAGTGTCCTCCATACTGTGAAGCATGGCAGTGATGAAGTATATATTCCTGTTCATCATGTGGTACACATCTCCTTATAACCTGATCTGCACAAATTTTGAAGAGAAGAGGTTCGTCCCAATAATAATGCTTAACATCATTTTGGAACCTCTTCCTAACTTGATAATTAAGGTCAGGAGGGGTTATTCCGCTAACTTAAAAATTAACGAAATCAGCATACCAAGGGAGTTCAGAAGACTTACCTGCCACCATGGCTGTCGTGGTAGTGATCGTGGCAGCAAACAACTGCTCATCAGGGAAGGTCTCCAGTATGTTTTTCTCGTCTGCCAGTAGATTCTTCCCCTTCTCCAACCTTGACAAGTGATCTGCGACTTGATTCTCTGTTCCCTTTTTGTCCTTGATTTCAAGGTCGAACTCTTGTAGCAGAAGAATCCAACGTATCAGTCGAGGCTTTGCATCCTCTTTGGTGAACAAATACTTTAGTGCAGAGTGGTCTGTGTGGACTATGACCTTCGTTCCAGGTATATAAGAATATAACTTGTCAATGGAGAATACCACAACTAATAGTTCATTCTCTATGGTGGTATAGTTCACTTGGGCGTCGTTCAGTATTTTGCTGGCGTAGTATATGACATGAAAAAGTTTGTCTTTCCTCTGCCCAAGTGCTGCCTCGACATCATAGTCACTAGAATCACACATGATCTCAAACGGTAATGTCCAATCTGGTGGCTGTACTATTGGGGCTGTTACTAGCTTTTCTTTCAGAATCTTGAATGCCTCAGTACATTCAGTGTTAAAGTTGAAAGGACGGTTCTGCTCCAAAAGATTGTATAAGGGCTTGGTGATCTTTGAAAAGTTCACGATGAACCTTCGATAAAAACCAGCATGTCCTAAGAAACTTCTGATTCCCTCGACTGTGGTAGGTGGCGGAAGCTTTTCGATCACTTCTATCTTAGCTCTGTCGACTTCTATACCACGACAGCTAATTTTCTGGCCAAGGACTATCCTTCATCCACCATGAAGTGACACTTTTCCCAGTTCAATACCAAGTTTGCTTTTTCACATCTCTCGAGCACATTCTGTAGGTATCCTAGGCAGCTTTCAAAATTGTCTCCAATGACTGAAAATTCATCCATAAATATTTCTAGGAAATCCTCCACCATATCGGAGAATATTGCAATCATGCACTTTTGAAAGGTGGCTGGTGCATTATAGAGTCCAAAAGGCATTCTCCTAAAAGCATAAGTTTCGTAAAGGCATGTGAACGTCGTCTTTTCTTGATCTTCCGGTGCGATGGCTATTTGATTGTAACCTGAGTAACCATCAAGAAAACATTAGTAAGGTTTACCCGATAATCTATCAAGCATTTGATCAATAAAGGGTAAAGGAAAGTGGTCCTTCCGGGTAGCTTTGTTAAGCTTCCGGTAGTCCATACAAACCCTCCAACCGGTCACAGTCCTGGTTGGGATTATCTCGTTTTCTTCATTGGTTACCACAATTATTCATCTTTTCTTTGGAATGCACTGCACCGGGCTCACCCATTTGCTATCTGAGATGGCGTAGATTATTCCAGCATCTAGCCATTTGATTATCTCTTTACGCACCACTTCTTGCATAGCATGGTTCAGACGTCTTTGTGCATCAACGGTCGGCTTATGATCATCTTCTAAAAGAATTTTATGCATGAATAATGCCGGACTGATGCCTTGGATATCAACTATTGTCCATCTAATAGCCTTCTTATGCTGTTGCAGCATCCCTATTAACTACTGTTCTTGTTCCTGCATCAACTTGGATGAGATGATTACGGGCAACAAATCATTTAAACCAAGGAAAACATATTTTAGCTGCCCTGGCAGGGGCTTAAGATCTATAATAGGGGGCTCAACAGTTGATGACTTTTGAATTACATGGTTATCCGAGGTATAGTTTAAAGGTTCGAACAACTTACCTGGACGATTGCCTATCCAATTTACCCCCTCTCGATCTTCAGTATCAGATGTATCAGATTCTAAGGAGTTGTTGTCGTTGGTGCTCTCGTGACAGTCTTCTAAGTGATTGCCGAGGCAGTGACCAATTTTAATGTCATGGCAGCCCGACCTGATGTAGGGTTGGTCAATGGTAACTTCAGTGATAACCTTGCATTCTTCCTCTACATCAACATGCTTCATTGCTTGGAGAATATTCAACTTGATTTCCTGATCGTTCACTCTCATGGTGGATTCTCCTTTTTCCACATCAATTAGTGATCTTCCTATGGCTAAGAGGGGTCGCCCTAGGATGATTGGTGCGTTTTCACCTGCTTCACAATCTAAGACAAGAAAGTCAGCAGGAAAAATAAACTTATCCACCCTTACAAGAATATCTTCAATTTTTCCTTCTGGATGAACATAAGAGCGGTCTGCCAGCTGTAGTATTACTGTTGTGGGCCGAGCTTTTCCAATACCTAATTTCTGAAATACAGATTTGGGCATTAAGTTTAGACTAGCACCGAGATCACAAAGTGCCTTACCTACAAATTTGTCTCTAATTACGCATGGTATGATGAAGCTCCCAGGATCCTTCTTCTTCTGGGGTGGATGCTTGTGCAGAATACTCATGCATCCTTCTGTCATCTTAACCGTTTCAAATTCCCCAAGTCTGGATTTCTTCGACATGGCATCCTTGAGAAATTTGGCATAACCGGGCATATCCCTAACGGCATCTAGCAGCGTAATGTTGATATGAACCTGCTTAAAAATATCATAAATCTTCTTAAACTGTGATTCCTGTTTCAATTTCTGTAACCGTTAAGGAAAATGAGGTGGGGGACGATAATCAGCAATGCGTCCTTCCCACTGCATACAGATTTGAGGAGGTTTAGGTTCATCCTCTTTCTGCTCTGTCCCATCTGCTGTCGTGACAGGCTCATTAGCAGCAGGTTGCTTGTTACCTGTCGGGGCAGCTTCCTCGACAGTCGACTCCAAGGCTGGTTTCTTAACTGCTTCAGCTTCCTTCTAAGGCCCTGGTAGTTTCTTCCCACTGCTATTAGTGATGGCATTGCACTGCTCATGTGTGGGTTGTCTAGCATTTTTAGTATCGCTAGGAAATCCTACATTCTGCCTTGGTTTAATATGCTGGGAAACCTGGCCCATTTGTGTCTCTAATGATTTTAGAGTAGCTTCATGATTAGTCATCCGCATCTCTGTTTTATCCATGAATGTTTTCTTCTTCTTGACAAAATGATTCATGTTCTCAATATAGGTTCCTGTTTGAGACATAAATGTAGCCAGAGTTTGTTCCAATATACTAGTTGTGGCAACTGGTGGATGTTGCTGCGGTTGCTTCCGAGTCAGCAATCTAGGTCCTCCCTGGTTCTGTGTATTTTGTGCTTGAGGATTTAGGGCATTATTAGGATTGCTCCAAGAGAACTTGGGATCCTTTCTCCAATTGGGATTGTAGTTGTTGGAGTTATAATTCTGCTTAATGTAGTTCCCAACATACATCCCTTCTTCTAACTGTAATGGACATTCCTCCGGACTGTGATTTCCTTCACAAGTTTTGCATACCTCTTCCACAGAGTAGAGAGGCTGTGAATCTTCTTTCAAGAGCTTTTTCATTGCCTTAGTGAGATATGCCACCTGTGATTTTAATGAATTGTCGGCCTCATAATCATTTACAGCTAGGACCCGTTTACCCCCTCTTCTTGCTTTAGGAAACTGTTCCTCATTCTTCGCCAGATTTTTCAATACTGCCATCGCCTCATCTAGATCTTTGTCCAGCAGTAGTCCGTTTGCTGCTGAATCAATTCTAATGCGAGTTTGTAAATTGGCAGCATTATAGAATTTTGTTACCTGGTTCCAAACGGGGAATCCATGCATCAGGCAGTTCCTTAGAAGAGTGGTAAATCTGTCCCAGGCCTCGTGCATTGGCTCGTCATCTTCCTGTTGAAAAGTATCAATTTCGTTACGTAATCCCTCACATAAGTGTGAAGGATTAAAACGAGACAAAAATTCACGAGTTAAATCAGCCCAAGTTCGAATTGAACCCAACGTTAGTTTATTCCACCAAGTCTTTGCCCTGTCCCTCAATGAATGAGGAAATAACCGAAGCCTCAGTATCTCCAGATTAACTCCTGGTAGTTTAAACGAACCACAAATTTCCTGGAACGTTTTCAGATGTTCCCTAGCATCCTCTGTAGCAGCACCACTAAATTGGCCAGCGTTGTTGATCATGCTGAACATTACAGGTTTCAGCTCAAAGTTGTCAACATCTATGTCTGGCAGGGTTGTCTCCAGTTCTACATGATCATTGAGCATGTAGTCTCGGCATGACCGACGTACGGCAGCGACATGAAGGTCGGCAGGTGGATCGTTCCCTCCATCTCCGGCAGGATTGTTAATATCATGGAGATTCCTTTGGTTATTCATGGCCTCTAATTTCAGGATCTAATGGTTACTCAGGTTCCTAGCTAGTACGTGGTGAAGCCGGTTCCTAAGATTGCACAAACGTTCTATTTCAGGATCTAATGGATACTCAAGTTCCTTTCCTCGTCTCGAACTGCGCATAAACAAGAGACCTTGTGAAAAGCACATGTTGAACAATCCAAAATAAAACAGAAAAATAAAAAGAATGCAGTAAAAGGTAGGGTAAAGTTATGTTGCCAGTCCCCCGCAACGACGCCAAAAACTTGTTGCGTGTAAAAGTGTCTATTGCAATGTAGTGCAAGTGTACACGACGCAAGTAGTAAAGTGATACGAAAGTATCAGATATCGTCTCCATAAAGACTGGGCTAATAGCTTCACCTTGGATTACTTCACGAGAGTAAAAAGAATAGTTTAAATTGTTGTCACGAAAATAATAAAGAGAACTAGAAAATAAGATTAAAATAATTAAGATAGAGAGAATGGACTGATATTGAATTGCTCAGTAGTGTAGGTATTGCTAAGTCTTGGAAAATCTGTTCTGTCATTGTCCCTGTCGCGGCAACGGTCTGTTGTTAGTCGCGGTAGCGATCACACAACTCTGTACTTCAAGCTTGGCAAGAATCCCTGCTGTGCCTTGGCCTATCCCTAGGTCCAAGTCTGTCGACGAACACGTCTTTGATGATACCTCCCGGCGTGAATCGAAGGACGAACACCGATGTTGTTGAATTCTTCCTTAGCTACTTAACCTCGTCCTATCTCTAGGTCCGAGATAGTTCAACTATAAACTAGAGAACCCACACTTATTCCTTTTGTATACTTAACTCTGCCATTATTAAGTAAATAGATAACCTCACAATGCTCTCCCGATACACTTGCAAGATATTAACAACCAGAATAAGTGAACTTGAAGTTTATTTCATTGAACAGAAAATTCCTAAAACAAAAGCAATCCTTGCAACTACTTTACAAATCAACCCGTGGCCCTAAGGGGGAATTTAGAACATGTTGAGAAGGGAAAACGGCTAGGGCTTTGGGAAGAAGGCTAGAGATGGATGATGTCCTCTCCTAGGTCGAATTACATGCCTTTATATAGGCCTTGGGTTCAAGTTTTTTAATATGGCAAGAATACAAGTTTAAATTAAAGTACAACTCTATTAAAGGCTAAATCTTCAGAGCAAAAGTCTTTAATTCGTCCTTCGTTCTTGGTTAGAGTTTCTTCCTTGAACTTTGGGCTTGGCCTTCATTCTGATATAGGGCTTGGAAAAATATAAGGGTATTCCACGACAGACGGGCTTAATTTTCTCTTTCTGTCGAGGCCCACTTTGCTTCTTCTCCTCAAAACTGTTGTCGTCCTTGGCTGCCACGGCAGCGGCCATGGCAACATCGTCCTTCTCGACTACTCATCTAGTTCCAGCTTTTCTGTTTCACTGCCCAGCGCCTGCTTCTTCATCTGCTACAGCAGCAACCTGCAAAAGCAACCAATTTCAGTAGAAATTGTGCCATTTAATATATTTGTGATGTATAACTGAAATCTAACCTAAATGCAATGAATTATGCTTGAATGCAACAGAAATATGGGTTAAATAGGGGGTAAATAATAGAACTTTTGCACACTCAACACATGGTTCTATGGTTTGTTTGTGGTGTTTTACCTTTTCTATAACTTGATATCTTTTGCACACATGAGTAAGATTTGCTATTTGATGGTGCCTGAATGTCTATTAGATAGATTATATCTTGTATGCATGTTTTGAGCTAGATTGGATGTGTTTTTGTATGTTTAAATGAAGTTGGATGAAGCCAATCTATTACGCGTATCGATACACAAGAAGGCGTATGGATATGCTAAGGCAAAATGAGGCATTTCGTATAGGGGTATCGAAACGGATTGCCCGCGTATCGATACGCCTAGGCCAAGTTTGAAGGCCATACCGATACGCGGGGAAGCGTTTTGATACGCTCAACCTTTCTTTAGCTACCGTCTTCCGCGTATCGATACATTCCCAAGTGTATCGATACAGGTAGTTAAATTTCAGTTAAAAGTATCTTTTAAAGTTAGGAAATGTTACATTTTGGTCCCTGAATATTGTGTGTGCAATTGAATGAGTTTGGATGATCCGCTTGAGCTGAAATTTGGCATGTTACATAACTAATTGAAGATTGGTAACTTTAAAATCTTGGAAGTCCCTGTATTTTATGGAAATTATGGTTTAGTCCCTAAAAGTCAAATGTATCCATTTGAACCCCGAATTGAATTCCGATCGTTGTGCTGTTCTGACCTAACCATTTTGCTGAACATATGCATCTTGAGAAGAAAAAAAAAGAAAAAAAGGGTCGTGAATCGAGGTTGACTCTAACGAGTTGGCTTCAGTTTCGCTTTGTAATCTTCTTAGTTCGGGTTAGGCGTCTAGGCCGAGCTAAGGGGATTACATTTGTTCGTATCAGAGCCAGATTACGAAAGAATTGGGAATGTTAGTATGTGAAATTGTTATGTATCGATGTATGTTGTTTGAAAAGCATGCAATTGGTTGAGTGCGTGATGATGATGTAATGTTGTTATATGCTGAATTTGAATGATGAAAAACATGTTGAGCTTGATGTGTCGTTATATGTTATGCCATGTTTGGGGAAGTCGGGGTGCCGATTGCCTTATTACACTAATTAAATGTGTTTGTAAACTTGGATCCTTGCTTGAAGCCGGCCTAAATGGTTTGATTTGTTTTTGTTGTTATGCTTTGTTAAAATAACACCATGGGACCGAGAAGAGAGCTAAGGACCAATACGATAATACATGCGGCTGAGCAGGGTGACTGTTGCGTGTAAAAGAGTCTATCGCAATTTTAGTGCAAGTGTACGGAAGTATCGGATATCATCTCCACAAGGACTGGGCTAATAGCTTCACCTTGAGTTACTGCATGAGAGTAAAGAAAATATTTAAGATGTTTGTCATGAGAATAATAAAGAAAACTTAAATAAAAGAGTAGAGAAATCAAGATAGAGAGAATGGGCTGGTATTGAATTGCTCAATAGTGCATGTATTGCTAAGTCTAGGAAATCCAGTTCTGTCGTCGTCCCCGTCGCGGCAGCATCTATCGCGGCGGCAGTTTGTTGCTTGTCGCGGCAGTGAACACTCAACTCCATACTTCAAGTTTGGCAAGAATCCCTGCTGTGCCTTGGCCTATCCTTAGGTCCAAGTCTGTCGATGATCACGTCTTTGATGATACCTCCCGGCGTGAATCGAAGGATGAACACTGATGTTGTTGAATTCTTCTTTAACCACTTAACCTTGTCCTATCCCTAGGTCCGAGATAGTTCAACTATAAACTAGAGAACTCGCACTTATTCCTTTCGTATACTTAACTCTCCCGATATTAAGTAAATAGATAACCTCACAATGCTCTCCCGATGCTTTTGCAAGATGTTAATAACCAGAATAAGAGAACTTGAAGTTTATTTTATTGAACTGAAAATTCCTAAAACAAAAGCAACCCTTGAAACTACTTTACAAAACAACCCGTGGCTCTAAGGGGAATTTAGAACATGACGAGAGGATGAAAACGGCTAGGGTTTTGGGAAGAAGGCTAGAGAATGCGTGATGTCCTTCTTAGGTCGAAATACATGCTCTTATATAGGCTTTTGGTCCAAGTTTTCTAAAATAGTAAGAATACATGTTTAAATTAAAGTACAACTCTAATAAAGACTAAATCTTCCGAGAATCTAACTTTAAATCGTCCTCCTTCTTGCTTGGGATTTTCTCTCCTTGAACTTTGGGCTTGGCATTCCTTCTGATCTAGGGCTTCGAAAAATATACTGGTTTTCCACGACAGACGGGCTTAATTTTCTCTATCTGTCGAGGTCCACATTGCTTCTTCTCCTCAAAACGCTGTCGTCCTCTGCTGTCACAGCGGCAACCATGGCAGCATCGTCCTACTTGACTGCTCGTCCAGTTCTAGCTCTTCTGCTTCACTGCCCAGCGTCTGCCTTTTTAGCTGCTACAGCAGCAATCTGCAAAAACAACAAATTTCAGTAGAAACTGTGCCTTTTAATATATTTGTGATGTCTAACTGTAAACTAACCTAAATGCAATGAATTATGCTTGAATGCAGCAGAAATATGGGTTAAATAAGGGATAAATAATAGAACTTTTACACACTCAACACACTCCCTAACTCAAGTTTGTGCTTGCCCTCAAGCAACTAAGACCTAAAAGAAAAATGAAATATTTTTGTTTTGGCTTAAAAACAGTGAACTTTCCCTTACCCTTCATTCGTTCCCTATGGCGGCAGCACCCTGTCGGATAATCTAGGATATGTCCGGAGTCTCACTATAGTCCTCGTGCAGTGTGTGCATGCTTGTGAACAGTTATACGCCAAGACTCTCTTAGTTTCACTAGAATATTTCAGCCCTTAACTCGAATTTTTATGCCAAAGTTTATCTTTTGAATGAATTTTTTCATGCTCCTTTGATTTTTTTTGTTTTGACTCGATTTCACTATTTTTTTAAGCTAAAGTTTTACTAGAGCCAGTTTTGGGCACCTCTAACTAACTTCCTAGAGCCAGTTTCGGGCACCTCTAGGGTTGTTGAGTCTCTTTTGCTAAACTTCTTTCCTAGAGCCAGTGTTAGGCACCTCTAGGGGCTATTCAAGTGCTAAGCTTCCTATTCTAGTTAACTAGAAGAGTTCTAAGCAGTATAACAGTCACAAATAGTGTTTAAGTTTTCAGAACTATAGAAAGGCTCTAAACTTCTCCTAAAAATTATCCTAAAGGCACTGCCACGACAGAGCTGTCACGACAGGTAAGTTCAGTTCACAGACTTAAGCCAAAATTTTCCAATATTTTCATCATTTTTTAGGAGACAATAAACTAAGTAAAAGACACAATTTTTAAAATTAAAATGGACTCCATAAATGGAGGGATGCCACCCCCAAACTCGAGGGTTTCATTGCCCTCAATGCAAATGACAAGGTAAAAAAAGATAAAAGCAGTACATCAAAAAATATATAGGCAGACTGTAAAATAAGATAAGAAACTTAAATTTTTAATCGCTCTCGTCGCTGCTGCTGCTGACTCTGATATGGCGGCGGGCACGAGCTTTCAGAGCTGGCTGGCGGATGGGGGAGGCGGATGTGTTCTTTGCTTTGGCCTCCCGTGGTGGTTGAATCCTGGTTAGGGAGATATGAGGGGGTTTCTCCACAACCTGGACCTCTGAACTGCTGCTGATGTCCGCACCACTGCTGCTGTTACTGCTGTTGCCGCTGGCTCTTGGCATATTGTTTTTGTCTGCCATTCGCTTCTGCCTCTTCAACAGTGAAAATTCCTTCGATAGATTCCTCTTAATAGAGGGTTCATTGTCTCTTGCGGCCCAAACGGAGGAGGAAGAAAAACCGGCAATGAAGGCGTCAAGCTCCTCCGATGCCATTCTGCGTTTCGTGGAACAGGCGGACGGCTCAGCACGGTTGCTGCCAGCGGCTGTCGGGGCAGGTGATGGTGTTGATGCGGCAGAGGGTGTCCGTGGTGTGGCAGCATGTGTTGGGGTGTGGACATGGGTGGTTACAGTAAAATAATGTGCAGGGAAGGTGGGGAAGACATCATCAGGGAAATTTAAAGAGTTATGGATAAAGTTTACCGTAGATGCAGTAAAATCCCTGATGAAGGTCATCAGACCGAGCTGTCGTTCCTCCATCTTCTGGATAGCAGCTAAGATCTGGGAGGAGGAGTCTGTCGGGGCGGCTGCTGCTTGTTGCTGCCTGGCTGCTGTGGTAGCTGGTTCAGTCTCTGGCTGCTCTGTCATGTCTGCTGTTGTGGCAGCTGGATCAAATGATGACAGAGGAGTGACAGCGGTCAGCTCCATGAGGTTGAGTATGTTCTTTTCCGTCAATCCCTTCCCTTGGACTCGAAGATCAGTGGTCACTTCTGGTACGCCATGGCCACGGTAGAGGGATGTGATGAGGTATGGGAGGTAAAGCGGACCCGTCGGTCTGTGTGCGCACTCTAAGATGCTCTCACGGATATAGCTGCCCACGTTAATGGGCCTCTCATGTAGAATGGAGTGAATTAAGGCTAACCTGGGCTGGTCGACCGTTGTATTGTGTGACGACGACATGATACGCATTTTGATAAAAACATTCCATAATTTAGCCTCCGGTAGTAGTTGAGTCCTCTTTACCGTCCGTGGGTTCTTGCGGCTAGTGTTCCATTGAGTTCCCTCATCTGTCAGCTCTGCCACGACAACATCATAGGCAGCAGGGTCTAGGGTGTTGAGCAACTGTTGGTGAGCGTTGTCATTGCTGCCGACGTAGAATCCGTACAGGGTGTTGAGGAACTGTTGGTGAGCGTTGTCATGGCAGAGTAGAATTCTCGTACCAATGAGACATTCATCTCTTCAGGATGTTCGACAAAGATCTGCCACTATAGAGCTCGAATTTTCCGGGCTATGAACGACTTTAGGCCCAGATTTTCCTCCTATGACGTGTAAATGAATCCCCTTTCTTCCCACATATCTCTGATCTGAAATGAGTGTGGGGTTGTTGCTGACGGTGTGGAGCTGGAAGCAGCATAACTACGAGTTTTCCTGGAAGACATTGTTGCAAGGGTTGTAAAAATGAAAGCAAAAATTCTAGAAGAAGCAAGTAATAAGAGTAGAAGTGAGTGAAAATGAAAAATGAAACAGGGTTTATATAGAAAGAGATTTGCTGCCCGTTGGAGCTGTAACGGCAGGCGTGAATAACGGGGCTAACTGTTGCGCATCAGCGTGTCTAACGCGTCTGTCATGCATTTCCGTGTCTGTCGTGATAGCGTGTTGACAGCCTGTATTTTTCGCGTCTGTCGCGGTAGCTATAACGACAGGCTCCAAAATTTGGGCTTTGTTGGGTTGGTGGATGGATGGTGGGCTGAGTTCACTTCTCCTGTTCTTCTTGACTCCTTTTTTTCCTAAAAACAGAAAAATAAAAACATTATTCAAATAAAATAAATCTTATTTCCTAATAAATAATAAGTAATAATAAAACTAAAAATAAAAATAAAAATTATGTTAAATTAGGAATGCCAGGTGGGGCATCGCCTAAGGTAACCACTTCCTGCATTCTTGGGGCTTCAGTCCCCTGATAATGCTTTAAGCGCTGTCTGTTGACTTTGAATTGATGCCCGTCTTTTAATGATCGGATTGTGATGACACCATGGGGAAAAACCTGTACGACTTGGAATGCGCCAGACCATCTAGATTTCAGCTTCCCTGGAAAAAGTTTTAATCTAGAGTTAAATAACAATACAAGTTGCCCTGGGTAGAACTGTCGTGGCAGCAACTTCTTGTCATGCCACTTCTTAGTTTTATCCTTGTAGATTCTTGCATTGTCATAAGCCATTGTCCGAATTTCTTCAATTTCGTTCAGATCCAATAACCTTTTCTGCCCTGCCTTGTCCAAGTCCATATTCAATGCCTTGATTGCCCAGTATGCTCTGTGCTCGATCTCGACAGGTAGATTACATGTTTTCCCATAAATCAATCAGTATGGAGACATTCCCAATGGAGTTTTAAAAGCTGTCCTATAAGCCCATAATGCATCATTAAGGAGTAAAGACCAATCTTTCCTAGTTGGCTTGACCATCTTCTCAAGAATGTTCTTAACTTCCATGTTGGATATTTCAACTTGTCCATTAGTTTGAGGGTGATACGCTCTTGCAATCCGATGTTTGACACCATACTTCTTCAAGGTAGTAGATATAACCCTGTTGTCGAAATGTCTCCCTTCATCACTGATGATCGCCTTAGGGATGCCACACCTAGAAAAGATGTTTTTGTGTAAAAACCTTTGAACTGTCTTGGCATCATTCTTTTGAGTGGTGATAGCTTCAACCCACTTGGATACATAATCTACTGCCAGGAGGATGTATAGATTCCCACATGAAGATGGGAATGGTCCCATAAAATCAATCCCCCAAACGTCGAAGATCTCAACTTCAAGAATATTCTGCAGCGGCATCTCGTGTCTCCTTGAGATGTTTCCTGTCCGTTGGAACTTGTCACAACTCTTGTATAAGATTTGCGCATCTTTATACAGTGACGGCCAATAAAACCCTGACTGCAGCACCTTGGCAACAGTTTTGTTGCCTCCTAAGTGTCCTCCATACTGTGATGCATGGCAGTGATGAAGTATGTCTTCTTGCTCATCCTATGGTACGCATCTCCTTATAACCTCATCTGCACAAATTTTGAAAAGAAGAGGTTCGTTCCAATAATAATGTTTAACATCATTTTGGAACCTCTTCCTGGCTTGATAATTAAGGTCATGAGGAATTATTCCGCTAACTAAGAAATTAACGAAATCAGCATACCAGAGGAGTTTAGAAAACTTACCTGCCACCATGGCTGTCGCGGCAGTGACTGCGACAGCAAAGAGCTACTCATCTGGGAAGGTCTCCAATATGTTTGTCTCATTTGTCGGTAGACTCTGTCCCTTTTCCAACCTTGACAAGTGATCTGCCACTTGATTTTCTGTCCCCTTTTTGTCCTTGATTTCAAGGTTGAATTCTTGCAATAGTAGGATCCAACGTATCAATCGAGGCTTTGCATCCTTTTTCGCGAACAGATACTTCAATGCAAACTGGTCTGTGTGCACTATGACCTTCGTTCCAAGTATATAAGAACAGAACTTGTCAATGGAGAATACCACATCTAATAACCCCTTTTCTGTGGTTGTGTAGTTCACTTGGGCGTCGTTCAATGTCTTGCTGGCATAGTATATGACATGAAATAATTTGTCTCTCCGCTGCCCAAATGCTGCCCTGACAGCATAGTCACTAGCATCACACATGATCTCAAATGGTTTTGTCCAGTCTAGTGGTTGTACTATTGGGGCTGTTACCAGCTTTTCCTTCAGAACCTTGAATGCTTCAGTACATTTATCGTTAAAGTCGAAGGGTCGGTTCTGCTCCAGAAGATGACATAAGGGCTTGGTGATTTTTGAAAAATTCGCAATGAACCTTCGATAAAAACCAACATGTCCTAAGAAACTTCTGATTCCCTTGACTGTGGTGGGCAGCGACAGCTTTTCGATCACTTCTATCTTAGCCTTGTCGACTTCTATGCCACGACAACTAATCTTATGGCCAAGGACTATCCCTTCATCCACCATGAAGTGACATTTTTCCCAGTTCAATACTAAGTTTTCTTTTTCACATCTTTCGAGTACCTTTTGTAGGTTGCCTAGGCAGCTTTCAAAGTCGTCTCCAAAGACTGAAAAATCATCCATAAAAATCTCTAGGAAGTCCTCTACCATATCGGAGAATATAGCCATCATGCACCTTTGGAAGGTGGTTGGTGCATTGCATAATCCAAATGGCATTCTCCTAAAAGCGTATGTTCCGTAGGGGCATGTGAATGTCATTTTTTCTTGATCTTCCAGGGCGATAGCTATTTGATTGTAACCTGAATAACCATCAAGAAAACAATAGTAAGGTTTACCCGCTAGTCTATCAAGCATTTGATCAATAAAGGGTAAAGGAAAGTGGTCCTTTCGGGTAGCTTTGTTAAGCTTCCGATAGTCCACACAAACCCTCCAACCAGTCACAGTCCTGGTTGGGATTAGCTCATTGTTTTCGTTGGTTACCATTGTCATTCCTCCTTTTTTGGGAACACATTGCATCAGGCTCACCCATTTGCTGTCCGAGATGGCGTAGATTTTTCCAGCATCTAACCATTTGATTATCTCTTTGCGCACCACCTCTTTCATCGCATGGTTTAGCCGCCTTTGAGCATCTATAGTCGGCTTATGATCATCCTCTAGAAGGATTTTATGCATACATAAGGCCGGACTAATGCCTTGAATATCAGCTATCGTCCATCCAATAGCCTTTTTGTGCTGCTGCAGCATCTCTATTAACTGATGTTCCTGTTCCTGCATCAATTTGGAAGAGATGATTACGGGCTAAGTATCATTCAAACCAAGAAAATCATATTTTAGCTGCCCTGGAAGAGGCTTAAGATCTAAAACAGGGGGCTCAACAGTTGACGACTTTTGGATTGCATGGTTATCCAAGGTATAATTTAAAGGCTCGAATAACTTACCTGGACGATTGCCTATCCAGTTTACCTCCTCCTGATCTTCAGTATCAGATGTATCAAATTCTGAGGAGTTGCTGTCGTCGGTGCTGTCGTGACAGTCCTGTAAGTGACTGCCGAGGCAGTGACCAATTTTTATGTCGTGACAGCCCGGCCTGATGCAGGGTTGGTCAAGGGTAACTTCAGTGATAACCTTGCATTCTTCCTCTGCATCAGCATGCTTCATTGCTTGGAGAACATTCAACTTTATTTCTTGATCGTTCACTCTCATGGTGAGTTCTCCTTTTTCCATATCAATCAGTGATCTTCCTGTGGCTAAGAAGGGTCGCCCCAGGATGATTGGTGCGTTTTCATCTGCTTCACAATCTAAAACAAGAAAGTCAGTAGGAAAAATAAACTTATCCACTCTTACCAGAATATCTTCGATTTTTCCTTCCGGATGAACGTAAGAGCGGTCTGCCAGCTGCAGAATTACTGTTGTGGGCTGAGCTTTTCCAATACCTAATTTCTGAAAAATAGATTTTGGTATTAAATTTATACTAGCACCAAGATCACAAAGTGCCTTACCCATATTTTTATCTCCGATTACACATGGTATGATGAAGCTCCCCGGATCCTTCTTTTTCTAAGGTATATGCTTGTGCAGAATACTCACGCATCCTTCTGTCATCTTAACCGTTTCAAATTCCCCAAGTCTCAATTTCTTCGACATGGCATCCTTGAGAAATTTTGCGTAACCCGGCATCTCCCTAACAACATCTAACAACGGAATGTTGACGTGAATCTGCTTAAAAATATCATAAATCTTTTTAAGCTGTGATTCTTGCTTCAATTGCTGTAACCGTTGAGGAAAAGGAGGTGGGGGGCAATAATCAGCAATACGTCCTTCCCACTGCATACGAATCTGAGGAGGTTTGGGTTCATCATCTTTCTCCTCTGTCGCTTCTGCTGTCGTAACAGGCTCATCGGCAGCAGGCTGTTTGTTACCTATTGGGGCAGCTTTCTCAGCAGGTCTATCCAAGGCTGGTTTCTTCACTGTTTCAACTTCTTTCTCTGGCCCTGGTAGTTTCTTCCCACTCCTAGTAGTAATGGCTTTACACTGCTCATGTGTGGGCTGCCTAGCATTTTCAGTATTGCTAGGAAATTCGCCAGTGTGCCTGGGGTTGATATGCTGGGAAACCTGACCCATCTGTGTCTCCAACGATTTCAGAGTAGCTTCATGATTTGTCATCTGCATCTCTGTTTTATCCATGAATGTCTCCGTCTTCTTGACTAATTGATTCATGTTCTCAATATAAGTTCCTATCTGAGACATAAACGTAGCCAGAGTTTGTTCCAATATACTGTTTGTGGCAGCTGGTGGTTGTTGTTGCTGCTGCTGTAGCTGCAATTGCTGTCGAGTAAGCAATCTAGGTCCTCCCTGATTTTGATTATTGTGTGCTTGAGGATTCAGGGCATTATTAGGATTACTCCAAGAGAACTTGGGATCCTTTCTCCAGCTGGGATTGTAGTTGTTGGAGTTATAATTCTGCTTGTTGTAATTTCCAACATACTTTCCCTCTTCTAACTGTATAGGACATTCATCCGAGCTATGATTTCCTTCACAAATTTCACATCCCTCTTCGACAGCAAATACCGGCTGTGAATTATCGTTCAAAAGCTTTTTCATTGCCTTAGTAAGGTATGCCACTTGTGATTTCATCGTGCTGTCGGCCTCATAATCCTTAACAGCTAGGACCCGTTTACCCCTTCTTCTTGCTGTCGGAAACTGCTCCTCATTTTTAGCCAGATTTTTCAATACTAGCAATGCCTCGTCTGGGTCTTTGTCCAATAGTAATCCGTTTGTTGCCGAATCAATTCAAATACAAGTTTGTAAGTTGGAAGCATTATAAAACTTAGTTACCTGTTTCCAGACGGGGAATCCATGCATTGGGCAGTTCCGTAGAAGAGTGGTAAATCTGTCCCAGGGCTCGTGCATCGGCTCGTCATCTTCCTGTTGAAAAGTAGCAATTTCGTTACGTAATCGCTCAGATAAATGCGAAGGATTAAAACGAGATAAGAATTCACGAGACAAATCTGCCCAAGTTCTAATTGAACCCGGCGTAAGTTTATTCCACCAAGTCTTTGCTCTTTCCCTTAATGAATGGGGAAATAAACAAAGCCTCAGTATCTCCGGATTAACTCATGGTAGTCTAAACGAAACACAAATTTCCTGGAACGTTTTTAGATGCTCCCTAGCATCCTCTGTAGCAACACCACTAAATTGACCGGCATTGTTGATCATGCTAAACATAACAGGTTTCAGCTCAAAGTTGTCAACATCTATATCCGGCAGCGTGGTTTCTAGTTCTACATGATCATTCAGCATTTATTCTCGGCAGGACCGTCGTGCGGCAGCAACAGGCGAGTTGCCGATAGGAGATATAATCTCTCCATCTCTGGCAGGATCATCACCCTGGGGTTCCCTTGGTTTTGCATCATCTCTAACTGTTCCTCAAGGTACTCGTTCCTGGCTAGTATGTGACGAAGTCGGTTCTTAACATTGAACGAACGTTCGATTTCAGGATCTAATGGATACTCAGGTTCTTTTCCTCGTCTCGATCTGTGCATAAACAAGAAACCTTGTGAAAAGAAAAAGTTGAGCAAACCAAATTAAAACAGAAAAAAGAAAAATAAAAATAAAAAGAAAAGTGCAATAAAAGATAAGGTAGAGTTATGTTTCCAGTCCCCGGCAACGGCGCCAAAAACTTGTTGCGTGTAAAAGAGTCTATCGCAATTGTAGTGCAAGTGTACACGACGCAAGTAGTAAAGTGATACGGAAGTATCGGATATCGTCTCCACAGTGACTGGGCTAATAGCTTCACTTTGAGTTACTGCACAAGAGTAAAGAAAATATTTAAGATGTTTGTCACGAGAATAATAAAGAAAACTTAAATAAAAGAGTAGAGAAATCAAGATAGAGCGAATGGGCTGGTATTGAATTGCTCAGTAGTGCAGGTATTACTAAGTCTAGAAAATCCAGTTCTGTCGTCGTCCCCGTCACGACAGCACCTGTCGCGGCGGCAGTCTGTTGCTTGTCCCTGCAGCGAACACTCAACTCCATACTTCAAGTTTGGCAAGAATTCCTGTTGTGCCTTGGCTTATCCCTAAGTCCAATTCTGTCGATGATCACGTCTTTCATGATACCTCCCGGCGTGAATCGAAGGATGAACACCGATGTTGTTGAATTCTTCTTTAGGCAATTAACCTCGTCCTATCCCTAGGCCCGAGATAGTTCAACTATAAACTAAAGAACTCGCACTTATTCTTTTCGTATACTTAACTCTCCCGATATTAAGTAAATAGATAACCTCACAATGCTCTCCCGATGCTCTTGCAAGATGTTAATAACCAGAATAAGAGAACTTGAAGTTTATTTTATTGAACTGAAAATTCCTAAAACAAAAGCAACCCTTGAAACTACTTTACAAAACAACCCGTGGCCCTAAGGGGAATTTAGAACATGATGAGAGGATAAAAACGACTAGGGTTTTGGGAAGAAGGCTAGAGAATGCGTGATGTCCTCCCTAGGTCGAAATACATGCTATTATATAGGCTTTGGGTCCAAGTTTTCTAAAATAGCAAGAATACAAGTTTAAATTAAAGTACAACTCTAATAAAGACTAAATCTTCAGAGAATCTAACTTTAAATCGTCCTTCTTCTTGCTTGGGATTTTCTCGCCTTGAACTTTGGGCTTGGCATTCCTTCTGATCTAGGGCTTCGAAAAATATACTGGTTTTCCACGACAGACGGGCTTAATTTTCTCTATCTGTCGAGGTCCACTTTGCTTCTTCTCCTCTAAACTGCTGTCGTCCTCTGCTGTCACGGCGGCAACCATGGCAGCATCGTCCTCCTTGACTGCTCGTCCAGTTCCAGCTCTTTTGCTTCACTGCCCAGCGCCTGTCTCTTCAGCTGCTACACCAGCAATTTGCAAAAACAACCAATTTCAGTAGAAACTGTACCTTTTAATATATTTGTGATGTCTAACTGTAAACTAACCTAAATGCAGTGAATTATGCTTGAATGCAAAAGAAATATGGGTTAAATAGGGGATAAATAATAGAACTTTTACACACTCAACAGTGACCAGGGTGACCAAGGGGCTAATGTCCCTCATGGTGAAAATCTACCTCCTTCACCACCACCTAGAGGTGGGGAGCAGGTGCAACGAGGACCTGCTTGTCCTGGTTTGGATGATTTTGCGCCACTGGTTCAGGCGATCACCGGGGCGTTTCAGGCTGCTGTTGCCGGAGCGCATGTACAGGCCCCTGGAGCTGGGCAGGTGGGTTTACCGTTGGAGAGGTTGAGGAGCTTCGGAGCTGTGGAGTTCTTTGGTATGTCTCCTGAGGCATCTGAGGTCTGGTTAGCAAGTATGATCTGTATCATGGATCAGACGGGCTGTAATGATGTGCGCAAGCTGGGATGCGCAGTATCTTTATTGCAAGGCGATGCCTACAGCTGGTGGACGAAGTTGTAACACCCAAAAAATTTCCCAATTTTAAAACCCTAAATTTTGGGAATTTAAGTTAAAACCCTAAATTAATTTTAGGAATTTGAATTTGGGAACCTTCCTCATTTTTGGCAGACGTAGTTGGGTAAATTGCATTACGCTTGTGATATTGTATCATGTTTTTAAAGAATTTTAAGAAAATATTACTATGTTTTTATGACTATGATTTTCTGGCACTTTAGAGACACACTAAGCTCTTTAGCTTACTCCCCCATAGTTTCTCTTTTCAGATATACTCAGACTTTCTAGGCGACGTGGTACTTGGATTACTTTTAGCATTCATTTACTGTTATTTTAATTCAGAGATTTTATACAATCATTCGAACACTTATTATGGTAGTTATATTTTTATTTATTATTAAATTTATGTTATTTTATTTTAATTAAAATATAATTTTCAAAATTGGATTTCTTGAGGGAAAAGTTTTCAAACATAACTTTCTAAATTCGGTATGTTCTCCTAGATCGGGTTTAAAGGGTTACATTTAGTGGTATCAGAGCTAAGTTCAACCCTCAGACTGTGAGGCTCATATAAAATTTTAAGCCGAATGCATATTAAATGTTTTAGGGCAAAATGGAATTTTCTGATAAGTTTATTATTTTTAAAGAATTAAAGATGTGTTTTGAATAGAGACTCCAAGTACCAACTCTAACTTTGGGATTAATTCCTTTTTGTAGATAGACTACTATGCCACCACGTAGGAGTTCTAGATTAGCGACCGGTCGTGGCCGAGGACGTGGTCGAGGTCGTACAACTACTTTGAGAGTAATCAATTGCCCCCTATTGACCAGGCGTATAATGACAATGAGAATGAGATTCATAATGATGGTGGGGTTGGGCAACCTGAGGATCAAACTAGTGCTTAGCAGACTAGTGGTAGGAATCCAATGTTCAACAGAGTCATAATGATGGTCCACATGATTCTAGGGATAGTGAGAC
Source organism: Hibiscus tridactylites (assembly GCA_958450335.1). Classification (NCBI taxonomy): domain Eukaryota; kingdom Viridiplantae; phylum Streptophyta; class Magnoliopsida; order Malvales; family Malvaceae; genus Hibiscus; species Hibiscus tridactylites. The sequence goes on from OY288265.1 coordinate 62,455,733, forward strand.
CGATGGCCTAGATACTGCTAGAGTGCATAGGGAGTTGCTTCGTTACCTCCGCCAGTCTGAAGGCGTTAGGAGACCTATTTCTACTAAGTTCTTAGCTACCAGGATGACAATGTTTGATGGGAAGACAGGTACAAATCCGGCGGATGCAGAATATTGGTTGAAGAAGCTTCAACGTTTGTTTGTTGAGATGAATTATCCTGCCGATCGGAAGCTTAGAGCTGATGTATCATTACTGCAAGGTGAAGCTCAGAATTGGTTGGAGGCTGAGAAAAATGTTGTTTCAGCCAGTCAGATCTCTTGGGATTATTTTCTCTAGTCATTTCGAGATCGTTATGTTGGACCAGAGTACTTAGCACAATGCCGACATGATTTCATGAAATTAGAGTAGAATGACATGACGTAAATGATTATGAGATAGAGTTTATGAGGCTGATCCAGTATGTCCCGGGGTTAGTGACCATAGAGAAAGAAAAATGTGACTGGTTTCTAAAAGGGTTGCGACCTTCGATTAAGACTAGTGTCGCCTTGCATTTGGATACAGTGTATAAAGATATTAATCAACGGGCTAGGACTGCTGAGCGGATTGAAGCACAGAAGAAGCAACATGAATCTTTGGGAACCGATCAAGCTAGTAAGCAACCGACCGCATCTGTTCAGCACAATCAAGGGAATCAGTCTAGGAAGAGGGCCATAGAGGAGTCTGACCATCATGATTACTCTAGATCTAGACCATTGATTTCTACTATTCCGGCCGCTAGTATAGGTTGTTCGACAGGTTCTCACTCTTTTTCAATATGTTCTTACTGTAACAAACGATATAGTGGTGAGTGTCGGAAGAAGTTGGGAGCATGTTTCTTATGTGGTTCTTTAGAGCATTTTCGGAGTGATTGTCCTCTCACCCATGGTACTAACCAGGCTCCGACACAATCTCAAAGATCAGTACAAGCACCATCTAGAGGTAGTGGTCAGAATAGACATGTTGCTCTAGGTAATGCTAGTAGAGAAAGTGTTGAATGGATCGAAAGATCGATATGAACCAAGAGGGGGTGAATTTGATTTTTAAGGTTTAGGTGGTGGAAATTGCAAATTAAAAAGATTGACAAGGAATTTTAGAGTGGTTCAAGTTCCAGATGAACTCTACATCCACTATCTTAGCTTCACTAAGGATTTGCAACAATTCCACTAATTGCTCTTCCCCTTTTCTAGGCTAAGGAGGCAACCCTTACAATTTTCGGTTAAATTTTCTACCTAAAATTTACCCAATCATCACACAAAGGTAAAAAAGAGTTTGATGGCTAAGATAGTATCTCTCAGCACAAATTGTAGCCCAATTACGAGCACTCAACCCAATTGAAAAAGATAAGAATGAAAATTACAATTGGGGTTTCTAGACAATATGGGATTTTAGCATAAAATGCTTGGATTTGATGTATGGATATTTGCTTTTGGATCAATAGTTGTTGCTGGAGCTTTTAGAGGTCCCTTTTATACCTTCTCATTGATTTCTAGCCGTTTTGGTTGTTGCATTCATCAATAGAGCCGTTGGGGATGTTATCTCACCTCCATAAATGCAGTCTGCAACCACCCGTTTTGGAACGCGGGGACCTGTTTCGAAATGGACCAAAATAGAAAGAGCCGTTGGGGTGCATTTAAGAGCCCGTTTCGAAACGTATTGAAACCGTTTCGAAACACTTTTGCCACTGTCAAGGGTCGTTTCGAAACAGCTTGAGCCCGTTTCGAAACACCCTAACGATTTTTGAAAATTCAGTTAAAAATATTACAACGGTCATAATTTTCAAATCAAAATGAAGAACTGGTTTGAAACGCTTGAAGTCGTTTCGATACGGGTTCATATGTTCTAAAGTCGTTTCGATACGCGTTTCAGAACAGGGGTTGGCAGTGATGAAATCGTTTCGAAACGCTTTAGGCCGTTTCGAAACAGTGTCTTGAAAAACACTGTTTCGGCTTTAAAACACTTAGAAAATATTTGAAAAACTTTGTTTTTAACTTTGGCATAATCTTAAAATCATATGGGGATGTTTGAGGACTTAAAAATTCATTTTGACATTTTCAATTTAGTCCTTAGGTTTTTAGTTATATCAAAATTAAAATATCGGTTTCACAATATCCCCCTTTTTGATATAACAAAACCAAAGTTGTAATTTTTAAGAGTTTTGAAAATTTTGAACATATTCTAACTCCCCCTTAATTTAAGATAGGTTTTTAAAGTTTTAAAAATATTTTAACTTTGAAATTCAAGTTTTAAAATTAAAAACACTTTAAACATGTAAAACGGATTTTTGTTTTGGCTCTTAAATTTCTTCTCCCCCTTTTTGTTAGATCAAAAATAATAAATAAGGCTCATAGAGAAGACAAAGGATTAGTACCAATAAGCATTAAGTAATAAGCAACAATAATATGAATTTATAAAATTAAAATATCCAAAGCATAAATCAACATTAAGTTCAAAATATAATCCCAAATAAAAGATCAAAAGCATAGGTTCCTAAAACATAATGAAACATAAAGATGCAAACTTAAACCTAAAATGCATAAATAATATGATATGATATGAAAGTCCTAAGCCTCGTCACCATCATTATCATCATTCGAAGTCTCATCATTGCTCTTGACTTGAGAACGGTGGAACTTCGTCCATTGGCCATAAAGGGTAGAGAAGGACAAATCCAAGTTCGATTGGGAAGTCTCAAGAGATAGGAGGCGATCCTTGACATTTTGCAAGCGAGTGTCGATGGCACCAAAACCCGAAGCTATGCGAGTATCCAAGGCATTGAACCGTTCGATAATGAGAGCCGTAAGAGCTTCATTGTTTCCAACTTGAGCTTGCGGTGGAGGTGCAACGGGAGGAAGAGGAGCTTATCTATCAACACGTTCCCAAACATCGTTCACATAGCGAAAACCGGACTTGCGAAGAGAGGACTCACCAATCTTGGACTTGCGAGGTTTCGGGGAGTCGTAGGTGCAATCGAGACCAATCGTGCTAAAGATGTGGCTTAAGATCGTGCCATAAGTAAAGGATTTCAATTCATTGGTGTCAATAAGCTTAACATTATTAACCATCTTGGCAAATATGATCTTAGCAACATTAGGGCGCTCACCACGACGGAAACATTCAAGCTAAAAGTGATCAATTTGACGGATATGAGAGTATTTACCTCTAGAGGAGCGAAGGAACCATGATACCATCAAGTGAAGAAAACGATCGTGCGCATCCAAGGAAAGTGTCGGACCGGTGTTAGTGTCAAAGTGACGTTCATTCTCAATTCCTACATTCTTAAGGGAAAAAGTGGACTCCAAGAGAGCAACATCAACAGTAAACTTTTCCCTAATATAAAAGATTCAATCCCTACAACCCCGATATTTTTTTCATCATTAATAAGACGAGCATTGGAGTAAAAGATGAGTACCATATGTTTGTAGCGAATATCCGGGATGCTCAACAAAGGAAGAAGATCCCATTAACTCAAACGCTCGAGGTAACGAAAATGGAATCGCTCGGAGTTAAGGAAATCAAGATCAATGACACGCTCAGGACGAATTTCAAAATCCTGGACATATTTGAAACGAGCTCGCATGTCCGTAGTTCAAAGGGATTTCTGAAAGAGCAGAGCGAGATTCGGACGCATGCTTGACTCACTAGTTTGAACGGACTTACGATTTTTGCTTGCTTGTTCCGACATCCTAAAAACATTAAGCAAGCATGTTTTAAAAATTAAGTGTATGCATAGATTTTTAAATTCAATCCAATAATAAATCCCACTTAGGTTTTTATTTAAAAAAAGTTAAAACAAAGAAAAAATTTAAAAAACAGTAAAAGAAAAATACGAGTGAAAATTTTATATTCGAATAAAAAAATTTAAGTTTTTGGATTTTTTTTACAAGATATGGAAAACCCAAGCATAAAACATATAATCTATACAAAAATAAAATTTTTTAACCTAAGATTCGAACATAAATTGAAAGAAAAAGAAAAAGAAGAAAAATACCTTAGTTTGGGATTTTGGATGAATGGATGAAAATCCTTGTACAATGTTGATGAAACTTGCTTAGACTAGAGTTTTAGAGAAAAACCCCTCATGATTTGGTGAAAAACAAAGAGTCTTAGAGGGTTTTTATAGGGAAAAAGTCAGGTTAGGGTTTTTAGGGTTTTGAAGTGTTTTAGTTTAAGGTGAATTTTAACATTAAAAGCCCTACTTAAAGCTGTCCGCAAAATCGTTTCGGAACGGTCTTGACCGTTTCGAAATGTGAGCACGAGGGTTTGACCGTTTTGAGACTTTCAGCTGACCGTTTCGATACAGTGTTGATCGTATCGAAGCCCCGTTGACACGTATCAAAACTCGTTTCGATACACCCCTTGGCAGTAGCAAAAACGTTTCGAAACCCTTTTGAGGCGTTTCAAAACTCCCTTCTCTCAGACATGATTTTAAGGCATCAGTATCGAAACTGGTTCACCCGTTTCGATACACCTGGGCCTGGAAGTGCAGATGAGGCTCTAAAAGTGCAGAAAAATAAGTTTTTCTAAGGCCTAACTTGCATAAATGACATGAATGAGCAGGCAAAACATCTGCAAACATAAACATACTCCCCCTAGCTATAAGCATGGATGATATTAGGAGTCTAAACACATAACCATGGCTTTTCACAAGATCAAGCAATTTTAAGCACAAAAGAGGTCCTAAAAGGTCAAGATAGGCTAGCTAGACCTAACTCTCTCCTAAGGGACCAAAAACGCTCTTTATCTAAAGGTTTTGTAAATATGTCCGCTAATTGATTTAAGGTGTCTACATACTCTATAACCACATCTTCTTTAAGGACATGATCTCTAATGAAATGATGCCTTATTTCTATGTGTTTGGTTCTAGAGTGTTGGATGAGATTTTTTGTTAGACATATTGCACTAGTGTTGTCACATTTTAGGGGTATGGTTTCAACTTTAATTTCATAATCTAAGAGTTGTTGTTTCATCCAAAGGACTTGAGCACAACAACTCCCTAAGGATATGTACTCGGCTTCGGTGGTAGATAAGGCTACACTATTTTGTTTCTTAGAGAACCAAGATATGAGCATACTACCTAGGAATTGACAAGTTCCCGAAGTACTTTTCCTATCGATTTTGCAACCCCCATAAACCGCATCCGAATAAGCATGAGGGTTGAAGGTAGAGTCTCTAGGGTACCAAAGACCTAAACAAGGAGTATCTCTAAGGTACCTAAAGATTCTCTTAACGACTATAAGGTGAGAATCTCTAGGACTAGCTTGAAACCTAGCACACAAGCAAACACTAAACAAGATATTTGGTCTACTTGTGGTAAGGTAAAGCAATGATCCAATCATAGAACGGTAAAGCTTAGAGGTAACACACTTACCTCCTTCATCTTTTTCAAGCTTTGTAGATGAGCTCATAGGTGTGGCTTGAGGCTTTGCATTCTCCAAGCCAAACTTCTTGAGCATATCCTTTATGTACTTTGCTTTATTGATGAAGGTGACATCCTTCTTTTGCTTGATTTGGAGTCCCAAAAAGAATGAGAGCTCCCTCATCATGCTCATCTCGAATTCACCTTGCATTAACTTAGCAAACTCTTGACAATGACATTCATTAGTAGAACAAAAAATAATATCATCAACATAAATTTGAACTACTAAGATGTCATTTTTATACATTTTTATAAAAAGTGTAGTGTCCACCTTACCTTTTTCAATTAAAAAGTTTGAAAGTCTTTCATACCAAGCTCTAGGAGCTTGTTTTAAACCATAAAGAGCTTTGGTGAGTTTGAAAACCTGATTTGGAAATTTTGAGTCTTCAAAACCCAGTGGTTGTTCCACATACACTTCTTCATTTATAAAACCATTTAAAAACGCGCTTTTAACACCCATTTGAAAAAGCTTGAAATTATGATAACATGCATATGCAAGCAACATCCTAATGGCTTCCATTCTAGCTGCGGGTGCATAGGTTTCATCAAAATCTATTCCCTCTTTTTGAGTGTAACCTTGTGCTACTAGTCTAGCTTTATTTCTTACAATGTTACCACTCTCATCTAGCTTGTTCCTAAAGACCCATTTAGTTCCTATGGTAGATTGATTACTAGGCCTATCAACTAATGTCCAAACGTTACTTCTCTCAAATTGATTTAACTCTTCTTGCATAGCCATAGTCCAAAAATCATCTTTCAATGCTTCTTTAATATTCTTAGGCTCTATGCATGAGATAAATGCAACATGATTCATTAATCTAAGAGAAGATCGAGTGGTTACCCCCTTGGATGGATCACGTAAGATTTCACCATTTTTGATATAGTTTAACTCCCTTGGGTAGCTCACTTCCTTTTCCTCAAGAGCCAAGTCCTTCAAGGCTTCAAGAGGTGGATCTTGTGTGTCCTCTTCTTTTGTTGGAATCTCATCCTCCTTTTAAGTTTTTCCTCCATCAAAGGCATTTATGATTCCTACATCATCATCATCACAAGAATCCTTCCTTGGAAGGAGGTTATCATCGAATACAACATGAATAGATTCTTCTACTACTAAAGTTCTTTTGTTAAATACTCGATAGGATTTAGAGGTTAAAGAGTAACCTATGAAAATAGCTTCATCACTTTTTGCATCAAATTTACCTAAGTTGTCTTTTCCATTATTTAAAACAAAGCACTTGCAACCAAAATGGTGAAAATAGCTAATGTTAGACTTTTTAGAATTTAAAATCTCATAAGGTGTTTTCTTTAAAATTGGCCTAATCATTACTCGATTTACAATATAGCAAGCGGTGTTTGTGGCTTCCGCCTAAATATTTAGGTAAATTGTTTTCACAAAGTATAGTTCTAGACATTTCTTGCAAAGTTCTATTTTCCCTCTCAACTACCCCATTTTGTTGAGGAGTTCGAGGAGCCGAAAAATTGTGGCTAATACTATTTTCATTTAAAAAATCTTCAAACCCTAAATTTTGAAACTCGGTTCCATGATCACTTCTAATATGTGAAATTTTAAGTTCAAGATCATTTTGGGTTAGTTTTTAAAATGTGATGAATTTTTCCAAAGCCTCATCTTTAGTACTTAAAAATAGATCCCAAGTAAATCTAGAAAAATCATCAACAAGTACAAAAGCATAAGACTTACCACCCAAGCTTATAGTCCTAATTGGCCCAAATAAATCCATATGGATAAGTTGTAAACATCTACTAGTAGAAACATCATTAATGGATTTAAAGGAAGACTTATGTTGTTTACCCTTAGAGCATGCATCACAAATTTTATCATTTAAAAATTTTATCTTGGGTAAACCTCTAACTAGATTAAGGGAGACTAGTTTTTCTAAAACACTTATGCTAGCATGTCCTAGTTTCCTATGCCACAACCATGCATCATTTTCATTTTGTGCTACTAAGCATGCATGAGATGTATGAATGTCATCTAGATGCACCATGTATATGTTCCCTATGCGATGACCTATGAGCATAATATTATTAGATTTAATGTCTACAATTTTGCATCCATTTTTATCAAATAAAACATTAAATCCTTTATCACACAATTGACTTGTGCTCAATAAGTTGTGTTTAAGACCATCGACATACAAGACATTTTCAATGAGAATAGTAGAGTGATTACCTATGGAGCCAATACCTTTAATGTGGCCTTTGGAGTTGTCACCAAATGTCACTAGTCCTCCACTTTTTGGCTTTAGATCCATGAATCTACTCTTGTCTCCGGTCATATGCCTTGAGCGTCCACTATCAAGGTATCATGAGTTTTGACTTTGTGCTTTGGCCTTGTAGCAATGCCCCCTACAAACAAAGATATTAAGCTTTTGTTTTTGGTACTCAAATCATTTTGGGTCCATGAGTGTTAGCTCCCAAAACCTTGGTTCCCTTATGAATCCAAGATGACATAGCAATAATGTTATTAGATTTTATAAGTTCCTTAGGAACCCATACACTTCTAATTCTTTTAGCTCTACAATGTCTAGGATAGCTACCTTGTTTGTAGTAGTTAGTCTTTTTCTTAGGTTGGTTTGTTCTTGAGGATTCACTTATTTCATGCTTGACACTACCAACATTTTTAAAAGACTTTTTGAGCTCATTTAGCTCATCCAACACCTTTTGGTGTTCACTATTACATTGATACAAAAGATTATTAAGGTCAACATTTTCATCTTGAAAAAGTTTTAGTTCATATTTCAACCCTAATATCTTTTTCTCAAATTTTGAATTAGCTTGAGAGAGTGAGTCATTTTTCTCATTTAGTTCCAAAATAATTTTCTTGTTCCTAATGACCGACTCTTTATATTTCTCAACTAATTCATCATAGACCTCTTGTAACTCATCATATGCATCATTCAATTCATCATATGTAAAATCTAAAGTTGATGAGTTAGAGGTTACCATGGAGGAATCTTCCTCAAGTGATATGAGGCAAAGGTTAGCCACTTCTTGTTCGTCATCCTCCGATGACTCTTCATCACTCCAAGTAGCAAGCTTGGCTTTGAGCTTCATCTTCTTCTCAAAGCCCTTCTTCTTAAGTTGAGGGAACTCTGAACGTATGTGGCCGGGTTGTTTGCACTCAAAGCAAATGATTTGATCCATTGCTTCTTCTTTGTTCTTGCTTTTGAAGTCCATTTTTCTTTGGATTTTTCTTCCCCGGTTGGACCTCATAAAGCGTGAGAATTGTTTGGCTATCATAGCCAATTCTTCTAGCTCATCCTCCTCACTAGAAGAGCTCTCTTCATGTAGTGAAGCTTTGAGAGCTATTCTCATCTTCTTCTTCTTCTCAACCTCTAGTTTTCCTGCTCTTTTCTCCTCTTTCTTCTTCTCTTCTTCTTTTCCTTGCTTCATAGTCTCATGAGTAAGGAGAGAACCCACAAGCTCATCAAGCTTTAAAGTTTTCAAATTTTTAGCTTCAATGATTGCGGTTCTCTTCCCATCCCAAGATTCGGGAAGTGAATAGAGTTGCTTCCGGACAAGCTTGTCTTCCGGTATGATCTCTCCAAAACCTTTGAGCCCATTGACTATAGTGGAGAACCGATCAAACATCTTGGACACCGTCTCATCGGGCTCCATCTTGAAATTCTCATAACTAAGATTGAGAATTTCAATCTTAGTTTCTTTAACATCGTTGGTTCCCTCATAGGTAGTCTCAAGAGTGTCCCACACTTCTTTGGCACTCTCAATGGATGACACTTTAGAATAGATATCCGGACCGAATGAACAAAAGAGCATGTGGAGAGCTTTGTCATTTACTTGAATCTTTTCCTTTCTTCTTCACTCATCTCCACCTTTTTCTTCAAGACCCTCTTGCCTTCACCATCTTGCTTCAATGGAATGTAAGGGTCATCTTCAATGACAACCCACACTAAGTAGTCATTGGACTTGCTGAAGAGACGCATTCTATTCTTCCAAAAAGAATAGTTATCACCATTGAAGAAGGGAGGCTTTGTAGTGGATTGAGACTCATACATGCCCGAACCGGAGGTTGAAGCCATCTCTTGATATTTGATGATCACACTCTTCCAAGGAACTCCTCTTGTGGTTGTTAATCCTCAAAGAGGTAGGCTCTGATACTAATTGTTGAGTGGATCGAAATATTGATATGAACCAAGAGGGGGGTGAATTGGATTTTTAAGGTTTAGGTGGTGGAAATTGTAAATTAAAAAGATTGACAAGGAATTTTAGAGTGGTTCAAGTTCCAAATGAACTCTACATCCGCTACCTTAGCTTCACTATAGATTTGCAACAATTCCACTAATTGCTCTTCCCCTTCTCTAGGCTAAGGAGGCAACCCTTACAATTTTCGGTTAAATTTTCTACCCAAAATTTAACACAATCCTCACACAAAGGTAACAAAGAGTTTGGTGGCTAAGATAGTATCTCTCAATACAAATTGTAGGCCAATTACAAGTACTCAACCCAATTGAAAAAGATAAGAATGAAAATTACAATTGGGGTTTCTAGACAATATGGGATTTTAGCAAAAAATGCTTGGATTTGATGTACGGATATTTGCTTTTGGATCAATAGTTGTTGCTGGAGCTTTTAGAGGTCTCTTTTATACCTTCTCATTGATTTCTAGCCGTTGTGGTTGTTGCATTCATCAATAGAGTCGTTGTGGATGTTATCTCACCTCCATAAATGCAGTCTGTAACCACCCGTTTCGGAACGCGGGGACCTGTTTCGAAACGGACCAAAATAGAAAGAGCCGTTGGGGTGCATTTAAGAGCCCATTTCGAAACGTATTGAAATCGTTTTGAAACACTTTTGCTACTGTCAAGGGGCGTTTCGGAACAGCTTGAGCCCGTTTCGAAACACCCTAACGATTTCTGAAAATTCAGTTAAAAATATTACAACGATCATAATTTTCAAATCAAAATGAAGAACCGTTTCGAAACTCTTGAAGTCGTTTCGATATGGGTTCATATGTTCTAAAGCCGTTTCGATACGCGTTTCGGAACAGGGGTTTGCCAGTGATGAAATCGTTTCGAAACGCTTTAGGCTGTTTCGAAACAGGGACTTGAAAAACACTTAGAAAATATTTGAAAAACTTTGTTTTTAACTTTTGCATAATCTTAAAATCATATATGGATGTTTGAGGACTTAAAAATTTCGTTTTGACATTTTCAATTTAGTCCTTAGGTTTTTAGTTATATCAAAATTAAAATATCTGTTTCACAGAAAGACCTACACAAAGTAATAGATCAGGTGTTAGACGACCAGGCTTGGTATACACAACTAGAGCTCACGAGAGTTATGATGATGTGCCAGAGGACATAGCAGGTACATTTTTGATGTTTTTAGTTTTTACTTTTATGTTGAACGATGAGGAATCCAGAACAATGAAATTTAAGTTGTGGTAGTTTTTTGGGGACCTATCGTTAAGTCTGAAAATTTCGGGGACGAAATTTCTTTTAAGGGTGGGAGAGTTGCAACACCCCCAAAATTTCCCAATTTCAAATTCAGGAGAAAATAACGAATTTAGAAAGTTACGTTTGAAAACTTTTCCCTTAAGAAATCCAATTTTGAAAATTATACTTTAATTAAAATAAAATAACATAAATTTAATAATAAATAAAAATATAATTACCATAATAAGTGTTCAAATGATTGTATAAAATCTCTGAATTAATATAAGAGTAAATGAATGCTAAAAGTAATCTCAAAATATAAATAGTCTAAAGTTACATCCATGTCCCAAAAATAATAAATAGAAATATGATTAAACTAAAATAGTTTCGTACTAAATAATAAAATAACTGGATAAAAATTTGAGACCCTCCAAGTACCACGCCGCCTAGAGAGTCTGAGTATATCTGAAAAGAGAAACTATGGGGGAGTAAGCTAAAGAGCTTAGTGTGTCTCTAAAGTGCAAGAAAATCATAGTCATAAAAACATAGTAATATTTTTTTAAAATTCTTTAAAAACATGATACAATATCACAAGCGTAATGCAATGCACCCAACTACGTCCGCCAAAAATGTATCAGGATCCCAAATTCAAATTCCTAAAATTAATTTAGCGTTTTAACCTAAATTCCCAAAATTTAGGGCTTTAAAATTGGGAAATTTTTTGGGTGTTACAACTAAGACCACCCAAAGTCTGGGCTATGAATTTATTAAGAGCAATAAAGCTCATCATGTGCATGTACATTATTCGTCATAGGAATAGGTAGTAAAAAATATACAGTATGAGTACTCTCCATGGTTTCGTTTGACCACATTGAACATAGATAACTAAGTTGAATATCCACCATGAATTCCTCAACCAATGGGCTTTAGACTCATCCCCCTTGATGAATCTAGAACCATCTTCCATCTTTAACCTTTGGTAAGCGGATCAACTAGGTTCATCTCTAACTTTAATTATCATGTTAAGACACCCCCACATTTTAACATATTTAGGATAGAAATAAATTCATAATTGTCTTTAGACAACGTGTAAATAAATACTCAATTTTACTAGAGTAAAGTTTGCTTTGAGTTTTAACCATAAAATTATGTTTTAACAAACTCTAATCTTGTTTACAGGTGATTATATTTTTAAATTTTTTAAAATTTACTAATCATTAAGATTAGTATGCATAATCTCAAGCAATTATGAAATTCCTTTTATCCCATTCAGAGAGAATTTCAACTTTTTCCTAATTCGAGAAATCAGGAATGTTATACAAATATTTGAGGAGTTTTTAACTTTTCCTAACAATATAGAAATTATCTCAAGTTTGTTACAAGAGATTTTAACACAACTCCTAAGATAGACCATCTCTTATCTTTCCTCTACTTAAGAAAATAAGTCAAAGAGATTTAATAGCTATACACAAACTTTTAGTAGCACTAATGTCTATCATATTCTCATTCATATTTTTTAACATTTGGGCCCTAAAGAAATCATCACATATTTTATTTACTATGACTAAATTTGGTATTCTACTCAACTAAATTAATCTCTACTCTTTCAACTTCTACATTAAGTTTAAAGAGAACTTATTTGTCATAGTATTTTTATAAAAGTGAGCACATTAAAGAACAATGCACCAGGTAGGTTACAATGAAAGAGAGGTGGTGCACTAGGCACGATTAAAAATTAAGTCTTTCATAGAACCAATCCTAGACATGCATTTTCATAATGCTTTGCGATAAGCCATTTATGAATTTTCTCTTTCTTTAATTAAGGTCTCTTAAAAAATTATGCTTGATACTTTTACTCACAATAGAATCTTATTGAGCATAATATTTTGGGCTCACTACTACCTTAGTCTAAGTCTTTACCATAGTTTAAAACATTCTCACTTAGTTTAAAGACTAGCTTACAGGCTCATTCTTTAATAATAAAGATAAATTCATGTGATATTAAAAACATGAATTAACAAACAAGCAGTCTAAATAATTTTACCTCACATGTAGGATCATGATTCTCTATGTAGACTTCTCCGTCCTCATCTATGGCTCTCAGCTTCAAATTTTCTCACTCCAAAATTAATGTTGTCCTATAGTCTCTCCAAAGTTATCAAAAGAAATTGTTAGTACAACAAATCACAATTATTTTTTACAATATAAATAAAATACCAAATAGCTAATCACACGTATAACTATTTTAATGGCCATTTAATATCACTTTATTCATATTTAAGGTCTGCTTTTATAGCCTTAAATAATGATATTATAATGGCCTTCAAATCTCTACTAGACCAAATGTCACTCGTTTCATATATTTATAATACAATTAAAAATGTTTGTTTTTTTATTATAATTTAAAACGAATCTTGTATTAACCCACTAAACCATATGGTTAATATAACAACATGCATTTAGAAATACAAACAATGCATATGTTTTTTTTTTTGAATAGCAAGTATGATTTTATTAGCCAAAAAATCATACAAAATCACATTACACATCGGCCTCATTAAAAACCTCTTTAATCCTAAAGAGAGGAAAAGAGTACCGATGTGCATGTGCCAAGGGACAAATACACACGTTACTTGCTATACAACCATACCCATTCACGCCTCACAATTCCACTCTTGGCCAAAGAATCTGCCAACCCATTTGCTTCTCGATAGATATGGTTGAAGCACACGCAAGGCAACCCCGAAATATCCTCATCAATCTGCTGAAACCATTGCCAAAGCTTCCACGGACGATTCTCTGTACGATGCATCCATGATATCGCCACCATAGAATTCGATTCCACCATAATTGAGGACACCGTACCCAACTGCATCTCGCATAACAAACGCAACGCATATGCGATCGCTTGAATCTCAGCCACATTTGAATCCGCAATTCCTATCGAACCTGAAAACATTGTCAGAATGCAGATATTGCAGTCCATAGCACTCCTCCGCAACCTGCCCTTTCCGGTTTTCCCCTTGCAGCTCCGTCGACATTGAATTTCCATACACCCGCCACCGGCGACATCCAAGCACTAAGCGATCGCGTCGTATCTACCTCCTGCTGCAACGACCAGCTAATCCGCGGGCAACTCCACCAGCTTGCCTCATTCACACAAGCTTCGTGCATGAACGCACGAGTCCAATACAGTGCCCTGAGCTGGGCCAAGAAGAAAACCATTCGACTCGACGCCCACCTATCTAGGAATATAAGCTCATTCCGTGCCAACCATAGAGACCATAGCACACTAGCACAACCAATCACCCACCACGCTCGGACCTCCCCATTAAACCAACTCCCCCAACATTGCTCAATAAACTCACTCACCGTTCGCGTCAACACCACCGCAACGTCCCACCAAGAAAAGAAATAGGACCATACCTCGACAGCAAACCGACATGACCATAATATATGGTCGCTGCTGTCTTCACCGATCGCACACCAACGTCAACCGAGCGACTCTAAAGGGACTGGAATTCCACAATCATATAGCATTCGCATAGTCGGTAGCCGATCAACCAAAATGAACCATACAAAGCATTGAATTTTTGGTATAATTGGCATGTTCCATACCAACCCCACATGCTTTGTATCAGGTAGACCAACAGTGCTCATCAAATCATGTAACTTGCCTACCGAGAGAGTTCCCGAAACATCATGTTTCCATATCAATCTATCCGCTACTCTCACATGTAACTTCACCGCTGCCACGCTTGCCTTTAATTCATCAAGTTGTTTCGTTTCGAATACCCGCAATTCCCTTCGAAAGCATGTCATCCATTCACCCATTAGGCAATTCAACATCTCACTAACAAAGCACAATTTATTAATTGCCAAACCAAATAGCCGCAGATACACCTCCTTTAACGGAGCATCGAGAGCCCAACAATCCCACCAAAACAGTACCGAATTCCCCTCCCCCACAAGCCAAATAAACTGCTCGTCATTTGTAAACTCAGCCACATGTTCATCTTCCTGCACCTCAACAATCTGTTTCCACATTGCCGACATATGTCGTCTCCCTTTATTCTGTATTTTCCATTGCTGAACCGCCGTGCCATACTTCGCCTTTATCACCTCTTTCCACAAAGACTTGTCCGATTGTGCATATCGCCAAACCCATTTAGCCAAAAGAGCCAAGTTTCTCGTGCGCAAGTTCACCACCCCAAGGCCACCCATCCTTTTCGGTCTACACACAACATCCCATCGAATCCTACTCATCTTTGATCTCTCCTCCGAACCTCCCCACAAGAAATTACGACGAATACAGTCTATACGTCGTATTACCTTTTTAGGCACCATAAAAATTCCCATATAATAAACGGGAAGTGCCGATAGAACAGTGTTGAGCAGTAACAATCTGCCCGCAAAAGAAAGGGACTGTCGCTTCCATCCAGCAAGTTTCCTATGTACATTACGGATCAATGGTTCCCACAAGACCTCCCCACGCGGATGCACTCCCAGCTTAACCCCCAAGTATGATATCGACAGCACACCAATGGAGCAACCGAGGATCACAGCAACCTCCATCGTTACCTCCTTGTCTACTCCAATACCATACAAACAAGACTTTTCAAAATTAATTTGTAAGCCTGATACATATTCGAAGCAAGTCAGCACGCGTTTTAGATTCCTCGCCTCCTCAATTTCTCCGGATAAGAACACTATTGTGTCATCAGCAAATTGGAGGTGCGACAACCAAATGTCCCCCAACACTCGAACACCTTTGACCAGTCCCATATGTTCCGCATTGATCATGTATTGATGGAAAAGCTCAGCAACAATCACAAACAAAAGCGGTGACAAAGGATCACCCTGACGAAGTCCCCTCCTCATCGGAAATTCCTTCGAAGGGCTTCCATTGATCAAAATCGATAGACGGGCTGAACACACACACTCCATAATCCAATCCCTCCATCTCTCCCCAAATCCCATATCACACATAATTCGACTTAGGCAACCCCAATCAATACAATCGTACGCTTTTGCGAAGTCTATTTTTAAAAGCACACCTCCATTCGCCCAATTGGCCTTCTTCATGGAATGTATTATCTCGTTAGCTAGCAAAATGCCATCCAATATTTGTCTCCCACGGATAAAAGCTGATTGCACATCAGAAATTAGTGAGGGCAGCACCTCCTGTAGGCGTTTTGCCATGCATTTCGCCAAAATTTTATAAACCGAATTTAGCAAACATATCGGTCTATAGACTCCAATTGTGCGCGGACAATCTTTCTTCGCAATCAATAATATTATTTATTTGGTAAATAATGCTCACTAATAAATATCGTTTAAAAACGATATTATAAACATGTCTATATATGTATGTCTCCTCAAAAAATAGAACTGTAGACATGCATTAAAGGGTATAAATGTCCTAAAAGTATTGGATTAAATTCGTTAAATGCAAAACTTAATCCTTATTAAAGAATTGCTCCTCAACCGCACATTTACTTTGGCAGCAATTGTTTGTTATGTGGAAGGATAAAGAAAAGCAAAAAATTCAATTCAATTTAATCAATTGAAACGCCAACCAAAATGAACTGAAAGCGTGCCAATTAATTCTAGGGAAGAAATGGCTTAAAAGCATTATCGAAGTAAATTTTTTTTAGTCGCTATGAAATAAAGAAAAATCTTACCAACGTTATACAAACTTCCACACAAACCTCGACAACCAACAACCATGAGAATTAAGTTGGATATGTTATCATCGTCAGATTTACCGTTATCATAAGATCGGTAAATAGGTTCAATCATGTTTGAACATCAGTATAATAATTCGCTTCTAAATTGTTGAAAAAATAGACTGTTGTAAAAACGAGGCATTAACACTAACTAGAAAATAATAAAATAACTAAACTAAACCAAATCGTGTCATGGTATTAACCACTACCTTAGAAGTGAATTCGCCCTAATGTGTGTAATCGATACAATGGACGAATGCCCCCCTGAGGTTAGCACGGCTCTCTAAATTTCGTACACCCAAAAGATAGAGTGCACTCTAGTGGCACTGCTCTTCTCTCAACTCAAAAACCACACTCAAAATAGGATATGAAAACCAAAGGGAGTGTTTCTAAAGAAACACTTGCTTAGGGATGTCTCAAATGAGCGAAAATTGCCCACTATTTATAGACTAAATAGTGAGGGCCAAATTGTCATTTCCAAAGAACAATTTAATTCTATTTATAATATAATTAAATAGCCATAAAATAAACGTTATAGTTGAGCATTAACAACAGTAAACACTCACTAAAATTTTAAATATTTTCTTCTTTTAATGAAACTAGCTACTTATATATATATATGATATTTGGTACGTCATACATGAATGAACACAAATGATATTACATTGATAACTAATTTGATGATTGTGAAAATAAAAGAAACTAAATATCTTTATATATACAATACCTCAAAATTAAAATTCTACACTCTAATTCTAATTTCTAAATCTTAAACTCTAAATCTTAAATACTAAACAATAAAAATTTAATCTTAAACCTAACCCTAAACAATAAATCTATTTTTTTAATGTTAGGACATTCATAGAGTCACTAAAAAGAGACATAAGGTTTCTATTCGTGGTTTACATATTTATCCAAATTTGTTTTAATATTTTACATGCAGACATTGGGTTTAATATATGAAAATAATTATACATTTAAATTTTATGTTTAGAAGCTTGGTTTTTCCAATAATTGAAAATGCATCATGCCAAAAACTATCCATAACGTTTAACTGCATAGTTATTTTAATCTTTATTTTTTGATCAATTTAACTCACAATATTTTATTTTGGGTAAAAATGCCCCCTACGCGGATGAAAATTGTTAGTCAACTAGCGGTAAACAACATGAAATGACTTGAACCATAACAACTTGAAATTGTTAGTCAACGGGACAACGTTGCCCGAGTTTAGGCTTTGAGAGTTGGGTTTTGGTTGTGGCCTTTTTGGGCCTTGAGTAGTGGCTTGGGCTTGGGAGTGGCCATGTTAAAGATGGAGGGCTTGGTTGTAATTTTCCCTTAAGTGGGCTGACCATTTTTGTATACATGTCCCCTAGTGGACATAAGTTTGCCCAATCACATCACCATCTATAACTCATCTTCTTCCCCCTCCCTCCAAAAAAAAGCTCTCTCTCTTGCAAGAACCCATGGAAATTTCAAGGAAAAGGTCTAGAATTTGTCATCTAATCTTACCATCTGGGATTCAATGTTTAAGTATGTTATTATCCTCTTCTTGATCTACATTTTGATTCAGAAATAGTTGGAAATGGTGATAAAATGGAGAATGAGTTTTGAAGGGAGTTTGTTTGGGGAGTATTTTAGGATGGATTTGTGGTGATAAAGCCGTTTATAAACTTCTTTCTAATCTTTTGAGAGTGTAAAAATTCATTTTTACAGTTGCTGATTAGCTAAAGAAGTTAGGTATCCATCCAACACCCAAGACAAAAAGAAGAAGTGAAGAAGAGCTTGTCGAGAAGGATTTCAAGATTTTGAGCAAGGTTTGTACATCTCCAACTCCAATGTGCTTCATGTTTTTCCTAAATATGATTGCTTTGTATTATTTAAGCATTGAGATGTTTGGGTGTCCTTGAATCTTGGTGATTTTTTGTTGTTAATATGATTAAAGGGGGAAAATGTACCATTAATAATCCTAATAGATTTAGGGAGCATAAAACTACTTTATGGGTTGAATTTGGGGGCTTTTGAGTTGAATCTTGTTGCTTGGAAAACCATTTTTGGGTTTTGGTATCGGTACTTAGGAGGCTAGTGCCGATACCCCTTGTTAAATTTCGAGAACATGGGTGATCTGATCGTAGTGTACCGACACGGCCTTCAACCAGTATCGGTATGCAACTTAAGTAAGTATCGATACGGGTCTACCCATACTGGTACACGTGAGTTTGGGAAAATTCTAGTGACTACTTTTGGTACTGGTACCCAAGCTCGAGTGTCGGTACAATCGATCCAGTACCGATACAGGCAGGCTTTCCCAAATTATAGTAGCGTGTTTTGGCATCGGTACGAGGTTCAGTACCGATATGCATTGGCCGAGTACCAATACTTACTAGGTCGTATCGGTACCCGCTGAGGCCACTATCCAATTATGATGGATTTTATCAAAGGCTATATGCGACTAAATCGAATATGTAAATTTAAAATGTTGAGCCTTTGGTTGAACTATGACTTTGATTTCCCTTATACAATGATGTTCACTTAGCTTATATTATTAATGGGCCTTGTGAGCCTTCGATTATTTATTGTGGGATCCGGATACCCAAGGCAAGTATTGCAGTACATATGTGTTATAAATGCACTCGATGTCTTTGTGGTCCCGAGTGGTATTCACTACCTGATGTCTATGTGGTCCCAAGTATGTGACATGCATTGCCTAATGTCTTGGTGGTCCCGAGTATGTAATATGCACTTCACGATGCCTTGGTGGTCCCGAGTGAGTGGCATGGTAGGGTATTCGATGTCTGAGTGGTCATAAATACCATGTAAGGTACTTGATGTCTATGTGGTCCCGAGTATACGTGTGGCTAGACTGATTGTATTAGTGGTTTTGGGCTAAACTTGTTTGACTACTCACGTGGTGGTACATTTGATTGAACTGCTTATTTCATGCCTTCTGCTCATTTCTTATCCTTGCATGCTTACTTTTATGAACATCATAAAGTATTGTAGAGTAGACATGTACCACTAAGTTTTATTAGCTCAACGTGCAGATGTGTTGTTTTACCGTACGTAGGTTGACATGTCACTCTCTTGAAAGGAGCACATCGAAAAAGATTTCCTAGCACCGAATCAACTCGAGTATTGTACCTTGATTTTAGTTGTAAGCCTATGTATCCATAGGACCTTATTCGAGTTGGTCTGAAACTTTATTCTACTTTAATTTTTATGTATGTTATTTAATTTTTACGGAGCTCCATTTATATTTTGGATTTGAAGCTATTGTGAAACTTTTATTTAAATGATGATTTATGGCTAAAATTGGGTTTTAAAATCAAAAAAATTTATAGGCCAATTTAGAGGTAACCCAAATGTAGCATCTCGGGTTTGAAGGGATCGGGGTGTTACATTTAGCCGGTTCTAGAAAATCCCTAGGGTATGTGGGAGTTTCTATAAGGTGTCTAGTGGATACAAGCCCCTGAGACTAAGTTTGTACTCATCTAAGACTTGGAATCTGATGTGCTTCTTATGTTTCCCTATGATTTCAGATTTTGCTATGCCAGGTGGCGCGAACCATGGTAGCAATGGCCATGATAAGAGTCATGCACTTCTTGGGGACAACTCTGAGGATGAGTACGTCCCGAATATGGAAGGGGAGGACGCTGAAGAGAATGATGCTGCTTATTTCTAGAATTTGAATGGTTACCTCTGTCGCTTTATTAGGGTCTTACATAAGCCATCTAATGCACCCTAAGAGACTCTCGTAGAGAGGATCCGTTGATATGGGGCCAATGATTTATGTGTCATGGATGATTGCAATCTAGATGATACAAATCAGTGGTTGCAAGATGTTCAGTGGGCCTTTAGGCCAATGTGTGTAGACCAGATGACAGACTTGATTTCATTACCACGTTTCTAAAGGGTAATGCTATAGAGAGGTAGGAGACAATGGAAATGGGATTACACCCCGCACAACCCACTTATGAGTACTTCTTGAAAGAGTTCAAGAGCAAGTGCGTTGGGGAAGCTAAAACGGATGTGTAGAGAGACCGGTTCTCACACTTAGTGCAAAGGAATCAAACAATGTTTGAGTATGAGCAGGAGTTCAATCAGTTGTGTAGATTTGCTCTTGAGATAGTCGCAACTGAGGAATGGAAGTGTAAGTAGTTCTTTCAGGGTCTGAAACCCTAGCCACAGATATATATGATTGCTGAACCATACAAGACATTTTCGGAGTTAGCCTAACAGTGGTAGATTGCTCGAGCAAGTTGAGAGTCTAAGTCAGGGGCATGTTGGAGGGTCTCAAAGTCAGTATAGGACTTATGAGATTTGGGATTCATCACAGAGTTCGTGTAAGAGGTCTTGATATTCTCAAGATTCTAGGAGAAATAATAGAAACCATTGGAAAAGGTCTAATCAGAGGTGTTGATTAGGTTACCGTGGAGGACATTCGACTTCCTCGTCAATGATTAGTGGAAACGGTTTGTCTGGACCATCGGCTCGACGTCTGTGCGAGCGATATAGACAACACCACTCAAGGGAGTGCTTCTATAAACTTAAGACATGTTATGGGTGAGGATCTTCACATCACTTTATAAGGGATTGTCCCCAGGCTAGTTATGGTGCCCAAGCCCAATCTCAGAGGTCTCAACAGTTAGTTTAGAAGGGTGGAAGCTTTGCTAGAGGAGGAACTAGGTCCATGTCCGGACAGAGGAGTGGAGGCACCGTGAGGTCTACTACTAGAGCTCTAGCGAGACAATATGTTGTGAAGGCTGAGGACGAGTATAAGGCTAGATATGTTATTTCAGGTACTTTCACCCTATTCTCCTTTTTTATTATTGCCTTAGTGGACTTTGGGCTGAGAGTGGGGGTTATGGCCCAAGATATAGAGGTTGGAGTTCGAGTGACTAGTCTTATGGGATTTGATGTTCTGGTAGACAAGGTCTATCATCGGTGCCTGATTTAGGTTTAAGGACATGTATTTCCAGCTGATTTGATGAAGCTATCATTCCAAGAATTTGATGTGATCTTCGGTATGGATTGGTTATTTGAGCACAATGCCAGCTTGAGGTGTCGAGCAAAGAGTTTGAAACTTCGTGGATCATGCGGTGAAAGGTTGATTGTGCAAGGTAAAAGGAACCATTGCCTTTCCAATGTGCTCTCGGCCATGTCAGCTCGAGATATGCTACTACAAGTTTGTGAGGCTTTCCTAGCTCATGTAGAATACATGAGAATCCCTTGTCATACGCTTGAGAGCCTTTAGACTATGTGTGAATTTGTCGATGTTTTCCATGAATAGTTATTGGGTTTGCCTTCAGATAGAGAGTTAGAATTTAAGATCGAAGTGCTACTAGGAACAATACTGGTAGGAGTGGGAATTGGGTGGGGAATATTTGAAAACCGTAGGGATTCAAACCGAAAAGGATTGGGAATAATTGAAACATTCACCCACAGGGACTGGGATGGGAAACATTTTATCATGAAAGCTCAAATGGGGATGGAGATTGCTATATCTGAACCGTAGGGATAACCTAATCATAACCGTGTAAATAATTGTGGAGATCCCCAAAAAATATCCACAAAGATCCTAATATTTTACAAAAAAATTAAAATATATATATAATTAACTCTCATTTACCTATATACCTACCTATCTTATTATCACTGTTTCAGTCCATCAAGATAATTTTGTCTTTTATTTAAACCTTATTAAACTTGTGTGACGTCTCTAGTAATTTACCATTTTTTGTTATTTAAGAGTGCATAATCTTTTATCTCCCTATTTCTACAGTTCAAGTTACCTAAAAACCTTATTCCTCTTCTATCATATGTTCAACTGTATTGAATATATGACTTGTAAATTGAAATCGTCCATATATTTTGGTTAAAAAGTAAATTTTATTTAACTTTTGGGGTTGGGGATTCCCCGAAACCCATAGGGATCTGATGGTTATAAGAATGGGGAAAAAATTACTGAATCATGTAATAAGGATTACCCGAAACCGTACCCGCAAGTGTTGAGGACGGAGTGGGGAATGCAAAATTGTCCCTGCACCGACTGATTCCAAACCCTAAGCCCCAGTGTCCATTCCCTCCGTATTACATAGCACCGACCGAGCTCAAGGAGTTGAAAAATAAACTTTAGGGGTTGCTTGATCGAGTGTTCATCCAACCGAGTATTTCGCCATAGGGCACACATTTTCTATTCGTCAAAAAGAGGGATGGATCCATGAGACTACGTATTGATTATCGTCATCTCAACAAGGTGACCATAAAGAATCGTTATCCTCTTTCCCGAATTGACGATTTGTTTGATCAATTGAAGGGTTCTCACATACTTTCCAAGATCGACTTGAGGTCGGGATATTATCAATTGAAGGTTAAAGATGAGGAAGTTTATAAGACTGCCTTTCAGACTCGTTATGGTCACTACAAGTTTCTAATGATACCGTTTGACCTCAAAAATGCCCCGACGACATTCATGGACTTGATGAACAGGATCTTCCAGCCCTTCTAGGATCAGTTTGTACTTGTCTTCATCGAATGTATCTTGGTGTACTATAGTTTAGAGGAGGAACATGACTACCACCTTCGCATTGTGCTTCAGACTTTTCGGGAGAAGGCATTGTTTGCCAAGTTCAACAAGTGTGAGTTTTGGTTGTCTAAAGTGACATTTGTGGGCCACATTGTTTCGGCAGAAGGGATCCGTGTAGACTCTTAGAAGATTCAAGATGTGGTGGAGTGGAAACCTGTAACGCCCCGGTTTTGGGCTCAGAAGTTTTGGTGTTGACCGGTTCGGTCAAAGTGTTGATCGAATATTTAAGAGTGAATTTAGGAAAGCCTAGTTCGGGTTGCATTAAAAATATGGAAAAATATTCTAAAATCATCTTTTAATATGTATATATGAACTGTGAAATCAATTTTGGAAAATGAGGTTCGGAAAGTTGACATTTTGGGTAGTGACCAAAATGTAATTTTTAAAAGTTGCGGGACAGTTTTATAAAGGATTGAAACTTTGAATCTTTAAGGAGCTATTATTCCAAAAAGGATTTCTCCAGATTTTTCTAAGATATTTTATGACTCAAATCTGATTTTAAAGATTATGAAAAGAGAGGGAAATCATTTTAACCAATTTTCAACTAATTTTCCATTTTCTCTCAAATTCTCTTTTCTCTCATTTTCTCTCAACCCAAACAAGATTTCCTCAGATTTCTTTCTTTGATTTTAACATTTTAATCTCTCATTTCAATTCTCATTTGATTCCTAATCATCTCATCATCAAAACCTCACAATTTACAAGTCGATTCATCAAGCATTTTGGCTCTAAAATGGAGAAATTCAAGTTTGGAGGTAAGAACGTCCTTCTCCTCTAAACTATCAGTTCTTTACTGAAATTCCTAAGTTCTCAATCCTTGATTCATGTTTTATTAAAGGCTTTTCAATTGAGATCTTGATTTTTGGCTAAAATGCAAGATTTGGTGATTTTGGTGAAAATTTCGTGTGATCTGTTTAAGCAGGGTTTTGAGGTGTTAAATTGATGTTAAATGAATGCTAAAATGATTAGAAGTTGAGGTTTAATCAATGCAATCCCGGATAGGTTGAATTTCCTAAGTTTGGCTTGAGTTTTTGGTTGTTTTTGGAGTGTTTTTGGTGATCTGTTATACCTGGAGGTATAAGGATGTGGTTGTGATCATTTTGCATGTTATTTGATGTATAAAAATGGTTAGAAGTGATGGATCTTGGCTGGGTTAAGTTTTGGAAGTGTTTGGAGGTGATTTCGGTTGTGTTTGGTAGCCAAATTGTTAGATTTGTGATGAGCAGCGAGTTGTGTTGATGTTGCTGGTGTTTTAATGCATAAGGATGCATTAATGTTATGTTTTTGTGTGCTTGAAACAGGGGAGGTTGATCCTTGAGCTTTGGAGGTGTTTTCGGAAGGTTTCGGAAGCTTGGAAAGCTTGTTGGCTAGGCTTTGTTTGGTAATCGGTGAGTGAAGTTGGGATTTCAGCTTTTGAAACATGGTTTGAAGGTTTTTGGGAGCTTAGTTTAAGTCTAAACAACTTTGCTAAGCTCAAGAGTAAGTGGATGGTTTTTGCTCTTGGATTGTGTATGTTTTGGCTTTAAAAATCAAAAGCGGTTAATGATTCATATGCATGTGATTTGCATGGTTAAATTCTGTTTTGTAAGCATGTTTTAGCATGGTTTAATGCTAGTTTTGAAAGTCAATTGAGAAGGATGCTCAAGGTAAGAGATCCTTGGTTATGTTTATGGAAATTGTGATTTTGATGCATAGAGTTGCATGTTGTTCATTGGCTTTGTATGATGCTTAAAAACAGTGAGTTGATGATGATTAATGATGATAATTGTTACCTTGTGCATATTGTTTATGCATGTGAATCATTGAGCTAATGATGTGATGGTTTTGCATTATGTGTATGCATGTGAATCATTGAGCTAATGATGAGATGGCCTTGCATTTTGTTTATGCATGTGGAATATTTGATAATATGGTAAGATGGTTATATTGGCAAGTGATGCGAAAGGTTCTTGGTTCATTGATCGGGTATAATTAGCCGGCTATAGGATTGGGTGCACCGTGAATAAAGTCGCCTTGAAGGCGGAGTGGTCAAGTGTGGACCGGTTAGACTCCCCTCAAGTATTCCTAACGAGATGAGGTCATAGTGGAGGTTGTTGCCCACTCGAGGACCTGAGTTGTTAAGGTCATAATGGAGGTTGTTGCCCATTCGAGGACCTTGGTTAAGTAAAGGTTATAAGGTGGTTAAAAGTCCTTATGTGAGAACCTTGTACTTGTTAAGATCACAATGGCAATGGTTAAGTCCATGTGTGGATCTTGTGTGTGATGTCCCGGATCTCGTTAGATGATGTCTACAACTACCAATCGGTTATGCAAAGGTTGTATGGTGGTTGAAAGTCCATACGGGAAGACCTTGTGCATGTCAAGGGTGTATGGTGGTTGAAAGTCCATACATGGTAACCTTGAGGAAAAGCTAAGGTTGTATGGTGTTTAAAAGTCCATACATGGGAACCTTAGGTTGTTAAGGTCAAATGGAGGTTGTTGCCCATTTGGAAGACCTTGGATTGGGTAGTGTGTAGGAAGCGTTGGGACACGCTTGTAATCCGCGTATCCGATCGAATCGATAAGTTGGAAAGTGAATGTGGTTGATCACTTGGATGCCAATGTAATGTTCTTGATCATAGTGAAGCATGAGATGCTTGAAATGATGCATAGTTGCATGTGAAGCATGGGATTGCTTGAAATGATGCATGGTTGCATGTGAAGCATGAGATGCTTGAATTGATGCATGTTTGCATGGGAAGCATGAGATGCTTGGTAAGATGCATTGT
This sequence comes from Hibiscus tridactylites, assembly GCA_958450335.1. Lineage (NCBI taxonomy): Eukaryota > Viridiplantae > Streptophyta > Magnoliopsida > Malvales > Malvaceae > Hibiscus > Hibiscus tridactylites. The sequence goes on from OY288265.1 coordinate 62,481,665, forward strand.
TGCATGAAATGTGTATAATGCTAGTGATGGCATGTTTACTTGTAAGTTGATCAAGTGTTGATAATCATTTGATAAATGATGTATGAGAGCATGAGTTGCCTATGTTGCATTGGAGTCTTGTATGACTTGTTGTTTAAGGCATGTGAAGATGATGATATGGTTTTATGTTGCCTTGGTTAAATGCATGAAATGGTTTGATTGAACTATGGTTTTAAATGGTTTCTTGCTTGATGTGGTTTCCAAGTTAAAGAAAGGTATGTTGCAAATTGGAAGTGTTTTCCATGGTTTTGTTTAAAGCTTGGCATATGGTGTTAATGCATGGTTATGAGCTTGATGTTGAAAAGAGTTTTCGAACATGGTTTTGGGAAGCAAATCGGGTTGGTTTTAAAGTGTTTTAAAGACCCGCTGCATTGATGGTGTTTTGGTTTTGAGCATTCCTCACTAAGCATTATGTGCTTACGCTCCTTTTTGTCCATCAATGCAGATTCTTGAGGTTTGGGCAGCAAGGAGCAAGGGATTCAAGGTGGACTCCAATGGAGATTTATGTCTCGGTGAATAGCTATAGTTAATAAGGGCAATGGGGTAGAATCTCTCGGATTGTTGTTATTGTGATCGTATGTGTTGATCATGAATGTTTAAATGCTGTTGTTAATGTTGTTGAAACATGAATTGGTTTAATTGAGGTTGCTTTGAAAGGTTTGTGCTTAAATGGTTGCTTGTGTAGGAAGCATGCCTATAGATTTGGGGCTTTTCATATGTGTTGAGTATATGATGAATTGTTGATGCAAGAATGTCTCTTTTATGTTGAATTGCATGTTGGCAAAGTTTGGTGGCTTTTGGAGCATGTTTGATTGATCAATTGTGTGTTTGAGTGAGCAAAATGCAACATTCTGGGCTAGGCGTTTCGGAACAGGCAACACCGTTTCGGAACGGGTGCCCTGCATGAACCCAGGCGTCCGAAACGGGTGCCACCGTTCCGAAACGGAATGTATTCTGCCAGACCCCCGTTGCGGAACGCGTTGCGGAACGACCCCGTGTTTCGGAACGGGCTTGGCCTGTTTCGGAACGGGTGACCGTTGGGGGCTGACATGGGCGGTTAAATGTTTCAAAATGTTTGCATTTTGGTCCTGAATCTTGTTTGTGCAATTGTATGAGTTCGCGATGTCCGTTTGAGCTGAATTTTGGCAGGGAAGCATGAAACATGATTAATTTTAAGTTGGTAACTTAAAATCTGGTTAAGTCCTTAAAGTTTTCAGAAATTACAATTTGGTCCCTAAAGTTGTAATTTGTTCAATTGGGTCCCTGTTTGATCTCTGATGTTTGTGATCTTTGAGCTTGGTGTTTGCGTGATCACACATAGGGTTAATGTGCATCTAGACAAGTTTTTAAAAAGAAAAAAAAGGGTCGTTAATCAAGGTTGACTTTCGGGTTGACTTTGGTTTTCCCCGTGTAATCTTCGTAGTTCGGGTCAACCGTCCAGGCCGGGCTACGGGGGTTACATTTGGTGGTATCAGAGCTGAGTTGCGAAGGTTGGGGAAAAACGGTAAGTTGTTGTGGTAAGTGTGCTTGATGTTTATCTTGTTGTGTGGTTGAAAGCTGGTTGAAGCATGTGTTTCTGTATATGATGTTGATGTTTTGAGCATGTTGCTGATGTATGCAAGCATGATTTGTGGTTATGAATCTTGGTTGAGATCATATGGATATGTGTGGATGTTATGAACTGATGCTATGCATGATGAATGTGTTTTGAGCATGTTATGTTGTTAATGTGCTGGTGTTATTGGATGTTGTTGGTGTAAGCATGATCAAGGTATGTTGTTGATATGCTTGATGTTGTGATATCCATGTTGTGTTGACTGTTATGTCATGTAAAGGGGAGGATTCGGGATACCCATTGCCTTATTAATATAGCTATTGTGTTATTTTGGAGTTGGAGTTTGAATCCTTGCTTAATGCTGGTCTAACAGGTTTTGTTTGTTTGTTGTGATTGTATGTTGTTTGTTGTTAGTGGTATGGTAAAGATGATGAAAGAGTGGAGGATGAGTGAAATGGTTGCTGCCTTGGGGCAGGTTGTTAAGTCAAAGGATTCACCCTTTTGTAAAGGTGTTTTGTCTCAGTCTTCTGTGACTGAAGTTGAGATGGTAAGGCAAGGGAAGGAAGCTGGTTCCGGGATGGAAAGTTCTTTACCTGTTGTTCAGGAGGTGTTGGGAACATCTCAGGCTATGGTTGAGGTGGGATCAGTGGATGTGCTGGCTAAATGTGTGGGTTTGCCGAAGCAGCATTTGCTTGATTTGGGTGCTGAGGAGTATCATGGTTCTTCCCCGGAGATGTTTGAGGCCTGGTTGGCCAATGTAGTTCTGATTTTGGATCAGGAAGGCTGTGATTATGCCTGTAAGCTGGGGAGTGTTGTTTCTCTGATGCTGGAGGATGTTTGTTCTTGGTGGACATCTGTGGCTGTGGCGTCACATATCCTTGATATTGATTGGGATTTCTTCGTATCTGCTTTCTATGAAAGGTATCTTGGAAGGGAATTTCCAAGGGTTGGGCAAGGTGCGGCTAATGCTGTTGGTGAGCAAGTGTTGCCTGAGCAAGGAGTGGAAGCTCAGTCATCTGTTTGTGACCGTTGTAAAAAGCAACATGTTGGAAATTGCTGGGGCGCAGGTGTTTGTTGGAATTGTGGTTCCAAGTTGCATGTTAAGCGTGATTGTCCTCATGGAGTGAAGTCAGCTTTGATGTTGGCCAAAGGATCTTTGAAAGGTCGTGGGTGCGGCCGAGGCGAGGTTCAGAGGTGGCGTAAAAAGCAGAAAGTTGTGAAGAGTTTGGAAGATGAAGTTTGCTGGAAGTGTGGGTCTGCTGGACACATGAAGCATGATTGCTTGATGTTGGCGCGGAACAGCCAAGGTTTCTTATCGCAAGGAGTTGGTGGTGACCCTGGTGTGTTTGTTGGTGCTGCAGTTGTGCCGCGGGAGGATGATGGTTTCGCAAGGGAGAGAGCTCGTTCGATGAAGCTTCAGGGTGGTGTTGTGTTTTCAGGTAACCTTGTTAAGTGATCTTTGCTTTAGTTGCTTAGTTTGGTTTCTGTTGGTTTTTCCTTGCGTAGTAAGTTTAGTCTTGTTGCTAGCATGTTTGGGGTAATGATAGTTGTGGTTTGGTAATGTCTTGGGTGTGAAGAAGGCTTGGGTAAGTATCTTGTGGTTAATGGTTGTTGGTATGATGGAGTTAGATAAGTTAAAGGTGAGTAAGGAGGTTGTTCTTAGACAGATTTTGAGGATGTTATTGGAGGGTGTGAACTGGCATTCATGCACAGTTAAAAGCATTGATATATACTATATTATATATGTTGGTCCATGCATACATGTGGCATGACATTAGAGGTTTTGCATACATGTACATCAGGCATTGATAGGGCATGTAGGTGATCATGCATACGATGTTCACACTCGCTAATAACTAATCGAATCTGTTAGTGTTGTGGTTGGATTAAGTGGAATGATGGGTTTGTAGAGGTTGTTTGGTGCTGAGTGAGAGTGGAATGGCTTGTTGGTAGAAGGATAGTGTTTGATGCTCTGAGAGTTTAGTGGTTTGGTGGTGAAGGGTATCTGTTTGAGGTTAGTATCTGCTAAGTGGTTTGTTAGTTTAAAGAAAGTGGTAGTTCCTTGGTGCTAAGTGATGTTGCAGTTTGGGGTTGTGTTTCCCAAGTGCTGAGGTAGTTTAGCTTTTAAGTTGTTGTGAAGTGTTGTGTTGGTTCTTAGTAATCTTTGAAGAGTTCTGAAGCTGTTGTGTTTGTTTTGGTTCAGTAATGTTCTGGTAATGCAAGTATTCTGGTTGAGTATGTAGTGAAAGGGCTGTGAAAGATTGAAGGTTTTCGTTGGTTGTTTGAGTTCTTGTGAGCAGTGGTTGGCTAGTTGTGGTTAAGAAGTTCTGTTTGAAGTCTGTTGATGGTATGTGGAATGGCTGAAGGTTTCAAGTTGAGGTTGTGATGTGATTTTGGGTGAATAGTGCTGGTGAGCTGTTATGGTAATGTTTTTGATGGATGTAAAGGATTGTCAGCTTCGTTAGAGAGTTTGTGTGAACAGTTGATGTTAAGGATTTCTGCTTGTTGGGAAATCTTTGGAAGAGGTTTGGGAATCGCAAGAGTTTTAGAGGCTGAGAGGTTGCCTAGTGGTTGAGTTGGTTTGGTTGTTGTCTTTGTGTAGGCAAGTCTTGGAAGATGTGTATTACAATGTTGTTTGCTGTAAGAGTTGAAGTTTTCAGGTTGATGATGAGATTGTGCATAATCTGGTTGTGTGGAAGGTTGGGTTGTGGTTACCCTTGAGAGTGTGGATTTGTGGACAGTGTGTGGTGGAAGTTTTGTATGGGAAGTGATCAGTGTTATTGGTTGAGGCTTTTGTGTTGCCTTGTGTATTGCTTTGAGAAGGTTGTGGTTCTCTTTTCGCCGGTTGAAATTTCGAGGACGAAATTTCCTAAGGGGGGGAGAGTTGTAACGCCCCGGTTTTGGGCTCAGAAGTTTTGGCGTTGACCGGTTCGGTCAAAGTGCTGATCGAATATTTAAGAGTGAATTTAGGAAAGCCTAGTTCGGGTTGCATTAAAAATATGGAAAAATATTCTAAAATCATCTTTTAATATGTATATATGAACTGTGAAATCAATTTTGGAAAATGAGGTTCGGAAAGTTGACATTTTGGGTAGTGACCAAAATGTAATTTTTGAATGTTGCGGGACAGTTTTATAAAGGATTGAAACTTTGAATCTTTAAGGAGCTATTATTCCAAAAAGGATTTCTCCAGATTTTTCTAAGATATTTTATGACTCAAATCTGATTTTAAAGATTATGAAAAGAGAGGGAAATCATTTTAACCAATTTTCAACTAATTTTCCATTTTCTCTCAAATTCTCTTTTCTCTCATTTTCTCTCAACCCAAACAAGATTTCCTCAGATTTCTTTCTTTGATTTTAACATTTTAATCTCTCATTTCAATTCTCATTTGATTCCTAATCATCTCATCATCAAAACCTCACAATTTACAAGTCGATTCATCAAGCATTTTGGCTCTAAAATGGAGAAATTCAAGTTTGGAGGTAAGAACGTCCTTCTCCTCTAAACTATCAGTTCTTTACTGAAATTCCTAAGTTCTCAATCCTTGATTCATGTTTTATTAAAGGCTTTTCAATTGAGATCTTGATTTTTGGCTAAAATGCAAGATTTGGTGATTTTGGTGAAAATTTCGTGTGATCTGTTTAAGCAGGGTTTTGAGGTGTTAAATTGATGTTAAATGAATGCTAAAATGATTAGAAGTTGAGGTTTAATCAATGCAATCCCGGATAGGTTGAATTTCCTAAGTTTGGCTTGAGTTTTTGGTTGTTTTTGGAGTGTTTTTGGTGATCTGTTATACCTGGAGGTATAAGGATGTGGTTGTGATCATTTTGCATGTTATTTGATGTATAAAAATGGTTAGAAGTGATGGATCTTGGCTGGGTTAAGTTTTGGAAGTGTTTGGAGGTGATTTCGGTTGTGTTTGGTAGCCAAATTGTTAGATTTGTGATGAGCAGCGAGTTGTGTTGATGTTGCTGGTGTTTTAATGCATAAGGATGCATTAATGTTCTGTTTTTGTGTGCTTGAAACAGGGGAGGTTGATCCTTGAGCTTTGGAGGTGTTTTCGGAAGGTTTCGGAAGCTTGGAAAGCTTGTTGGCTAGGCTTTGTTTGGTAATCGGTGAGTGAAGTTGGGATTTCAGCTTTTGAAACATGGTTTGAAGGTTTTTGGGAGCTTAGTTTAAGTCTAAACAACTTTGCTAAGCTCAAGAGTAAGTGGATGGTTTTTGCTCTTGGATTGTGTATGTTTTGGCTTTAAAAATCAAAAGCGGTTAATGATTCATATGCATGTGATTTGCATGGTTAAATTCTGTTTTGTAAGCATGTTTTAGCATGGTTTAATGCTAGTTTTGAAAGTCAATTGAGAAGGATGCTCAAGGTAAGAGATCCTTGGTTATGTTTATGGAAATTGTGATTTTGATGCATAGAGTTGCATGTTGTTCATTGGCTTTGTATGATGCTTAAAAACAGTGAGTTGATGATGATTAATGATGATAATTGTTACCTTGTGCATATTGTTTATGCATGTGAATCATTGAGCTAATGATGTGATGGTTTTGCATTATGTGTATGCATGTGAATCATTGAGCTAATGATGAGATGGCCTTGCATTTTGTTTATGCATGTGGAATATTTGATAATATGGTAAGATGGTTATATTGGCAAGTGATGCGAAAGGTTCTTGGTTCATTGATCGGGTATAATTAGCCGGCTATAGGATTGGGTGCACCGTGAATAAAGTCGCCTTGAAGGCGGAGTGGTCAAGTGTGGACCGGTTAGACTCCCCTCAAGTATTCCTAACGAGATGAGGTCATAGTGGAGGTTGTTGCCCACTCGAGGACCTGAGTTGTTAAGGTCATAATGGAGGTTGTTGCCCATTCGAGGACCTTGGTTAAGTAAAGGTTATAAGGTGGTTAAAAGTCCTTATGTGAGAACCTTGTACTTGTTAAGATCACAATGGCAATGGTTAAGTCCATGTGTGGATCTTGTGTGTGATGTCCCGGATCTCGTTAGATGATGTCTACAACTACCAATCGGTTATGCAAAGGTTGTATGGTGGTTGAAAGTCCATACGGGAAGACCTTGTGCATGTCAAGGGTGTATGGTGGTTGAAAGTCCATACATGGTAACCTTGAGGAAAAGCTAAGGTTGTATGGTGTTTAAAAGTCCATACATGGGAACCTTAGGTTGTTAAGGTCAAATGGAGGTTGTTGCTCATTTGGAAGACCTTGGATTGGGTAGTGTGTAGGAAGCGTTGGGACACGCTTGTAATCCGCGTATCCGATCGAATCGATAAGTTGGAAAGTGAATGTGGTTGATCACTTGGATGCCAATGTAATGTTCTTGATCATAGTGAAGCATGAGATGCTTGAAATGATGCATAGTTGCATGTGAAGCATGGGATTGCTTGAAATGATGCATGGTTGCATGTGAAGCATGAGATGCTTGAATTGATGCATGTTTGCATGGGAAGCATGAGATGCTTGGTAAGATGCATTGTTGCATGAAATGTGTATAATGCTAGTGATGGCATGTTTACTTGTAAGTTGATCAAGTGTTGATAATCATTTGATAAATGATGTATGAGAGCATGAGTTGCCTATGTTGCATTGGAGTCTTGTATGACTTGTTGTTTAAGGCATGTGAAGATGATGATATGGTTTTATGTTGCCTTGGTTAAATGCATGAAATGGTTTGATTGAACTATGGTTTTAAATGGTTTCTTGCTTGATGTGGTTTCCAAGTTAAAGAAAGGTATGTTGCAAATTGGAAGTGTTTTCCATGGTTTTGTTTAAAGCTTGGCATATGGTGTTAATGCATGGTTATGAGCTTGATGTTGAAAAGAGTTTTCGAACATGGTTTTGGGAAGCAAATCGGGTTGGTTTTAAAGTGTTTTAAAGACCCGCTGCATTGATGGTGTTTTGGTTTTGAGCATTCCTCACTAAGCATTATGTGCTTACGCTCCTTTTTGTCCATCAATGCAGATTCTTGAGGTTTGGGCAGCAAGGAGCAAGGGATTCAAGGTGGACTCCAATGGAGATTTATGTCTCGGTGAATAGCTATAGTTAATAAGGGCAATGGGGTAGAATCTCTCGGATTGTTGTTATTGTGATCGTATGTGTTGATCATGAATGTTTAAATGCTGTTGTTAATGTTGTTGAAACATGAATTGGTTTAATTGAGGTTGCTTTGAAAGGTTTGTGCTTAAATGGTTGCTTGTGTAGGAAGCATGCCTATAGATTTGGGGCTTTTCATATGTGTTGAGTATATGATGAATTGTTGATGCAAGAATGTCTCTTTTATGTTGAATTGCATGTTGGCAAAGTTTGGTGGCTTTTGGAGCATGTTTGATTGATCAATTGTGTGTTTGAGTGAGCAAAATGCAACATTCTGGGCTAGGCGTTTCGGAACAGGCAACACCGTTTCGGAACGGGTGCCCTGCATGAACCCAGGCGTCCGAAACGGGTGCCACCGTTCCGAAACGGAATGTATTCTGCCAGACCCCCGTTGCGGAACGCGTTGCGGAACGGCCCCGTGTTTCGGAACGGGCTTGGCCTGTTTCGGAACGGGTGACCGTTGGGGGCTGACATGGGCGGTTAAATGTTTCAAAATGTTTGCATTTTGGTCCTGAATCTTGTTTGTGCAATTGTATGAGTTCGGGATGTCCGTTTGAGCTGAATTTTGGCAGGGAAGCATGAAACATGATTAATTTTAAGTTGGTAACTTAAAATCTGGTTAAGTCCTTAAAGTTTTCAGAAATTACAATTTGGTCTCTAAGGTTGTAATTTGTTCAATTGGGTCCCTGTTTGATCTCTGATGTTTGTGATCTTTGAGCTTGGTGTTTGCGTGATCACACATAGGGTTAATGTGCATCTAGACAAGTTTTTAAAAAGAAAAAAAGGGTCGTTAATCAAGGTTGACTTTCGGGTTGACTTTGGTTTTCCCCGTGTAATCTTCGTAGTACGGGTCAACCGTCCAGGCCGGGCTACGGGGGTTACAAAACCACCGATAATTGTGTTAGAGGTTTGTATTTTCCATGGCTTGGTGGGTTACTACCGATGTTTTGTTCAAGGGTTCTCCATTATAGCAACACTTATGACCAAATTGTGTTAGTGGTTTGTAGTTCCATTTGAGTGGAACGAGAAGAGCCAACAAAGTTTCAAGCAATTTAAGGCTTACCTGACATAAGCAACAATTTTGACCCAACTAGTGTCGAGTAAAGATTTTTTGGTTTTTATTGATGCATCCTTAAATGGACTTGGTTGTGTCCTTATGCAAGAAATAAAAGTTGTGGCTTATGCCTCGAGACAACTCAAGGTTCATGAGCATAATTATCCCACTCATGACTTGGAGTTGGCAGCAGTTATCTTCGTCTTAATGATTTAAAGGCATTATTTATATGGCGAAAAATGTTACATCTACACCGATCACAAGATTTTGAAGTATCTACTAACACAAAAAGAGTTGCATTTGAGCCAGCACTGGTGGATAGAGTTACTCAAGGAGTATGAATGTGTAATTGAATATCATCCTAGAATGGTTAACGTAGTTTCCGGCTCGTTGAGCCGAAAATCTATGTCTGATTTGAGGGTCATGTTTGCTCGTTTGAGGATGATCGAAGATGGTTTCTTGTTAGCCGAACTCCGCGTGGAACCAACCTTAGTGAAAGAGAATAAAAAACAAGCTATAGACGAAGATTTAGTGGCCAAGTTTGAAATGGTGCAACGTGGCGAAACAACCAAGTTTGGAGTACGATATGAGATCTTATACTTTCATGACCAATTGTGTGTACCGACCATTGATGACTTGAAGGACATGATCCTTGGAGAAGCTCATAGTAGTCCTTTTTCTATGCACCTGGGCAGTAATAAGATGTATCAAGATTTGCGACCATTCTATTGGTTGCCAAGGATGAAAAGAGACGTCTCAGAGTTTGTGACTAAATGCTTATCTTGCCAACAATAGATTCAAATTCCACAATGAAAGTGGGATCGAGTGATGATGGATTTTGTGATCGGTTTACCAATGACAAAAGGGAAATATAATGTGATTTGGGTTATAGTGGACACATTGACCAAGGCTGCACACTTTTTACCTATACGAATGGATTACTTCTTGGAGAGGTTGGCCAAGCTATACATTAAAAAGAATGTGAGACTTCACGGTGTGTCGGTATCGATCATCTCTAATTGAGATCCAAGATTTACTTCCAGGTTTTGGAAGAAGTTACATGAAGAATTTGGCACCATATTGCACTTTAGTACAACCTTGCACCCTCAGATTGATGGTCAGTCTAAGAAGGTTACTCAGATTGTTGAGGACATGCTTCGGTGTTGTATTATTGATTTTGAGGGATGTTTGGAGGATCATCTTATGTTGGTTGAGTTCTTTTACAAAAACTTTCAATCGAGCTTTCAACTGATTTGAACGAAAGATGTATGGTGGGTTCAGAATTGATCAAGAAAACTGAGGAAAAGTTTCAAAGAATCAAGGATAGATTGCAAGTAGCATTCAATCAAAAAAAGGTTTATACGGATTCACATCGTAAGCATATTGAGTGCGGAATGGGTGACAAGGTGTTTCTTAAAGTGCCACCATGGAAACGAATCATAAGATTTGGGCACAAGGGAAAGTTGAGTCTGAGATTCATTGGACCATATGAGATTATAGAGAAAGTTGGATCAATGGCTTACAGTTGGCTTTACCACGAGAATTGGAGCGCATTCAAAATATTTCTCATGTTTCGACGATATTGCTCTGACCCCTCACATGTTATTCCTCTTGACAAAATTGAAGTTAGTGCTGAATTGCCCTATGGGGAGAAACCGATCAGAATCCTTGATGTGGAAACAAAGGAGTTGTGCAACAAGAGCATGCCATCGGTAAAGATGCTGTGGAGGAACCATTGCTTAGAGGAAGCTACTTGGGAGACCAGATATGACATGGAATTATTGTACCCGTATCTCATTAGTTCAAGTAAATTTCGGGAATGAAATTTTCTTTAGGGAGAGGTGAGTTGTAACGAACTGGGTTTTTTTCTAAGTCAACGAGACAACATTGATCCGAGTTTGGGCTTTGAAAGTTGGGTTTGGATGTGGCCTTTTTAGGCCTTGTGTAGTGGCTTATGTTTGGGAGTGACCATTTTAGTGTAATGTTAAAGATATAGGGCTTGGGGTGTAATTTTCCCTTAAGTGGGTTGGCCACTTTTGCATACTTGTCCCCTAATGGGCACAAGTCTGCCCAATTACATCACCATCATCCATACCCCAAAATAAAGCTCTTTCCTTCTTACAAGAACTTTTAGAAATTTCAAGGTAAAGGCCCAAAATTTGTCATGTAATCTTACTATCCGAGATTAAAGGTTTAAGTATGTTATTCTCCTCTTCTTGATTTACATTTTGAGATAGAAATAGTTGGAAATGGTAGTAAGATGGAAAATGGGTTTTGAATGGGGGTTTGTTTGGGGAGTGGTTTAGGACGGATTTGTGGTTATAAATTCGTTTATAAACTTCTTTCTAATCTTTTCAGAGTGTAAAAAGTCATTTTTACACTTTTTGATTAGCTAAAGAAGTTGGGAAGCCATCGAACACCCAAGGTAAAAAGAAGAAGTTAAGAGGAGCTTGTGGAAAAGAATTTCGAGATTTTGAGCAAAGTTTGTACATCTCCAACTCCAATGTGCTTCATGCTTTTCATAAATATGATTGATTTGTATTGTTTAAGCATTGGGATGTTTGGGTTTTTGAGCATGATGACCTTTGGGTGTCCTTGAATCTTGGTGATTTTTTATCGTTAATATAATTAAAGGGGGCAAAATCTACCTTTAATAATCCTAATAGATTTAGGGAGCATGAAACTATTTTGCGGGTTGAATCTGGGGCTTTTTCGTTAAATCCCGTGGCTTGAAAAGTTATTTTTGGGTAGTATTAGTTCTTGGGAGGCTAGTACCGATACCTGTTGTTAAATTTCGAGAACAAGGATGATCTAAACGTAGCGTTCTGGTACGTCCTTCAAGTAGTAATGGTATGCCACTTAAGTAAGTATTGGTACGTGTCAATTCGTACAGGTACACGTTGGTTTGGGAAAGAATTCCAGTGAGCACTTTTAGAATCGGTACACAATGGGAATGTACCAGTACCCAAGCTTGAGCATCCGTACGGTCGATCCAGTACAAATAGGAGTAGGCTTCCCTAAATTTTAGTAGTGTGTTTTGTTGTCGGTACGGGGTTTAGTACTGATACCCATGGGTTAAGTACTGATACTCACTAGGCAGTACCAATACCCACAGAGGCCATTGCCCAATTATGATGGACTCTTAACAAAGGCAGTATGCAACTAAATCCAATATGTAAATTTAAAATGTTAAGCCTTTGGTTGATCTATGATTTTGGACCCCTTATTGAATGGTGTTCCCTTGCATATATTATTTATAGGCCTTGTGAGGCTTCGTTTTCTTTATGATGGGATCCAAATACCCAAGGAAAGTACTGCAGTACATATGCCTTATAAATGCACTCGATGTCTGAGTGGTCCTGAATACCATGTAAGGTACTAAGTTTCTAAGTAATCTCGACTACACGCGTGGCTAGCTTGATTGTCTTAGTGGTTCCGGAGTAAACAAGTTTGACTACCAACGTGGTGGTATGTTTGATTGAACTGCTTATTTCATGCTATCTTCTTATTGCTTATCCTTGCATGCTTACTTTTATGAACATCACGAAGTATTGTAGAGTAGACATGTACCACTAAGCTTTGTTAGCTCAACATGCGGATGTGTTGTTTTTCCTTGAGTAGGTTGACATGTCACTCTCTTGGAATGAGCACATCAACAGGGATTTTCCAGCATTGAATCAACTTGAGTATTGTACCTTGATTTTAGTTGTAGGACTATGTATCCATAGGATCTTATTGTAGTAGGTCTGTAACACTATTCTACTTTATTTTTTATATACGTTGTTTAATTCGTACGAAGCTCCATTTATATTTTGGATTTGAAATTATTATGAAATTTTATGGGCCGAGTTAGAAGTAACCTGAATGAACAAATGACACGTCATTAGAAAAAAAGGTAAACTACATAAATGGTCACTAAAGTTGTACATAATTGATCAGATCGATTAATCAATTTTTCTTAAAATTGTGAACTGTATCCAAATCGAAATAATTTGTGTAGAAAATATGTATCGAAATCATATTTGATTAATCCTTAAAAATTATTTTGTTTAATTGGTAAATTTGGATTATTCAATTTCGATTTTATATTGTACCAATTAAATCGGATATTTGTTTGACCAATTAACCAAAATATCAAATATGATAATAGGATAAATTCAATAGTATTTTGATTTTATATTGTACCATGCGTCACATTTTTATTGATCACTTTTTATTTTATTTTATAGTAAACTAGATGAAAGCGTAGGCTAAGGGGAAATGGGGTTAAATTGTGAATTAAGCTAACTAGGGGACCAAGCAGGCACATAAAATTCCATCACTCTTGTTTTGGACTTATTTGCTCTCAATATTTGGGATCTCTCCACAACTATGATTAAAATATTGAGATTAACGTTTTCTTTCTGCTCATTTCATTATACTTTCTGGATAAGTATCACGCTCACGCAAATAAATAACTCAATTTTGAAGGAATTTTGTAATTTAAAATAAAATATGTAATTATCAAATAGAGACAAAAAAGTTTATTCTCTTATCTATGCTTAACATTAAAAAATTTAATTGAAATCTTAATTTTAAACTCTAAATAATAAATAATAAACCGTAAACACTAAAAAATATATGCAACATATATCAAACCTCTTTTGCAGGATCTGCTTCTCTTTTGCAAAATTTGTTCCTTTTACTTCGACTATAATTCTCATTCCCTCTCATACTATTGTTTCTCTTCATTCAGCTGAAAACTTTTTTTTCCAAATAATGCTGGTTTTTCACACTGGATCCTCTCCTATAGGATTCATGAAAGTTGATTGCGATGCTACCTTTAATTTTGTCTCAAATGATCACTCCGTCGCTGCTATTGTACGTGATTGTTTCAAGAATATTCGTTAAACTTATATTTGATTTTGATATATCAAGGATTTGATTGCAAATAAATAAAATTTTAAGATACTTGAATTTACTCACATATTGACAAGCATTCGAACTTAAATACTTTTCAACGTTAATATTTTCAATCCCTAAAATTTTCAAAGTATTTTGGGTACTCCACTAGCCATTTTGCTAACTGAGTAACAATACAACTATATGTGTATCGACACACGTTTTTACCACTGTATAATGATTTAAATCATATGGCTTTTGAGTATCGGTATGGCTAGACGCGTATGAGTACAACATTTTGAAACTATAAATCCAAAATGTGCATTGAGTACCGGTACGACCTTTGACGCACTGGTACATAGAATAAATATTTTTAAAATAATTTGACCATTGAAGCCATGTCAAAAATTGGAGCCAAACTTTAAATATTTTTCTATGTGTACCAGTACAACTATACACGTATAGATATACCTTGTCCTCAAAAATTTCGAAGGATTCTAGTGAGTAAAACGAGTACCGATATAATACAATGTGTACCAAAAACCTTTATATTTTTAACACTCTGTACTGATACGCTTGCCCACGCACCGGTATCCCTTTGTTGAAACAACTATTTCTATTTTTAGCAGGTAGCGATACAGAAGCTCATGTACCGGTACCCACCTTTTTCGGACAACATTTAATGTGAGAAAATTGCAGCCTAACAGATCTATTCAATTTCCCAACAACCCAAACAGCTAGAAATCAATGAATGAGTATAAAAACAAGTCTCCAAAGCTTTATCAACAAGAAGAGAACAATTCTATAGCATTCAAGCACATATCAAACTTCTTTGAGCTCAAATTGTCAAATTCTTGCAACCCACTTGAGTGTTCTTCATTGTATCTTGTTTTTATTCAAGTGTTGGGTTTACTGAACTTCATTTGTACAACCAAACTATCTTGTGAGGTTTTTTATAGTTTGCTTCTTTGTATCCATCCTTTAGGGAAATGGGTCACTAGACTTTGGGGTATAAGTCTAGGTTTTATGAGGTTAACTCCTTTAGCTGAAAAGGAAAGTCAAATGAGTGAATTTGTGGAAATCCTTAGTGTGGATAGATAATGTAGTGGATGTAGACCTTATTTAGAAGTTTGAACCACTATCAATCACTCGTGTCAATTATCTTTCATTTTGCAATTTTCTTCCACCAATTTTTTAATTGCTAATTCACCCCCATCTTGGTCATCTCGATTGATTGATCAACTCAACAATTTGTATCAGAGCTGCACTCATTGGAAGGCTTCGCATCCTCTTGAGTAGATCCAAATGTTGTTCAATCAATTTTCAAGTCAATCTATGACCTCTACTTCCTGCAACTACTTCATGGAGGAAGCTCAATCTATTTCCAAGCTACCATACTTCAATGGGGTAAAATACCCATATTGGAAAAATAAGATGATATTATTCATCCAATCTAATGACTACATGTTTTGGGTTGTAGTGATGAATGAGCCATCTATCTCTTTGAAGTGAGAAAGAGACCAACTCATCGAGAAGGAAAGACAAAAATGGAACGATGGAGATCAGAGGAAGCTACAACACAATGCCAAAGCTGTGCACATCTTGTTTTATGCTCTTGCGCCCAACGAGTATGCAAAGATGTCTTCTTGTACGAGTGATAAGGAGATTTGGGAGAAGCTAGAAGTGACTCAGGAAGGTACAAATGAAGTGAAGGATACCAAGATTGGGCTCTTTAATCTATGCTTTGAGAACTTCAAGACAGAATCAAATGAAGACATCAATAAGATATTTGATCGATTCTCCATCATTGTTAATGGGCTCAATGGCTATGGAAAAATCATTTTGGAAGACAAGATTGTTCAAAAGCTCATTTATTCTCTTCCCGAATCATGGGATTTAAAGAAGACCACCATCATCAAAGCCAAAGATCTCAAGACCTTGAAGCTCGATGCTCTCATGGGGTCTCTTCTCACTCATGAGCTAACGAAGTAAGGGAAGAAGGGTGATGAGAAGAAGAAGGAATGGAAGAAGGAAGTGGAGAGGAAGAAAGTTGGGATTTCTATTAAATCTTCGCAAGAAGAGATTTATTCTAGTGAGGAAGAAAATGAAGAAATGGCTATGATAGCCAAGAGATTCACGAGGTTCATGAAATCCAACCGAGGAAGAAAGTTACATCGAAGAGAGGGTTTCAAGAACAAACTGAAGGAAGAAGATAATGACAAACTCATTTGCTATGAGTGCAAAAGTCGGGACACATCAAGTTCGATTGTCCCCAATTAAAGAAGAAGAGCTTCTGGAAGAAAAAGAAGCTTAAGGCTCATGTGGCTACTTGGAGCGATGAAGACTCATCCGATGAGAAGGGGCAAGAGGTAGCCAACTTTTGTCTCCTATCATTTGATAATTGATGAGCTTCAAGAAGCTTATGATGCATTACAAGAGGTTTATTATGAACTAGTTTTGTAGTTTAAAGGATCAATTTTGAAAAATAAGAAAATCAATTCGGAATTGAAAAACCAAAATGATTCGTTATCCAAAACTAATGTGGAACTTGAAAGGAATGTTGAGGATATGCAAGCAAAAAAAAGGTTTTGAAAAGAAAAATCAAGACTTGCATAACTTACATTCAAGAGTCCATGGCGATCACCAAAAGGAAGTAGGTGATCTTAAAGCTTCCTTGAACAAAGTTGAGACAACTTGTTTTGAAAAATGGAATCATTCAAAACCCAACTATGTGAAAAGGAACATTAATGGTTACAAACATAGAAGCTTCCAAAGACCTTCTAAAGGCAATACATTTAGGAGTGTTTGGATTCCTAAGGAACTTTTAGCTTCTAATATTGTTGATATTATTGCTTCTTGGATTCACAAGGGACCCGAGATTTTGGGAGCTAATACTCATGGACCCAAAAGAATTTGGGTACAAAAAATCAATGCTTCATTCACTGTTTGTTGGGGAGCATTGCTACAAGGCCCAAATTTATGTTCGAATTCATGGTACATTGATAGTGGATGCTCGAGACACGTAATCGTTGACAAGAGTCGGTTCTTGGAGCTAAAACCAAAAAGTGGAGGAGTAGTAACATTTGGTGACAACTCCAAAGGCCACATTAAAGGATTTGGTTCCATTATTAACCACCCTTCTATATTTATTGATAATATTTTGTATGTCAACGGTTTAAAACATAATTTGTTAAGCATAAGCCAATTATGTCAACGATCTATACTAATGGTTGGAAAATAATTGACATTGCATCTAATAAAATTGTGCCTATTGGTCATGGAATACGAAATACTTTTAAGGTGCATCTAGATGATATTCATATTGCCAATGCATGTTTTGTTGCTAAAGATGAGCATGATTCTTGTTTGTGGTATGGAAAACTATGACATGCTAGCATGAGTGTTTTGGAAAATTTAATTTCTAATAATCTTGTAAGAGGTTTGCCTAAAATCAAGTTTTCCCTTGATAAAAGATGCATGTGCTAAAGCCAAACATAAAAGAGTTTCTTTCAAATCCATTAATGATGTATCAAATAAGTAGGATATTACAATTGATCCATATAGATCTTTTTGGCCCTACTAGAACTATGAGCTTGGGTGGAAAACAATATGCTTTTGTGCTTGTTGATGGTTACTCTAGATTTGCCTGGGTAATATTCTTAAGTACAAAAATTGAGGCTTTAGAAAAATTCATCACATTTTCAAAAGCAAACCAAAATGATGTCTGTTACTCTATTTCCCATATTAGGAGTGACCATGAAACCGAATTTCAAAAATCTTGGTTTTGAAGAGTTTTGTTACTCAAATGGAATTAGCCATAATTTTTTGACTCCTCATACTCCTCAACAAAATGGGGTTGTAGAGAGGAAACATATAACTTTAGAAGAATTGGCTAAAACCATGCTTTGTGGAAATAATTTGCCAAAGTATTTTGGGTAGAAGCCACAAATACCACTTGCTATATTGTTAATTGTGTAATGATTAAACTTATTTTAAAGAAAATATCTTATGAGCTTTTCAAAAATATAAATCCTAACATTAGCTATTTTCATCCTTTTAGATGCAAATGTTTTGTTTTAAACAGTGGAAAAGACAATTTAGGCAAGTTTGATGCAAAAAGTGATGAAGGCATTTTTCTTAGTTACTCTTTAAACTCTAAAGCTAATTGTGTATTTAATAAAAGAACTTTAGTGGTTGAAGTGTCTATACATGTTGTTTTCGATAATAACCTCCTTCCGAGGAAAGATACTTGTGATGATGATGTAAGAATTCTAGATGACAATGATGGTAAAGGACAATCATCAAAGGTATATGAAGTTCCATCAAAATGAGAACCACAATATCCACCTCTAGAAGCCTTGAAGGACATGTCTTTAGAGGAAAGGGAGGTCGTCTAACCAAAGGGAGTTCAACTATGTCAAAGGTGGTGCGATTTTGGGTGATCCATCCAAAGGGGTAACCACTAAATCCTCTCTTAGAAATACATATAATTATGTTGCATTTATTGTATGCATAGAGCCTAAAACTATCATAGAAGCATTAAATGATGATTATTGGATATTGGCTACGCAAGAAAAGTTAAATCAATTTGAGAGGAGTCAACTTTGGACATTAGTTGATATGTGTAGTAATAAATCTACAATAGATACTAAATGAGTTTTTAGAAAAAACACTAGATGATAGTGGTAACATATTGAGAAACAAGACTATACTTGTTGTTCAAGTTTACACTCAAGAAGAAGGAATTGATTTTGATGAAACCTATGCACCCATAGCTAGAATGGAATCTATTAGTATGTTGCTTGCATTTGCATGTTTTCATGAATTCAAGCGTTTTCAAATAGATGTTAAAAGCGCTTTTCTAAATGGTTTTATAAATGAAGAAGTGTATGTGGAACAACCTTTTGGTTTTGAAAATCCAAAATATTCAAACCATGATTTCAAACTTTCAAAAACTTTATATGGTTTGAAACAAGCTCCTAGAGCTTGCTATGAAAGATTGTAAAATTTTCTAGTTGAAAAATGTTTTGACAAAGGGAAGGTTGATACTACAGTTTTTATTAAAAGAAAAGGCAATGGTATTTTAGTAGTTCAAATTTATGTTGATGATATTATTTTTGGTTCTACTAATTAATCTCTTTGTCAATAATTTGTTATGTTAATGCAAGGTGAGTTCGAAATGAGCATGATGAAAGAACTCTTATTCTTCTTTGGACTCTAAATCAAATAAAGGAATGATGGTATCTTCATCAATCAAGAAAAGTACATCAAGGATGTGCTCAAAAAGTTTGGCTTAGAGAATGAAAATCCTCAAGCCACTCCAATGAGCTCAACTACAAAGCTTGACAAAGATGAATGAGGTAAATATGTTGATCTTAATCTTTTATAGATCTATGATATGATCTTTTCTTTATCTTATTCCAAGTAGATCAGATATCATGTTTAGTGTTTGCTTGTGTGCTAGATTTTAACCTAGTCCTAGAGAATCGCATTTACAAGTCGTTAAGAGAATCTTTAGATACCTTAGAGACAATGCTAGTTTAGGTACCATTCCCATAAAGTGTGATAATACTAGTGTTATTTGTCTCACTAAAAATCCCATCAACCATTCTAGAACCAAGAATATAGAGATAAGACATCATTTCATTAGAGATCATGTCTTAAAAGATGATATAGTTCTGGAGTATGTAGATACCTTGCATCAAATAGCGTATATCTTTACCAAACATTTAGATAAAGAGCGTTTTTGGACTCTTAGGAGAGAGTTAGGGCTTACAAGCCTTTCTTGAACCTTAGAGCGTTTGGTTGTTCTTAAATTGCTTGAATTTGTATGAATTTCATGCTTATGTGATCTTCTCCTCGAATGCATCTATTCATATAGTAAGGGGGTATGTATCTTTAATTGACTATACATGTTGCTCATTCATCATGTTCATGCCTTTCAATTCAAGTAAAATTGAATTTTTGGCTCCTTTACAACCAAAATTGTACATTATGGGCAAACAATACCGATACAGGGGTTACCGTACTGGTACAAGTTTTCAAGGGCAGCGTTTTGGTACTGATATATCAGTACGAGTACGCATAGAGAATCAGTACGGACTATTTCTATATTGGTACGCATTGTTCCACTACATTTATATATTGTACCGGTACGCGTAGGTCTATGCCATTAAATAGGCTTTCCTATTTCAAATCAAACTCAATCTTTTAATCCTTAAAAACCCTAGTTCTTTTCCCTTATAAAAACCCTCTTTTTTTAAAAACTGAAATAAAAGATTATTTTGAAGAACATGGAGTAAACTCATGATTTTTCATTAAATATTCATCAAATCTTTTTTAGGTTTTTGCTTTCAACATCAAACCCAAGCTATATTCAACAAGTTTTGTGCGGATCATCTCCTCATTCATCCATAAGTCAAGGTAAAAACCATTTTCTATATTATTTCGAATTTTTATATACTTGTATAGTTTTTAGGTTGGAATTTTAATATTTTTAGAATGTATAAAACTATTCTTTCAAAGTTTTTACAAAATCTTTTTTAGGCTCGGTAATGGGAACCTTTATATCATAGGAACAATTTGTCTTGAGCTTGTGGAAGATGTGGCTTAGTATATTTCCATATGTAAAAGACTTCAGAAGGGTGGTGTACCGCTTGTTGACGATGTGAACTATCTCGAAATAGATAATTTGTTATAGGTTAGGGTGTTTACCTCCACGGAAGCAATGGAGCCAAATATCATCTACCATACAAATTGTGGACTGCATACCACCGGATGGTCGAAAGAACCAAGTAATAAGAGAGTGAAGGAAACATTCACGAGCTTCAAGAATAGTAATTGAGTCACTATAGGTTTGGGGAAAAAATTCTCATCATCTATACCTATGTTCTCCAATCTATCTCAATTCCTTTTCTACTAACAAAGAACCCACAAAGTTTTCCAGACGTTACTCCAAAGGTGCATTTGTTAGGGTTGAGCTTCAATTGGTATTTTCTCAATCTCAAGAACAACTTCCTCATATTTTGGATGTGCTCTTCCTCGGTATGGGACATAGCGATCATGTCATCTACATACACTTCAACTTCTTTATGCATCATGTCATGAAATAAATTGGTAAGTTACCCTAGCATTCTTTAGTTCGAAAGGCATTACCTTGTAACAGTATGTGTCCCATAAAGTTATGAAGGTCGTCTTGATCATATCTTCCAGACTTATCTTTATCTGATTGTTTCTCGAGAAGCCGTCCATGAAGGAATACCAGGAATGCCCTAACGTATTGTCAACCAGAATATCTATGTGTGGCAAAGGAAAATTATCTTTTGGACTGGCCCTATTCAGGTCTCTATAGTCGACACACATTCGTACATTCCCATCTTTCTTTGGTACATGGACTGTGTTGGCCACCCATTATGGATACTGGGATACCACAAAAAAACCGGCATCAATATGTTTCTATACCTCTTTTTTATCTTTATTACCATTTATGGTCTCAATCTTTGAAGTTTATGTTAAATCGGTTTACATTGAGGTCTAATGGGCAATTTGTGTACCACTATGTCAGTATTCAATCCTGGCATATCTTGATTGGACCAGGCGAAGACGTCTTTGAACTCGCGCAGTAGATCAATTAGTTCCTGCTTCTTTCTGGACGAAAATGACGTCCATATCTTTACTTCTTTTATGGTCTCTTCTGTTCCCATATTGATAATCTCTAACCCTTCCTTATGAGGTAAGATCTGTTTGTCTTCCTTTTCTACCAACCTTAGTAATTCTTTAGGGATTTCACATTCTGTTTCATCCTCAACTTCATTGATTTCCGCTAGACATACTGGTTGTCCAGGTCCTACACAGGATTAGGTTTAGGATCATTCATGCAGTCGATAGTTGAACACTTGCAAAGAAAATAAAAATATATTTTGAAAAGGATGCGATAAGTAAAAAAACATGTCTTCCATTTGTGAATCAGCATGGAACGCATCTTTATTAAAATGATTGTATAACAGCCCTTTACAGATAATCCTCTTATACATGTGGGCAAAGGTATAAGGTGGTCCCAATATTTACTCTCTTTCAATATTGGTTACAAGGGAAATGTCTTCAACTGTCCAATTCTTCAATGTCTCTCCTGGGGCACAGGGATGAATAATTCTAATAAATTCAACGTGTCGAGCACCCTAAAAAATTCCACCAACAAAGAGCCCATCCAGATTGTTGCCGAAGATTTCCTCTTCATGCAGTCTTATCGTTTCTTGATTAACATCCTCAAGTTGCTTTTCAACATTTGTGAATCCACATGATTTGAAGATCTTGGACATGTCAAAAGATGTCACCAGCCGGGAAGAAGTCTCAGTTCCCTGCATGTGGGCTTTCCTCTCTTCTCTCCTCTTTTCAACTCTCTAAGTCGATCTTGCACATTGGGAGTGAATCCCAATCCAAAATGATATTTCTTTATAAGGATGGGCCTTGGTCTCAAACTTCCCTACAAGTGTTTTCCAAGTCATTTGTTTGTCTTTGCACCCCTCCCAAGCGTCTCTCGCACAGTCATTTTGGTGCAGTTTGACAGTCTTGGCCGCGGGAATGGTTTTCCCTCAGTCACAAAGGTGGCATTCACGAATTCCAACACCCTGAAAGAACACTCCAAGGCATTCTCATTTGTATGAATATATGGAAAGTTAGTTGTTATAGAGGCAATGATATCCTCTTTCGCTCCAACACTAATCAATTTCCCTTCTATGACAAACTTGAGCTTCTGGTGCAGAGATGATGGGACTGCTCTTTCCGAGTGGATCCGTGGGTCTTCCGAGCAAGCAATTGTAGGTAGGCTTGATTTCCATTACCACAAAATCTATGTTGTAAATTGTTGGCCATATCAGCAATGATACTCCTATCCTCCCCAGTACGTCCCGTATCGTTCCATCGAAGGCTCTCACGGTATTCTGATATTCCTTTATGTGGGAGTCGTAAATGGCAACCTCTGCAGAGTCGCCATTAGCATGACATTTAGGGCGAACCCATTATTGATTAAGACTCCAAGCAGGATATATCATTTTACAATGTGTAGTAATATTCAAAGCCTTTACTGAGCCCATCCCTCCTTTAGGGATTTCATCGTCGATGAATGTTATGTAGTTGTCGGAAACAATATGATTCACGATCCTGTCTAGTTTATCTACCAAAATATCATTCGGCACAAACGTTTGGTTAAGCACCTTCATCAAAGCATTATGACGCCCCTCAGAACTCAACAGTAACTCCCGAACTGAAATTCTTGCATGCTGCCTCTTTAACTATTCTACTTTATTGTACTCATTATGCTTTAAAAACCTTAGAAATTCCCATGCATGCTTTTCCGTCACCGACTCATTTATTTTCGGAGCGGGGTCTTCTTCAAAAATCCTTTCAAGAACTGCTGGTGCCTTTTCCTTAGCCTTCTCGACCTCTTTCATCGCCTCTGGGGAGGAATAACATCTGCCACTTTGAGTGAAATGGCCTACTTCATTTACTGCCTCCGCTTTTGGCTGCTTATCCTTCTCTGATTCATTCCTTGCTTCATCACCTGGCTTTGTTTCCTCTTATAGTTTCTCCTTCTCTAGTATTGTCACATTGGCTGTCTAATTCCAAGGAATCGCATTTGTACTTTTGAAAGAAAACGACACAGGGGTCGAGATTACTATCATCGGGGCCAATACTGGTTTTTAACTTGCAGCCTTTGGTCTGACATTGTTGGATTTCATGATCACATTCTTGGTGATATTCACAATACATTTAAGCAGGTATTTCCATTTCAACCTTCATGCCGATTTCAATCATATTGGCGTTATATAACTACTCAAACACCCATATCAACAGAGACTGAATTTTTGATACATCAGTTTTTCGCCCCTTTGCCTCATCATATTCCTCTATCATATTTACCCCACGTCCACCAATACTCAAAAGGGGATTTGCTGCAATTATGGGCTCGTCAAACTTCAATATCCTGTTATTAATAAGATTTTGCACTACTTTCTTAAATGCCATGGACGTTTCAATTGAATACCCTGGTATCCCAACATGGAATTCACAATGGGCATCTGCTTTGTACCACGGAGGGTAAGGAGGATGTAGAGGTGTCAAGTGATATAGCCTTACTAGATCTACCTCATGTAACTGAGGGTACAGTTCAGCATATGACATCGGAATGGGTGTGAAATTTATCCTATCATTTCTCGGTCTACGAGAGTCCCTCTTGCTTGAATTCTGTGAGTTTCCCGTTGCAGTTCTATGTGAGGTAATAGTCACGTTGAATGGATTTCCAATTATTTTGTTGTCCATTTTAAGTAAGACCTAATTAGGGCTTTATTAATTAATTAAATAAGTTTTATAAATATTATTAAATTTTGGGCTTTTATGGTAACATTCACATAATTGGACGCTACACATATTAATCCCAAAAGTAACAATATTCCTAACTTTAGTGTAACTAATTAGATTTAATTAGAGAATCTAATCTTAAAAGGGTTTCATTCTACTTTACTAAGTATATTAAATTCTCCTAATTATACATACTATATGGTTATTTATAAGCATGCAACACAAAAATAATTTAAAGCAATTAAATAAATTAAACTACTAATAAACATGGGCTAAATTAAGCTTCCTTTAAAACTTAAGTGCCAAATTACAAGCTAAAAAGGACTAAATTGTGAGAAATACAAAAATATAAAGACTAAATCGTGAAATCTCGAAAGAAGGGCGCAAACCCTTATACCCAACCCGACTGTGGCGCGCGGATCTCGCTTTAAAACGGCGTCGTTCGGTCTCGGCTATAAGAAGCCCGAAACCAAGTTGGCTCGGTCACTTTACATCTCAGCCTTCTCTCTCTAACTCACTTACCACTCGAATTCCATCTAAACACAAATCGATCGGCCGCCACCTTTAACTCCGGCTATCGTGAACCTTTCGGGCGGCCGATGTGTTTCTTTTGGGAAACTTGTGTTTGTTTGGTGTTTGGGACATTAAAAATGGGCCTTTTTAGTATATGTGGGCACACTAAGTTGTATTTTTTTTATTTATGGACTGGTTTTTGGGTTTATTATTTACTTATATTTTTGGTTTTATTTATAGTGAAAATATAGTATATATTTATATATAGGTATACCCGAATGAAATTCGAGTATTACAGCTGCCCCTCTTTGCTCATTGTTGTGGAACATGAATAGGGAAAAGACTGAAATGACACGAATTTTGTCTGAACTTGCCAGTTGCTGTTCTAAGCTGCAAGGTCTTATTCTCACAAAATTTCTCTACTTCCCCCTCTCTAGAAGCTTGAACAAGTCCTTCTCATTTGAAACCTCCCAATCTTCTTGTCAAGGGTAACCGTAGGGTCCAAACTAGCTATTCTCATTAAGGACCTCTATCTTCATTGGGTGAACTCTTCTCATTAGGAATTCTATCTTTGCTGGGTCAACTCTTCACATTAGGAGTTCTATCCTCGCTGCTTGAACTCCTCTCATCAGGAGTTCTATCCTCGCTTGGGATGAACTTTTCACATTAAGAGTTTTGTCTTTGTTGGGCGAACTCTTCTCATTAGGAACTCTGAGGTGAACTTTTCTCATTGAAAGTTCTTCAGTCTTCTTGAAATATTGATCCATCTCTTATTTCTAGAATCATTACACTCATCATTCTTGCAAAATGCTTATCCACCTCTTTGTAAAGGTGTTGAACAAGCAAGCTATTCTTATTTGGATCTATGGATTCTTTTCTTGGCAAACTCTTCTTGTTAGGAGCTCACCGTTCAACAGATCTCTTGTTACTTTTTCTACTGATCTCTCCCTTTCTAGACTCTTAAATTGTATGACTTTTGACCAATTAAACTACAAATCCTCTTCATTTGAGCTTAGAGTCGATCATCTCGTTTTCCATTCTCTCTCTTTTTAACTGGTAACCCAAGAGGTTAATATCTTTGCTGGGATTTGCCTCTTCAAACGGATTGCTAAGATACACTTCTTCAAACATGTTAAAATATTTACCGATATTCGTGTCTATAAAAGAAATGTCTCCGCCTCTGCAAACGAAGTGTGTTGAGATCTGTCTCTGTAAATGGTATGTCTTTAAGGTACGCCTCTCTAAAAGGTTTTTCTTGATGGTTGTCTCTATAAACAGAATGTCTTGAAATCTGTCTTTGTAAATGAAATGTCTTTGAAATCCGCCTCTATAAACATAATGTCTTTGAAATTCATCTCTGTAAATGGTATGTCTTGAGATCTGTCTCTACAAACGATATATTTCCGACTCTGTAAACAGAATGACTTTGGATTTGTCTCTAGGAAAAAAATTGAAACCTGCAAAAAAGAAATATCATCAATTAATAAGAATTCAAATTGGAGTAGTAAGAAACATACTCAAAACCCATCTTGGAGCACTGAGATCTTTAGAGTCACTGCTTCCTGTCAAAGGCATCACCATTTTTCAATCTAAAACTCATATCAAGTATCTTGTTTCTTTCTATACAAGTCTGTCTCTTTCTATTGTATGTGACCTGCACAAGCCAAATCCATCATTATATCTCTAACATTAATTATAGAGCAAATTTGCAACTTGAGTGAGTCATTAAGGAACTTTAAGTGCTTCAGCGGGAAACTTTGAAATTTTTGATCAATTAAATTGTGCATCTTTCTTATTCGATCCTAAGGTTGATCTCTCTCGTGCTTCCCTCCTGGCGGCATGCACCATTTTGTTTTTCTTTCTCTTATGTTCCTTCTTTTTTCCTGTTTTAAACTGAGGTCCCAGAAGATTAATATCTTTGTCAATACCATGCCCCAAGCGTCCAACTATCTTACTGTGACGTCATCCAAAAATTCTCATCATTTCTGGAAGTATAAGTCTAAAGGGATTAACATCATGCCCGAAGAGCTTACTGATGACCCGGAGGCTTTAAAATTGCATTGCACTATCTATCTTGTGCAAAAAATCGCAACACTCCCGAAGGTGATGGCCCGAAGGACTTATTGTCACGCCTGAAGGACTTATTTATGACCCGAAGGATTTAGATTTTTAATGCGCTTCCTTTCTTGTGCAAACAACCACATCACTCCTGAAGGTGATGGCCCGAAGGACTTACTGATAACCCGAAGGATTTAACATCATGCCCGAAGGACTTATTGATGACATGAAGGATTTAGATTTGTAATGCACTTCATTTCCTGTGCAAACAACCACATCACTCACGAATTCAATGGCCCGAAGGACTTAACATCATGCTCGAAGGACTTACTGATGACCAAAATGATTTAACATCATACCCGAAGGATTTAGGATTGTAATGCACTATATGTCTTGTACATACAATCAGAAAATCTTCTTGAAATCCGTCTATTCAAACGAACGGGTAAACTTTGTTAAAATCCGCCGCTTCAAACGGATTGAAAACTTTGTTGAGATCTGTTTCTTCAAACGAGTTGAAATCTTTGTTGTCATCCGCCTCTTCAAATGGCTTGAAATCTTTACTGAGATCTGTATCTTCAAACGAATTGAAATCTTTGTTGTCATTCGCCTCTTCAAACGAATTAGAATCTTTGATACGATCTACTTTCCATTTTCGACATCGTAGATTGAAATCTCGTTCATTCTTGGTAAATTATTGTCAAAATGTACAAAAATGGGTTGAATGTATGAGTTAGAATGCTCCTATTTTATGGATGTCTCACTTATGATGCATGAAATGCGTCAACCGATGACCACTTGGACATGCTCTAATTCTCTTTGCCTCTTCTTTGAGCTTTCTACTTCTACTACAACGGTAGTTCATCTCTTTAGACTGATCTTCTCAAATCCGTCTTAGCTTGATCTTCTTGAGTTTCATCTGCAACTCCTATTATTTTCTTATTTTGACAAACTTTGCCCCAGAATTTCGTTCTTAAGCTCTTTTTCTTTCTTCTTATTTCTTTAAATTGTTTTCATTAGATTTTGATCATCTTGACCTTCTTGAGATTTGTCTAAAGCTCTTACAAACTTCAGGCTCTGGCAAATTTGCCCAAGAATTTTATTGTTGGGCTAATTTTCTTCTGGAGCAAATTTTGACTTCTTTAGTGATTGAATCCTTTCAAGCTCTGCATTCTCTCTTATCTATTCTAACTCAAACTCTCATACCCCAAAAATCTTATCTTCAGAGTCAATGATGCCCCTGACCTCTTTATTTCCTATCTCATCATGTAGATTTTACCCCCTTTCTTTCGTCATTTAGGGCGAACATATGCCTTAAGTCCCTGAACTTTTTTAGTCGCTAAACTTTCTTTAGGTCCCAAAACTTTCTTTAAATTCATTCAGTAAACTTCATCAAAATCCAAGGTAGAAACACACTTTAGATCCTATATTTTTCTGATATATGCATTCTTGTCATTGTCCTCACTACGACCCCTGATGAGTGATTCCTCTTTTTGACCAGAAAACTATCGAACATATGAGCGTCCCATACTCAGCCATATCTTTACCACATGAAGATGACCATTTGCATCCATAATCTTGCATGCTGAACTTTATTTCTGAAACAATACAAGGATATCTTTTATTTTTTGAAAAATAAGTCAGCCCGCTGATCGTCATTTCAATAAAAGGTGCCTCATTAGGCTTGGAAAATCAGGATCTTAATAAAGAAAGAAAACAGAATAGGATGCCTTGGATATCAGGTGCAAGAGTGTCATAGATTCAACCCTCTCAGGATTAGCATAACTTGTGAATGTTGTGGCGAGTCAGGAAATTTTTCCAAATCACTCGGTTCACACCCTATGTTTACCGTGTTGCTCGATCCAGTTAGAAAGTTGCACCTTTTTCGTTCTCATCATCCTTTTCCATTCATATATGTGTTCAAGTTTTTCAGGCTTGTTTAACAAGTAAAGTGTAGAAATATCATTCTAAGAATAAACTTCCACAGGTGCATGTGTGTGTTTTTGCCTGTTATTAGCTATTATTATATATTATAATTACACATGTCTTCAAAGATACATCTCTGACGCTTGGTATTAGACATGTGGAGCATAGCTCCTTATTAGATTTGTCGACATCCCTCACAACTCCATCAAGATGTTCTGAGACTTATTTATTCAATAGTTCATTACCTCACTCATTCGCTTTCATTTTTACTCTTATTTTTCTTCTCTTTTTCCTTTTTTTCTTTCTTTTCTTTTCCTTTATTTATTCTTTTTTCTTCTTCTCTTTTCATTTCTTTTTCTTTTCCTTTTTTCCACTCATTTTCTTCTCTTTTGCTTTCTCACTCTTATTGTGTTTTTTTAAGGTACAGAAGACTACACTTAGAACTTCAATTTCAAGCAACTCTACTTGGTTAAAATTGCCTAGTCCACTTCACTTTTTATGAATTTCAAGGATTTGTCGTCGAACTTCATCAAAGGTGTAACAATCTAACCTTCTCTTGCTTTGTTGACTAGAGTAGTCTGAAAAATAAATTTCACTTCATCGTTTTCACAACATCCAAACGACCTTTGCACCAGAACCAATGTCACATCTTGCAATTGGCATCTAGGGGCTTAAAAGGGTAAGAGAGAATATAAATATATTGATTGATTAAAACATCCTTTTATTTAAATGAAACCAACAAACATGATATATGCCCCTAGAAAATGATCTCTACTACTTCCGCGCCATAAGTAGCAAAATTATTCCCTTGTACCACTTCAGAAGCAATCCTTGCACAAACATGAGTAAGATACGCACCTCAGAACTCTAGACAGCCTTGGAAGCATTCATCCTGATTCTCAGATTCTTCGGTTGGTATAACAGCTTGCTCTATTCCTCTTGTCTCCCATTTCTAAACTAGTTCATGTGGCAGGACTCTATTACTGGCTAGTTTCTTGATCTCTTCTATTAAAGGCCTACACCTCTTAGTATTGCGTCCTGATGCCCCAATGTGAAAGTCACAAACACTATTTGGATCATAGCTATGAGCAGATGGCTTTGGCACTACCTTCTTTGGCCTAGGAGTGACATATTGTCCTTCAATGAGGTGAGAAAATAAATATGAAATAGATACTCCAAATATCTACAGGTTTGCACTTGCTTGAGGAATTTTTGGTGGTTGTTCTAATGAATTAGCTGACCTCTTTCTCTTACGTCTCTGAGAACTTTGAACCTTACATTTATTCATTTCTTTCTCTGGTTCCATTTCCTGATCAACACGATCTTTAAACCTTGTTTCAATTTTCCCTTATTGAATCCCCTCTTCTATTGCTTCACCAATCACCATGAGATCCTTAAAATTATCCATTACATTCACAAGCATTCTCTCAAAGAAAGAGGATGGAAGAGTTTCATGAAACATGAGAGATATTTCTTCCTCTGTCATAAGAGGTTGTACCTGGGCTGCTATTCCTTGCCATCTAAATGCGTAATATTTAAAACTCTCACCGACCTTCGTACTCACATTTTGTAGATGCTGGCGATCAGGGGCTAAGTCTATAACATACTTATAATGCCCTAAAAATGCTCTGGCCAGATCAGCCCACGATCAAATATGTTCTCGACTCAATCTGTTGTACCACACTACAACAGGTCCAACCAAGCTATCATGAAAATAGTGGATCAACAATTTATAATCATCTAAATGTCCTTCCATTTTTCTACAAAATATTGCCAAATGGATTTTAGGACAACTTATACCGTCATACTTCTTAAAACTGAGGACCTTGAACTCAGGTGGAATGACTAGGTTAGGGACTAAGTAGAATTCCTTTGCATCAAATCTAGGATCACCAACGCCTTTTCCTATCTCGATCTTTTCCTTAGGTCTTGTATATCTATCATTCAACTGCTCAAGTCTTGATCTGGAGATGATAGGCTTTGCAAAACCTCTCTTAGTATTCGAGTTAGGTGCCCCAGGATAAAGTGTTAAACATTGTTTAAAAGTACGATTCTTTGCATTCTACCGATGCTCGATCATTCGACCTTATGACCTTTCCTGAGCTTGTTTAGTTTCTTCCATGGCTTTATCCATGATAACAAATTTCCAAACTTTAATTGATTCTCGAATTGTTGCCATTTAAATCCTGATCGCTTCAGATAATGAATGTGAATGCAACACTATTGAATAATGATGTTATGTTGATAAATATGCAATGCATGATTGCAGGAAGTATTGATTCTAAAAGTGATTATCATAGAACAACTCTCGTTGAAATAAAAGGATTCAATACATTTGATATTAGATTATACAAATATTGGTAAGCTCTAACTCCAAACTTTCTAACTTTCTCTAAGAGCCAAATCAACTTCCCTCCATGATTCAATGTTGGTTCAATGTTCTGACTCAGTGGCATTGCTACATATGCTAAGTCTACCACTTGTTGAGTCACTTCTCGTGCTTTGGGTAACAACATTTTTCATGTCAGTGTCCCTTTCTTGTATCTTCATTCTCGATCTCTGAAATTGGACATGCCGCTTCTCCTCACTTTCTTGCAGACTTCCTTAATGTCCTCCGTAAGATCCTTGTACTTTAGTGTGAGACTGAGGTACTCATCTACATTTGTCTTTAGTGTTACATTTTCAGCCTGACTGATCTTCAGCTTAATAGCAGTATCCTCGTACATTTGCATGTACATTTTCATCATTTCGCGTTTAGCTTCGCTAACTTTTAACTCATCTATAACGGCGTTGCGTTGTATTTCCATTGCCTGCAGATCACACAACAACATGTTGACTCGATTCTCATTTGCCTTACAGTTCCTTTTCCAATACTCTGCTTCACGCATCAGTTCTTTAATTATTTTCTTTGATTGTTCCACGATCACACCCAAACCAACATTCTTGAGCATCGAACAAATCTCTTGATAATCGAATTGCAGACTTTTGTACTCTTCATCCAAATCCTCCCCCTCCTGCCTTAGATTCCTTATTTTAACCTCATATTCGATCTAACGTACTTTCAGAGGCATTTGATCTCGTGTCTCCCACACAGTCATTGAATTAGGACAATTTTCTGTCTTGAATTTCCATTTACCGTGCTCCAAAAGAACTTGAACCCGACACTTGAAGGCGATGCAATTTCAATAGAATGTCCCTAGGTTCCATCATGATATTCAGAGTGAGCCTTGGTGTCATAATATTTCGGATACAGAGGTTGCAAATGTGTGACAAATTTTAGGGTCACCAATCAAGATTTCAGCAACTAAGGATATAGTTCTTTGTATGACATAAGGATTGGATCAAAATGAAACTTGTAATCTCTTATCTTTTGGCAATATGCTGAAGGGGTACTGAAGTTCGAACCTTGTCCTGGGCACTGATGTAACCCCCTTAGCCCGGTCTAGACGGTTGACCCGAACTACGAAGATTACACGGGGAAAACCAAAGTCAACCCGAAAGTCAACCTTGATTAACGACCCTTTTTTTTTTAGTCTTATCTAGATGCACATTAACCCTAGTTGTGATCACACAAACATCATACTAAAAGATCACAAACGTCAGAGATCAAACAGGGACCCAATTGAACAATTTACAACTTTAGGGACCAAATTGTAAATTCTGACAAATTAAGGGATTTATCCCAAATTAAAGTTACCATCTTGAAATTAGTCAGGTTTCATGCTTCTCTGTGAAATTTCAGCTCAAAAGGACATCCACAACTCATGCAATTGATCCAACATGATTCGGGACTAAAACGTAAACAAAGCAAAACATATAAAGATACTTTTAACTGAATTTAACGGTCATGTATCGATACACCTGATGTCGTATCGATACGCGGGGAAGGCAGTAACCAAACTCGAGCAACGGTATCGATACGATATCCCCTGTACCGATACGACATTCAAACTTTACCCAGATGAGTATCGATACCCCCACAACCGTACCGATACGCCTGGGCAGAAAAGAGCATATTTGGCTCAGGCGTATCGATACGCGAGCCCGAGTACCGATACCCCTGTCTGAAAACTACTTGAAATTCATACCATTCATGCTTCAAACCTCAGATTAACATCACCAAATCATACCACATAGATATACAACATGCAGGGATCATAAATGCATCAACAATTTAACTCATAACCATCACACATGAAAAGCCCCAATTTAAATGACATGCTTCCTACATAAGCTACCTTTCATGCATAAACCTTCATAGCCAAGCATATAAGAGATCAATCCAAAAACCAACAACCACAGCAACATCTAACATACTTAGGGAGTCTTAAACACCTCCCAAAACATATACATTGGTCCCCCATTGTCAAAAACATACAAAAGCTAAAACACTTATAAAACCTTCATACATTGAGCTTTACTTGTACTTGTTTGTTTGCCTCCTCTTGCTGCCCTTAATGCACTCTAATGCTCTGCATTATTGAATCAAGAAAACGAGAGAGCGTAAGCCAAAGCTTAGTGAGGAGTGCTCTTTACAACCATTCAATAATGCATTTTAAACCATTTGTAAATCATGCTTGTAAACAACCTTTTCACATGCCCAAAGCATACTTAAAATCAAGCAATAACATGCTTCCACATTTCATTTAAACTAGCATCTCATGCCTCAACATAAACATCAAATCATGCATCTCATGCATCTCATGTACAAAACATGTCATATTGGCTCAAGTGATACATTTCATTTAGAAATCAAGTTCAATAACTTTTCCCAAGGACTTTTAAACACCTTGGACCCCAAGGACTTTTAAACACCTTGGCCATGGACTTTTAAACACCATGAATGGACCACACAAGGACTTTTAACCACCTTTGTGTCCGTAGCTTGAAATACCCCAAGGACTTTTAAACACCTTGGCCCCAAGGACTTTTAAACACCTTGGCCCCATGGACTTTTAACCACCATGGAAAGGAGCACCTAAGGACTTTTAACCACCTTAGAGTCCGCAACAAGATTCATCCAAGGACTTTTAACCACCTTGATGATCTTAGATAACAAGGCTCACTCAAGGACTTTTAACCACCTTAGTGACCTTCACTTTTACAAACCATCACTTGCCAATATACACTTTATACATCATGTAATCCACTGTTTAAAAGCATTTAAACCAAGCCATTTCATCATGCATTTCAAAGCATTAAATCATCATTTAACAATGCATAAAAAACAAGGCACTCTTACCTAGAGACACCTTCAACACATGGCTTAAATCATCAGCATAAATCATGCTAAAACATCAGCAATTAACATGCTAAAACATGCTTCCAAAACAGTAGCAAATCATGCAAAATCATCATTTCACATTTCAACAAAACATGGCCACCACTTAAAGAGAGTAATCCGAAAACTTACACTTGAGCTTAGCAAAGTTGTTTAGACTTATACTAAGCTCCCAAAACCTTCAACCTTTGGTTTAAAAGCTGAAAAATCCAATTTCACTCACCGATTACCAAACAAGCCTAGCCAACAAGCTTTCCAAGCTTCCGAAACCTTCCGAAAACACTTCCAAAACTCAAGGATCAACCTCCCCTGTTTCAAGCACATAAAAACAGAACATTAATGCATCCTTATGCATTAAAACACCAGCAACATCAACACAACTCGCTGCTCATCACAAATCTAACAATTTGGCTACCAAACACAACCGAAATCATCTCCAAACACTTCCAAAACTTAACCCAGCCAAGATCCATCACTTCTAACCATTATTATACATCACAAACATGCAAAAAGATCACAACCATGTCCTTATACCTCCAGGTATAACAGATCACCAAAAACACTCCAAAAACAACCAAAAACTCAAGCCAAACTTAAGAAATTCAACCTATCCGGGATTGCATTGATTAAACCTCAACTTCTAATCATTTTAGCATTCATTTAACATCATTTTAACACTTCAAAACCCTGCTTAAACAGATCACACGAAATTTTCACCAAAATCACCAAATCTTGCATTTTAGCCAAAAATCAAGATCTCAATTGAAAAGCCTTTAATAAAACATGAATCAAGGATTGAGAACTTAGGAATTTCAGTAAAGAACTGATAGTTTAGAGGAGAAGGACGTTCTTACCTCCAAACTTGAATTTCTCCCTTTTAGAGCCAAAATGCTTGATGAAACAATTTGCAAATTGAGAGGTTTTGATGATGAGATGATTAGGAATCCAATGAGAGTTGAAATGAGAGATGTAGATGTCAAAATCAGAGAAAGAAATCTGAGGAAATCTTGTTTGGGTAGAGAGAAAATGAGAGAAAAGAGAATTTGAGAGAAAATAGAAAAATTAGTTAAGATTTGGTCAAAATGATTTCCCTCTCTTTCTTAATCTTTAAAATCAGATTTTAGACTTAAAATATCTTAGAAAAATCTGGAGAAATCCTTTTTGGAATAATAGCTCCTTAAAGATTCAAAGTTTCAATCCTTTATAAAACTGTCCCGCAACTTTCAAAAATTACATTTTGGTCACTAGCCAAAATGTCAACCTTCCAAACCTCATTTTCCAAAATTGATTTCACAGTTCACTTTTATATATTAAAAGATGATTTTAGAATATTTTTCCATATTTTTAATGCAACCCGAACTAGGTTTTCCTAAATTCCCTCTTATATATTCGATCAGCACTTTGACTAAACCGGTCAACGCCAAAACTTCTGAGCCCAAAACCGGGGCGTTACAACTCTCCCCCCCTTAAGAAATTTCGTCCTCGAAATTTACCTGAAGGAAAGAGATAAGGAAACTGCTTCAGCATATCCTCCTTCCGCTCCCACGTGGCTTCCTCAACACCGCGATGCTTCCACAACACCTTCACCAACTCAATGGTCTTGCCACGAAGAACCTTGCTATCTGAATCCAGAATCTTCACCGGTTCCTCATCATAGGTCAAATCCGGATTCAATTCCACCTCCTCCACAGGCAACACATGCGAAGGATCAGATCGATACCTCCGGAGCATAGAAACATGGAACACATCATGAATCTTCTCCAGCTCCTGAGGTAACCTCAACCGATACGCAACAGGACCAACACGCTCAACAACCTCATATGGTCCAA
Source organism: Hibiscus tridactylites (assembly GCA_958450335.1). NCBI lineage: Eukaryota > Viridiplantae > Streptophyta > Magnoliopsida > Malvales > Malvaceae > Hibiscus > Hibiscus tridactylites. The sequence goes on from OY288265.1 coordinate 62,517,271, forward strand.
TGTATCTAGGGCTCAGCTTACCCTTCCGCCCAAACCTCATCACCTTCTTCCAAGGCGAAACCTTCAAGAACACGCGATCACCCACCGCAAACTCTATCTCCTTACGCTTCAAATCCGCGTAAGACTTCTGCCGATCAGAAGCAGCCTTCAACCGCTCGCAAATGAGCTTCACCCTCTCGGTGGTACCTTTCAACAAAGCAGGCATCGAAACCAACTTTTGACCAGTTTCAGCCCAACACAGAGGAGTCCTACACTTCCTCCCATACAGAGCCTCATAAGGTGCCATCTGTATACTTGCCTGAAAACTGTTGTTGTAAGCGAACTCAACCAAAGGCAGATGCTTCTCCCAAGAACCTTGGAACTCTATCACGCAACATCTCAACATATCCTCCAAAATCTGAATAACTCGCTCAAACTGGCCATCCGACTGAGGATGATAGGATGTACTGAAATGCAACCTTGTACCCAAAGCTTGATGCAAACACTGCCAAAAACGCGATGTGAACCTCGGATCCCTATCCGACACGATCGACTTAGGCACACCATGCAACCTCACAACCTCAGCAACGTACAGCTTTGCCAGCTTATCCAAAGAAAACGTAGTATGCACAGGCAAGAAATGTGCACACTTCGTCAGGCGATCCACAATCACCCAAACAGAATTCTTCTTCGACGGAGACAAAGGCAAACCAGATACAAAATCCATGGTAACCCTCTCCCACTTCCATTCAGGGATTTTCAACGGTTGCAACAGACCAGAAGGAACCTGATGTTCAGCCTTAACTCGCTGACACACCAAACACTTGCTCACGAACTCTGCCACATCCTTCTTCAAGCCCACCCAATAGTACTCATCACGAAGATCGCGATACATCTTTGTACTACCAGGATGCATAGCAAAAGGACTACTATGACCTTCAGCTAGAATAGCATGCCTCAACTCAGCATCTGCAGGCACTACTATCCGACTACCAAAACACAACACCCCATCCTCATTAAAACAGAAATCCGAAGGTCTACCCTCCGCGATATCCTGAACATGAGACACCAAGGAATCATCCAACAACTGCTTATCCTTGATCAACTGAACCAACGAAGGTTTCACTTGCAACTCAGCAACAAGACCACCATCCTGCGATATACTCAAGCTAGCAAACATAGCTCTCAGCTCAACAGCTACCTTCCTACTCAAGGCATCCGCAACAACATTGGCCTTTCCAGGATGATACTCTATCGTCAGATCATAATCCTTGAGCAACTCCAACCAACGTCGCTGCCTGAGATTCAACTCCTTTTGAGACATCAGATACCTCAAACTCTTGTGATCCGTGTACACAGTACACTTCTCACCATACAAATAATGCCTCCAGATCTTCAGAGCAAAAACCACTGCAGCCAGCTCAATATCATGCGTAGGATAATTGCGCTCATGCACCTTCAACTGCCGCGACGCATAAGCCACAACCTTACCCTCTTGCATCAGCACACACCCCAAACCAACATAGGATGCATCACTGTAGACTACAAACTCTTTCCCTGATTCAGGCTGGATCAAGATAGGAGCTTGCGTCAAAGCCAACTTCAACTTCTCAAAAGCTTGCTGTCTCGCTTCTGTCCACTCATACTTAACATCTTTCTGCAGCAACTTCGTCAAAGGAGCAGCAATCTTGGAAAAACCATCCACAAACCTTCGGTAGTATCCTGCCAAACCAAGGAAACTACGAACCTCCTGAACAGACTTAGGAACTTTCCAGTTCATCACCGCTTCAATCTTCTGAGGATCAACACGAATCCCCTCAGCTGAGACCACATGACCAAGAAAAACAACCTCTCTAAGCCAAAACTCACACTTGCTCAACTTAGCATAAAGCTGATTCTCCAACAAAGCTTGCAACACCACCCTCAAATGCTCTTCGTGCTCTTCCTCAGTACGCGAGTACACAAGGATATCATCAATGAACACCACGACAAACTTGTCCAGGTATTCATGAAAAACACGATTCATCATGTCCATGAAAGCAGCAGGAGCATTTGTCAAACCAAACGGCATCACAAGGAACTCATAATGCCCATACCTTGTCCTGAAAGCGGTCTTAGGCACATCCACATCCTTCACCTTCAATTGATAATACCCTGACCTCAAGTCAATCTTAGAGAACACAGCAGCTCCCCGAAATTGATCAAAAAGATCATCAATCCTCGGCAAAGGATACCGATTCTTGATAGTCAACTTGTTCAGCTGACGGTAATCAATGCACATCCTCATCGTGCCATCTTTCTTCTTCACAAACAAGACAGGAGCACCCCAAGGCGAAACACTCGGCCGGATGAAACCACGATCAAGCAACTCTTGCAACTGCGTCTTCAGCTCCTTCAGCTCCTTAGGTGCCATTCTATAGGGAGTAATGGACACATGAGTGGTATTCTCATATAGCTCAATACCAAACTCCACCTCGCGATTAGGAGGTAAACCAGGCAACTCCTCAGGAAAAACATCAGGAAACTCCTTCACAACCCTGATATCCTGCACCCTCAGCTCCTTCGAACCAGGATTCATCACAAAAGCCAGAAAAGCTTCACAACCTTGCCTCAGCATCCTCCTCGCCTCCAAGGTAGAAACAACATTGGCAAGAAACTTCACATTCTCGCCAACCACCACCACTTCATAATCATCAGCAAGCCTAAGCGAAACCCGCTTATTCTCACAATCCACAACAGCACGATGCTCAGCAAGCCAATCCATACCAAGGATCACATCAAAACCATAAAAGGGCAACTCCATAAGATCAACAAGAAAGACATGCTCTTGAGCAACCAAAGGACACCTTTTATAAAGCTTACGAGTCACAACAGTTTCACCAAAAGAACTAGTGACTCTAACACCAACATCCAAAGACTCAACAGGCAAACCAAGCAACTCAGCATGCTCACGAAGAATGTATGAATGCGTAGATCCAGAATCAATCAAAGAAAGCAATGACAAGGATTGCAAAGTAAAGGTACCTGCAATCACATCTGCATCATTCCTTCCTTCGCGCTGAGCATACACCCTCGCTTGGCCTCCACCCTCAGGTTGAATAGCCACAACATGAGCTACACCGCGCCCACCTTCCTCTCGCCTCTGAAAATTACCACGGCCGCGCCCACGGCCTCTCTGCGATGCTGCAACAACAGGAGCACGCTCTTGACCACCAGCCATCCTCGGACAATCACGTCTCAGATGATCAGCTGAACCACAACTCCAGCACTCATAACCAGCTGCTATCACAGGAGCTTGCACCTCCCTCCCAGCACGAGAACAGTCACGCTTCAAGTGACCACGGGAACCACAAATCCAACAAGCACTAGGGTCAGCTCTAGCATTGCCACCCCTAGCAGGTGCACCTCCACCTCTCTTAGACGAGGACTGAAACCTCTGATCACGCCCTCTCTTGTTCCGTCCACCGGAACTATACTCAGCAGCTCTCTTACCAGAACTAGCTCCAGCACCCTTAGCAGACAAACTCAGGTTCATCTCAATGTCCTTCGATCGACTAACCAACACATCGAAATCATTGTACTCAGCAGCTAACATATAAGTCTTAACCTCCGTCACCAAACCATAACGGAACCTTTCGCACCTTTCGCGCTCATCAGGTACCAACTCCGGTGCATACTGGCTAAGACGTACAAACTGTACCTCATACTCAGCCACACTCATGTTCCCTTGGGTCAGAGACATGAATTCACGCTTCTTTTCATCCAGATATCTAACTCCCAGATATCTCCTCTTGAACGCATGCTGAAAGAACGTCCAAGTAACATCAGCATCAGCCATCCCAGAGATTGTGGTCGTCCACCACGTATAAGCATCACCTTGCAGCAGTGACACCACACATCCCAGCTTCTGCACATCAGTGCAACTCATTTGTCCCAAGACACGCTTGGTACTCTCCAACCACGCTTCAGATCTCTCAGCTGACATACCTCTAAACTCAGTCCCACCAAGACTGCGCAAACGTTCCAAGGGTAGTCTAGCACCAGCATCTCCCTGATGCCCAGCTCCTTGAGCCCCAGCTACTGCTGCTCGAAACGCACCCGCAATAGCTTGTACAAACACAGACATGTCAGGTATCGCTTGCCCCTGACCAGCTTCAGGTCCTGCAGCTCCAACACCAGCTGCCTCAGCTCCAACTCCAGCTCTTTCCCTCTCCGCACCACCACCACCAAGTGGAGGAGGAGGTATCACAGCACTACCAGTGTGCTCATCATTCACATTCCCTTCCGGGGTCGTAGCTCTCGCGCTACTCCTTAACTCTCTATGTGGTGCCATACTTTACCATGCATAACAATACAAAATAAACAAGTCAGGACCAGCAAGGTAAGCAAATTCCAAGTATTCAAGCTCAATTTCTTTCAAAAACAACATCATCCCTTTAGCTTTTGTTTGGCAATGGGTACCCTCATCATGCATCATCACAACATGCATCACATACACATCATCATATCATATCACTGAACATGCTTTCACTCAACAAGCATACCAACCAACCCATGCTTCAATCATGCATACACACATTCCCAATTACTCGAGAACACAGCTCTGATACCACCAAATGTAACCCCCTTAGCCCGGTCTAGACGGTTGACCCGAACTACGAAGATTACACGGGGAAAACCAAAGTCAACCCGAAAGTCAACCTTGATTAACGACCCTTTTTTTTTTAGTCTTATCTAGATGCACATTAACCCTAGTTGTGATCACACAAACATCATACTAAAAGATCACAAACGTCAGAGATCAAACAGGGACCCAATTGAACAATTTACAACTTTAGGGACCAAATTGTAAATTCTGACAAATTAAGGGATTTATCCCAAATTAAAGTTACCATCTTGAAATTAGTCAGGTTTCATGCTTCTCTGTGAAATTTCAGCTCAAAAGGACATCCACAGCTCATGCAATTGATCCAACATGATTCGGGACTAAAACGTAAACAAAGCAAAACATATAAAGATACTTTTAACTGAATTTAACGGTCAGGTATCGATACACCTGATGTCGTATCGATACGCGGGGAAGGCAGTAACCAAACTCGAGCAACGGTATCGATACGATATTCCCTGTACCGATACGGCATTCAAACTTTACCCAGATGAGTATCGATACCCCCACAACCGTACCGATACGCCTGGGCAGAAAAGAGCATATTTGGCTCAGGCGTATCGATACGCGAGCCCGAGTACCGATACCCCTGTCTGAAAACTACTTGAAATTCATACCATTCATGCTTCAAACCTCAGATTAACATCACCAAATCATACCACATAGATATACAACATGCAGGGATCATAAATGCATCAACAATTTAACTCATAACCATCACACATGAAAAGCCCCAATTTAAATGACATGCTTCCTACATAAGCTACCTTTCATGCATAAACCTTCATAGCCAAGCATATAAGAGATCAATCCAAAAACCAACAACCACAGCAACATCTAACATACTTAGGGAGTCTTAAACACCTCCCAAAACATATACATTGGTCCCCCATTGTCAAAAACATACAAAAGCTAAAACACTTATAAAACCTTCATACATTGAGCTTTACTTGTACTTGTTTGTTTGCCTCCTCTTGCTGCCCTTAATGCACTCTAATGCTCTGCATTATTGAATCAAGAAAACGAGAGAGCGTAAGCCAAAGCTTAGTGAGGAGTGCTCTTTACAACCATTCAATAATGCATTTTAAACCATTTGTAAATCATGCTTGTAAACAACCTTTTCACATGCCCAAAGCATACTTAAAATCAAGCAATAACATGCTTCCACATTTCATTTAAACTAGCATCTCATGCCTCAACATAAACATCAAATCATGCATCTCATGCATCTCATGTACAAAACATGTCATATTGGCTCAAGTGATACATTTCATTTAGAAATCAAGTTCAATAACTTTTCCCAAGGACTTTTAAACACCTTGGACCCCAAGGACTTTTAAACACCTTGGCCATGGACTTTTAAACACCATGAATGGACCACACAAGGACTTTTAACCACCTTTGTGTCCGTAGCTTGAAATACCCCAAGGACTTTTAAACACCTTGGCCCCAAGGACTTTTAAACACCTTGGCCCCATGGACTTTTAACCACCATGGAAAGGAGCACCTAAGGACTTTTAACCACCTTAGAGTCCGCAACAAGATTCATCCAAGGACTTTTAACCACCTTGATGATCTTAGATAACAAGGCTCACTCAAGGACTTTTAACCACCTTAGTGACCTTCACTTTTACAAACCATCACTTGCCAATATACACTTTATACATCATGTAATCCACTGTTTAAAAGCATTTAAACCAAGCCATTTCATCATGCATTTCAAAGCATTAAATCATCATTTAACAATGCATAAAAAACAAGGCACTCTTACCTAGAGACACCTTCAACACATGGCTTAAATCATCAGCATAAATCATGCTAAAACATCAGCAATTAACATGCTAAAACATGCTTCCAAAACAGTAGCAAATCATGCAAAATCATCATTTCACATTTCAACAAAACATGGCCACCACTTAAAGAGAGTAATCCGAAAACTTACACTTGAGCTTAGCAAAGTTGTTTAGACTTATACTAAGCTCCCAAAACCTTCAACCTTTGGTTTAAAAGCTGAAAAATCCAATTTCACTCACCGATTACCAAACAAGCCTAGCCAACAAGCTTTCCAAGCTTCCGAAACCTTCCGAAAACACTTCCAAAACTCAAGGATCAACCTCCCCTGTTTCAAGCACATAAAAACAGAACATTAATGCATCCTTATGCATTAAAACACCAGCAACATCAACACAACTCGCTGCTCATCACAAATCTAACAATTTGGCTACCAAACACAACCGAAATCATCTCCAAACACTTCCAAAACTTAACCCAGCCAAGATCCATCACTTCTAACCATTATTATACATCACAAACATGCAAAAAGATCACAACCATGTCCTTATACCTCCAGGTATAACAGATCACCAAAAACACTCCAAAAACAACCAAAAACTCAAGCCAAACTTAAGAAATTCAACCTATCCGGGATTGCATTGATTAAACCTCAACTTCTAATCATTTTAGCATTCATTTAACATCATTTTAACACTTCAAAACCCTGCTTAAACAGATCACACGAAATTTTCACCAAAATCACCAAATCTTGCATTTTAGCCAAAAATCAAGATCTCAATTGAAAAGCCTTTAATAAAACATGAATCAAGGATTGAGAACTTAGGAATTTCAGTAAAGAACTGATAGTTTAGAGGAGAAGGACGTTCTTACCTCCAAACTTGAATTTCTCCCTTTTAGAGCCAAAATGCTTGATGAAACAATTTGCAAATTGAGAGGTTTTGATGATGAGATGATTAGGAATCCAATGAGAGTTGAAATGAGAGATGTAGATGTCAAAATCAGAGAAAGAAATCTGAGGAAATCTTGTTTGGGTAGAGAGAAAATGAGAGAAAAGAGAATTTGAGAGAAAATAGAAAAATTAGTTAAGATTTGGTCAAAATGATTTCCCTCTCTTTCTTAATCTTTAAAATCAGATTTTAGACTTAAAATATCTTAGAAAAATCTGGAGAAATCCTTTTTGGAATAATAGCTCCTTAAAGATTCAAAGTTTCAATCCTTTATAAAACTGTCCCGCAACTTTCAAAAATTACATTTTGGTCACTAGCCAAAATGTCAACCTTCCAAACCTCATTTTCCAAAATTGATTTCACAGTTCACTTTTATATATTAAAAGATGATTTTAGAATATTTTTCCATATTTTTAATGCAACCCGAACTAGGTTTTCCTAAATTCCCTCTTATATATTCGATCAGCACTTTGACTAAACCGGTCAACGCCAAAACTTCTGAGCCCAAAACCGGGGCGTTACAACTGAATTGATTCTGATGGACTACAATTTTCATTCATCTTTATATCTCCAGGTGTTCTATTAATTGTCAAGCTTCCAAGAAATTTGGGCCTTCCATCTTCAAAACTCAATAGGCCTACCCTGATAAGATTTTCAGCCTTGTTCTTCAAAACCTCACAATCCTCGGTAACGTGATCTGAACTTCCTTGGTGATAATCACACATCGCGTTGTTGCTGTAACCTCCCGAATAAGAAAATTCTTTGGGCTTAGACCAGACTGGGCTCACAAATTTCTTTTATACCAAAAGCGATAGTTAATTTGTATATGTCATCAGGATTGAGTTACAAGACTCTCCATTTCCTTTCACTCGGATTTCTTCCGGGCCCATCATTACGTTTTCAGAGTTTATCCTAATTTTACCTCAAGTTAGTTTATTAATGTGGATTGTAATGGTGCTCATACTTTGTCGTTTATACAAGTTCTGGTTTTTGTTCAGTTATTCTTTCAGTTTAGTGTGCCCTTTTTCTTTGGCCATAATCGTCATCATAGTCATCATTATAGCCATTTCTCTTTTCAGTTCTTGCGTCTCATTTTTGTCAGCATCAACTCTAACACCATCAGATATATGGCACTTGGATGAACTGCCTTTCATTTCTTCTCTGACTCGTGCTGGACACTACGTTATATTTATAGTCTCCTCTATCAGATTACATATCCCTTTATCTGTCATGATTGTCTTCTAATGATAACCACTTTTTGAATCAATACCTCTATATAATGAAGATGCAATGCAAGAATGCAAAACAAAAATAAAAAACAAAAGAAACGAGTCAATATGATAAATTAATCATGTAAGCAAAATTAAATTGCTGATAAATAAAACAATTTATTTAAACAAGAAAGTAACGAGAGAAAAGTATTTAAATTGGAATCACCTGTCCTAGGTCCCTGTCTGGCTCTAGCGGGGTGGGCTTCTAAAAACAGAATATGGGCTTTGTTCAAGGTTCTGGGTTCCCGAACTGTCATTACCTTCTACTGCGACCATAAGACATTGATTCGATAGTATAGGTCCCATATAACGGAGGCGTGGGCCCGATGACGTATAAGGTTAGTATACCGAAAGAAGACAAAAAATCTAAACTTGGAGCTGGAGAGAATCACGTCGGATATCGTCTTTCACCCACTTAAGGGTGAAGAACCTAGGTCGAGGGTTTATTCATGAATGACAAAAATATCATACACAAAAGCTATCCTATTTTTCTTGGAAATCCATCCAACAATTTTCTTAGAAAAAATAGATTCAGATTAATGTCTGAAATGCCAAAATGCCACACATAATTAATTAGTAGGCCTGACTCTCAAATAGGTCCCCAGCGGAGTCGCCAAGCTGTCGCGAGCGTTTTTAAGAACCGTTTGTAGAAAAATAGCCTGGCAGTTAGAATTTTGGAAATCAGGGTTTTTCATTTTAATTTTATCTTGAAATTAAGGGTTTTCCATTTTAATTCAAATTTCCTTTATTTACCCTTTAAAATCATTTTGGACTCGCCACCGGTCACTTTGGTAGACCAGACACTATAAAAACGGAATAGAGATTCTTTTCGTAAAATTCGAGTTCGAGAGTCGGTTACGTGTAGGGGAGGGTTAGCACCCCTATAACGCCCGTTATCGGTACCTCATTAATTCGACATGGCATTTTGGCATTTCGAACATTAATATGAATTTAATTAAATCTTTTATTGTTAAATGGATTCCATTTCGAATGTGGATATCCTTTTGTAAGAAAATACATTTTGGACGAATATAAGTTGTGAAACGTCCGAATTCATTAGGACACTTCAATTTATATTCAAAATGTAATTCGACACAAAAGGTTTAACGCATGTCCAATTATTTTGTTGTCCATTTTAAGTAAGACCTAATTAGGGCTCCATTAATTAATTAATTAAAATTCTATGAATATTATTAATTTTTGGGCATTTAAGGTAACACCCAAATAATTAGACACTACACATACTAAGCCCAAAAGTAGCAATATTCCTAGCTTTAGTGTCACTAATTATTTAATCCTCTTTTTAGTTTTATTTAAACTAACTATAGGTGATTTCCATTTTCTATGTTTAAGTGAAACATTAAACTTCTTACTTAAATATTCCCTTTATTAACATCACATTACAATGTGATACTAATCAACTTAGAATGTTTAAGCTTTGTTCAATAATTCAATTATTTGTCTACAATGTCTTCTACTATTAGATTAATTCGATTTAATTAGAGAATCTAATCTTAATAGGCTTTAATTCTACTTTACTAAGTATATTAAATTCTCCTAACCATACATTCTATATGGTTATTTTAAAGCATGCAGCAGACAAACCATTAAAAGTAATTAAATATATTAAACTACAAATAAACAGGAGATAAATTGAGCTTCTATTAAAACTTGAGTGCCAAATTACAAGCTAAAAATGATTAAATTGTGTGAAATAAAAAAATAAAAATCCCAAACCGTGAAATCCTAAAAAAGGGTGCAGATCCTTCTACCCGATCTAACTGTGGCGCGCGGATCTCCCTTCAAAACGGCAACGTTCGGTCTCGGCTATACAAAGCCCGAAACCGAGTTGGCTCAGTCACTTTACATCTCAGAATTCTGTCTCTAACTCGCTCACCACTCGAATTCTCTCTAAACACAAATCGATCGGCCGCCACCTTTAATTCCAGCTACCCTGAACCTTTCGACCGACCATCGTGAGAGATTTTTGGTTGCTGCGTCAGCCGCCGGTCGAAACCCTAAAATACCAAAAAAAATCCCTTTTTCAAACCTAAAACCCTAAAAACTAGCCCCAGCTCATCGGAGCCGCCCTTATTGCCCACGTAAAGCTATCTACCCGAGACCTAGGCCACTCATTTTCGACTCCATAAACTGCCAAACTTACTCCAGCGACGACACTTTCCGATCTTACTCTTTATTTCTATTTTTATATTATTACCTATTATTTTTTGAAGGGCTAAAGTAACACATCAATTTTGGGCCTTGAAATATTTGAGATTGACTCGAGGTTCGTAGGACCTAGACTAGAGATCCGAGTTTTTGGGAGTGGTTTAGGGAAAACAAGGTTTGAGTTATGATAAAAATATGAGAAAATGCTTAAAAATAATTATTAATTATATAAATGATTTTGGTAAAATCAATCCGTACCGAAACGGTGAGCCTGAAATGGCTTAAGGGTTTCTAAACGCGGAGGTCTGTTTCGGTACGAATTGCTTCTGGAATCCTTTGTTTCGAAACACCTGATAGGGTGTTTGGACACGAGCCCAAGCTTCGAGCCGCTTGACCTTGTTTCGATACAGGGCAACCTCTACAGAAACGACAAGTTGTTAAGTTAGTTGTTGGAATCTTCTGAAGTTCTAATTATTTACGTTTTTATCACTGAATGTTCTGGATGCAATTAAATGAGCATGGATTATTATTTTGAGCTGAAATTTGACATAGATGCATATAATGTGACTAAATAAAGTCTGGGAACATAAAAAGTAAAGATGTTCCTGTAATTTGGTGAAATTACAAAATAATCCCTAATATGTAGTTGAATGCAATTGAGTTCCAATCAGTATCTGATCGAGTTGTAAATTGTTCCACTGCGGTGATAAACACTTAGGATCATAATGAGCATATAGACAAGATAAAATTTAAAAAATAGGGTTGTTTATTAAGGTAAACCTCTCGGTTTACTTCAATATTCCCCGTGTGATCCGCTCGATTCGGACTTTGACCCAGACCGGGTCGAGAGGATTACATTTTGTGGCATCAGAGCTAGGTTGCGAAAGAATTGGAAGGCAAGGTTGAAGTGATATTGTTGTTTTGTTGATTTCTTAATGAATGCTATGCACAGTGAGTGATTATGCCATGTTTTGATCATTGTTTGACTTGTGTGAGATGCACGATGTTTGATAACATGAATTATGATTGTTATATCTTGTTGAAGGAGAGGTTAAGGGTACCCATTGCCATATTATTACTAATGTAAAGAGAATTTTGCTTTTGAGAAGTAAAACTGGAGCACCTTGGATTCTTGCTTTGGCTAGCCTGATTGTTTTTATTGTTGCATTCTTTTTAGCTATATCATTTTGTTAATGGGACCGAGACGAGAGCTTAGAGGCAATATGCGTAACATGGTTGAGAATGAGATTAATGAGAATGTTGAGAATTTGTCGCCTCCTCCTCCTCATAGTGGTGATGGAGCTGGAGCGGGAGCTGGTGCTGGAGGTGTTGGATCTCAGGCAGCGTAAGGGCAAGCTGCTGCTGATATGACACTGTTGATTCATGCTATAGCTGAGGCTTTTCATACAGCGATAGCGGGTATGCATGTGGCCGCATCTCAGCCTGGTGCTAATGCTGGATTACCTTTGGAACGTTTACGCAGTTGGGTATAACTGAGTTCGAGGTCTATCTCCCAAGGGTTTTGAGGCTTGGTTTGAGAGCACCCGAAGGATTCTTGGTAAGATGAGTTGTAATGATGTGAAAAAGTTGGGTTGTGTTGTTTCTTTGCTTAACAGAGATGCTTATACGTGGATGATGACCATCACTGCGGGTATGGAACCTGCCGATGTTACTTGGGAGTTCTTTGGAAATGTTTTCAAGAGGAAGTATTTGTGTGCTCGCTATCTTGATGAAAAGAAACGAGATTTTATGTCATTGGTACAAGGAAACATGATTGTTTTCCGAATACGAGGTTTAGTTTGTTCGGTTGAGCAAGTATGCTCCTGAACTGGTGCCCGATAAACAAAAGAGATGTGATCGTTTTCGCTATGAGGTTTTGAAGGATGTCAAGACATACATGTTGGCTTCGGACTACATTGACTTTGATGTCTTAGTCACTCAAGCTAAGGACATCGAGCAAAATTTGGGTTTGGTTGCTCGATCGAGTGGTTCTAGTTTTGGAAAGAAGGCAACTGAGTTTGATGTTGGTAAGGATCGTTACAAGAAGCATAAGAAATGGATGTATCAACCTAATCCAAGGCGAGGTGGTGGTAACCATGGTCGTGGTCATGAAGGCCGAAATGCCTTCATTCATACTCCAGAATGTAACCGGTGCGGTATGTTGCACACAAAATAGTGTTGGGCTAATTTGGGTACGTGTTGGAATTATGGAACACGAGGACATATAAAGCGTGATTGTCCACAATCAGTTAGAGATGGAAAAGCTCCGATGTGAGTTGCTGTACCACATAGAGGACGTGGGTGCAGTCGTGGTAACTTTCAGTGTAGATATGATGGGCAAAGGAATATTGCTCCCATTGTTATTGTTCAGCTTGAGGGAGGTGGACAAGCTAGGGTGTCTGCACAACGAGAGGGAAAGAATGACACATATATGATCGCATGTACCTTTACTTTGCAATCCTTGTCATTACTTTCTTTGATTGATTCTAGTTCTACTCATTCATACATTTTGTGTGAGAATACACAAGTTCTTGGTTTGCCTATTGAGTTGTTAGATGTTGATGTGCGCGTAACCAGTTGTTTTGGTGAAATGATTGTTACAAGAAAGTTGTATAAGAGATTTCCTTTGTCTGTTCAAGGTAATGTGTTTGAGGTTGATATTATGGAGTTTCCTTTCTATGGTTTCAGTGTAATTCTTTGAATGGATTGGTTAACTGAGCATAGGGTTTTGATTGATTTTGAGACCAAGCGAGTTTCATTGAAACTTGTCGATGATTATGAAGTGGTGATTGTAGGTTAGAATGTGAAGCTTTTCCAGCTTATGTGATGAATCCAAGTACAAAAGAGGTGCGAGTGCAGGACATTCGTACAATATGTGAGTTCCCGGGTGTATTTTCGGAAGAGTTGCCTGGTTTGCCATCGAATAATGATGTTGAGTTTTGCATTGAGTTATGTGAAAATACAACTTTAGTGTCTATTGCTTCCTATTGAATGGCACCTAAGGAGTTGAAGGAGTTGAAGACGCAACTTCAGAAGTTGCTTGATCGAGGTTTCATTAGGCCTAGTGTTTCACCTTGGGGTACACCGGTCTTCTTTGTAAAGAAGAAAGATGGCACGGTGCGAATGTGTAAAGATTATCGTCAATTGAACAAGTTGACCAAGAACAAATATCCTTTGCCAAGGATTGGCAATCTTCTTGATCAGTTTCGAGGTGCTTCGGTATTTTCCAAGATTGATCTGAGATTCAGATATTACCAGTTGAAGGTAAAAGATATAGATGTGCCTAAGACTACTTTTTCTACAAGGTACAGGCATTATTAGTTTTTGTGATGCCTTTTGGTTTGACTAATACCCCTGTTGCGTTCATTGATATGATGAATCTTGTGTTTCAATAGTTTTTGGATAGGTTTGTGGTTATGTTTATCGATGATATTCTCGTGTACTCTCGTACCGATAAAGATCATGATAAGCATTTCCAGATTGCGTTACAAGTTTTGTTGGAAAATCAGCTTTATGTCAAGTTGAGCAAGTGTAAGTTTTGGCTAAGGGAAGTTGTTTTCCTTCGTCATGTGGTGTCGGTCGAAGGGATTAGAGTTGATCCTTAAAAGGATTAAGTGGTAATGAATTGGAAGTTGCCTAAGTCGGTTCATGAAGTGCGTAGTTTCCTTGGTGTGGTGAGATACTACCACAGGTTCGTGGATTGTTTTTCAAGGATTGCTGGTCCTTTGACAAAGTCTTTACAAAAAGATGTTAAGTTTGAGTAGACAGAGGCTAGACAACAAGCTTTTGAGAAGTTGAAGGAAGCGTTAACTCAAGCTCCTATCTTGATTCAACCTGAATCGGGTAAAGAGGTTGTGGTTTATAGTGATGCATCCTATGTTGGTTTAGGATGCGAGGTAATGAAAGAAGGAAGGCTGGTAGCTTATGCATCTCGACAGTTGAAGGTGCACGAGCATAATTACCCTACGCATGACATCGATTTGGCTACTGTGGTGTTTGCCTAAAAAATCTGGAGGCAATACCTTTATGGTGAAAATTGTACATTGTACACGGACCACAAAAGTTTGAAGTACTTGCTGTCCCAAAAAGAGTTGAATCTTAGGCAACGAAGGTGGCTTGAGTTGCTAAAAGATTACGACTTGACGATCGACTACCATCTAGGGAAGGATGATTGTTGCGTGTAAAAGAGTCCTATCACAAATAGTGCAAGTGTACACGACACAAGTAGTAAAATGATACTTAGAGTATCAGAAGTCGTCTCCACAGGGACTGGAAATAACTCTATCCTTAAATTGCTGCAAAAAAGAAAGAAATAGTTTAATTGAATTGGTGAAGTAATCTTGAGAAACAAATAAAGTAAAAGAATAAAGAGTCAGATTTAGAGAATAGGCTGGTATTGATTCGCTCAGTAGTGTAGGTGTTGCACTGTTAGAGAAACTTCTGTTGTTGGTCGTCATTCCTTTTGCGGCAGCACCTTTTGCGGTAGAGGTCTGTTGATGTCGCGACATCGATCAACAACTCTGTACTTCAAGCTTGGCAAGAATCCTTGTTATGAATTGTCTTATCCCTAGGCCCAAGTTCTGTTGATGAGCACTTCTTGGATGATACCTCCTGACGTGAATCAAAAGGTGAACACCAAAGTTGTTGAATTCTTCTTTAGCCACTTAATCGTGTACTTATCCCTAAGCCAAGATGGTTTAACCATAAACTGGAAAACACGTATCTACTCTTTTCGTATGCTTGACTCTCCCGATATCAAAAGAATGGATAACCTCACAATGCTCTGCCGATGCTCTTATGAGATATGAAAAACCAGAGTAAATAAACTTGAAGCTTTTATTACTTGACAGAAAATTCCTAAAATAATACAATCCTTGCAAATACTTTACAGAATCAACCTTTAGCCCTAGGGGGAGTTTAGAACATGGTGGAGAATGGAAAACGACAAGGGTTTTGGGGGAAGACATCTAGGAATCAGATATCCTTACCTAGGTCGAATTACATGCCTTTATATAGGCCTTGGGTTCAAGTTTTCTAATATGGCAAGAATACAATTTCGAATTGAAGTGCAACTGTATTAAAGACTAAATCTTCTGAGTAGATGCCTTGAATTCATCCACTTTTCTTGCATTGAGTTTTCTTCCTTGAACTTTGGGCTTGGCCTTCATTCTGCTTCAAGGCTCAAAAAAATATGGGAGTGGTCCACAACAGACCGGCTTGAAATCCTCTATCTGTCGAGCTCCACTTTATTTTTCTACCTCAACATTCCTATATCGTCATGGCTGCCACGACAGATGTCACGACAACCTTCGCTTCTCGACTCCAGCTCTGCACTTCGCCTCTGCTCCTTTGCTGCCCTGGGTCTGCCGTAGCAAATACCTACAAAAGTAACCAAAATCAGCAGCAACTACGCAATTTTATCTAATTGTGATGTATTTGTAAAAATCTATCCTAAATGTAATGAATCATGCTTGAATGCAGCAAAAATATGGGTAAATGAGGGGTAAAATATAGAACTTTTATACACTCAACACACCCCCAAACTCAAGCTCTTGCTTGTCCTCAAGCAAATACAACCTAACTAAAAATAAAAACTTTATGGCTTGGCTTAATTCAGTGAACTTTTCATTACCTGCCACACATTCACTATCAAGAGCAGTACCTTGTCGGGTGTTTATGGATTTATCCAGAACAATGCTATAGTTCTTGTGTAGTGTGTGTAGGTTTTGTGAACAAATATGTGCCTAGAATCCTTTAGCTTACCATAATAGTTATGCTTACAAAATTGAGTTTTATGCCAATTCATTTTTTCTGGAGGCAATCCTTTATTAAAGTTTTATGAATGGTTTATTGTTAGAAACAAGATTTTGGCTTAAAACTCAAGATTTTAGAAGAGATCTTGAGGATTTTCGTGGATCTTGGTTAGGATCTATTTTGAGGTTGTTTTCTAATGTATTTTGGATGTTAATTGATGTTACAAATGAGGTTTTACCAATTAAATCCCAAATAGGTTTGTTTTCCTAAGTTTTGCTTGCTAGAATGGTGGTTTTTGGGGTGGTTTTGGTGATCTGATGTTGCTGGAGGTATAAGATCATGTTTATATTACTTTTTGACGTTAATTGATCTTTAGAAATGTTTAGAAATGATAGATCTTGGCTGGGCTTTGTTTTGGGAGAGTTTGGAGGTGATTTCGGTTGTTTTTGGTAGCCGAAATGAGGTTCTTGAGTAGAGCAGGGAGTTGGGTTGTATTGCTGGTGATATTAATGCACGGTGATGCATTAATCCTATGTTATTGCATGTTTAAAACAAGGGAGAATTATCAAGATGTAATAGAGGTGGCGTTGAAAGTTTCGGATGCTTGGGAGGCTTGTCGGCTAGCATATTTTTGTGTATCGGTGAGTGGAGATAGTTTTCCAGCTTTGAAACGATTATTTGGAGGTTTTGGGAGCTTAGTTTAAGTCTAAACAACTTAGCTAAGCTCAAGAGTAAGCTTCCGGAAAAACTCCCTCGGGTGTGCTAAGTTATGGTTTGATGCATTAGTTATGAAATGCATGTTTAATTACTGTTTTGAAAGCATGTTTTAGCATGATTAATGCTGGTTTTGAAAGACATGTATTGAAGGATGCTCAAGGTAAGAGATCTTTGGTTTGACATGTTATTAATTTGGTTATAATTCATGGAGATGCATGATGATAAGTGGCTTTGATTAATACTTAAAATAGTGAATTGATGATAGTATTTGATGTATATTTGCAAGTGATGAAATGGTTTTTTTAAGTACTTGAATCGGATATAGTTAGCCGTCTATAGGATTGGGTGCACCGTAAGTAAAGTCGCCTTGTGTTGCGTGTAAAATAGTCTATCGCAATTTTAGTGCAAGTGTACATGACGCAAGTAGTAAAGTGATACGAAGTATCGGATATCATCTCCACAGGGATTGGGCTAATAGCTTCACCTTAGTTTACTGCACGAAAGTAAAGGAAATAGTTTAGAAAGTTGTCACGAGAATAGTAAAGAAAAACGTAAATAAAAGAGTTGGAATATCAAGATAGAGAGAATGGGCTGCTATTGAATTGCTCAGTAGTGCAGGTATTGCAATGTTTAGGAAATCCAGTTCTGTCGTCGCGCCCGTCGCCGACAGCACCTGTCGCGGCGGCTGTCCGTTAGCTGTCGCGGCAGCGAACACACCAACTCCGTACTCCAAGTTTAGCAAGAATCCCAGATCTGCCTTGGCCTATCCCTAGGTCCAAGTCTGTCGATGATCATGTCTTTGATGATACCTCCCGGCGTGAATCGAAGGATGAACACCGATGTGTATGAATTCTTCTTTAGCCACTTAACCTTGCCCTATCCCTAGGCACAAGATAGTTCAACTATAAACTAGAGAACTCGCTCTTATTTCTTTCGTATACTTAACTCTCCCGATGCTAAGTAAATGGATAACCTCACAATGCTCTCCTGATGCTCTTGCAAGATATTAAAACCAAAATAAGAGAACTTGAAGTTTTTTTTATTGAACTTGGAAAATCCTAAAACAAAACAACCCTTGCAACTACTTTACAAAACAACCCGTGGCCCTAGGGGGTTTTTAGAACATAACGACGGCGGGTAAACGACGGAAGGGTTTGGTTATCGGTTATGGGGAAGATATCTCCTAGGTTAAAATATATGCCCTTATATAAGCTTTGGGCTCAAGTATTCTAAGTTAACAAAGATTACAACTTTAATTAAAAGTAAGATTCTAATAAAGACTTAATCTCCAAGTATCCTACTTTTCAGCCGCCATCCTTGTTTCTTGGGATTTCCTCTCCTTGAGCTTTGGCTTGACATATCTTTTGATCCGGGGCTTGGAAAATTATTTGGTTTCCACACGACAGACGAGCAGATTTTTCTCTATATATCGAGGTCCACTTTGCTTTTCCTCTTCATAAGGCTGCTGTCACGGCAGATCCATGGCAGCATTATCCTCGTCGTCTGCTTGTCCAGTTCAGCTCTGCTGCTTCTCTGCCATGCGCCCGCCTTCTCCGTCAACTCTGGAAGCAACCTACAAAATCAGCCATCTTTTAGTAGAATCCGTGCCTTTAATGTATTTGTGATGTTTTGCTGTAAACTAACCTAAATGCAATGCAATGATGCTTGAATGCAGCAGAAATATGGGTTAAAAAGGGTGTAAATAATAGAACTTTTACACACTCAACACACCCCCAAACTCAAGTTTTTGCTTGCCCTCAAGCAATTAAGACCTAAAAGAAAAATGAATATTTTTGTGTTGGCTTTCAAACAGTGAACTGTCCCTTACCCGTCGCTCATTCTCTGTGGCGGCAGCAACCTGTCGAAAAGATTAGGATCTGTCCGGAATCTCCCTATAGTCCTCGTGCAGTGTGTGCATGCTTGTGAACAGTTATATGCTAAGACTCTCTTAGTTTCACTATAATATTATACCTTAGCTTGTTTAGAGTTTTTCTTACGAGACTGATTTCTTTCTTTTCCTTACTAGAGCCAAAATAAGGCACCTCTAGTTAATTTCTTTTTTTTCTAATTTCTTCTCATTTCTACTAGAGCTAGTATTCAGGCACCTCTAGTTAACTGTCTAGAGCCGGTGATAGGCACCTCTAGAAGTTTTTTCTCTGGTTATCTGCCTAGAGCCAGTGTTGGGCACCTCTAGGTTTCCTGAGAGTCTAGTCTCTTTTCTACTCTAAGTGCTAAGTTTTCTATTCTAGTTTGGCTAAGAGAAGTCTAAGCAGTATAACAGTCACAATGGTGTTTAAGTTTTCAGAACTATAGAAAGGCTCTAAACTTCTCCTTAAACTGTCCTAAAGATGCTGCCACGACAGAGCTGTCATGACATGTAAGTTTACTTCACAGTTTTAAGCCAACAGTTTTAGTCTTTTCTGATTTTTTTAAGAGAACTTAATTAAATAAAAGACGCAACAATAATTTAAAGATGTACTAAGACTCCATTAAAATGGAGGGTTGCCACCCCCAAACTCGAGGGTTGCATTACCCTCAATGCAAATGACAAATAAAATGAAGGCAGATACATCACAAAATATAAATAAGGCAGGCAGCAATAAAAAGAAAAGAAGAAACTTAAATTTTAAGCACTTTCTTCACTGCTGCTGCTGACACGGATCTGGCGGCGGCGTCTGGGCTGTGGGGCAGGCTGGGCAGGTTGCTCCACGACCTGGATGTCTGAGCTGCTGCCACTATCCCAAGTGCTGCTGGTGGTGGTGCTGGCCTTGGGCATTAGCTTTCTGTCGGCCACATGTTTCTGCCTCTTGACAGGCGTGAATTCCTTCTCCAAATTCCTCCTAATAGGAGGTTCTGCCTCGCCGTCATCTGAGGCCGGTCGCTTCATTCCTCGGGCTGGGGTGCCGGCCGGAGGGCTGCCAGCTGCCGTCGGGGCAGGTGATGGGGTGGAGGCAGCAGAATGTGTGTGTGGGGAGGCAGGTGGTGTAGGTGTGTGGACATGGGTGGGGATGTGGAAATAGTGGGCAGGGAAAGTCGGGAAAATAATATCGGGATAATTTAAAGTATTGGTAATGAAATTTACCGTTGAGTTGACGAAATCCCGGATGAATGTCATCAGCCCCATTTGTCTGTCTTCCACCCTCTGTATGGCGGCAAGGATCTGAGCCGATTGGTCTGTCGGAGCAGCAGCTGCTGCAGGTTCATCGGCAGGTTCAGGAGCAGGTTCCTCGGATGATTCTGCTGGGGAGGCAGCCGGGTTGAAGGAGTTGATAGGTGTTGCGACTATCAGTTCCATGAGGCTGGTAATGTTGTTATCGGTCCAGCCTCGTCCATGGACCAGTTTATCGATGGATTCCTCCGGGACAGCAGCACAGCGGCAGAGAGAGGTGATCATGAATGGTAGGCAGAGGCCGGAGGTTGACCGATATGTGCAGTCCAAGATGCTTTCCCTCATATAGCGGCCCACGTTGATAGGCCGGTCGTGCATGATTGAATGAATGAGGGCAAGCCGCTGCTGGTTTACCGTCGTGTGATGGGAGGACGGCAGGATACACTTTTTGATGAAAGCGTTCCATAGCTTTGCTTCTGGGAGCAGCTGCCCCCTTTTTACAGAGTTGGGGTTCTTCTTGCTCGTAGTCCACTCCGTCCCTTCTTCTGTTACCTCTGCCATGACAGCACCATAGGCGGTAGAGTCGAGGGTGTCCAAAAAGTGCTGATGGGCATCGTCGTTGGGACCAAAATAGAGGCCATACATGTGGTTGATACTATCGGCTGTGAATGGTACCTCTACCCCTCGGACAGTTACTGATGTTGCTGTCCTGCTGTCGATGGCAGCATATAACTCCCTCACCAACGTGTCATTTAATTCTGCCGGTTGTTCGGCGAACTGCTCCCATAGTTGAGCCCTTATTGCCCTCACAATGAATGGTCGGAGCCCCATGTTCAGTGCCTTTCGGATGTAGATGAAACCCCTTTCTTCCCATAGGTCCTTGGTTGCGAAGGGCGACTGTGCTGCTGATGAAGAGGCTGAGGCAGCACTGCGGCGGGTCTGTCTGGAAGACATGTCAGTTGCAAGGGTTGTGAAAGTAAAGAAAACAAAGAAAAACGAGAGGAGAAAGCAAGTAAGAATAAGCAGACGTGAGGGAAATGAAAATGAAAACGGGGTTTTATAGCGGTCGAGTTGTTGCCCGTTTAATGCTGTAACGGCAGGCGTGAATAACGGGGCGACTGTTGAGATTTGGCGTGTCTGACGCGTCTGACACGCATTTATGCGTCTGTTACGCGTCTGCCACACGTTTTTGCGTCTGCCGTGTCAGTCTGTTGACAGCCTGTCTTATCCGTGTCTGCGCGACAGCTGGAACGACACGCTGCAATAAATGGGCTCTGTTGGGCTGATGGATGGATGGTGGGCTTGGGTCACTTCTCCTTTTCTTCTTGACTCCTTTATTTCCTAAAAACAGAAAATAGAAAAACATTATTCAAATAAAAATAAACCTTATTACCTAATAAATAATAAATAATAAAAATAAATAAAAATAAAACTTAGGTTAAATTAGGGATGCCTTGTGGGGCATCTCCTAAGGTAACCACTTCCTGTATTCCTGGGGCTTCAGTCCCCTGATAATGCTTGAGGCGCTGTCCATTAACTTTAAATTGGTGCCCGTCTTTTAATGATCGGATAGTGATGACACCATGGGGAAAAACTTGTACCACTTGGAATGGGCCAGACCATCTAGATTTTAGCTTCCCTGGGAAGAGTTTCAGTCTAGAATTGAACAACAACACAAGCTACCCTGGGTAGAACTGTCGTGGTAGCAACTTCTTGTCATGCCACTTCTTAGTTTTCTCCTTGTAGATCCTTGCATTCTCGTAGGCCATTGTCCGTATTTCTTCAATCTCGTTCAGATCCAATAGCCTTTTCTGCCCTGCCTTGTCTAAGTCCATATTCCCTGCCTTGATTGCGCAGTATGCCTTGTGCTCTATCTCGACAGGCAGATGACAGGTTTTCCCATAAATCAATCGGTATGGAGACATGCCCAACAGAGTCTTAAAAGCTGTCCGATATGCCCATAATGCATCATTTAGGAGTAAAGACCAATCTTTCCTAGTTGGCTTAACCATCTTCTCAAGAATGTTCTTAACTTCCCTATTAGATATCTCAGCTTGTCCATTAGTCTGTGGGTGGTATGCTGTCGCGATCCTGTGCTTGACACCATATTTCTTCAAGGCGGCAGCAATTACCCTATTATCAAAATGTCTCCCTTCATCACTGATAATCGCCTTAGGAATGCCAAATCTAGAAAAAATGTTTTTATGTAAAAACTTTTGGACCGTCTTGGCATCATTCTTTTTAGTGGCGATAGCTTCAACCCACTTAGAGACATAATCCACTACTAGGAGGATGTATAAATTTCCACATGAAGATGGAAAGGGTCCCATAAAATCAATCCCCCAAACGTCGAAGATCTCGACTTCTAGAATGTTTTGTAGTGGCATCTCGTTTCTCCTCGAGATGTTACCTGTCCGCTGGCACCTGTCACAGTTCTTGTAGAAGTCCTGTGTATCCTTATACAGTGTCGGCCAGTAGAACCCTGAC
Organism: Hibiscus tridactylites; assembly: GCA_958450335.1. Classification (NCBI taxonomy): domain Eukaryota; kingdom Viridiplantae; phylum Streptophyta; class Magnoliopsida; order Malvales; family Malvaceae; genus Hibiscus; species Hibiscus tridactylites. Next base: position 62,540,164 of record OY288265.1, read on the forward strand.
TGCAGCACCTTGGCAGCAGTTTTATTGCCTCCTAAGTGACCTCCATATTGTGAAGCGTGGCAGTGATGAAGAATGTCTTCTTGCTCTTCTTGTGGTACACACCTCCTTATAACCTGATCTGCACACATTTTGAAAAGAAGAGGTTCGTCCCAATAATAATGCTTAACATCATTTTGGAACCTCTTCCTGGCTTGATAATTAAGATCGGAAGGAAGTACTCCGCTAACTATAAAATTAACAAAATCAGCATACCAGGGAAGTTCAGAAGACTTACCTGCCGCCATGGCTGTCGCGGCAGCAAAGAGCTGCTCATCTGGGAAGGTCTCCAGTATGTTTGTCTCATCGATTGGTAGACTATGTCCCTTCTCCAATCTTGACAAGTGGTCTGCCACCTGATTTTCTGTCCCTTTTTTGTCCTTGATCTCAAGGTCGAATTCTTGCAATAGCAGGATCCACCGTATCAATCTAGGCTTTGCATCCTTCTTTGTGAACAAATACTTCAGGGCAGAATGGTCTGTGTGCACTATTACCTTCGTCCCAAGTATGTAAGAACGAAACTTGTCAATGGAGAACACCACAACTAACAGCTCCTTTTATGTGGTGGTGTAGTTTACTTGGGCATCATTCAGTGTCTTGCTGGCATAATATATGACATGAAACAGCTTATCTCTGCGTTGCCCAAGTGCTGCCCCGACAGCATAGTCACTAGCATCACACATAATCTCAAATGGCTGTGTCCAGTCTGGTGGCTGTACTATGGGGGTTGTTACTAGTTTTTCCTTCAGAACCTTGAATGCTTCAGTACATTCATCATTAAAGTCAAAGGGTCGGTTCTGCTCCAAAAGATGACATAGGGGCTTGGTGATTTTTGAGAAATTTGCAATAAATCTTCTATAAAAACCTGCGTGCCCTAAAAAACTCCTAATGCCCTTGATTGTGGTCGGCGGCGGCAGCTTCTCAATTACTTCTATTTTGGCCCTGTCGACTTCTATCCCACGGCAGCTAATCTTATGGCCAAGAACTATCCCCTCATCCACCATAAAGTGGCATTTTTTTCCCAATTTAGAACTAGATTTACCTTTTCACATCTTTCAAGTACCTTTTGTAGATTGCCAAGGCAGCTCTCAAAATCGTCTCCAAAGACTGAAAAGTCATCCATAAATATCTCAAGGAAGTCCTCCACCATGTCGGAGAATATGGCCATCATGCTCCTTTGGAAGGTGGCGGGTGCATTACATAATCCAAATGGCATTCTCCTAAAAGCGTATGTTCCGTAGGGGCATGTGAAAGTCGTCTTCTCTTGATCCTCTGGTGCGATAGCAATTTGGTTGTAACCTGAGTATCCATCAAGAAATCAATAGTAAGGTTTACCCGCTAATCTATCAAGCATTTGATCAATAAAGGGTAAAGGAAAGTGGTCCTTTCGGGTAGCTTTGTTAAGCTTCCGATAGTCCATACAAACCCTCCAACCGGTCACAGTCCTGGTTGGGATTAACTCATTGTTCTCATTAGTCACCACGGTCATTCCTCCTTTCTTGGGAACGCATTGCACCAGGCTCACCCATTTGCTGTCAGAGATGGCGTAAATAATACCAGCATCTAACCATTTGATTATCTCTTTACGAACCACCTCTTTCATAGCATGGTTTAGCCGCCTTTGGGCATCTATAATCGGCTTATGATCTTCTTCTAGAAGGATTTTGTGCATGCATAACGCCGGACTAATGCCTTGAATATCAGCGATCGTCCATCCAATTGCCTTTTTGTTCTGCCGTAACATGCCGATCAGCTGCCGTTCCTATTCATGCAGCAGCTTAGAAGAGATGATTACGGGCAGTGTGTCATTTGAACCAAGAAAAGCATATTTAAGCTGCCCTGATAGGGGCTTCAATTCTAAGGCAGGTGGTTCAACAGTAGTTGGCTTTTGGATTAAATGGTTATCCGAAGTATAATTCAAAGGTTCGAATAACTTACCTGGACGATTGCCTATCCAGTTTACCTCCTCATGATCTTCAGTATCAGATGTATCGGAGTCAGAGGAGTTACTGTCGTTGGTGCTGTCGTCTTTGCTGTCGTGACAGGCCTGTAGGTGGCTGCCGCAGTAGTGACCAAATTTAATGTCGTGACAGCCCGAACTGATGCAGGTTTGATCAAGGGTAACATCAGTGATAGCCTTGCATTCCTCGTCTACATCATCATGTTTCATCGCTTGGAGAACATTCAACTTGATCTCTTGATCGTTCACTCGCATGGTGAGTTCTCCTTTCTCCACATCAATCAGTGATCTTCCCGTGGCTAAGAAGGGTCGCCCAAGGATGATTGGTGCGTTTTCGTCTGCCTCACAATCCACAAACTTATTTTCGATTACGCAAGGTATGATGAAGCTCCCCGGATCTTTCTTTTTCTGGGGTGGCTGCCGATGAAGAATACTCATGCAACCTTCTGTCATCTTTACCGTTTCAAAGTCCCCAAGTTTAGATTTCTTTGACATAACATCCTTGAGAAATTTAGCATAACCGGGCATTTCCCTAGCGGCATCTAACAGCGGAATATTAATATGAACCTGTTTAAAAATATCATAAATCTTTTTAAGTTGAGATTCTTGCTTAGCTTGTTGTATCCGTTGGGGAAAAGGTGGCGGGGGACGGTAATTAGCAATACGTCCTTCCCACTGCATGCGAATCTGAGGACGAAAATAATCTTTTTTCTCCTCTGTCGCTTCTGCTGTCGTGACAGGCTCATCGGCAGCAGTCTGTTTATCACCTCTCGGGGCAGCTTCCTTGATAGGTTTGTCTGAGGCTGGATCCTTTACTGTTTTAGCTTCTTTTTCTGGCTCTGGTAGTTTCTTTCCACTCCTAGTAGTAATCGCCTTACACTACTCATGCGTGGGTTGCCTAGCATTTTCAGTATTGCTAGGAAATCCTCCATTCTGCCTCGGCTTAATATGTTGCGACACCTGACCCATTTGTGTCTCCAGAGATTTCCATGTAGCTTCATGATTTGTCATCCTCATCTCTGTTTTATCCATGAAATTCTTTGTCTTCTTGACAAACTGATTCATATTCTCGATATAAGTACCGGTCTGAGACATAAAGGTGGCCAGAGTCTGTTCCAATATACTGCTCGTGGCAGCTGGTGGCTGTTGTTGTGCTGCGACGGCAGGTGCGGCAGCAGATTCTACGGCTGTTGCTGTCGCGTCAGCAATCTAGGACCTCCCTGATTCTGATTATGTGCTTGTGGATTCAGGGCATTATTGGGGTTACTCCAGGAAAATTTGGGATCCTTCCTCCAATTGGGATTATAGTTGTTGGAATTGTAATTCGGCTTGTAGTTTCCAACATATTTTCCCTCTTCTACTTGTATTGGGCACTCATCCCGACTATGATTTCCCTCACAGATATCACATACTTCCTCAACAGCAAATCCTTGTAAACCATCATCATTCAATAACCTTTTGATTGCTTTAGTAAGGAAGGCTACCTGTGATTTCATCGTGCTGTCGGCTTCATAATCCTTGACAGCAAGTACCCGTTTACCCCCTCTTCTTGTAGTCGGGAACTGCTCCTCATTCTTGGCCAGATTTTTCAAAACTTGTCATGCCTCGTCCGGATCTTTATCCAATAATAGTCCATTTGCTGCTGAATCAATTCGAATGCGAGTTTGTAAGTTGGCAGCATTATAAAACTTTGTAACCTGATTCCAGACGGGGAATCCATGCATTGGACAGTTCCGTAGAAGAGTAGTAAATCTGTCCCAGGCCTCGTGCATTGGCTCGTCATCTTCCTTTTGATAAGTAGCAATTTCGTTACGTAATCGCTCAGATAAATGCGAAGGATTAAAACGAGATAAAAATTCACGAGATAAATCTGCCCAAGTCATAATTGAACCCGGCGTAAGTTTATTCCACCAAGTTTTAGCTCTGTCCCTCAAGGAATGGGGAAATAACCGAAGCCTCAGTATCTCCGGATTAACGCCTGGTAGTCTAAACGAACCACAGATCTCCTGGAACGTTTTGAGATGCTCCCTGGCATCTTCTGTCACAGCACCACTAAACTGTCCGGCATTGTTGATCATATTAAACATGATAGGTTTAAGCTCGAAGTTATCAACATCAATATCTGGCAGCGTGGTCTCCAACTCTACATGATCGTTCAACATGTAGTCACGACAGGACCGTCGTCCGGCTGCTGTGGGCGGGTCGCCGACAGGCGGTATACCATCACCAGCGGACGGATTACAGGCCATCTTCTCTAGCTGTTCCTCAAGGTACTCGTTCCTGTCTAAAAGGTGACGAAGTTGTTTCTTGAGATTGAAGGAACGTTCAACTTCCGGATCTAATGGATATTCAGGATCTTCACCTCTTTTAGATCTGCGCATAAACAAGAAAACCTCGTGAAAAGCAAGAGTTGAAAGTACTAACGAAAAATAGAAAAATAAAAACAAAAACAAAAACAAAAACAAAAACGAAAAGTGCAATAAAAGAAAGGTGTAGTTATGTTGCCAATCCCCGGCAACGGCGCCAAAAACTTGTTACGTGTAAAATAGTCTATCGCAATTGTACTGCAAGTGTACACGACGCAAGTAGTAAAGTGATACGAAGTATCGAATATCGTCTCCACAGGGATTGGGCTAATAGCTTCACCTTAGTTTACTGCACGAAAGTAAAGGAAATAGTTTAGAAAGTTGTCACGAGAATAGTAAAGAAAAACGTAAATAAAAGAGTTGGAATATCAAGATAGAGAGAATGGGCTGGTATTGAATTGCTCAGTAGTGCAGGTATTGCAATGTTTAGGAAATCCAGTTCTGTCGTCGCGCCCGTCGGCGACAGCACCTGTCGCGGCGGCTGTCCGTTAGCTGTCGCGACATCGAACACACCAACTCCGTACTCCAAGTTTGGCAAGAATCCCAGATCTGCCTTTGCCTATCCCTAGGTCCAAGTTTGTCGATGATCACGTGTTTGATGATACCTCCCGGCGTGAATCGAAGGATGAACACCGATGTGTATGAATTCTTCTTTAGCCACTTAACCTTGCCCTATCCCTAGGCACAAGATAATTCAACTATAAACTAGAGAACTCGCTCTTATTTCTTTCGTATACTTAACTCTCCCGATGCTAAGTAAATGGATAACCTCACAATGCTCTCCCGATGCTCTTGCAAGATATTAAAACCAAAATAAGAGAACTTGAAGTTTATTTTATTGAACTTGGAAAATCCTAAAACAAAACAACCCTTGCAACTACTTTACAAAACAACCCGTGGCCCTAGGGGGTTTTTATAACATAACGACGGCGGGTAAACGGCGGAGGGGTTTGGTTATCGGTTATGGGGAAGATATCTCCTAGGTTAAAATCTATGCCCTTATATAAGCTTTGGGCTCAAGTATTCTAAGTTAACAAGGATTACAACTTTAATTAAAAGTAAGATTCTAATAAAGACTTAATCTCCAAGTATCCTACTTTTCAGCCGCCATCCTTGTTTCTTGGGATTTCCTCTCCTTGAGCTTTGGCTTGACATATCTTTTGATCCGGGGCTTGGAAAATTATTTGGTTTCCACACGACAGACGAGCAGATTTTTCTCTATCTATCGAGGTCCACTTTGCTTTTCCTCTTCATAAGGCTGCTGTCACCTTGCTGTCACGGCAGATCCATGGCAGCATTATCCTCGTCATCTGCTTGTCCAGTTCAGCTCTGCTGCTTCTCTGCCCTGCGCCCGCCTTCTCCGTCAACTCTGGCAGCAACCTACAAAATCAGCCATCTTTTAGTAGAATTCGTGCCTTTAATGTATTTGTGATGTTTTGCTATAAACTAACCTAAATGCAATGCAATGATGCTTGAATGCAGCAGAAATATGGGTTAAAAAGGGTGTAAATAATAGAACTTTTACACACTCAACACCTTGGATGTTGAGGGGTTGTGATTGTACCGTAAACTTCATCCAAGTACCCTAACGATTGAGGTAAGATCACAACGGTGATTGTAAATTCTGGGTGTGGATCTTGTGTTATGCGTCCCTTACTCTCGTTAGTGGAATTATACAACTACCGATGAGTGGTGTTGAGGGGTTGAGATTGTACCGTTATACTCCACCACCGGTGTCACATCAATGGAGGGATTTCTCTTGAGTGTGAACCTTGTGTATTCCGGTAGTGTGTATGAAGCGTGTATGACAACGCTTGTAATCTGCGTATCCGATAGTGTCTTGTGTTGAAATGGTTTGTGAACTATCACTTGAAAGCCAATATAATGTATTTGAATGTAATGAAGCGAGAGATGCTTGAAAATGATGCAAGGTTGCATGGGAAATATGTAGATGATGTAAGAATGCATGTGATACTTGTTAAGCATGAGCAAAAGTATATCTTCTATTGTGAATGGTGCACATGTGCATAGAATCTCAAAAATGCATTGAAGTCTTGTGAATGCTTGTTTTAAAAAGGCACGTAATGAAAAATGTTGCATTTGTATATTATGAGTTTTGAATTTATTGAATGCATGAGATAGATAGAAGGAACATATGGTTTTCAAAAAGCATTTTCATTTGAAATGATCATCAAGCATGAGAAAAGTATAGTGTGAAGTGGAAGTGATTTCCGGGGAAATTGGGTTAAAATTTGCATGAAGTGTTAATTCATGGAAAGGTTTAAATGATTGTATTTGCAAGAATGTTGTTTGGGTTGAGTTGTTTAGCATTTCAAAGTTAAAGGTTGGCATTCATGTTGAGCAATGCATGATTTAAAGCATTGTTGTTTCAAAGGAGGTTTTCAAACAATACTTTGGTTTATTGAATTGTATGTACATTTAAAGAAGGTTTTATGATTCGCTGCATTGATGGTGTTTTGGTTTTGAGCATTCCTCACTAAGCATTATGTGCTTACGCTCCTTTTTGTCCATCAATGCAGATATTTGAAGTTGGGACAACAAGAAGCAAGGGATTCGAGAAGAGCTCCACTTCAGAAGTATGTTTCAGTTAATAGCTACATATAATAAAGGCCTTGGCTATTTCGATATGGGTGCATGAAATGGCCTGGGTGTTTCGGAACTGCTATAAGTGTTTCGAAACACTTTGGCTACTGGAAATGTTTGTTCCTGAACTGGTTTCGGAACATACCCGCGTATCGAAACGGTCAACACCGTTTCGATGCGGGCGTACGACATGGGTGTTTCGATACGGGTGTCAGTGTTTCGAAACGGGTGACCGTTGGACATAGATTCTGCATGCTTTACATTTTAGTCCTGAAAGTTGTAATTGCAATTACAATTGCTTGAGCTTGATATGTCATTTTAAGCTGAAATTTGGAAGAGAGACTTGTAATATGATTAATTGAGGTTTGGTAAAACTAAAATCTTGAAAGTCCTTTTATTTTCCAATATTTACAGTTTGGTCCCTAAAAGTGTTTTTCTTGCAATTGAGTCCTTAAACGTTTCCGATCACTGAGCTTTTCTCTTCCAAGTTTCTTGGGGTTCACATAGTTTTGATGCGCATCTAGAGAAGTTTAAAAAGAAAAAAAGGGTCGTTAATCAAGGTTGACTTTCGGGTTGACTTTGGTTTTCCCCGTGTGAACTTCGTAGTTCGGGTCTAGCATCTAGGCCGGGCTAAGGGGGTTACATTTGTTTGTATCAGAGCTAAGTTGCGTATATTTTAGGCGATGGTAAGTTGTTGTGGTAAGTGTTGGATGTTTAATCTAATGTGTGGTTGAAAGTTGGTTGAAAAATGTGTCTTTGAGCAAATTGTTAATGTTTTTATCATGCTTTTTGGTTATGAATCTTCTGTGAGCTAGTGTGAACATGTATTGGTGATATGCTGGTGTTGTGAGTTGATTTTCCGAATAATGAAAATGTGATGGGTATGATGTGTTGATATTATGCTGTTGAGGGTGAATGTTGTTTGATGAGAGTATGACTGAAGTTTGTTGATTGATATGCTCGATGTTGTGATATCCATGTTTTTATTGATTGTTATATCATATAAAAGGGGAGAATTTGGGATACCCATTGCCTTATTATTATAGCTATTGTGTTATGTTGGAGTTGGAGTCTTGAATCCTTGCTTGAAGCTGGCCTGGTCGTTTTGTTAGTTTTGTTATCATTGCTTTGTTAATAATAGCACAATGAGATCGGTGGGAGAATGGCAGTTGGGTACGATGGTTGCTACCTTAGAGCAGGTTGTTAAGGGGTGGAATTCACTTTTTGGTGGAAGTGTACCGCTTCGGTCGACAGTGCCTGGAGTTGAGGTAGTAGGGCGGGAGGAGAAAGCTGGTTCTGTGATGAAGGATTCATCACCTACGGTTCAAGAGGTGTTGGGAACATCTCAGGCTGTGGTGAAAGTGAGGCCTGTAGACGTGCCGACTGTGGGACATGCGAGTGTGTCAAAACAACGTTTATATGATTTGGGAGATGTGGAGTATCATGGTTCGACACCTGAGGCGTTCGAGGCTTGGTTAGCCAGTATAAATATGATTTTGGATCAGGAAGGTTGTGACAACGCCTGTAAGTTAAAGAATTGTTGTCTCGTTAACGTTGGAGGATGCTTGTGCTTGATGGACATCTGTGGCGGTGGAAACGAATATCCACGATATAGATTGGGAGTTCTTTGTGTCTGTCTTAATTGGAAGATACCTTGGAGAGAAGTTCTAAGGGGTTAAGCAACGTGGGGGTGTGGCTCCAGATTATGATGGTGGGAAAAGTATAAGCGAAAGAGCTGTGAGTACCGACCTTCAGAGTGGTCAGCGTAAGAGGTTATGTGACTGAAGGGTTCGCCTAAATCAAGGTTTTGGTGGTGGTGCTTATATGGGTCTAGTACAGTATGACCAAGGAGTGGTAGCTCGGTTGCCGATGTGTGACCGTTGTAGAAGGGGTCACGTTAGAGTTTGTTGGGGTGTGGGAGTTTGTTGGAAATTTGGTTCTATAGAGCATGTGAATCGGAATTGTCCTCAAGTGGTGGGATCAGCTTCAGTGGGTGCAAAAGGGTCTCAGAAGAGTTGTGAGCGCAACAAAGATAGAGTTCGGAGGTGGCAAGAAAGGCAGAAAGGTGTGAGGTGTGAGGTGTTTGGAGGATGGATCTTATTGGAATTGTGGGTCTGTTGGACATTTGGGACGAAATTTTTTGAAGTTAGCTCGAGGTAGTCAGGGTTCCTTACTGCAGGGAGACGGTGATGACCTTAAAGTGTTGGTTGATGTCGCGGCGGTGCGGTCAGAGAATAATGGTTCTGCGAGGAAGAGAGTTTGTCTGTTGGAGCTCCAGGGCAATGGGGTGATTACATGTAACTTTGTTAAGTAATCTTTGTCCTAGTTATCTTTGTTTGATTCTGGGTTTGATTTCTTTGTGTAGTGGGTAAGTTTAATGGCTAGCAGGGTTGTGTAGTAGCCGATGTTGTTTTGGGAAGACAATTTTATGCGGAGAGTGTAATAGGGGAGTAATGTGTGGTTAGCGGATTGTTAGAATGGTAGAGCTGGAAAAGTTAGAATTGAGGTAAGAGGTTGTTCTTAGGAGGATTCTAAGGATGTTATTGGTAAGTGTGAACGGACATACATGCACAATTAAAACCATTTATTATATTATATATATATATGTTGGTACATGCATACATGCGACATGACATTAGAGGTTTTGCATACATGTACACATGCATTGATAGGGCATGTTAGTGACCATGCATACGAATGTTCACACTTGCTAATAGCTAGTTGGGTCCGTTAGTGTTGTGGTAGGATTAGGTTGGATGATGGGTTTTAAGTGTTGTTTTAGTGTTGGGTGAATGCTGGAAGTAGTAGAAGGTAGTGAACAGGTTGTCAGTAATTGGGAGTGCGATCTAGCATGTTGGCAGAAAGGAAGGTGTTTTGGTGCATAAAGAGTTTAGTGGTGTGGTGGTAAAGAGGTTACCGGTTGAGGTTAGAATCGATCGAGGTGGTTGTGAATAGTTAATAGGTGTGGTAGTTTCTTTGTGTTAAATGATGTTGTGGGCTAGTGGATGTGTTTCCGGAGTGTTGAGGCGTCTTGGCGTTGATGCTTGCAATAGGAGGGTTTTTTATGTAGGTGATGGTTCGTAGCAATCTTAGAGGAGTTGGGAGGAGGTTGTGTTGAGAGCTGTAGATAATGTTTGGCTTGGGATGAGTAGAGGTTTCGTAATCTTAATATGTTTGTATGGAATGGGTGGTATCCAAGTAAGGCTAGTGTTATGGTTAAAGCTTGAAGTGGAAAGACAATGTAAGTTCAAGGGCCATTGTTGGTTGGCCGGGTTCTTGAGAGAAGTGGTTTGTTAGTAGAGTATAAGGAAATCTTTCCCAAGTCAGTTGGGGGTGAGTGGAACAGCTGGCGGAGTTAAGGTTGGAGTCTTGTGATGTGGATTTCAGATGTTGTGTGAGTAGTTTTGATGAGTTGTTATGGTAGTGATAGTGGCGGATGTGAAGGAATGTTATCAATACCTTGAGAAGTTTTAGTAAGCAGTTGTTGCTTAAGAAATTTTTTGCTTGTTGTGGTAATCTTTGAAAGGAGTTGAGCGGTTTTGCAAGGGGTTTTAGAAGCAGTGAAGGTTGTGGATCACATGGTGGTTGAAACTGGATGGGTTGGTGTCACCGTGTGTGCGAGTTTTGTTGAGGGAGTTATGAGATAAGGTGGAGTATGTTGTAAAGATTTCAAGGTTCTTCGGGTTGTTGGGGCCATGCACAATTCAATAGTGTGAAAAGCTAAGCTGAGGCTAATAACCGAGTGATCTGGAAGTCTTGAACCGTAAGTAGTGGTGTTGGGTTTGGGTATAGTGTAAGTTTGATTTGAGGATGAGTTGATTTAGTGGTGTTTTGGGTTGAGGATGTTTCAGTGCTAGTTAAGTCTCATGTGTTACATTGTGTGTTGCTTTGGGAAGTTTGGTATCGTGCTCTTTTCGCAGGTTGAAATTTCGAGGACGAAATTTCCTAAGAGGGAGAGAGTTATAACACCCCAAATTTGGGCTTAGAAGTTTAGGGTCTGAACCGGATCGTTCTAGAAATCGGTTCCAATCTAAAAGGGAGTTTTAGGAAACACCTAGTTCGGGATGCTTTAAAAATATAGAAAAATATCTAAAAATATCCATTTATTATATAAAAGATAATGGTGGAATCAATTTTACAAAATGGAGTTTGGAAGTACTTCATTTCAGTGTAGTGGCCGAATCACAATTTTTGCAAAAGTGAAATAGTGACTATTTTGTAAAGGATTGAAACTTTGAAACTTTAAGGAACTAATTTTACCAAAATGTTTTCATCAGATTTTTCCTTAATTTGGGTAATTTTATTAATGTTTTAATTAAAGGAAATGAAGGTTAATTAAATGAGAAACTAACTTTGACTATTCATAACTACTTTTCACAAATTTTCCCTCTCTTCATTTTCTCTCAAATTCCTTTCAACCAAACACACTTTCTCCAGCAAATTTACTTTGATTTTACACTTCATGTGATGATATTTCAATTCCTCTTTGATTCTTAATCAATTCCTCATCAAATCCACTTGATTTCTACATTGAATTTTCAAGGAAACTTGCCCAAATCAAGGAGAAATCATCATTTAGAGGTAAGCATGTTCTTTTCCTCTAAATACATAGTTCTTTACTGAAATTCCCAAGTTGTCAATTCTTTATTAAAGTTTTATGAATGGTTTTAGTGTTGGAAACAAGATTTTGGCTTAAAACTAAAGATTTTGGAAGAGATCTTGGAGATTTTCGTGGATCTTGGTTACGCTCTGTTTTGAGGTTGTTTTCTAATGTATTTTGGATGTTAATTGTTGTTACAAATGAGGTTTTATCAATCAAATCCCGAATAGGCTAGTTTTCCTAAGTTTTGCTTGCTAGAATGGTGGTTTTTGGGGTGGTTTTGGTGATCTGCTATTGCTGGAGGTATAAGGTCATGTTTATATTGCTTTTTGATGTTAATTGATGTTTGGAAATGTTTAGAATTGATAGATCTTGGCTGGGCTTTGTTTTGGGAGAGTTTGGAGGTGATTTCAGTTGTTTTTGGCAGCCGAAATGAGGTTCTTGAGTAGAGCAGCGAGTTGGGTTGTATTGTAGGTGATTCTAATCCATGGTGATGCATTAATCCTCTGTTTTTGTATGTTTAAAACAAGGGAGAATGATTCGGAAGCAATAGAGGCGGTGTTGGAAGTTTCAGATGCTTGGGAGGCTTGTCGGCTAGCATAGTTTTGTGTATCGGTGAGTGGAGATAGTTTTACAGCTTTCAAACGATTATTTGGAGGTTTTGGGAGCTTAGTTTAAGTCTGTACAACTTAGCTAAGCTCTAGAGTAAGTTTCAGGAAAAACTCCCTCGGGTGTGCTAAGTTATGGTTTGATGCATTAGTTATGAAATGCATATTTAATTACTGTTTTGAAAGCATGTTTTAGCATGACTAATGCTGGTTTTGAAAGCCAATTGAAGGATGCTCAAGGTAAGAGATCCTTGGTTTGACATGTTATTAATTTGGTTATAATGCATGGAGATGCATGATGATAATTGGCTTTGATTAATACTTAAAACAATGGATTGATGATGGTATTTGATGTATATTGGCAAGTGATGAAATGGTTTTTTTAAGTACTTGAATCGGATATAGTTAGCCGGCTATAGGATTGAGTGAACCGTAAGTAAAGTCGCCTTGGATGTTGAGGGGTTATGATTGTACCGTAAACTCCATCCAAGTACCCTAACGATTGAGGTAAGATCACAACGGTGGTTGTAAATTTCGGGTGTGGATCTTGTGTTATGTGTCCCTTACTCTCGTTAGTGGAATTATACAACTACCGATGAGTGGTGTTAAGGGGTTGAGATTGCATCGTTATACTCCACCACGGGTGTCACATCAATGGAGGGATTGCTCTTGAGTGTGAACATTATGTAGTTCGGTAGTGTGTATGAAGCGTGTGGGACAACGCTTGTAATCCGTGTATGTGATTGTGTCTTGTGTTAAAATGGTTTGTGAACTATCACTTGAAAGCCAATATAATGTATTTGCATGTAATGAAGCGAGAGATGCTTGAAAATGATGCAAGGTTGCATGGGAAATATGTAAATGATGCAAGAATGCATGTGATACATGTTCAGCATGAGCACAAGTATATCTTCTATTGTGAATGGTGCATATGTGCATAGAATCTCAAAAGTGCATTGAAGTCTTGTGAAGGCTTGTTTTAAAAAGGCACGTAATGCAAAATGTTGCTTTTGTAGATCATGAGTTTTGCATTTATTGAATGCATAAGATAGATAGAAGGAACATATGGTATTCAAAAAGCATTTTGCTTTGAAATGATCATCAAGCATGAGAAAAGTATAGTGAGAAGTGGAAGTGATTTCCAGGGAAATTGGGTTAAACTTTGCATGAAGTGTTTCGGTTGAGTTGTTTAGCATTTCAAAGTTAAAGGTTAGCTTTCATGTTGAGCAATGCATGATTTAAAGCATTGTTGTTTCAAAGGAGGTTTTCAAACAATACTTTGGTTTATTGAATTGTATCTACATTTAAAAAAGGTTTTATGATTCACTGCATTGATGATGTTTTGGTTTTGAGCATTCCTCACTAAGCATTATGTGCTTACGCTCCTTTTTGTCCATCAATGCAGATATTTGAAGTTGGGACAACAAGAAGCAAGGGATTCAAGAAGAGCTCCACTTGAGAAGTATATTTCGGTTTATAGCTATAGATAATAAAGGCAATGGGGGGAGAGTCTTTTACGTTGATGTTTAATGAGATTGTTTATCTTGACCAAGTTCGGTTTATGGTTTAATACTTGTTGATGATCGCTTTGAAATTTTTGGATCTTCTTCTTCATATGTTGATATGATATGTTCTTTGATTAATGTGAGATCTTGTATTGAATGGCTTTAGGGGGTTGGTGTGCCTAATGCTTGTTATGTATCTAGTCTTTGATGAATTTTGATAGTTATAATGTTTATCATGTTGATGATGTGTTATGGAATGGTTCCAATTATGTTTGAGGGTGTTTTGAAGTGAAAAACAAAAAGTTTCTGCTGTTTCTGGGCAGGGTGTATCGAAACACTCTTAGCTGTTTCGATACGGGTGCATGAAATGGCCTGGGCGTTTCGGAACGACTAGAAGTCTTTCGAAACAATTTGGCTACTAGAAGTGTCTGTTCCTGAACTAGTTTCGGAATATACTCGCGTATCGAAACGGTCAACACCGTTCCGAAAGAGGCGTTCAACACGGGTGTTTCGATACGGGTGTTAGTGTTTCGAAACGGGTGACCGTTGGACACAGATTCTACATGCTTTACATTTTAGTCCTGCAAGTTGTAATTGCAATTGCTTGAGCTTGAGATGTCTTTTTAAGCTGAAATTTTGCAGAGAGACTTGTAATATGATTAATTAAGGTTTGGTAAAACTAAAATCTTGAAAGTTTTTTTTTCCAAAATTTACATTTTGGTCCCTAAAAGTGATTTTCTTGCAATTGAGTCCTTAAACGTTTCTGATCGCTGTTCTTTTCTCTTCCAAGGTTCTTGGGATTTCACATAGTTTTATTCGCATCTAGAGAAGTTTAAAAAGAAAAAAAAAGGTCGTTAATCAAGGTTGACTTTCGGGTTGACTTTGGTTTTCCCCGTGTGATCTTCGTCGTTCAGGTCTAGCGTCTAGGCCGGGCTAAGGGGGTTACACAAGTCGTCCTCGTCATTGTTGAGTGTGTAAAAGTTCTATTATTTACACCCTTTTTAACCCATATTTCTGCTGAATTCGAGCATCATTTCATTGCATTTAGGCTAGTTTACAGCAAAACATCACAAATATATAAAAGGCACAGATTCTCCTAAAAAGGGTTGTTTTTGGCAGGTTGTCGCAGTCGTAGACGGTGAAGGCGGGCGCGGGGCAGAGAAGCAGAAGATCTAAAATGGATAAGCATACAAAGTGGACGTTGCTGCCATGGTGCTGCCGTGACATCAGAGGACGACAGCAAGTTAGTGGAGAAAAAGCAAAGTGGACCTCGATAGATAGAGAAAATTCTGCTCGTCTGTCCTGTGAAAACCTTATATTTTTCCAAGCCCAGATCAAAAGATATGTCAAGCCAAAGCTCAAGGAGAGAAAATCCCAAGAAACAAGGACGATGGCTGGAAAGTAGATTCCTTGGAGATTAAGTCTTTATTAGAATCATACTTTTAATTAAAGTTGTAATCCTTGTTAACTTAGACAACTTGAGCCCAAAGCTTATATAAGGGCATGTATTTTAACCTAGAAAAAGGCATTGCCGATTACCCCATAACCGACAACCAAAAACCCCTAGCCGTTTACCCGTCGCCGACATGTTCTAAATTCCCCCAAGGGCCACGGGTTGATTTGTAAAGTAGTTGCAAGGGTTGTTTTGTTTTAGGAATTTTCAGTTCAATAAAATAAACTTCAAGTTCTCTTATCTTGGTTATTAATATCTTGCAAGAGCATCGAGAGAGCATTGTGAGGTTATCTATTTACTTAGCATCGGGAGAGTTAAGTATACGAAAGAAATAAGAGCAAGTTCTCTAGTTTATAGTTGAACTATCTCGTGCCTAGGGATAGGGCGAGGTTAAGTGGCTAAAGAAGAATTCATACACATCGGTGTTCATCCTTCGATTCATGTCGGGAGGTATCATCAAAGACGTGATCATCGACAGACTTGGACCTAGGGATAGGCCAAGGCAGATCTGGGATTCTTGCCAAACTTGAAGTACTGAGTTGGTGTGTTTGTTGCCGCGACGATCAACGGACTACTGCCGCGACAGGTGCTGCCGCGACGGGCGCGACGACAGAACTGGATTTCCTAAGCATTGCAATACCTGCACTACTAAGCATTTCATACCAGCCCACTCTCTCTATCTTGATATTTCTACTCCTTTATTTACGTTTACTTCATTATTTTCGTGACAACTTTCTCAAATATTTTCTTTACTTTCGTGCAGTGAATTAAGGTGAAGCTATTAGCCCAATCCCTGTGGAGACGATATCCGATACTTCGTATCAGTTTACTACTTGCGTCGTGTACACTTGCACTACCATTGCGATAGACTATTTTACAGGCAACAAGTTTTTGGCGCCGTTGCCGGGGATTGGAAACATAACTCTACCTTTCTTTTATTGCACTTTTCGTTTTGTTTTTGTTTTTATTTTTATTTTTATTTTTCTGTTTTTCGTTTGTACATTCAACTCTTGCTTTTCACAAGGTTTTCTTGTTTATGCGCAGATCGAATCGAGGTAAAGATCCTGAATATCAACTAGATCCGGAAATCGAACGTTCTTTCAATCTCAAGAAACAACTTCGTCACCTTCTAGCCAGGAACGAGTACCTTGAAGAACAGCTAGAGAAGATGGCCCACGTTGGAGACGACCCGCCTGCTGGCGATGTTATACCGCCTGCCGGTAACCCTGCCGCCGCCGGACGATGGTCCTGTCGTGACTACATGTTAAATGATCATGTAGAGTTGGAGACCACGCTGCCGGATATTGACGTTGATAACTTCGAGCTTAAACCTGTCATGTTTAGTATGATCAACAATACCGGGCAGTTTAGTGGTGTTGTTACTGAGGATGCTAGGGAGCATCTCAAAACGTTCCAGGAGATTTGTGGTTCGTTTAGACTACCAGGAGTTAATCCGGAGATACTGAGGCTTCGGTTATTTCCCCATTCATTAAGGGACAGAGCTAAAACTTGGTGGAATAAACTTACGCCGGGTTCAATTAGAACTTGGGCAGATTTATCTCGTGAATTTTTATCTCGTTTTAATCCTTCGCATTTATCTGAGCGATTACGTAATGAAATTGCTACTTTTCAACAGGAAGATGACGAGCCGATGCACGAGGCCTGGGAAAGATTTACTACTCTTCTACGGAACTGCCCAATACATGGATTCCCCGTCTGGAATTGGGTTACAAAGTTTTATAATGCTGCAAACTTACAAACTCGGATTCGAATTGATTCAGCAGCAAATGGACTATTATTGGATAAAGATCCGGACGAGGCAATGCAAGTTTTGAAAATTCTGGCTAAAAATGAGGAGCAGTTTCCAACAACAAGAAGAGGGGGTAAACGGGTACTTGCTGTTAAGGATTACGAGGCCGACAACACGATGAAATCACATGTAGCATTCCTTACTAAAGAAATGAAAAGGTTATTGAATGATGATGGACAACATGGATTTGCTGTTGAGGAGGTATGTGATATATGTGAGGGAAATCATGGTCGAGATGAGTGCCCAATATAGTTAGAAGAGGGAAAATATGTTGGAAACTACAAGCCGAATTACAATTCCAACAATTATAATCCCAATTGGAGGAAGGATCCCAAGTTTTCTTGGAGTAATCCTAACAATGCCCTGAATCCTCAAGCACACAATCAGAATCAGGGAGGACCCAGATTGCTGACGCGACCGCAACTGCCGCCGCAACAGCAACAACAGCCACCAGCTGCCACGAGCAGTATACTGGAACAAACTCTGGCCACTTTTATGTCTCAGACCGGTACTTATATTGAGAATATGAATTAGTTTGTCAAGAAGACGGAGAATTTCATGGATAAAACAGAGTTGAGGATGACGAATTATGAAGCTACTCTGAAATCTCTTGAGACACAAATGGGTCAGGTTTCCCAACATATTAAGCCGAGGCAGACTGGAGGATTCCCCAGTAATACTGAAAATGTTAGGCAGCCCACACATGAGCAGTGTAAAGCTATTACTACTAGGAGTGGGAAGAAACTACCAGGGCCGGAAAAAGAAGCTGAAACAGAAAAGGGACCAACCTTAGACAAACCTGCCGAGGAAGCTGCCCCGACAGGTGATAAATAGACTGCTGCCGATGAGCCTGTCACGACAGCAGAAGCGACAGAGGAGAAAAACGATGATTTTCGTCCTCAGATTCGTATGCAGTGGGAAGGACGTACTGCTGATTATCGTCCCCCACCTCCTTTTCCTTAACGGATACAACAAGCTAAGCAAGAATCTCAACTTAAAAAGATTTATGACTTTTTTAAGCAGGTTCATATTAATATTCCGCTGTTAGATGCCGTTAGGGAGATGCCCAGTTATGCCAAGTTTCTCAAGGATATCATGTCAAAGAAATCTAAACTTGGGGAGTTTGAAACGGTAAAGATGACAGAAGGTTGTATGAGCATTCTTCATCGGCAACCACCCCATAAAAAGAAGGATCCGGGGAGCTTCATCATACCTTGTGTAATCGGAAATAAATTTGTGGGTAAGGCACTTTGTGATCTTGGTGCTAGTGTTAATTTAATGCCAAAATCTGTTTTTCAGAAATTAGGTATTGGAAAGGCGCGACCCACGACAGTAACTCTGCAGCTGGCAGACCGCTCTTATGTGCATCCGGAAGGAAAAATCGAAGATATTTTGGTAAGAGTGGATAAATTTATTTTTCCTGCTGACTTTCTTGTTTTAGATTGTGCAGAAAATGAAAATGCACCAATCATCCTTGGGCGACCCTTCTTAGCAACGGGAAGATCACAGATTGATGTGGAGAAAGGAGAACTCACCATGCGAGTAAACGATCAAGAAATTAAGTTGAATGTTCTCCAAGCGATGAAACATTCTGATGTAGACGAGGAATGCAAGGCTATCACTGACGTTACCCTTGATCAACCCTGCATCAGGTCGGGCTGTCACGATATTAAATTTGGTCACTACCGCGGCAACCACCTACAGGACTGTCACGACAGCACTGACGGCAGCACCGACGACAGCAACTCCTCTGAATCCGATACATCTGATACTGAAGATCAGGAGGAGGTAAACTGGTTAGGCAATCATCCAGGTAAGTTATTCGAACCTTTAAATTATACTTCGGATAACCATTTAATTCAAAAGCCATCTACTGTTGAACCACCTGCCCTAGAACTGAAGCCCCTGCCAGGGCGGCTAAAATATGCTTTTCTTGGTTCAAATGATACGTTGCCGTAATCATCTCTTCTAAGCTGCCGCAGGAACAGGAACGACAGCTAACAGGCATGTTGCGGCAGCACAAAAAGGCGATTGGATGGACGATTGCTGACATTCAAGGCATTAGTCCGGCGTTATGCATGCACAAAATCCTCCTAGAGGAAGATCATAAGCCGACTAAAGATGCCCAAATGCGGCTTAACCATGCTATGAAAGAGGTGGTGCGTAAAGAGATAATCAAATGGTTAGATGCTGGTATTATTTACGCCATCTCCGACAGCAAATGGGTGAGCCCGGTGCAATGCGTTCCAAAGAAAGGAGGAATGACCGTGGTGACCAATGAAAACAACGAGTTAATCCCAACCAACACTGTGACCGGTTGGAGGGTTTGTATGGACTATCGGAAGCTTAACAAAGCTACCCGAAAGGACCACTTTCCTTTACCCTTTATTGATCAAATACTTGATAGATTAGCGGGTAAACCTTACTATTGTTTTCTTGATGGTTATTCAGGTTATAATCAAATTGCCATCGCACCGGAGGATCAAGAAAAGACGACTTTCACATGCCCCTATGGAACATATGCTTTTAGGAGAATGCCGTTTGGATTATGTAATGCACCAGCCACCTTCCAAAGGTGCATGATGGCCATATTCTCCGACATGGTGGAGGACTTCCTCGAAATTTTCATGGATGATTTTTCAGTCTTTGGGGATGATTTTGAGAGCTGCCTAGGCAATCTACGAAAGGTACTTGAAAGATGTGAAAAAGCAAACCTAGTTTAAAATTGGGAAAAATGCCACTTTATGGTGGATGAAGGGATAGTCCTTGGCCATAAGATTAGCTGTCGTGGGATAGAAGTCGACAGGGCTAAGATAGAAATGATCGAGAAGCTGCCGCCGCCGACCACAGTCAAGGGCATTAGAAGTTTTTTGGGACATGCTGGTTTTTATCGGAGATTCATTGCAAATTTCTCAAAAATCACCAAGCCCCTATGCCATCTTTTAAAGCAGAACCGACCCTTTGACTTTAATGAAGAATGTACTGAAGCATTCAAGGTTCTGAAGGAAAAACTAGTAACAGCCCCAATAGTACAGCCACCAGACTGGACACAACTATTTGAAATCATGTGTGATGCTAGTGACTATGATGTCGGGGCAGCACTTGGGCAGTGCAGAGATAAGCTATTTCATGTCATATATTATGCCAGCAAGACATTGAATGACGCCCAAGTAAACTACACCACCACAGAAAAGGAGCTATTAGATGTGGTGTTCTCCATTGACAAGTTTCGTTCTTACATACTTGGGACGAAGGTCATAGTGCACACAGACCATTCTGCCCTGAAATATCTGTTCGCGAAAAAGGATGCAAAGCCTAGATTGATACGGTGGATCCTGCTATTGCAAGAATTCGACCTTGAAATTAAGGATAAAAAGGGGACAAAAAATCAGGTGGCAGATCACTTGTCAAGGTTGGAGAAGGGACAGAGTCTGCCAATAGATGAGACAAACATATTGGAGACCTTCCCAGATGAGCAGCTCTTTGATGCCGCAATCGCTGCCGCAACAGCCATGGCGGCAGGTAAGTCTTCTGAACTCCCCTGGTATGCTGATTTCGTTAATTTTATAGTTAGCGGAATACTTCCTTCTGATCTTAATTATCAAGCCAGGAAGAGGTTCCAAAATGATGTTAAGCATTATTATTGGGACGAACCTCTTCTTTTCAAACTATGTGCAGATCAAGTTATAAGGAGGTGTGTACCACAAGAAGAGTAAGAAGACATTCTTCATCACTGCCATGCTTCACAATATGGAGGTCACTTAGGAGGCAGCAAAACTGCTGCCAAGGTGCTGCAGTCAGGGTTTTATTGGCCGTCACTGTATAAAGATGCACAAAACTTCTACAAGAGCTGTGACAAGTGCCAAAGGACGGGAAACATCTCGAGGAGAAACGAGCTGCCACTGCAGAACATTCTAGAAGTCGAGATCTTCGATGTTTGGGGGATTGATTTTATGGGACCTTTTCCATCTTCATGTGGAAATTTATACATCCTCCTAGCAGTGGATTATGTCTCTAAGTGGGTAGAAGCTATCGCCACTCAAAAGAATGATGCCAAGACAGTCCAAAAGCTTTTACACAAAAACATTTTTTCTAGGTTTGGCATGCCTAAGGCGATTATCAGTGATGAAGGGAGACATTTTGACAATAGGGTAATTGCTGCCGCCTTGAAGAAATATGGTGTCAAGCATCAGATCGCGACAGCATACCACCCACAGACCAATGGACAAGCTGAAATATCTAATAGGGAAGTTAAGAACATTCTTGAGAAGATGGTTAAGCCAACTAGGAAAGATTGGTCTTTACTCCTTAATGATGCGTTATGGGCATATAGGACAGCTTTTAAGACTCCATTGGGCATGTCTCCATACCGATTGATTTATGGGAAAACCTGTCATCTGCCTGTCGAGATAGAACATAGGGCATATTGGGCGATCAAGGCAGTGAATTTGGACTTGGACAAGGCAGGCCAGAAAAGGCTGTTAGATTTGAACGAGATTGAAGAAATACAGACAATGGCTTACGACAATGCAAGAATTTACAAGGAGAAAACTAAGAAGTGGAATGACAAGAAGTTGCTGCCACGACAGTTCTGCCCAGGGCAGCTTGTATTGTTGTTCAATTCTAGACTGAAACTCTTCCCAGGGAAGCTAAAATCTAGATGGTCTGGCCCGTTCCAAGTTGTACAAGTTTTTCCCCATGGTGCCATCACAATCCGATCATTAAAAGACGGGCACCAATTCAAAGTCAACGGACAGCGTCTCAAGCCTTATCAGGGGACTGAAGCCCCATGAATACATGAAGTAAGTATTAGGGGTTGCTGCCCTAATTTAACCTAAGTTTTATTTTTATTTATTTTCATTATTTATTATTTATTAGGAAATAAGTTTTATTTTATTCGAATAATATTTTTATGTTTTCTGTTTTTAGGAAATAAAGGAGTCAAGAAGAATAGGAGAAGTGACCCAAGCCCACCATCCATCCATCAGCCCAACAAAGCCCAATATTGAAGCATGTCGTTCCAGCTGCCGCCGCAGACACGGAAAAGACAGACTGTCACGGCAGACGCAGAAACGTGGGACAGACGCGTAACAGACGCATTAATGCGTGACAGACGCGTCAGACACGCTAAAGCTCAATAGTCGCCCCGTTATTCACGTCTGCCGTTACAGCTTCAACGGGCAGCAACCCCTCCTCTATAAAACCCCGTTTCATTTTCATTTCATTCACTTCTATTTTTCTTACTTGCTCTCCTCTTTAGTTTTTATTTGTTTTCTTTACTTTCACAAAAACCTTGCAACTAACATGTCTTCCAGAAGAACCTGTCGCAGTGCTCCTTCAACCTCTTCACCGGCAGCACCCACCCCGCAGTCCTTCGCAACTAAGGATCTATGGGAAGAAAGAGGCTTTATTTACGCTCGAAAGGCTGTTAATATGGGCCTCAAGCCTTTCATCGCAAGGATGATTCGAGCCCTCTTGTGGGAACAATTTGCAGAGCAACCAACAGAAATGAATGAAACGCTGGTGAGGGAATTCTATGCTGCCATCGGCAGCAGGACGGCAACAACAGTGACTGTCCGAGGGACAGAAGTGCCATTCACAGCAGAGCGTATCAACAATTTCTATGGCCTCTACTTCGGCCCCAACGACGATGCTCACCAGCAGTTCCTTGACACCCTAGACGAAGCTGCCTTCGATGTTGTCATGGCAAAAGTGACAGAAGAAGGAAATGAATGGAACACAAGCCGCAAAAATCCCCACACCGTGAAAAGGAGGCAGCTGCTGCCAGAAGCTAAATTGTGGAACGCCTTCATTAAGAAGAGGATTATGCCTTCCTTGCATCACACCACAGTGGACCAGCAGAGGTTAGCCCTAATCCACTCAATCATGAACAAACGACCCATAAATGTGGGACGATATATGCGGGAAGGTATCCTGGACTGCACCCAGAGATCGACAGCCCTCCTCTGCCTGCCTTTCCTTATTACATCTCTCTGCCGCTGCTCTGCCGTACCAGAAACCACCACCGATCGCCTAGTGAAGGGAAAGGGCTGGACAGACAAAGCTATCATCAGCCTCATGGAGCTGACAGTAGCAACCCCCATCTCTTCCGTCAACCCTAATGTCGCCCCGGCAGAATCATCAAAGCAGCCCAACACTGAACCTGCCGCAGCAGCTACTCCGACAGACCCATCCACTCAAATCCTTGCTGTCATTCTGAGGATGGAGGACAGACAGCGGGGGCTGATGACATTCATCAAGGATTTTGCCACCTCCACGGTAAATTTCATTAACCATACTTTAAATTTTCCTGATGTTGTCTTTCCCACCTTCCCTGCCCACTACTTCACCGTCCCCACGCCCGCCCACACACCTACACCTGCTGCCACACCACATACACAATCTGCTGCCTCTATTCCATCACCTGCCCCGACGGCAGCCGGCATCCCTCAGGCCGACACATCCGCCCGAGGAACAAAGCGACAGGCAACCTCGGATGACCTTACTGCCTTTGTGGCTGGATTCTCCTCTTCATCTGTCTGGGCCAAAAGCGAAGTCGAACCCCCTATTCGGAGGAACTTGGAGAAAGAATTCACACCTATCAAGAGGCAGAAAAGAATGGCCAACAGAAAGCTTATGCCAAAGGCCATCACCACCACCACCAGCAGCAGCAGCAGTTGGGACAACGGCAGCAGCTCTGACATTCAGGTCGTAGAGCAACCAGCCCAGCCTGCCCCACAGCCCAGAATCCGCCGCCAAATCCGCCTCAGCAGCAGCAGTGAAGACAATGCTTAAAATTTAAGTTTCTTTTCTTTTTCTTCTTATTGCTGCCTGCTATCTCTATATTTTGTGATGTACTGCCTTCATTTTATTTTGTCATTTGCATTGAGGGCAATGCAACCCTCGAGTTTGGGGGTGGCAACCCTCCATTTTAATGGAGTCTAAGTACATCTTAGTTAATTGTTGTGTCTTTTATTTACTTATTTATTTCTCTTAAAAAAATCAGAAAAGACCGAAAATTTTGGCTTAAAACTGTGAATTGAACTTGCCTGTCGTGACAGCTCTGTCGTGGCAGCATCTTTAGGACAGTTTAAGGAGAAGTTTAGAGCCTTTCTATAGTTCTGAAAACTTAAACACCATTGTGACTGTTATACTGCTTAGACTTCTTTTAGCTAAACTAGAATAGGAAGCTTAGCACTTGAATAGCCCCTAGAGGTGCCTAACATTGGCTCTAGGAAAGAAGTTTAGAAAAAGAGACTCAAAAACCCTAGAGGTGCGCGAAACCGGCTCTAGGAAGTTAACTAGAGGTGCCTAAAACTGGCTCTAGTAAAACCTTAGCTTGAAAATAGAGGTCAAAGAAGCATGAAAATGTACATTCAAAAAAATAAACTTTGGCATAAAAATTCGAGTTAAGAGTTGAATATTCTAGTGAAACTAAGAGAGTCTTAGCATATAACTGTTCAAAAGCATGCACACACAACACGAGAACTATAGTGAGAGTCCGGACAGATCCTAACTTATCCGACAAGTTGCTGCCGCCACAGGGAACGAATGACGGGTAAGGGAAAGTTCACTGTTTGAAAGCCAAAACAAAAAAAAATTCATTTTTCTTTTAGGTCTAGTTGCTTGAGGGCAAGCAAAAACTTGAGTTTAGGGGTGTGTTGAGTGTGTAAAAGTTCTATTATTTACACCCTTTTTAACCCATATTTCTACTGCATTCGAGCATCATTTCATTGCATTTAGGCTAGTTTACAGCAAAACATCACAAATATATAAAAGGCACAGATTCTACTAAAAAGGGTTGTTTTTGGCAGGTTGCCGCCGTCGTAGACGGTGAAGGCGGGCGCGGGGCAGAGAAGCAGAAGAGATGAACTGGATAAGCAGACAAAGTGGACGTTGCTGCCATGGTGCTGCCGTGATAGCATAGGACGACAGCAAGTTAGTGGAGAAAAAGCAAAGTGGACCTCGATAGATAGAGAAAATTCTGCTCGTCTGTCGTATGAAAACCTTATATTTTTCCAAGCCCCGGATCAAAAGATATGCAAGCCAAAGCTCAAGGAGAGAAAATCCCATGAAACAAGGAGGATGGCTGGAAAGTAGATTCCTTGGAGATTAAGTCTTTATTAGAATCATACTTTTAATTAAAGTTGTAATCCTTGTTAACTTAGACAACTTGAGCCCAAAGCTTATATAAGGGCATGTATTTTAACCTAGAAAAAGGCATAGCCGATTACCCCATAACCGAAAACCGAAAACCCCTAGCCGTTTACCCGTCGCCGATATGTTCTAAATTCCCCCAAGGGCCACGGGTTGATTTGTAAAGTAGTTGCAAGGGTTGTTTTGTTTTAGGAATTTTCAGTTCAATAAAATAAACTTCAAGTTCTCTTATTTTGGTTATTAATATCTTGCAAGAGCATCGGGAGAGTATTGTGAGGTTATCTATTTACTTAGCATCGGGAGAGTTAAGTATACGAAATAAATAAGAGCAAGTTCTCTAGTTTATAGTTGAACTATCTCGTGCCTAGGGATAGGGCGAGGTATCATCAAAGACGTGATCATCGACAGACTTGGACCTAGGGATAGGCCAAGGCAGATCTGGGATTCTTGCCAAACTTGAAGTACTGAGTTGGTGTGTTTGCTGCCGCGACAATCAACAGACTGCTGCCGTGACAGGTGCTGCCGCGACGGGCGCGACGATAGAACTGGATTTCCTAAGCATTGCAATACTTGCACTACTAAGCAATTCAATACCAGCCCACTCTCTCTATCTTGATATTTCTACTCCTTTATTTACGTTTACTTCATTATTTTCGTGACAACTTTCTCAAATATTTTCTTTACTTTCGTGCAGTGAATTAAGGTGAAGCTATTAGCCCAATCCCTGTGGAGACCATATCCGATACTTCGTATAACTTTACTACTTGCATCGTGTACACTTGCACTACCATTGTGATAGACTATTTTACACGCAACAGTCATCCAAGAGACCGATATATCAAGGGGGAACTCCTCAAGCCATCATTCTCCTCCAAGAGGCAATTTTATACCTAAGCCCCAAACTGTAATCAAGACCTCTTCACCCAGCGTCTCAGTGAATTGCTCGGGGAACTCTAGTAGGGAATCTTGGTCATTGTTAGGCAAATTTTGTCAAAGCTATCGTACAGGGCTTTGAAGAAAGCAAATCAATGCTTGTTTCCAATGTGGAGGGTTAGATCATTTCATCATAGATTGTTCACAAAACTCAAACAATCCTCCTTCTCAAGCACCTTCCAATATCAATTCGAATCAACCATCCCGGAGGAAAGGATCTAAGCAAGATCACTCTGGGAACTCTTGAAAAAATCAAAACCAAGTCCCACTTCTTCTCACTAAGAGTCTCGGGCCCCCGCTCGATTCTATAATGTTCAGGGATGTGACTAAGAGGACTCTTCAGATGTCACCGCAGGTACTATCGAGCTTATTAATCATCTAGGTTATGCCTTTTTTAATTCGAGTTTGACCCATTCCTTTATTTGCTCTAAGTTAATTGACAAATTTAGACTGACTCCTAAAATTTCTGATTGTAATATTGTAGAAACAAATCCTTTAGGGGATAGGGTCACGGTAAATCAAATATGTAAAAATTACCTCCTATATATTCAAGGCACCCCTTTCCCTTCAAACTTGAATTTGGCCAATACTCCATTCCCATTATATCTGACTTTTCTTATGTTTTTCCCGAGGAACTTCCAAGTTTACCACCAACTCGGGAAGTTGAATTCAAGATCGTAGTTCAACCGGGATCTCAACCAATATCCATTACTCCTTATAGAATGGCACCGGTCGAATTAAACAAAACTCCATAAATAGTTACAAGAATTGCAAGATAAAGGCTTCATTAGACCAAGCTCAGCTCCTTGGGGAGCCCCGGTTCTCTTTGTCAAGAAGGAGAAGTTGATAAGGTTATGCATTGATTATCGACAACTCAACCAAATCACTATTAAAAATAAGTAACCTCTGCCCAGAAATGAGGATATGTTCGATCAACTTAAAGGTGCAAATGTATTTTCAAAAATCGATCTCTGGTCTGGTTATTATCAAATGAAATTGAAGGGGGAAGGATGTGCCTAAAACGACATTTAGGTCTTGATATAGTCATTACAAGTTCCTTGTTATGCCCTTCGGTTTAACTAATGCCCCAGCGGCATTCATGGACCTAATGCATCGAATATTCAAACCCTTCTTGGACAAATTTGTAGTTGTTCTCATTAATGACATACTTGTTTACTCCGAAAGTAAGGATGAACATTCCGAATACCTTCGGATTGTATTGAAAACTCTTGAAGAACACCGACTTTACGCAAACTACAATAAGTGTGAATTTTGGCTATCGGAGGTTTCCTTTTTAGGACACGTGATCTTGACTGATGGAATTAAACTAGACCCGAAGAAAATCTAAGCAGTAGTAAATTGGCTGCCTCCTAAGAATGTCCAGGAAGTTAGAAGTTTTCTCGGTTTAGCTGGATATTACAGAAGGTTTGTAAAGGGGTTTTCCACCTTGGCTTCAGATTTAACAAAACTACTTAGGAAGGAAGAAAGCTTTGTTTGGTCAGAAAAACAAAAAAATAAGCTTCGATCATCTCAAGCAAGCCTTTACCTATACCCTATTCATGATTAAACCTATACCGGGGAAATACTATACAATCTTCTATAATGCATATCATTTAGGTCTCGGGTGTGTCCTTATGAAAGATGGGAAAGTAGTACCCTATGCATCCAGGCAAATCAAACTACACGAATCAAATTATCCTACCCACGATCTTGAACTAGCCGCGATCATTTTTGCTCTAAAAAGTTTGAGACATTATCTGTTTGGAGAAAAATGCTACCTATTCACTGATCACAAAAAGCCTCAACAATATATTAACACAAAAAGACTTGAATATTCAAAAAAGAAGGTGGCTTGAATTATTGAAATATTGTGATTTAGTCATAGATTACCATCTTGGGAAAGCAAATGTTGAAGTTGATGCATTCAGCCGCAAACATACATGCGGTAAAAGTCCCTATTCAAAACCCTCTAGCTCTCTCTTGTTTTGAATTAAGCTTGAATCAAGCTAATATTCTCGTTGACCAATATCTTGAACAATTCTGTTTCTTCTTGTAGCTCTAGTAGCTATTAATGTCCATTTCAAACTCCAAAGGAATCGAAAAAATCTTATCGGAAATTCAGCTTAAATCCGATCTTGTGGAAAGAATCAAGAGTTTACAATGATCTGATCCTGAACTTTAGAAAATTTTGGAAAATTTGAAAGTCGAATTCAACTCCAATTTTATCTTGAAGCCGAATGGATTGTTGTATTTTAAGGACAAGATTTGTATACCAACTGATGAAGGACTGAGAAGAGAAATGTTAATTGAAGCACATCAAAGTCCTTTCTTGATCCATCCCGGGTCGGTTAAGATGTTCAAGTACTTGAGAAATCCATATTGGTGCCCAGGAATGAAGAAGGATATTGTTGAATTTGTCGATGCCTAACTTGTTAAAGACATAAAGCTAAACATCAAGTCCTCACATGACTCTTACAACCCATTGAACTCCCTAAATGGAATTGGGAAAACATCAATATGGACTTTGTTAGTGGATTACCCATAACTTTGAAGAAGAATGGTGCAGTGTGGGTAATAGTAGATAGGTTGACCAAATAGGCTCATTTCTTGCCAATACCCTAAGCTTGGAACAATTGGCGAGGATTTACATCAGGGAGGCAATTTGATTACATAGAGACCCAATTTCTATAATTTCTGATAGAAACTCTCGATTTAGTTCCAAGTTCTGGAAAGCTCTACAACTGGCTTTAGGATAAAAAAATCAACCTGAGTACTGAATTCCATCTTTAATCCAATGGTCAGTCAGAACGAGTAATTCAAATTCTTGAAGACATGTTATGGGTTGGTATTGTTGGTTTCGGAAAAGACTGGGAAAATCCTTACCTCTAGCCAATTTTGCGTACAATAATAGTTATCAAAGTTCTATCCAAATGGCTCCATTTGAAGCTCCCTATGGTAGAAAATGTTGGACACCACTTTGTTGGTCAGAATTGGGGTAAAATAAAGTGTTTGGACCCGATCTGTTGAAAGAAACCGAATACCATATTTAAATTATTCATAACCAGCTCAAAGAAGCTTTTGATAGGCAAAAAGCCTACGCTGATAAAAGAAGAAGAGAAATTCAGTATGAAGTGGGAGATCGGTTATTCTTAAAAGTCTCTCCTCAAATTTGGAAATAAGGGAAAGCTTAGTCCCCGTTTCATCGAATCATTTGAAGTATTGGAAAGAGTTGGTCATGTAGCTTTAAAGTTAGCTCTTCCAAGTGAATTCGATAAAATTCACAATGTCTTTCACGTCTCTATGTTACGCAAATATAGATCTGATCCTTCTCATATTCTTGAGATCGAAGTCATGGAGCTAAATCCCAATCAAACATATGAAGAGGAGCCAGTTCAGATCCTTGATCTTGAGACTAAAAGACTTCGAAATAAATCTGTATCCCTCGTCAAGGTTTTTTGGAGAAACCATAAACTAGAAGAAGCTACGTGATATCTTGAGTCAATCATGAAAGACAAATATCCTCTTCTGTTTCCCCAGGTAAATTCGAGGGCAAATTTCTTTTAAGGGGGGGGGGATTGTGATACCCCAAATTATGACTTAGAATTTTGATATGATCCCAATGTGACTCAAATTGACTCAAAATGTCCTTCAGAATAAAATATGAAGAAATGAGGGCTTATACACTTCTCATATATTGATGGAGGCATGTGTGATAGGAGGAGATGAGAGTCGACATTTGTGAGATGAGTTACCAAAAAAATCTCATATTTTTCCTCCTTGCTAGGCAAAATTCGAGAGCTAAATGTAGAGAGAGAATGAACCAAATTTTGGCTTAACTTGACTCAATAATGGGAGATTGTATATACATAGCTTCTTAGAGGAAGGTAATGATATTGGGTTCCTTTATATTCATGTGAAAATGTTGTTGGATGACTTGGTTTTATGTATATATATTTTGTAGTTTTTGTACCATATACCAAATCTATTTTGTTGCTGGAAAATGACAATTGAATGTAACGTGTTTGGTTATGTTCTTAATTTTGTATGCCTTTGATGTTCGAATTGGAATTGAGAGCTATTGATGTTGTTAGTTTCAATAAGGGGCTACTTCGATGAGTGAACACTTGAAACTACGAGACAACAATATCCACATCTTTTCAGTTCATGTAAAATCCGGCCACAATTTTTTTCTTAAGGGGGGGCGAGTTGTAACACCCCGATATCTGGTCTATTCGGAATTAGATTCCGTTGATCGGAAATCCTACATTGGCAGAGCTTAAATATTGCATCGAATAGTTAATTATTGCTATCGAATCCTAAGTTGGCTTAAACCATTGTGATTGAACTCTAATAAGTAATATTAAGCTTTTAGTGGCTAAAATGGAAGAAGTGTAAGTTGGAGGGCAAAACTACAATTGTATGAGAAGTGAGGGACTAACCTTGCGATTAGCCCTCTTTAATTAAAAATCTCCACTACGTGTG
This sequence comes from Hibiscus tridactylites, assembly GCA_958450335.1. Lineage (NCBI taxonomy): Eukaryota > Viridiplantae > Streptophyta > Magnoliopsida > Malvales > Malvaceae > Hibiscus > Hibiscus tridactylites. The sequence goes on from OY288265.1 coordinate 62,570,678, forward strand.
GTTATCTGATAACTTTCCTTCAAGTGAAGGAAAGCTTAATGTGAGAAATGAAAAATAAAAACAAAGGGAAGTGGAGGAAGCTTACCCGAGATCATTCAAAGCTAGCACCTCCCTCTTTCATTATCTTCTTCATCTAAGCACACACCTCCATTGGAGGAATTTTAAGTTTTGTTATTTCTTCACTTTATCAATATCGAAACGTTGCTATCGACCGGGTAAGCTATATACCTCAATCGGTTATTGGATTCTATGGATATTTCGAGAGTAATTTAAGCTATGGTTTTGACTATACATGGATATCCCATCGTTGTCATCTCTATTGAAGCCAGATATTGATTTTGATATCTTTATGTTGATTTTGATATCGAAACACCAATTCTAATAAGTTTCCTACTAATCTTTCTAGCTCAAGAAGTGGAGAAAGAGGTATCACCATCTCCATCACAAGCTAGGAACAAAGGAATTGTTATCCGAGAGCCTTGAAGTTTCGGATTGTTAAGGTGAGTGTAGTCGGAACCTCAGGTTTAGGCGAAAGGCCTTCCCATATCATTATTTGTGATTTTAGATTATTTCGCTAACATTGCTATTGAAGCAAATGCTTTGGATGGTTAATCGAACACTTTGGAAAGTGTCGGTAAGTTACCATTGAACATTGATTATGGTCATTGTACATTGTCATTGGATTATTGCATTAAAATCATCGGGCGTAGATATTGATGTTGAGACACATATATTGATCACCGGCTGCGATGAATTTATTGAACATTGGTATATTATTGATCATTGAAATGAATATGTACTTTGCGACCTTGGATTCGAATGGACTCGGGATACAATTGGCATGCTATAAAATTCATGAGCTTAGTGTACGAGCGAACTACGGTCCTAAGGCTACGACCTATATTGATTTTGCGAGGTGGAGGAAATTGTATTGTTATTGGTCACATTGGCAAGGCAGAGGGATTAGACCATTCATTTATTTTGCGAGGCGTAGGAATTCACGTATCCATGATCTTGATTCAATCCAAGGATTATGAATGAAAAGAACATGTTTATTACTTTATGCATTGTTACATGGCATTTATAACGTTAGCAAGAGAATAAGCATCATTGTAGCTATAGCATTTACATTATTTATGTTATTTGGGACTACCTCACTAGGCTAAGTGTGCCTAACGTGTCTCATCTGATGCATTTTCAGGTTAAAAGGGTTGTTCGTAGAATAATCGGATTGGCCGCTAAGACAAGTCACTACCAAGCTACAAGTAATGTAATTATGACCTTTGAACTCCTAGGAAGGTGGCAAAGTAGTTAAACTAGTCATATAAGCCCGTTTTGTTACGTTGGTGCTATGCCTATTTTGTAATATGGTTTTTGGCCTTAAATGGCTCTTTTGGTTCTTGGAAGATAGCTTAAATATGCATGTTTGGCTTAAAAAGGTAAAAACCTAGTAGACGTATTCGGATGGTTAAAAATTTAGCATGCTAGATGTTCGTACCAATAAAATGTTGCATGTAAAGTTTCGTTGCATTTAAACATCGTTCGATAGGGTAATTCGAGTAAAAACCAGCAAAAATCTGTCATTACAAGTTTGCCTATATTGAAACGGGTGATGTCCTTTTGATATGGTACCCATCTTTGAACATGAGAATAAGAGTATTCCGGAACGAAGTGATGCCGTTTCGGAACATTTTTCCTCTAGAGACCAATGTTTTGATACGGGTTTCAGAACAGTGAAAGTCAAAGTCAATTAGGGTCCATCTGTTCCGGTACGGGTTAAGCATGTATCGAAACGGTCTAAAGAGTTGGGTCAATAGGGTTTACTCTCGTACACCGGTTCTGAAAAAGCTTAGGGTGTTACGAAACGGGGTTAGGTAAGTTTGTTAAGCCTCATCGAACAATTTGAAAATGTTATAATCTAGTCAATAAACCTTGTAAAGTCTAATTGATGGTGTTATCATACTCTGAAGTGAATGAAATTTTGTAGGAATAACCCTTTAGTAATGAATTCCATCTTGGTAGAGTTGTTACAATGAAAGACCTAAAATTGTTTAAAATTTACAAATTAGTCCTTAACATTTGCAATAGTTGTAAAACGGCCCTAAATTGATAATTGAGTTTCACATCCGATAATATTGGACTAATGGATGTGTTGGTCGTACATTGTACGTTTTCTATTGATTTATCGCGTGGTTAAGACAAATTTATAATTCTGTTTATCGCATCATCCTCTGGTAACACTCTTCGACCAGGTTCTCAACCAAACCGGGAAGGGGGTGTTACATTTGCGGTAACATAGCTAGAGTTTAGTCGATTCTAGGACTAAACCAAAGTAATTTTGCATTATTAATGTGTTACTTTGCCACCTTGGAGTTTTATATTGTATATTATGACTTGTCGACTAATTCGATCTTTCATATAGATATGTCTGAGACAAATAAAGCTCACATTGGTGCGCATGCTACTGGCTCCTCGACGCATGGCGAAGAGGTTAAGGGAGGAAATCCTCCAAATCCATTGCAACCATAGGACCCTCATGTACAGGTTGCTGAGCCTGCTACCTCTACTGCTCAGGCTGAATGTTATCAGAATATGGCAAACATGTTTAAGCAGTTTATGATTGCGATGCAAGCAACACCGCCAGTTCAGCCTACTCCCCATGTCGCTCAGTATGTCCGAGCTCCTGTGGACAAACAAGTTCACTCCGAGCCTATTCTTTTACCGGACAGAATGATGATAAACTTGTAGTTGCTGAATACTGGCTAGATAATACCTTAGGTATCCTGAATAAACAGTTGCAGTGTTCCGACGAGCACAAGCTAGAGTGTGCTATTGCATTGCTGATAGATGAAGCCCTCATGTGGTGGGAGACTACTATTCTTACTGTTCCGGAAGAATCGGTTACTTGGGAATTCTTTCTTAAGGAATTTCGGAACAAGTACATCAGCGAGTACTATCTTACAGAAAGGTGGAACACTTTTCTTCATTTGAGACAAGGCGGGCGACCTATCGAGTAGTACATCCATGATTTATGTATGTATTGCCGATACGGAGCCGAGTTTATAAAGAAAGAAGAACACAAGCGTCGAATGTTTATCACGGGGTTGAGCGATGAACTTCGACCTATGTTTATAACCTTGGGTATCACCAACTTCCATGATTTGGTGAACCGAGTTAAGGCAATTGAAGCAGCGCAGAGACCTCAAAGAGGAAATATGTTTAATAGATCCGAGAATAGAGCATGAGGTGATTCTCAAGCTCCGAAATGGAACAAGAAGGGCAGATATCAAGGTTCGAAGCAAGCTTCATTTCTACAGCCTTCCCGCATAGGGAACATTGAGAGACCACAGACTATCACCCAGTCCTAGTCTAACGCGGCCTCAATTGAGAGTATTGGAGGTTTGAACCGGAGTGTTCAGCATCCAGTTTGTAATTGTTGTCAGAAACGACATCCATCAGGACTATGTCGCAAACAGATGGGAACATGTTTCTTTTGTGGGGAACAATGACATTTTATTAGAGACTGTCCTCATAATCCCTCTAATTCAGTGGTTGTGCACGGAGACATCTCTTCACCCGCCCAGTCCTTTCAAGGAAAAAGGGCCAAGATAAGCACCATCAGGAACCTTAGGCAGGCCAGGCGTATTTGGGAAGCAAGGTAACAAGTAAGAATCGAAGGCCTCTACCCATATGTATCATGATAGAGGCCGCGAGGAGGATGAAGAGCCTGATGTTATAGCAAGCACTGTTATGTTATAGCACACTCATTGTATGTATTGATTGATCATAGATCGACACATTGTTTTATAAGCCTGGAATTAGTTAAAAGACATGGGATGTCTAGTGAACCTTTGGCAACAAAAATATCCATGACAAATATGTTAGGTGATTGTGTTGCTCTAAGCCTTGTATGTAAGTATTGTCCAATATTGATTCAAGGAATTCCCTTCCCTGCAGATTTCCTAGTCCTACCAATCCACGTGTTTGATGTGATTCTAGGCATGGATTGGCTTAGTAAACATCAGGCGTGGGTAGATTGCAGTAAGCAAAAATTGTACCATCAAGGTCTTGGTAAGGAAAGGGTAATGTTGGTGAAATCTTGAAACTCTATGTTGTGTGCGATGTCCACCGAATCCAAGAATGAACCTCAGATCCATGAAATTGACACAGTAAATGAATTCCTAGATGTTTTTCCTGATGTGCTTCCAGGATTGCCCTCGACTAGTGAAGTAGAGTTCGGTATTGAGGTGCAACCTTGGACTGCTCTAGTTTCCATTGCACCATATCGAATGGCGGCTGTGGAGTTGAAAGAATTAATAGCTCAAATTCAAGACCTTATGAACAAGGGATTTATTCAACCGAGCTGTTCACCTTGGGGAGCCCCGGTTCTTTTTGTCAAGAAGAAGGATGGTTCTATGCGTTTTTGTATTGATTATAAACATCTGAACAAAGTCATCATCATGAATAAGTATCCCTTGCCCAGGATAGACGACCTATTCGATCAATTAAAAGATGCCACTGTGTTTTCCAAGATTGATCTAAGGTGGGGTTACTATCAAATGAAAGTCAAAGAGTGTGATGTTCCCAAGACTACCTTTCGTACAAGATATGGACACTACAAATTCTTAGTGATGCCCTTCGGATTAACTATTGCACCGGCGAATTTTATGGATTTAATGAATTGGGTATTTAGACCTTGTCTTGATAAATTCGTTGTGGTGTTCATAGACGATATCTTAATCTATTGCAAGAATGAATCGGAGCATCGAGATCACCTTCGTATTGTACTTCAAACTCTGAGAGAGAAACAATTGTATGCAAAGTTTTCTAAGTGTGAGTTCTGGCTCACTAAAGTGGCCGTTTTGGGGCATGTCGTATCAGCTTCGGGTATTTAGGTGGACCCAAAGAAAATTCAAGCTATTGTCGAATGGCACCCACCAAAGAATGTTGGTGAGGTTAGAAGTTTTCTTTGGGCTTGCTGGCTATTATCGTAGATTCGTGAAAGGATTCTCTATGTTAGCCGCTCCCTTGACCAAATTACTGCGAAAGGAAGCTCTTTTTGTGTGGACTGAGGTCCAACAACGAAGTTTTGATCAGCTAAAACAAGTCCTGACCATGCACTTGTTTTGACCCAGCCTGAGTCTGGGAAAGACTATACAGTTTACAATGATGCTTCGTATCTTGGGTTAGGATGTGTATTGATGCAAGAAGGTAAGGTTATTGCTTACGCTTCTAGGCAACTTAAGCCACATGAGATGAATTATCCCACCCACGACCTAGAATTGGCTGCAGTTGTCTTTGCTTTGAAAATATGGAGGCATTATCTCTACGGGGAGAAATGATATCTTTTAACCGATCACAAAAGCCTCAAATATTTATTGACGCATAAGGAGTTGAATCTTCATCAACAGAGGTGGATGGAACTTCTTAGAGATTATGATCTAGTCATTGATTACCATCCAGGCAAGGCTAATGTTGTAGCTGATGCGCTCAGCCGCAATCCTTTGCCTGGTAATCATTGATTATGGAATTGAAGTTATAAGTATTGTGAAGTGTATTAACTCATTGTTATATCGTTCTCTTGTAGCCCCTCGAGAAATTAACGCTCAATTCTGAATTTGGAAGCACCAGTGCCTTGTAGCTGAACTTCAAGTTCAGTCTACCATCATTTCATGAATTAGGGACTTGCAAGAACAAGATTTTGAGCTCTAGGCTATTGTCTCTAAACAATCAGATAATCAGGACTTCAGAATTAATTCTGAAGGACTCTTATGTTTCCATGATCGAGTTTGTGTGCCTAATGATGAAACTCTCCGCACTGACATCTTTGTTGAAGCTTATTCGAGTTCTTTTTCCTTTCTCCCTGGGTCTGTGAAAATTTATAAGGATCTATGTGAGCTTTATTGGTGGCCAGGCATGAAGTAGGCCATCGTTGATCACATTTCCATGTGTCTCACGTGTCAACGTGTTAAAGCAGAACATTGTGCCCATACAAGACTTTTAAACCTATTGATCCACCGAAATGGAAGTGGGAAAAGATAACCATGGATTTTGTTAATGGTCTACCGTTGATCCCTGCGAAGCATGATGCTATATGGGTTATTGTAGATCATTTCACAAAGTCAGCTCATTTCATACCAGCTAGAATGGAATAACTGTCTTCCTAAGTTAGCTGACTTATACATCAAATAAGTAATTTGACTCCACGGAGTGCCTAAGTCTATCATCTCCGATCGAGACCCCCGGTTTGCATCTCGGTTTTGAAGAACCTTACAAGGAGCTATGGGCACCAGAGTCAATCTTAGCACATATTTTCACCCTCAAACTGACGGTCAGTCAGAAAGGGTAATTCAGGTAAATCATCGAATAATCTATCTATTGGAATCTTAGAATTTGCATTATTATTGAAACCTCCCTATGCAGATATTGGAAGACATTCTTCGAGCATCTATTATCGATTTTGGTGGGTCTTGGGAGAAATCTCTACCTCTTGTCGAGTTTGCCTATAATAATAGCTACCAAGCATCCATTCAAATGGCCCCGTATGAAGCATTGTATGGAAGACGATGAAAAACTCCATTGTGTTGGTCAGAGCTTGGTGAGAGTAAAATGTTAGGCCCTGACTTGCTTCGTGAAACTGAGGAACGAGTTACCATTATTCATGATCGTCTAAAGGCTGTCGTTAATTGACAAAAAGCTTGTGTGGATCTCAAAAGGAGAGACATTGAATATTAAGTTGGTGAAAAAGCCATTCTTAAAGTATCACCGTGGAAGAAAGTCTTGAGGTTTGGCAAGAAGGGAAAACTAAGCCCTGAGTTCATTAGACCCTTTGAAATCATTGAAAATATTGGCCCAGTGGCATATTAGCTTTTTCTACCCTTGGAATTGAGTAAAATCCACGATGTCTTTCATGTATTGATGCTTCTGGAGTATCAATCTAACCCCTCACACATTGTGGAACCTGAATATGTAGAACTCCAGCCAAATCTATCCTACGAAGAAGAACCGGTTCAGATTCTTGCTAGAGAAGTCAGGAGGATTCGCAACAAGACTGTATTGTTAGTTAAAGTGCTCTAGAGGAGTCACTTTCTGGAGGAAGCCACTTGGGAATCTGAAGAAACTATGAGACAACAATATCCGCATATTTTCAGTTCAGGTAAAATTCGAGGACAATTTTTTTCTTAAGGGAGGGGGAGAGTTGTAACACCCCGAAATCCAGTTTAGTCGAAATTAGGTTCCGTTGATCGAAAATCCTACATTGGCAGAGCATAAATATTGCATCAAATAGTTAATTATTGCTATTGAATCCTAAGTTGGCTTAAAACGTTGTGGTTGAACTCTAATAAATAATATTAAGCATTTAGTGGCTAAAATGGAAGAAGTGTAAGTTGGAGGAAAAAACTACAATTGTATGATAATGGAGGGACTAACCTTATAATTAACCCTATTTAAATAAAAATCTTCACTACGTGGAGTTATATGATAACTTTCCTTCAAGTGAAGGAAAGCTTAATGTGAGAAATGAAAAATAGAAACAAAGGGAAGGGGAGAAAGCTTACCCGAGATCATTCCAAGCTAGCACCTCCGTCTTTCATTATCTTCTTCATCTAAGCAAACACCTCCATTGGAGGAATTTCAAGTTTTGTTATTTTTTAACTTTATCCATAGTGAAACGTTGCTATCGATCGGGTAAGCTATATTCCTCAATCGATTATTGTATTCCATGGATATTTTGAATGTAATTTAAGCTAGGGTTTTGACTATGCATGGATATCCCATCGTTGTCATCTCTATTAAAGTCGGATATTGATTTTGATATCTTTATGTTGATTTTGATATCGAAACATCAATTTTAATAAGTTTCCTATTAATCTTTCTAGCTCAAGAAGTGGAGAAAGAGGTATCACCATCTCCATCAAAAGCTAGGAACAAAGGAATTGCTATTCGAGAGCCTTGAAGCTTCGGATTATTAAGGTGAGTGTAGTCGGAGTCTCGGGTTTAGGCGAAAGACCTTCCCAGATCATTATTTGTTATTTTAGATTATTTTGCTTACATTGCTATTGAAACGAATGCATTGGATGGTTAATCGGACACTTTGGTAAGTGTTAGCAACTTACCATTGAACATTGATTATGGTCATTGTACATTGTCATCGATATAAGCATTGTCATTGGACTATTGCATTGAAATCATTTGGCATAGATATTGATGTTGAGACACATATATTGATCACCGACTACATTGAACTTATTGAACAATGGTATATTATTGATCATTGAAATGAATATGTACTTTGCGACCTTGGATTGGAATGGACTCGGGATACAATTGACGTGCCATAAAATTCATGAGTTTAGTGTACGGATGGACTACAGTCCTAAGGCTACGGCCTATATTTGTTTGGTGAGGCGGAGGTATGTGTATTGTTATTGGTCACATTGGCAAGACGGAGGAATTATAGCATTCATTGATTTGGCCAGGCGTAGGAATTCGCGTATCCACGATCTTAACTCAATCAAAGGATTATGAATGAAAAAGAACACGTTTATTACTTTATGAATTGTTACATGGCATTGATAACGTTAGCAAGAGAATAAACATCATTGTAGCTATGGCATTTACTTCATTTATGTTATTTGCGACTACCTCACTAGGCTAAGTGTGCCTAACGTGACTCATCTCATTCATTTTCAGGTTAACAGGGTTGTTCGTTGAATGATCGGGTCGGCCGCCTAGACAAGTCACTACCAAGCTACAAGTAATGCAATTATGACCTTTGAACTCCTAGGAAGGTGGAAAAGTAGTTAAACTAGTCATATAAGCCCGTTTTGTTATGTTGGTGCTATGCCTATTTTGTAATATGGTCTTTGGCCCTAAATGGCCCTTTTGGTTCTTGGGAGATAGCTTAAATTAAATATGCATGTTTGGCTTAAAAAGGTAAACACCTAATAGACGTATTCGGATGGTCATAAAATTTAGCATGCTAGATGTTCGTACCAATAAAATATTGCATGTAAAGTTTCGTTGCATTTGAACATCGTTCGATAGGGTAATTCTAGTAAAAACCAGCAAAAATCTGTCATTACAGGTCTGTCCGTATCGAAACGGGGGATGTTGTTTCGATACGGGTACCCATCCTTGAACCTGAGAATAAGAGCCTTCCGGAACGAAGTGACGCCATTTCGGAATATTTTGCCTCTAGAGACCCTTGTTTCGATACGGTCAAAAACAAAGTCAATGGGGGTCAATCTGTTCCGATACGGGTTAAGCCTGTATCGAAACGGTCTAAAGAGTTGGGTCAACAAGGTTGACTCTCGTACACCAGTTCCAAAACAACATAGGGTGTTCCGAAATGGGGTTAGGTAAGTTTGTTAAGCCTCATCGAACAATTTGAAAAATGTTATAATCTAGTCATTGAACCTTGTAAAGTCTAATTGATGGTGTTATCATACTCCTAAGTGAATGAAATTTGGTAGGCATAATCCTTAAGTAATGAATTCCATCTTGGTAGAGTTGTTACATCGAAGGACCTCAAATTTGCTAAAATTTACAAATTAGTCCTTAATACTTGCAATAGTTGTAAAACGACCCTAAATTGATAATTGAGTATCACATCCGATAATATTGGACTAATGGTTGCGTTGTTCGTACATTGAACGCTTTCTATTGATTTATCGTGTGATTAAGATGAATTTATAATTATGTTTGTCGCATCGTCCTCCGGTAACACTCTTCGACCCGGTTCTCTACTAGACTGGGTAGGGGGTGTTACAAATGGGCTGATTTGTGTAATAACAAGCTTAATAGGACTGTTTTGTAGTAGGTTTTTGTGAAAAAATGAATTGGGGTAGAAATTACAAATCTAGGAGCCTTAAGGGACTATTTTGAAGCAAATATTTGTGTGACGGTGTTTGAGGGGCTGCTTTGCATTCATATAAAAGTATTTGGGACTGTTTGATGCATATAAATCTGTAAATGGAAATAGTGGATTGTTTTGTATGTCTTAAAAGCACTAGAGGATTGAATTGGGCATGAAATTGTGTGTTCTATAAATGGGATTGTTTAGGGATGAATCTATGCATATTCATGTCTTACATCTGGTGTAATAAATGATTGAGTATTAGGAATGACCTAATATATATGCTTGTACCTTTTATAATGTTTAGACTAAGAGGAAGTCGAAGGAGGAGGATTTAAGGTAGATCCAAGTATTGATAGGCATAAGTGGATCTCAATACGGGAAAATCATTAGCTAGAAATTTATGTAAGTGTAACCAAGATTAGGGACCATCTTCAATTGTCCCAATTTTCGTAAAGAATGAAATTAGTAAAATTTGACGTGTTATTATGTTGATTGTGAGAAATTGAATCACAATAGTATATGGTGAGTATTGGCTAAGGTAAGCTTGTTTGAATTTATTATGTTACACTTCCATGGTTGCCTATGAGATTGAATTTTAGTATGTATTGATTAAATTGGATTTTTCGTGAATAAGACATAATGCCTCTTGATTGAAACGATTACTAATAAAAGTATAATAGCCTTGATATGAGTTAGTATAGACACAATTGGCATGCAACAGAGTCTGTCGAGCTCGCTAGTTAGGACTACAGTCCCTTGTTGTTAAGATCAAGTAATCTATTAGTACCTTTGGTACCCTTGTTCCATAGAAAATAGAATTGGTGCCTTGTGTGCCCTTGTTTTGGTACCATATGTACCCTTTTTAATGTAACAAATTATTGTGAATTCGTGTGTCTAGTAACTTATCAATCAAGGCTCAAGTAATTAAATTGATCACATTAATGCATCATATTGTTATGACTGGAATAGTTAGACTATGTTACTCTTGTGATGGATTAATCGAGATCCCTTGAAGCATTAATGGACTAGATGTCCCTTGCAATGTCTAGAATGTTGTTTTATTTTGATTATAGATTATATGACCCTTGTATTGAATACATTTATGTTTGAATGTAATGATAATTGTATATGTGGTAATGAATTAAATGTTTGACGAGTTATGAATTTAGAATGGTGTTAGAAAATTGTATTGAATCAAATGCGTGAATACTAATTAACTAAGAGTAATACCATCATGCTTGCTTGATCTTTACTAGTAATACTCACATATACTCCAGAAATCAAGCATGTCTAGATTAGTTATTTTTTAAGGAGTAAACGAAAACACATTAGGAGATATAGTTTGGTACTTTTTTTTCTATTTGTCTTATGAATTCTTGTCTCTAATCTTACTAGCTCTCCTCAATGTGTTCTTAGATAAACTTCGTTATTTGTAGATCAAGTCAAGGATCTAAGCATGATCTAAGAAAGACTAAATGTATGTTTTGTTAACCTTGTTGACTCCTAGGATGGTGCATCTTTTAGCATAAGAACCTTTGGTTGAATTACCTTGATATGTAAATAATAAGTTCATGTGATAAATAGTTTGTAAATTATATAATATTGGCCTTTAAGTGTTAAACTAGGCTGGCTAGATATAAATATGGTGAGTAGTATGCTTGCACGATGAATGGTTAAATTATGAGTTGGTTAACTAACATAGTTCTGGTAGCATTCTTGCGATCATAACTTGAAAATCCTTGTTTGGTCTCTAGAAAATCATGTATGGATATCTAGATAAGATTGTGTATGTCATATAAATCATTTGATTTTCTAAGATATTTAAAACTTACTTGCCTATAGGTGACACCTTAATGAACAATTGTCCTTATATAGTCATTGTTGTGCTCATTTGAAATGTATGACCCATCTCATGATAAAACTTGATTGGTTGGGAGAATGCATGTCATATGGATTGATGTCAATCAATTAATTATAGTGTAACTAAATAAGTTTAAAAGAATTAGTTCCATTATGACTAATATTACTTATAATCTCATTGATGGATAACGAAGTAGAATCCCTTGGCTTAATCTTTTGATGACCTGACCATACCTAGGTTGAAAATAAAAACAAATAATAAAAAATTATTCTTAAAGTTTTACTACATAGGATTAAATCAATGTTGCATAAAGAAGTCTCATTCTATATTCAAATTGAACATAATTGATTCTTGTTGTTCTTGTTTTTCCTTACTTGCTCGAAGGCCATAAGAAAACCTTTGCATCTAGTTTTGTATCTAAAGCCTCTATCTTGTAGTGCAAGTTACTTGTTTTTGTTAGTTCTTAACACTCTAAGTCTGGTTTATTCTAAACCGGGTTTTGGGTATGTTACACAGAGCTTATAGAGCCGTCATTGTTGGAATGCATGCAACTGGACCAGCTGTTGGACAACTGTGAGCTGGTGTTCGAACGCCTCCGTAGTTTTGGAGAAGTTGAGTTTCGAGGGTTGACACCCGAGGTATCCATTGCAAGGAGATGAGTAAAGTTGATGGACAACTTTGGTTGTGGGCGTGGAACCCGATGTTGTAACTTGAGATTTATTTCAAACTATTTTTAAGAAGTATCCGAGAGTTAGATACTTGAATGACAAGAAATGTGAAATCAACTGCTTGGTTCAAGGCAGAATGTCTGCGGTCAAGTTTGAGGTACAATTTGTTCAGTTGAGATGGTATGCTCCTGAACTGGTATTGGATGTGATACATCGATGCGATTGATTCTATTAAGGATTGTTATAGGATGTTAGGTTAAACATGTTGGCTTTTGGCTACACCGTTTTCGACATGTTGGTTACACGAGTGAAGTACACTGAGTAGAACCTGGGTTTATCAATTTGTGTAGAAGGTTCTAGCTCTGGAAAGAGAGTTGTGGACTCTGGTTTTGATTGTGGTCAGTTTAAGAATAATCATGATAAAAGGTATCACCTGAGTTGAGGCGAGCTGGTGGTAGTGTTGAGCGAGGACCGTAGGGTCAGTGTATCTAGGCTAGAGAAGTGTATAATACCATTTATGTATATGGATTGTGTGATCACATGAGGCAAGATTGTCCATGTTTGATCCGTGGGGTATAGACTTTCACGTCTATTGTTGCTAATGCTTGTGGGAGTTGTGGTTGGAACGATCGTTTTAGAAGTGTTAGATGTGGTAATGCAAGTAACTAGTTCATTTGGTGAAACAATTGTTACAAGAAGGTTGTTTAGGAGATGTCGTTTGACTGTTCAAGGTCATGTGTTTATGGTTGGTTTGATGGAGTTTTCGTTCCATAGTTTTGATGTAATCTTGGTTATGGATTCGTTGTCTGAACATAGGGTTGTGGTTGATTTTTAGACCAAGTGAGTTACCTTGAAACTAGCTTATGATTGCAATGTGGTTATTGTGGGTGAGAATGTTAAATTCTTGTCCAATGTTGTTTCGACAATGGAAGCGAGTCCTTTGATGGAATCAAGATGTACGGCCTTCTTAGCTTATGTTATGAATGCATAATCAAAGGAAGTGCGTGTTCATGACACACGTACGGTATATGAGTTTCCAGGCGTATTTCTAGAGGAATTGCATGGTTTGTCAACGAATAGAGAGATTAAGTTTCACATTGAGTTGTATAAAAATACAACTTCATTGTCTATTGCTCCCTATCGAATGGCACCGAAGGAATTGAAGGAGTTGAAGATGCAACTCAAGAGTTGCTTGATCGAGGGTTTATTAGGCCTAGTGTTTCTCCTTCGGGTGCGTTGGTGTTGTTTGTTAGAAAAAAAAGAAAGCACGATGCGAATGTGTATTGATTATTGAGAATTGAACAAGTTGACGATTAAGAACAAGTATCTTTTTCCAAGGATTGATGATTTGTTTTATCAGTTTCGAGGTACTTTGATGTTTTCTAAGATTGATTTGAGGTCTGGGTATTGTCAACTGAAGGAGAAGTATGTCGACGCGCCTAAGACTGTTTTTCGTACAAGGTACGAGCATTATGTGTTCTTGGTGATATCGTTTGGTTTTACAAAAGCGTCTGTTGCGTTCATGGGTATGATGAATCTAGTATTTCATGAATTCTTGGATCAATTTGTGGTTGTATTTATTGATGACATATTTGTGTACTCTCGTACAGAGAAGGATAATGATAAACACTTGTGGATTGTGTTGCAAGCTTTGTTGGATAATCAGCTTTATGCTAATTTGTGTAAATGTGAGTTTTGGCTTAGAAAAGTTGTTTTTCTTTGACATGTTGTGTCAGTTGAGGGTATTCAGGTTGATCCACATAAGGTCGAGGCGGTGATTAGTTGGAAGACACTTAAATCTATAACAGAAGTCTGTAGTTTTCTTTGGTTGGCTGGTTATTATCGTAGGGTTGTGGATAGATTTTCCAAGATATCTGCTCCATTAACTTAGTTGTTGCAAAAGAATGTTTGGTTTGAGTGGATGGATGATAGACAACGAGCTTTCGAGAAGTTGAAGGAAGCTTTGATGCAAGTTCCTATCTTGATTCAACCTGAGTCGGGTAAAGAGTTTGTGGTTTATAGTGATGCATCATATGCTGGTTTGGGTTGTGTGTTGATGCAAGGAGGAAAGGTTATGGCCTATGCATCAAGGCAATTGAAGGCGCACGAGCGCAACTATCCTACCCATGATATCGAACCTGCTGCGGTTCTGTTTGGTTCGAAAATTTAGAGGCATTATCTTTATGGTGAGAAGTGTGTTGTTTATATGGATCATAAGTGTTTGAAGTTGTAACGCCCTGGTTTTGGGCCTAGATGTTTTGGACATTGGATTGGACTAGTCAGAAACGGTTCGAATCGTGTTTGGTGATTTAAGGAAACTTAAGTATTGAGATAGGATAAAAATATGGTAAAAATTGCTAAAATCCTATAAAATCATGTTTAAGAGGTTGGTCAAATCAATTTTACATAATTGACTTTGGAAGTGGTACATTTTGGGTAGTGACCAAAATGTATAGTTTCAAAATTTTGGAAAATGTAATTTTAAAAGCGGAGCCAAAATCTTAGAATCTTTAGGGAGCTTTATGGAAATTTAGCCTTTCCTTAATTTGACATGTGTTTGAAATGGTTTTCAAACTAATTTATTTTAAAAGGCTTTTATTTATTTAATTAATTAGGTAGTTAATTTGGGAGATTTTAATCACGTAACTACCTTTCTCTTCTCATTTTCAGCCAAACACCATTCTAAATCATTTTCTCCAGGTTTCTATTCTTCCAAACACTCTCTTCGTGATTTCTCTTTCATATCAAAGAATCCTTTTTAATTTCTTCAAGTTTTGTGAAGCTAAAACTTGTCATTCATTGAGGAAAGCAAGGATTGGAGGTAAATCTCGTTCTCAACCTCTAATCAAGGTTCTTTAGTGAAATTCCCAAGATCTTTGGCTTCAAATTGTTGGTTTTGGCTGAGTTTTCATTATAGTTTTGATTTGAGATCAAAATCTTCAAAAAATATGAGTAGAATCATGATTTTCAGATTGGTTTTAATTGAGTTTTGAGTTGATTATTATGTTGAAAAAGGGTTTAATAATATAGATCCCGAAATCCTTGAGATAATTGAGTTTCTTGATGGTTTTAGTTGGGTTTTTGAGGTGAAATGATGAAGTTATGCATGTTGGAGGTATAAGGATGGGTTTAGGTTGTTTTTAGATGATTTTTGAAGTTTATAAATGGTTGAATGTGATGTATGTTGGCTGGGCTTGGTTTAGGAAGCAATTGATTGAGTTTTCGGTTGTTTCAGACGGGTAAATTGGTGTAGTTTGGGTGAGCAATGAGTTTGTGTTTAGTTGTTGGTGTTGACATGTATTTTAATGCATTGGGATCTCTGTTTTGGTGATAAAAAACAGGGATTCGAGAGCAAACGGGACATTTTAGGAGGCTTCGGAAGGGTGATTTTCGTGTCGGCGAGCAAGGCTTCACGTATTGGTGAGTGGAAATGGATTTTCCAGCTTTGTAACGCTTTGAGTGTGGTCTTGGGAGCTTAGTGTAAGTTTGAAACACTTAGCTAAGCTCAATAGTAAGTGATTCGAAAGTCTCTCTCGGATTGTGCTATATTTTTGTTGGAAATGCACTTGGTTTAAATGCAAATTATTTACTATTTTAAAGCAAGTTTTAAGCATTGATAATGCTGGTGTTTAATTCCATTTGGTTCAGGATTCATTTGGTAGATGATTCTTGAATTTATGAAATGTATGCATTTGAGATTAAACATGTTTATGCTTGTGGAAGTGGCATTGTGATTTATACTTATTGTAACGCCCCGGTTTTGGGCTTAGAAGTTTTGGGCGTTGACCGGTTCGGTCAAAGTGCTGATCGAATATGTGAGGTGAATTTAGGAAAGCCTAGTTCGGGTTGCATTAAAAATATGGAAAAATGTTCTAAAATCATCTTTTAATTTATAAAAGTGAACTGTGAAATCAATTTTGGAAAATGAGGTTCGGAAGGTTGACATTTTTGCTAGTGACCAAAATGTAATTTTTGAAAGTTGCGTCGCTGTTTTATAAAGGATTGAAACTTTGAATCTTTAAGGAGCTATTATTCCAAAAAGAGTTTCTCCAGATTTTTCTAAGATATTTTAAGGCTTTATTCTGATTTTAAACATAAAGAAAGAGGAGGGAAAGTCATTTTGACTATTTTATAACTAACTTTCCATTTTTCTCCCAATTCTCCTTTTCTCTCATTTTCTCTCAACCCAAACACATCTCTCCAGATTTTCTCCTCTGATTTTGTCACTCAAATCTTCCTTTTCAATTCTCTTTGGATTCCTAATCATCTCTACAACAAAACCTCACCATTTGCAAGTGGTTTCATCAAGCTTTTTGGTTCTAAAAAGGAGAAATTCAAGTTTGGAGGTAAGAACGTCCTTCTCCTCTAAACTATCAGTTCTTTACTGAAATTCCTAAGTTCTCAATCCTTGATTTGTGATTTGTTAAAGGCTTTTCAATTGAAATCTTGATTTTAGCTTAAAATGCAAGATTTGCTTGATTTTGGTGGAATTTTCGTGTGATCTGTTTGGGCAGTGTTTTAAGGTGTCAAATTGATGTTAAATGAATGCTAAATTGATTAGAAGTTGAGGTTTAATCAATGCAATCCCGGATAGGTTGAATTTCCTAAGTTTGGCTTGAGTTTTTTGTTGTTTTGGGAGTGTTTTTGGTGATCTGTTATACCTGGAGGTATAAGGATGTGTTTGTGATCATTTTGGATGTTAATTGATGTTTAAAAATGGTTAGAAGTGATGGATCTTGGCTGGGTTAAGTTTTGGAAGTGTTTGGAGGTGATTTCGGTTGTGTTTGGTAGTTGAAATGTTGGATTTGTGATGAGCAGCGAGTTGTGTTGAGTTGCTGGTGTTTCTAATGCATAAAGATGCATTAATGCTCTGTTTTTGTGTGCTTGAAACAGGGGAGATTGATCCGTGAGCTTTGGAGGTGTTGCGGAAGGTTTCGGATGCTTGGAAGGCTTGTTGGTTTGCCTTGTTTTGTGTATCGGTGAGTGAAGTTGGGTTTTCAGCTTTTAAACCAAGGTTTGAAGGTTTTGGGAGCTTAGTATAAGTCTAAACAACTTTGCTAAGCTCAAGAGTAAGTAAATGGATTTCTTTCTTGGTTTGTGTTATGAAATGGTTTTTAAAGCAATTGTGGTTGATGATTGAAATGCATGTGTCTTGCATGATTTAAATTCTGTTTTGAAAGCATATTTTGGCATGGTCTAATGCTGGTTTTGAAAGCCATATGTGAAGGATGCTCAAGGTAAGAGATCCTTGGTTTTATACATTGTAAATGTGGTTTTGATGCATGGTGATGCATGTTGTTCAATGGCTTTGTGTAATGCTTTAAAACAGTGAATTAATGATGGTAAATGATGGTTTTTGCATTATGATTATGCATGTGAATCATTGGACTAATGTGGTAAGGTGGTTATATTGGCAAGTGATATAAGTGGTTCTTGGATTCTTTGATCGGATATAGTTAGCCGGCTATAAGATTGGGTGCACCGTGAATAAAGTCGCCTTGAAGGTGGAGTGGTTAAGAGTGAACCGGTAAACTCCCTTCAAGTATCCTAACGAGATGGTTAAGGTCATAATGGAGGTGGAATGCCCATTCGAGGACCTTGGTTAAGCAAAGGTTATATGGTGGTTAAAAGTCCATATATGGGAACCTTGTGCTTGTTAAGATCACAATGGAGGTGTAAAGTCCATGTGTGGATCTTGTGTAGGGTGTCCCGGATCTCGTTAGTGATGTTATACAACTACCAATCGGTGATGCAAAGGTTGTATGGTGTTTGAAAGTCCATACATGGGAACCTTGTGCATGTCAAGGTTGTATGGTGTTTAAAAGTCCATACATGGGAACCTTGGGAAAAGTTGAGGTTGTATGGTGTTTAAAAGTCCATACATGGGAACCTCGGGAAAAGCTAAGGTTGTATGGTGTTTAAAAGTCCATACATGGGAACCTTAGGATGGTAAGGTCAAATGGTGTTCAAAAGTCCATTTGGAGACCTTGGATTGGTAGTGTGTATGAAGCGTGGGGGACAACGCTTGTGATCCGCGTATCCGATCGGGTGTTGAGTTGAAAAGTGGATGTGGTTGATCACTTGGAAGCCAATATGATGTTCTTGATTATAAAGAAGCATGAGATGCTTGAAAAGATGCATGGTTGCATGAAAAGTGTTTAATGCTTGAAAAGATGCATGGTTGCATGGAAAGTGTATAATGCTTGTGAATGCATGTTTACTTGTTAAGTTGAACAAGTGTTGATTATCATTTGGTAAATGATGCATGTGTGCATGAAACCTCTTTAATGCATTGGAGTCTTGTTAAGACTTGTTAAAAAGGCATGTGATGATAATGTTGTGGTTCATATATTGCCTTGGTTTAATGCATGTGTTGGATTGATTGAGTATATGGTTTTAAAAGGTTTCTTGCTTGAAATGTTGTTCAAGTATATGAAAGGTATAACATGAAATGGAGGCGTTTTCCAAGGTTTTGATTTTAGCTTTGCATATGGTGTTTATGCATGGAATGGTTAAATGGATGATTTTGCAAGTTGTGCTTTGAAAAGGTTTTCTTAGCTTGCTAAGCTAAGGGTTGGTTTTCATGTATGTGCAATGCATGGTTTTAAGCATGATGTTGAAAAAGGGTTTTCAAACTTTGCTTGGTTATCATTTCGGGTTTGTTTTAAAAGTGTTTTGTGACCCGCTGCGTTGATGGTGTTTTGGTTTTGAGCATTCCTCACTAAGCATTATGTGCTTACGCTCCTTTTTGTCCATCAATGCAGATTCTTGAAGTTTGGACAGCGAGAAGCAAGGGATTCAAGGAGGACTCCATTTGAGATGTATGTCTCGGTGAATAGCTATAGTTAATAAAGGCAATGGGGGTAGAATCTCTTGGGTTGATGTTTATGTGTTCGTATATGTTCGGACAAGGATGGTTTTACATTGTTGTTAATGTTGCTGGATCTTGTATTTGGCTTTTATGAGATTGATTTGGAAGTTTATGCTTGAATGGTCGCTTGTGAAGGAAGCATGCCTATAGATTTGGGGCTTTTCGTATATGTTGATATTTTGTTGAATTGCTGATGCAAGTATGTCTCTTATATGTTGAATTGCGTGTTTAAGCATGTCTTTTTCTGCATTACGTGCAGGGCGTTTCGGAACAGGGACTATCGTTTCGGAACGGATGCCCTGAATCAGCCCAGGCGTCCAAAACGGTAGACACTATTTCGAAACGGAAAGCATTCTGCCAGTCACCTGTTTCGGTACGCGTTGCGGAACGGCCCCGCGTTTCGAAACGGGCTCTGCCTGTTTCGGAACGGGTGACCGTTGGGGGCTGACATTGGCAGTTAGATGTTTTGAATTGTTTGCATTTTAGTCCTGAAACTTGTTTGTGCAATTGTATGAGTTTGGGACGTCCGTTTGAGCTGAAATTTGGCTGAGAAGCATGAAACATGATTAATTTTAAGTTGGTAACTTAAAATGTGGTTAAGTCCTTAAAGTTTTCAGAATTTACAATTTGATCCCTAAAGTTGTAATTTGTTCAATTGGGTCCCTGTTTGATCTCTGATGTTTGTGATCTTTGAGTATGATTGTTGTGTGATCACAATTAGGGCTAATGTGCATCTAGACAAGATTAAAAAGAAAAAAAAGGGTCGTTAATCAAGGTTGACTTTCGGGTTGACTTTGGTTTTCCCCGTGTGACTTTCTTAATTCGGGTCAACCGTCTGGGCCGGGTTAAGGGGGTTACACTTATAGATAGTGGAATAATGTTGTGCAATGATTATATTGGCAAGTGATGAAAATGGTTTTTGGTTACTTTAATCAGATATAGTTAGCCGGCTATAGGATTGGGTGCACCGTGAATAAAGTCACCATGGATGTCTAGGGTTGTGATTGTACCATATAATCCATCCAAGTACCCTAACAATTGAGGCTAAGATCACAATGGTGGATGGTTAAATTCCGTTTGTGGATCTTGTGGTATGTGTCTCGTACTCCCGTTAGTTGATTTATACAACTACAAATGAGTGGTGTTGAAGGGTTGTGATTGTACTGTTAAACTCCAGCAAGAGTGTCACAACAATTGATGGCTTAATCCCGTGTGTGAGATTTGTGTAGTCCGGTAGTGTGTATGAAACGTGTGGGACAACGCTTGTAATCTGCGTATCCGATTGTGTCATATGAGTTGTTTTTGGTATGGATTGTGAATTGATCACTTGCAGGTCAATATAATGTTGATGATTAATGATTTAAGTATGTGATGCTTGTGACTTATGCTATAATGCATGTGATGATTTGTTTAAGCATGAGCAAAAGATTATTTGGTTTTATTTTAATGATGCTAAGAGCATGAGGTTTAAAAAGTGCATTGATCCTTTAAAAGGGCATGATTTAAGTAAAGGCGTGAGATAACAAATGGTGATGTTTTAGTTTTGTAAAATGCATTGATGAATGTTTGGTTTTGGCGATCCTCACTAAGCATTATGCTTACGCTTGTTTGTTTCATCAATGCAGAGAATTAGGCTTTTGAGGCAGCAAGAAGGCAAGTGGAATCCAAGCTCTTTTGACTAAACAAAGTATGTGGTTTTACCATGGTGTAATAAGAGGCAATGGGTGGGATTTCTACTATTGATGTTATTTGGTGATGTTAAACACCTTGAGCATGTTTGGTTTGTTGTTTTGGTATTGTAAATGACCTTTGAATATTGGTTTAAGCTTGAATGTAGTTTTTAGCCTTTTGTGGTTTTGACATCTAGGAAGAATGCCTATAGTTCTAATGCTTGCAATAATGATGCCATGTTATAGCTTGTGCATTTTTTTCGTGGTCTATGATGTGTATTCATATTGCATGTGTGTTATGACTTGTGTTGGAATGGTTTCGAAGGTGAAAAGTTGAGAAAATCAGCAATTTGGAAAATTGCAGGTCCAGGCGTTTCGGAACACCCTTACCTGTTTCAGAACGGTGACCTGTAATTGTCATGGTGTTTCAAAACGGGTAGGCATGTTCCAAAACATTTTGCTGTTGTGAATCACCGTATCGAAACGGATCATTGGAGATCTCAAAATGCACCCACGTATCGAAACGATCAACATGGTTTCGAAATGATCGTTCCGTTACAGGGTCTTGTGTTCTGAAACACTTGATCGTTGGATGTTGATTTTGAATTGTTCTAGGTTTCTGTTTCTTACGTTTTGGTCCTTGAATGTTGTAAGTTTAATTGGTTGAGTATGGATGATCTGTTTGAGTTGAAATTTGACATGTTGGTATGTTACAATTTGGCCCTTAAAAGACAAAAGAATGCAATTGAACCCCTAATTGAATACAATTTGGTCCTAGAATGTGCATCTAGAAAAGATAAAGAAAAAAGGTCACTAATCGAGGATGAATTTCACGAGTTGACTTCGGTTTTCCCCATGTGAACTTCTTAGTTCAGGTCAGACGTCTAAGACGGGCTAAGGGGGTTATAGAAGTATTGGACGACTCAAAAGAATTCGAACCTTGGGCAACACAGATGATTGGAGTTGCTTAAGGATTATGATTTGACGATTGGGTATCATCCAGGGAAAGCTAATGTGGTAGTCGATGCTTTGAGTAGGAAGGTTGCGGTTGAATTGAGAGCCATGTTTGCACGGTTGAGTGTGACATAAGATGGTGGTTTGTTTGTTGAATTGCATGTGAAGCCATCTTTGTCACAGTTTATTAAGGAAAAGCAACCTTATGATAATGATTTATTACCACATGTTTAAGATATTATGGATGGGAATCCGATGGATTATCATTTTAACGTTGATGGAGTATTGTGTTTTAACGATCAGATGGTCGTGTCTAATGATGATGAGTTGAGGCAGACCTTTTTGACCGAAGCGCATAGTAGTTGTAAAACCCCAAATTTTGGCTTAGAAGTTTAGGGTTTGAACCGGATCGGTCTGGAAATCAGTTCGAATCTAAAAGGGAGTTTTAGGGAATACCTAGTTCGGGATACTTTAAAAATATAGAAAAATATATAAAAATCCTCATTTATTATATAAAAGAGAATGGTGAAATCAATTTTACAAAATGAAGTTTGGAAACATTACATTTCGGTGTAGTGACCAAATCGCAGTTTTTGCAAAAGTGAAATAGTGACTGTTTTGTAAAGGATTGAAACTTTAAATATATAAGGAGTTAATTTACCCAAAATGTTTTTCTCCAGATTTTTCCTTAATTTGGGTAATTTTTTTAATGTTTTAATTAAAGGAAATGAGGTTTAATTAAATGAGAAACTAACTTTGACTATTCATAACTACTTTTCACAAATTTTCCCTCTCTTCATTTTCTCTCAAATTCCTTTCAACCAAACACATTTTTCTCAAGCAAATTTACTTTGATTTTACACTTCATTTTATGAGATTTCAATTCCTCTTTGATTCTGAATCAATTCCTCATCAAATCCACTTGATTTCTAGATTGAATTTTCATGGAAACTTGCCCAAATCAAGGAGAAATCATCATTTAGAGGCAACCTTGTTCTTCTCCTCTAAATACTGAGTTCTTTACTGAAATTCCCAAGTTGACAATCCTTTGTTAAAGTTTTGTAAATGGTTTTAATGTTGGAAACAAGATTTTGGCTTAAAACTCAAGATTTTTGAAGAGATCTTGAGGCTTTTCGTGGATCTTGGTTAAGCTCTGTTTTGAGGTAGTTTTCTAATGTATTTTGGATGTTAATTGATGTTACAGATGAGGTTTTATCAATCAAATCCCGAATAGGTTTGTTTTCCTAAGTTTTGCTTGCTAGAATGGTGGTTTTTGGGGTGGTTTTGGTGATCTGCTGTTGCTGGAGGTATAAGGTCATGTTTATGTTGCTTTTTGATGTTAATTGATGTTTATAAAAGGTTAGAATTGATAGATCTTGGCTGGGCTTTGTTTTGGGAGAGTTTGGAGGTGATTTCAGTTGTTTTTGGTAGCCGAAATGAGGTTCTTGGGTAGAGCAGCGAGTTGGGTTGTGTTGCTGGTGATTTTAATGCATGGTGATGCATTAATCCTATGTTGTTATGTGTTTAAAACAGGGCAGAATGATCCGGAAGCAATAGAGGTGGCGTTGGATGTTTCGGATGCTTGGAAGGCTTGTCGGCTAGCATAGTTTTGTGTATCGGTGAGTGGAGATGATTTTCCAGCTTTGAAACGATTATTTGGAGGTTTTGGGAGCTTAGTTTAAGTCTAAACAACTTAGCTAAGCTCAAGAGTAACTTTTCGGAAAAACTCTTTCGGATGTGCTATGTTGTGGTTTGATGCATTGGTTATGAAATGCATGTTTAAATACTGTTTTGAAAGCATATTTTATCATGATTAATGCTGGTTTTGAAAGCTATGTATTGAAGGATAATAAAGGTAAGAGATCCTTGGTTTGACATGTTGTTAATAAGGTTATGATGTATGGAAACACATGATGATAAGTGGCTTTGATTAATGCTTTAAAACAATGAATTGATGATGGTATTTGATGTATATTGGCTAGTGATGAAATGGTTTTAAAGTAGTTGAATCGGATATAGTTAGCCGGCTATAGAATTGGGTGCACCGTAAGTAAAGTCACCTTGGATGTTGAGGGGTTGTGATTGTACCGTACACTCCATCCAAGTACCCTAGCGATTGAGGAAATTGGTGTCACCATGATGGAGGATGGCTCTCGTGGGTGGACTTGGTTAAACGTCACAATGGTAGAGCATTGCTCCCATGTGTGAGCTTTGTTAAGGTGATTACAATGGTTGAGGTAGCTCCCATGTGTAATCCTTGTGTTGTGTCCCGGCTCTCGCTAATGGGTTATACAACTATTGATGAGTGATGTTGAGGGGTTGTGATTGTACCGTTAAACTCCATCACGGGTGTTGAGGGGTTCTGATTGTACCGATAAACTCCACCTTGTAAAGCCGGTAGTGTGTATGAAGTGTGTCGGAAACGCCTGTAATCCGTGTATCCGATTGTGTCTTGTGTTGAAATGGTTTGTGAACTATCACTCGAAAGCCAATATAATGTCTTTGAATGTAATGAAGCGAGAGATGCATGAAAATGATGCAAGGTTGCATGGGAAATATTTTAAATGATACAAGAATGCATGTGATACTTGTTAAGCATGAGCAAAAGTATATTTTCTATTATGAATGGTGCATATGTGTATAGAATCTCATAAGTGCATTGAACTCTGGTGAAGACTTGTTTTAAAAAGGCACGTAATGCAAATGTTGCTTTTGTAGTTCATGTGTTTTGCACTTGTCGAATGCATGAGATAGATAGAAGGAAAAATTGGTTTTCAAAAGGCAATTTGCTTTGAAATGATCATCAAGCATGAGAAAAGTATGTTGTGAAGTGGAAGTGATTTCCAAGGAAATTGAGTTAAACTTTGCATGAAGTGTTCATGCATGGGAAGGTTTAAATGATAGTATTTGCAAGAGTGTGGTTTGGGGTGAGTTGTTTAGCATTTCAAAGTTAAAGGTTGGTTTTCATGTTGAGAGATGCATGGTTTTAAGCAATGTTGTTTCAAAGGAGGTTTTCAAACAATGATTTGGTTTATTGAATTATATCTACATTTAAAGAAGGTTTTATGTTTCGCTGCATTGATGGTGTTTTGATTTTGAGCATTCCTCACTAAGCATTATGTGCTTAAGCTCCTTTTTGTCCATCAATGCAGATATTTGAAGTTGGGACAGCAAGAAGCAAGGGATTCAAGAAGAGCTCCACTTGAGAAGTATGTCTTGGTTTATAGCTATAGATAATAAAGGCAATGGGGGGAGAGTCTTTTATGTTGTTGTGTAATGAGATTGTGTATGTTGACCATGTTCGGGTTATGGTTTTAACCTTGTTGTTGATCGCTTTGCCATATTTGAATCTTCTTCTTCATAAGTTGATATGCTATGCTCATTTATTAAAAGCAAGATCATGTGTTGGATGTGATGAATGAGTAGGTGTGCTTAATGTTTGTATGTATCTAGTCTTTGATGTAATTTGATAGTTATAATGCTTATCGTGTTGATGATATGTTATGGAATGGTTTCAATTATGTTTGATGGTGTTTTGAAGTGAAAAACCAGAATTTTCTGTTGTTTCTGGGCAGGGTGTATCGAAACACCCTTGGCTGTTTCGAAACTGGTGCTTTAAATGGCTTGGGCGTTTCGGAACGACTAGAAGTGTTTCGAAACACTTTGGCTACTGGAAGTGCCCGTTTTGGAACTGGTTTCGGAACATACCCGCGTATCGAAACGGTCAACACCGTTTCGATACGGGCGTACGACACGGGTGTTTCTATACGGGTGTTAGTGTTTCGAAATGGGTGACCGTTGGACACAGATTCTACATGCTTTACATTTTAGTCCTGAAAGTTGTAATTGCAATTGCTTGAGTTTGAGATGTCTTTTTAAGCTGAAATTTGGCAGAAAGGCTTGTAATATGTTTAATTGAGGTTTGGTAAAACTAAAATCTTGAAAGTCCTTTTATTTTCCAAAATTTACATTTTGGTCCCTAAAGGAGTATTTCTTGTAATTAAGTCCTTAAACTTTTCTGATCATTGTGCTTTTCTCTTCCATGGTTCTTGGGCTTTCACATAGGTTTAATGCACATCTAGAGAAGTTTAAAAAGAAAAAAAGGGTCGTTAATCAAGGTTGACTTTCGGGTTGACTTTGGTTTTCCCCGTGTGATCTTCGTAGTTCGAGTCTAGTGTCTAGGCCGGGCTAAGGGGGTTACATTTGTTGGTATCAGAGCTAAGTTGCGAACTTTTAGGGCAACAGTAAGTTTGTGGTAAGTTGTTATGGTAGGTGTTGGATGTTTATTCTAATGTGTGGTTGAAAGTTGGTTGGAAAATGTGTCTTTGAGTGAATTATTAATGTTTTTATCATGCTTTTTGGTTATGAATCTTGTGTGAGCTAGTGTGAACATGTATTGGTGATATGCTAGTGTTGTGAGTTGATTTTCTGAGTAATGAAAATGTGATGAGTATGATATGTTGATATTATGCTGTTGAGGGTGAATGTTGTTTGATGAGAGAACGATTGAAGTTTGCTTATTGATATGCTCGATGTTGTGATATCCATGTTTTTATTGATTGTTATGTCATATAAAAGGGGAGAATTCGGGATACCCAATGCCTTATTTTCGCAACTATTGTGTTATGTTGGAGTTGGAGTCTTGAATTCTTTCTTGAAGCTGGCCTGATCGTTTTGTTTGTTTTGTTATCATTGCTTTGTTACTAATAGCACAATGGGATCGGTGAGAGAATGGCAGTTGGGTACGATGGTTATTGCCTTAGAGCAGGTTGTTAAGGGGTGAAATTCACTTATTGGTGGGAGTGTACCGCTTCGGTCGACAGTGCCTGGAGTTGAGGAAGTAAGGCAGAATGAGAAAGCTAGTTCTGTGATGAAGGATTCATCATCTGTGGTTCAAGAGATGTCGGGAACGTCCTAAGCTGTGGTAAAGGTGAGGCTTGTGTGCGTGTCGGCTGTTGGACATGCGAGTTTGTCAAAACAACGTTTATATGATTTGGGAGCTGTGGAGTACCATGGTTCGACACCTGAGGCGTTCGGGTCTTGGTTAGCCAGTATAATTCCGATTTTGGATGAGGAAGGGTGTGACAACGCTTGTAAGTTGGGAAGTGTTGTCTCGTTAATGTTGGAGGATGCTTGTACTTGGTGGACATCTGTGGCGGTGGCGACGAATATCCACGATATAGATTGGGAGTTCTTTGTGTCTGTCTTTAATGTAAGATACCTTGGAGAGAAGTTCTCAGGGGTTAAGCAACGTGGGGGTGTGGCTTCAGATTATGATGGTGGGAAAAGTTTAAGCAAATGAGCTGTGGGTACTGACCTCGAGAGGGGTCAACATAAGAGGCTACGTGACAGAAGGGTTTGCTTGAATTGAAATTTAGGTGGTAGTGCAGATGTGGGTCAAGTACTACATGATGAAGGAGTGGTGGTTCGGTTGCCGATGCGTAACCGTTGTAGAAGGCGTCATGTTGGAGTTTGTTGGGGTGTTGGGGTTTGTTGGAACTGTTGTTCTATCGAGCATGTGAAGCGGAATTGTCCTCAAGTGGTGAGATCAACTTCAGTGGGTGCAAAAGGGTCTCATAAAGGTCGTTAGCGCGACTAAGACAGAGTTCAGATGTGGCAGGAAAGGAAAAAAGGTGTGAGGTGTTTGGAGGATGGATCTTGTTGGAATTGTGGGTCTGTTTGACATTTGAGACGGAATTGTTTGGAGTTAGCTCGGGGTAGTCAGGGTTTTTTACCGCAGGGAGACGGTGATGACCTTAAAGTGTTGGTTGATGCTACGGCGGTGCAGTCAGAGAATAATGGTTCTGCGAGGAAGAGGGTTTGTATGTTGGATCTCCGGGGCAATGGGGTGATTACATGTAACTTTGTTAAGTAATCTTTGCCATAGTTATCTTTGTTTGGTTCTGGATTGGATTTCCTTGTGTAGTGGGTAAGTTTTATGGCTAGCAGGGCTGTGTAGTAGCCGATGTTGTTTTGGGAAGACAATTTTAGTGTGGAGAGTGTAATAGGGGAGTAATGTGTGGTTAGAGGATTGTTAGAATGGTAGAGCTGGAAAAATTAGAAGTGTGGTAAGAGGTTGTTCTTAGGCGGATTTTGAGGATGTTATTGGTAAGTGTGAACCGACATGCATGCACAATTAAAACCATATATATATATATACATGCGACATGACATTAGAGGTTTTGCATACATGTACACAGGCATTGATAGGGCATATTGGTGACCATGCATATGAACGTTCACACTTGCTAATAGCTAGTTGGATCCGTTAGTGTTGTGGTAGGATTAGGTTGGATGGTGGGTTTTAAGTGTTGTTTTGGTGCTATGTGAATGCTATAAGTAGTGGAGGGTAGTAAACAAGTTGTTGATAATAGTGAGTGCGATCTAGCATGTTGGCAGAAGGAAGGACTTTTGGTGCTTAAAGAGTTTAGCGGTGTGGTGGTGAGGAGATTGCCGGTTGAAGTTAGAATCGGTCGAGGTGGTTGTTAATAGATAATAGGTGTGGTAGTTTCTTTTTGTTAAATGATGTTGTGGGCTAGTGGATGTGTTTCTAGAGTGTTGAGGCGTCTTGGCGTTGATGCTTCCGATAGGGGGTTGTTTATGTCGGTGATGGTTCGTAGAAACCTTAGAGGAGTTGGGAGGATGTTGTGTTGAGAGTTGTAGATAAGGTTTGGCTTGGGATGAGTAGAGGTTTTGTAATCTTAATATGTTTGTATGGAATGGGTCGTATCCAGGTAAGGTTAGTGTTATGGTCAAAGCTTGAAGTGGAAAGCCAATGTAAGTTCAAAGGCCATTGTTGGTTGGTCGGGTTCTTATGAGAAGTTGTTTGTTAGTTGTGTATAAGTAAATCTTTCTTAAGTCCGGTAGGGGTAAGTGGAACAGTTGGTGAAGTAAAGGTTGGAGTCTTGTGGCATGGGTTTCGAATGTTGTGTGAGTAGTTTTGGTGAGTTGTTATGGTGGTGATAGTGGCGGATGTGAATGAATGTTATCAATACCTTGAGAAGTTTGAGTAAGTAGTTGTTGCTTAAGAAATTTTTGCTTGTTGTGGTAATCTTTGAAAGGAGTTGAGCGATTTTGCAAGGGGTTTTTGAAGCAATGAAGGTTGTGGGTCACATGGTGGTTGAAACTGGATGGGTTGGTGTCACCGTGTGTGCGAGTTTTGTTGAGGGAGTTATGAGATAAGGTGGAGTATGTTGTAAAGATTTGAAGGTTCTTCGGGTTGTTGGGGCTATGCATAGTTCAAAAGTGTGAAAAGTTAAGCTGAGCCTAATAACCGAGTGATATGGAAGTCTTGAACCGTAAGTAGTGGTGTTGGGTTTTGGTATAGTGTAAGTTTGATTTGAGGATGAGTTGATTTTGTGGTGTTTTGGGTGGAGGATATTTTAGTGGTGGTTAAGTCTCCAGTGTTACATTGTGTGTTGCTTTGGGATGTTTGGTATCGTGCTCTTTTCGCAGGTTGAAATTTCGAGGACGAAATTTCCTAAGAGGGGGAGAGTTGTAACACCCAAATTTAGGCTTAGAAGTTTAGGGTTTGAACCAGATCGGTTTGGAAATCGGTTCGAATCTAAAAGGGAGTTTAGGGAACACCTAGTTAGGGATACTT
The DNA here is from genome assembly GCA_958450335.1 of Hibiscus tridactylites. Lineage (NCBI taxonomy): Eukaryota > Viridiplantae > Streptophyta > Magnoliopsida > Malvales > Malvaceae > Hibiscus > Hibiscus tridactylites. Next base: position 62,600,167 of record OY288265.1, read on the forward strand.
TAAAAATATAGAAAAATATCTAAAAATCCTCATTTATTATATAAAAGAGAATGGTGAAATCAATTTTACAAAATGAAGTTTGGAAATATTACATTTCGTTGTAGTGACCAAATCGCAGTTTTTGCAAAAGTGAAATAGTGACTGTTTTGTAAAGGATTGAAACTTTGAATCTTTAAGGAGCTAATTTACCCAAAATGTTTTTCTCCAGATTTTTCCTTAATTTGGGTAATTTTATTAACGTTTTAATTAAAGGAAATGAGGTTTAATTAAATGAGAAACTAACTTTGACTATTCATAACTACTTTTCACAAAATTTCCCTCTCTTCATTTTCTCTCAAATTCCTTTCAACCAAACACATTTTTCTCCAGCAAATTTCCTTTGATTTTACACTTCATTTGATAAGATTTCAATTCCTCTTTGATTCTTAATCAATTCCTTCTCAAGTCCACTTGATTTCTATATTGAATTTTCATGGAAACTTGCCCAAATCAAGGAGAAATCATCATTTATAGGTAAGCTTGTTCTTCTCCTCTAAATACTCAGTTCTTACTGAAATTCCCAAGTTGACAATCCTTTATTAAAGTTTTGTGAATGGTTTTAATGTTGGAAACAAGATTTTGGCTTAAAACTCAAGATTTTGTAAGAGATCTTGAAGATTTTCGTGTATCTTGGTTAGGCTCTGTTTTGAGGTTGTTTCTATTGTATTTTGGATGTTAATTGATGTTACAAATGAGGTTTTATCAATCCAATCCTGAATACGTTTGTTTTTCTATGTTTTGCTTGCTAGAATGATGGTTTTTAGGGTGGTTTTGGTTATCTGCTGTTGTTGGAGGTATAAGGTCATGTTTACGTTGCTTTTTATGTTAATTGATGTTTATAAAAGGTTATAATTGATATATCTTGGCTGGGCATTGTTTTGGGAGAGTTTGGAGGTGATTTCGGTTGTTTTTGGTAGCCGAAATGAGGTTCTTGGGTAGAGCAGCGAGTTGGGTTGTGTTGCTGGTGATTTTAATGCATGGTGATGCATTAATCCTCTGTTATTATGTGTTTAAAACATGGGAGAATGATCCGGAAGCAATAAAGGTGGCGTTAGAAGTTTTGGATGCTTGGAAGGCTTGTCGGCTAGCATAGTTTTGTGTATCGATGAGGGGAGATGGTTTTCCAGCTTTGAAATGATTATTTGAAGGTTTTGAGAGCTTAGTTTAAGTCTAAAAAACTTAGCTAAGATCAAGAGTAAGTTTTCGGAAAAACTCTTTCGGATGTGCTATGTTGTGGTTTGATGCATTGGTTATGAAATGCATGTTTAATTACTATTTTGAAAGCATATTTTGTCATAATTAATGCTGGTTTTGAAAGCTATGTATTGAAGGATAATCAAGGTAAGAGATCATTGGTTTGACATGTTGTTAATAAGGTTACGATGCATGGAAACGCATGATGATAAGTGGCTTTGATTAATGCTTTAAAACAATGAATTGATGATGGTATTTGATATATATTGGCTAGTGATGAAATGGTTTTAAAGTACTTGAATCGGATATAGTTAGCCAGCTATAGGATTAGGTGCACCGTAAGTAAAGTCGCCTTGGATGTTGAGGGGTTGTGATTGTACCGTAAACTCCATCCAAGTACCCTAGCGATTGAGGAAATTGGTGTCACCACGATGGAGGATAGCTCTCGTGGGTGGACTTGGTTAAGCGTCACAATGGTAGAGGATTGCTCCCATGTGTGAGCTTGGTTAAGGTGATTACAATGGTTGAGGTAGCTCCCATGTGTAAGCCTTGTGTTGTGTCTCGACTCTCGCTAGTGGGTTATACAACTATCGATGAGTGATGTTGAGGGGTTGTGATTGTACTGTTAAACTCCATCACGGGTGTTGAGGGGTTGTGATTGTACGGATAAACTCTACCTTGTAAAGCCAGTAGTGTGTATGAAGCGTGTGGGACAACGCTTGTAATCCGCGTATCCGATTGTGTCTTGTGTTGAAATGGTTTGTGAACTATCACTCGAAAGCCAATATAATGTCTTTGAATGTAATGAAGCGAGAGATGCTTGAAAATGATACAAGGTTGCATGGGAAATATTGTAAATGATACAAGAATGCATTTGATACTTGTTAAGCATGAGCAAAAGTATATTTTCTATTGTGAATGGTGCATATGTGCATAGAATCTCATAAGTGCATTGAAGTCTTGTGAAGGCTTGTTTTAAAAAGGCACATAATGCAAATGTTGCTTTTGTAGTTCATGCGTTTTGCACTTGTTGAATGCATGAGATAGATAGAAGGAACAATTGGTTTTCAAAAGGCAATTTGCTTTGAAATGATCATCAAGCATGAGAAAAGTATGGTGTGAGGTGGAAGTGATTTCCAAGGAAATTGAGTTAAACTTTGCATGAAGTGTTCATGCATGGGAAGGTTTAAATGATAGTATTTGCAAGAGTGTGGTTTGGGGTGAGTTGTTTAGCATTTCAAAGTTAAAGGTTGGTTTTCATGTTGAGAAATGCATGGTTTTAAGCAATGTTGTTTCAAAGGAGGTTTTCTAACAATGCTTTGGTTTATTGAATTATATCTACATTTAAAGAAGGTTTTATGTTTCGCTGCATTGATGGTGTTTTGGTTTTGAGCATTCCTCACTAAGCATTATGTGCTTACGGTTCTTTTTGTCCATCAATACAGATATTTGATGTTGGGACAACAAGAAGCAAGGGATTCAAGAAGAGCTCCACTTGAGAAGTATGTCTTGGTTTATAGCTATAGATAATAAAGGCAATGGGGGGAGAGTCTTTTATGTTGTTGTGTAATGAGATTGTGTATGTTGCCCATGTTCGGTTTATGGTTTGAACCTTGTTGTTGATCGCTTTGCCATATTTGAATCTTCTTCTTCATAAGTTGATATGCTATGCTCTTTTATTAAAAGCAAGATCATGTGTTGGATGTGATGAATGAGTAGGTGTGCTTAATGTTTGTATGTATCTAGTCTTTGATGTAATTTGATAGTTATAATGCTTATCGTGTTGATGATATGTTATGGAATGGTTTCAATTATGTTTGATGGTGTTTTGAAGTGAAAAAACAGAATTTTCTGTTGTTTCTGGGCAGGGTGTATCGAAACACCCTTGGCTGTTTCGAAACTGGTGCTTTAAATGGCTTGGGCGTTTCGGAACGACTAGAAGTGTTTCGAAACACTTTGGCTACTGGAAGTGCCCGTTTTGGAACTGGTTTCGGAACATACCCGCGTATCGAAACGGTCAACACCATTTCGATACGGGCGTACGACACGGTTGTTTCTATACGGGTGTTAGTGTTTCGAAATGGGTGACCGTTGGACACAGATTCTACATGCTTTACATTTTAGTCCTGAAAGTTGTAATTGCAATTGCTTGAGCTTGATTTGTCTTCTTAAGCTGAAATTTGGCATAGAGGCTTGTAATAAGTTTAATTGAGGTTTGGTAAAACTAAAATCTTTAAAGTCCTTTTATTTTCCAAAATTTACAATTTGGTCCCTAAAGTAGTATTTCTTGTAATTGAGTCCTTAAACTTTTCCGATCGCTGTGCTTTTCTCTTCCAAGGTTCTTGGGCTTTCACATAGGTTTAATGCACATCTAGAGAAGTTTAAAAAGAAAAAAAGGGTCGTTAATCAAGGTTGACTTTCGGGTTGACTTTGGTTTTCCCCGTTTGATCTTCGTAGTTCGAGTCTGGTGTCTAGGCCGGGCTAAGGGGGTTACATTTGTTGGTATCAGAGCTAAGTTGCGAACTTTTGGGGCAACGGTAAGTTTTTGGTAAGTTGTTATGGTAGGTGTTGGATGTTTATTCTAATGTGTGGTTGAAAGTTGGTTGGAAAATGTGTATTTGAGTGAATTATTAATGTTTTTATCATGCTTTTTGGTTATGAATCTTGTGTGAGCTAGTGTGAACATGTATTGGTGATATGCTAGTGTTGTGAGTTGATTTTCTGAGTAATGAAAATGTGATGGGTATGATATGTTGATATTATGTTGTTGAGGGTGAATGTTGTTTGATGAGAGAACGATTGAAGTTTTCTTACTGATATGCTCGATGTTGCGATATGCATGTTTTTATTGATTGTTATGTCATATAAAAGGGGAGAATTCGGGATACCCAATGCCTTATTATCGTAGCTATTGTGTTATGTTGGAGTTGGAGTCTTGAATCCTTTCTTGAAGTTGGCCTGATCGTTTTGTTTGTTTTGTTATCATTGCTTTGTTACTAATAGCACAATGGGATCAGTGAGAGAATGGCAGTTGGGTACGATGGTTATTGCCTTAGAGCAGGTTGTTGAGGGGTGAAATTCACTTATTGGTGGGAGTGTACCGCTTCAGTCGACAGTGCCTGGAGTTGAGGAAGTAAGGCAGAATGAGCAAGCTAGTTCTGTGATGAAGGATTCATCATCTATGGTTCAAGAGATGTCGGGAACGTCCCAAGCTGTGGTAAAGGTGAGGCTTGTGTGCCTGTCGGCTGTCGGACATGCGAGTTTGTCAAAACAATGTTTATATGATTTGGGAGCTGTGGAGTATCATGGTTCGACACCTGAGGCGTTTGAGTCTTGGTTAGCCAGTATAATTCCGATTTTGGATCAGGAAGGGTGTGACAACGCTTGTAAGTTGGGAAGTGTTGTCTCGTTAATGTTGGAGGATGCTTGTACTTGGTGGACATCTGTGGCGGTGGCGACGAATATCTACGATATAGATTGGGAGTTCTTTGTGTCTGTCTTTAATGTAAGATACCTTGGAGAGAAGTTCTCAGGGTTAAGCAACGTGGGGGTGTGGCTTCAGATTATGATGGTGGGAAAAGTTTAAGCAAATGAGATGTGGGTATTGACCTCGAGAGGGGTCAACATAAGAGGCTACGTGTAACGCCCCGATTTTGGGCTTAGAAGTTTTGGGCGTTGACCGGTTCGGTCAAAGTGCTGTTCGAATCTAAAAGGGTGAAATTAGGAAAGCCTAGTTCGGGTTGCATTAAAAATATGGAAAAATGTTCTAAAATCCTCTTTTAATATATATAAGTGAACTGTGAAATCAATTTTACAAAATGAGTTTTGGAAGGGTGACATTTTGGCTAGTGACCAAAATGTAATTTTTGAAAGTTGCGTGACTATTTTAAAAAGGATTGAAACTTTGAATCTTTAAGGAGCTATTTACCCAAAGGGAGTTTCTCCAGAATTTTCTAAGATATTTTAATGTTTAATTCTGATTTTAAAACAAAAGAAAAGTGGAGGGAAATCATTTTCCTATTTTGTAACTAACTTTCCATATTTTCCAATTTTCCTTTTTCTCTCATTTTCTCTCAACCCAAACACTTTCTCTCTAGAGATTTTCTTCTGATTTTGTCACCTAAACATCTCTTTTCAATCCTCTTTTGGTTGCTAATCATCTCATCAACAAAACCTCACCATTTGCTAGTTGATTCTTCAAGCTTTTTGGCTCTAAAAGAGGAGAAACTTAAGTTTGGAGGTAAGAACATCCTTCTCCTCTAAACTCTCAGTTCTTTACTGAAATTCCTAAGTTCTCAATCCTTAATTGATGTTTTATAAGTGGTTTTTAAGTTGTGTGATGGATCTTGGCTTAAAATGCAAGATTTGATGATTTATGATGGATTTTCGTTTGATCTGTTAAAGCTGTGATTTGAGGTGTGTTTTTGATGATAAATGAATGTTAATTTGATAAGGAATTGAGTTTTAATTAATGCAATCCCGGATAGGTTGAATTTCCTAAGTTTAGCTTGTGATTCTTGGTTGTTTTGGAGTGATCTTGTGGATCTGTTGTTGCTGGAGGTATAAGGATGTTAATAGGTTCTTTTTAGATGTTAATTGATGTTAAAGGATGTTTAGTTTTGATGGTTTATGGCTGGGCTTTGTTGAGGAGTTGTTTGGATGAATTTTCGGTTGTGTTTGGTGGCCGAAAATGGAGTGTGGATGAGAGCAGCGAGTTTAGGTGCTTTCATTGAAGCTATTAATGCATGATGATGCATTAATCCTCTGCTTTGATGTGTTTAAAACAGGGGAGTCATCTTTGGATCCAAGTGGTGGTGATCCGGAAGCTTGATTTGTGTTTCGGCAAAGAGGCGAAACGGAATCGGTGAGTGAAATTGGGTTTTCGGCTTTGAAACCAACGTCATGGGAGCTTAGTCTAAGTCTAAACAACTTTACTAAGCTCAAGTGTAAGTTTTCGGAAAAACTCTCTAGTGGTGGCCATGGTTTGTTGTTGTGCAATGTGGTTTATTGCATGTTTTAAATTCTGTTTTGAAAGCATGATTTAGCATGGTTATTGCTGATTTTGTAAGCCATATGTTGAAGGAAGCTCAAGGTAAGAGTTCCTTGTTTTTGAACATTGTTTAAATGTGGTTTGATGCTTAAAAATGCATGATGTTTATGGCTTGGTTTAATGCTTTAAAACAGTGGATATATTGATGATAATGATGCATATTGGCAAGTGATGTTAAGGTCACAAAGGTGGTTAAAAGTCCTTGTGTGAGCCTTGTATATTTAAGAACATCAAGGTGGTTAAAAGTCCTTGGATGGTTCATGGTTAAGGCTCAAGGTGGTTAAAAGTCCTTGGAAAGCCTTGGTTACTTAAGAACTCCAAGGTGGTTAAAAGTCCTTGGGAGATTCTTGTTAAGGACACAAAGGTGGTTAAAAGTCCTTGTGTGTTCCTTTCCATGGTGTTTAAAAGTCCATGGGTCCATGGTGTTTAAAAGTCCATGGGGATAAGATTACAATGGTGTTTAAAAGTCCATGTGTGAATCTTATGAGAATTGTATCACTTGTTGCCAATATGACTTATTATGAGTTGAAGCATGAGATGCTTGTTTGAATTGTTAAAGAGCATGTTAAATGAAGTTGAAGCATGAGATGCTTGTTTTAAATGTTTAAGAACATGTTTAATGTTGCTTGAAGCATGATTTATAAATGAGATTTATAAATGCATTATTGAATGGTTTTAATGAGCATTCCTCACTAAGCTTTTGCTTACGCTCTCTTCTTTTTCTTAAACCAATAATGTAGAACATTAAGGTGCATTGAGGGCAACAAGGAAGGCAAGCAATCAAGTGGAAGTTAAGCTCAAGTATGGAAAGGTTTTCTTGAACACTTTTAGCTTTTGGCATTTGGCAATGGGGGACCTATGTGGATGTTTTGGGAGATGTTTTGAACTCCCTAAGTTAGTTTATTATTGTTAATAATGCTGGATTTGTATTTGGCCATTATATGTTTGATTTGGAGGTTTTATGCTTGAATGGTTTGTTTGAGTAGGAAGCATGTCATTAGATTTGGGGCTTTTCATATTTGATGTTATAATGTTGAATTGTTGATGCAAGTGTGTCTCTTATATGTTGTATGACTTGTTGGTATGATTTGGTGTTGTAAAGATGAGGTTAGAAGCATGTACATTGTTGATTTTGAGTCAATTCTGGTATGTGTATCGATACTCGGGCTCGTGTATCGATACGCATTAGCTTAAATGTGTGCTTTTCTGCACAGGGGTATCGGTACGGTCGTGAGGGTTTCGATACGGGTAGGCTAATATTGAAGGGAGTATCGGTACGCGGGATATCGTATCGATACCTTTTCAGGAAATCTGGTCACTGTCTCCCCGCGTATCGATACTGGCTCTAGGCGTACCGATACGCGACCGTTATTTCAGTTAAAGGCATCTTTGTATGTTTTGGATTGTTTACGTTTTAGTCCTGAATCTTGTTTGTGCAATTGTATGAGTTTGGGATGTCCGTTTGAGCTGAAATTTTGCAGTGAAGCATGGAACCTAATTAATTTCAAGTTGGTAACTTTAATTTGGACGAAGTCCTTATAATTTTACAGAATTTACAATTTGGTCCCTAAAGTTGTAATTTGTTCAATTGGGTCCCCGTTTGATCTCTGATGCGTATGATCATTGAGCATGTTGTTTGTATGATCATAACTAGGGTTAATGTGCATCTAGATAAGTTTAAAAAGAAAAAAAAGGGTCGTTAATCAAGGTTGACTTTCGGGTTGACTTTGGTTTTCCCCGTGTGACTTTCTTAATTCGGGTCAACCGTCTAGGCCGGGTTAAGGGGGTTACATTTGGTGGTATCAGAGCCAGGTTCTCGAGTAATTGGGAATGAATGTGTGCATGATTGAAGTATGTATGCTTTGTATGCTTGTTGAGTGAAAGCATGTTGGATGAATTGTGAATGTGATGCAATTGAGTTGTATGCTGTGGTGAAGCATGTTGTGGGTACCCATTGCCAAATCAAAGCTAATGAAATGATGTTGATTTTAAGTGAAATTGAGCTTGAGTACTTGGATTGCTTACCTTGCTGGACCTGACTTTGTTTATTTGCATTGTGATTACATTGTTAGAGTATGGCACCACGTAGAGAGTTGAGAAGTAATGTGCGAGCTACGGCTCCGAATGAGAATGAGAATGAGGAAAACGCGGGAAGTGCGGTGTTACCTCCTCCTCCACCTGGCGGTGGTGGTGCTGAGGGAGAAAGGGCTGAAGCTGTAGCTGGTGCTGGAGCTGCTGGTCTTGAAGTTGGTCAGGGGCAAGCTATGCCTGACATGACGATATTAGTGCAAGCTATTGCTGGTGCTTTTCGAGCGGCAGTAGCTGGAGCTCAAGGAGCTGGGCATCAGGGAGATGCTGGAGTTAGACTACCTTTGGAGCGTTTGCGCAGTCTTGGTGGGACTGAGTTCAGGGATTTGTCAGCTGAAGGTTCGGAATCCTGGATGGAAAGTACCAGGAGGATCTTGGGTCAGATGAGTTGCACTGATGTGCAAAAGCTGGGTTGTGTTGTATCCTTGCTGCAGGATGATGCTTATACGTGGTGGACGACCACTATAGCTGGGATGGCTGAAGCGGACATAACTTGGACATTCTTTCAGAATGTGTTCAAGAGGAGATATCTTGGTGTGAGGTACCTGGATGAAAAGAAGCGTGAGTTCATGTCTCTTACCCAGGGGAGCATGACTGTGGCTGAGTATGAAGTGCAGTTTGTGCGACTCAGTCAGTATGCACCTGAGCTGGTACCTGATGAGCGGGCGAGGTGCGAAAGATTCCGTTATGGTTTAGTGACGGATGTGAAGATGTATGTGCTGGCTACCGAGTATGATGATTTTGATGTGCTGGTGGGTCGAGCCAAGGATATTGAAATGAACTTGGGTTTATCTGCTAGAGGTGCTGGAGCAAGTTCTGGTAAGCGAGCTGCTGAGTTTAGTTCCGGTGGTGGACGGAACAAGAGGGGACGTGATCAGAAGTATCAGTCTTCAGCTAAGAGAGGTGGTGGTGTACCTGCTTGGGGAGGCAATGCTAGAGCTGATCCGAGTGCTTGTTGGATTTGTGGTTCACGTGGTCACATGAAGCGTGACTGTCCTCGTGCTGTGAGGGAGGTGCAAGCTCCTGTTGCGGCAGCTGGTAATGGGTGCTGGAATTGTGGATCTGCGGATCATTTGAGGCGAGAGTGTCCTATGTTGGCTGGTGGCCAAGTGCGTGCTCCTGTTGTTGCTGCTCCGCATAGAGGTCGTGGGTGCGGCCGTGGTAATTAGCAGCAGAGAGAGGAAGGTGGTCGAGGAGTGGCCCATGTTGTGGCTATTCAGCCTGAGGGTGGAGGTCAAGCTAGGGTGTATGCTCAGCGGGAGGGGAGGAATGACGCGGATGTGATTGCAGGTAACTTTACTTTGCAATCCTTGTCATTACTTTCCTTGATAGATTCTGGATCTACGCATTAATACATTTTGTGTGAGCATGCTGAATTGCTTGGTTTGCGTGTTGAGTCTTTGGATGTTGGTGTGCGTGTCACTAGTTCTTTTGGTGAAACTGTTGTGACTCGAAAGCTGTATAGAAGATGTCCTTTGGTTGTTCAAGATCATGTTTTTCATGTTGACCTTATGGAGCTGCCTTTCTATGGTTTTGATGTAATCCTTGGTATGGATTGGCTTGCTGAGCATCGTGCTGTTGTGGATTGTGAGAATAAGCGAGTTTCGTTGAAGCTTGCGGATGATTACGAAGTTGTTGTGGTTGGTGAGAATGTGAAGTTTCTTGCCAATGTGGTTTCTACCTTGGAAGCGAGCAGGATGCTGAGGCAAGGTTGTGAAGCTTATCTAGCTTTTGTGATGAATCCTAGTTCTAAGGAGTTGCGTGTGCAAGATATCAGGGTTGTGAAGGAGTTTCCTGGAGTGTTTCCTGAAGAGTTGCCTGGTTTACCCCCTAGTCGTGAGGTGGAGTTTGGAATTGAGCTTTATGAGAATGCAACTCCTGTGTCCATTACCCCTTATAGAATGGCACCTAAGGAGCTGAAGGAGCTGAAGACGCAGTTGCAAGAGTTGCTTGATCGTGGTTTCATTCGGCCGAGTGTGTCACCTTGGGGAGCACCGGTCTTGTTTGTGAAGAAGAAGGATGGCACTATGAGAATGTGCATTGATTATCGTCAGCTGAACAAGTTGACTATCAAGAATCGGTATCCTTTGCCGAGGATTGATGATATCTTTGATCAATTTCGGGGAGCAGCTGTGTTCTCTAAGATTGATTTGAGGTCAGGATATTATCAGTTGAAGGTGAAGGATGTGGATGTGCCTAAGACAGCTTTCAGGACAAGGTATGGGCATTATGAGTTCCTTGTGATGCCGTTTTGTTTGACAAATGCTCCTGCTGCTTTCATGGACATGATGAATCGTGTGTTTCATGAATACCTGGACAAGTTCGTTGTGGTATTCATTGATGATATCGTCGTGTACTCGCGTACTGAGGAGGAGCATGAAGAGATGTAGGACGCCCCACATGCTGCTCACATGCTTGTAGGACACTCTCCCACATGTAGGACACCTTTGAGCTGCTTCTGGACTTGTTAGCTGGAGTTGAGCTAGTGGAGCTAAAGTTGAGCTGACTGGAGCTGAAACGAGCTGAATTCAGCTAGCTGGGAGTGAAGTGAGCTGAGTTGAGCTGCCTATACTCCTTTGAGCTGAAGATGAGCTACGTACACTCCCGTGAGCTTCATCCGAGCTAAGTTTAAGCCTTTGAGCTGCTGCCCTTTTATTGTAACTATATGAAAACAAAAGAAACACACTCAGAGCATTGTAAACTTATTGAAAACATTCAAGCAAGCTACAAAACAATGAACCCTTATTGTTTTAACACACAACAAGCTAACATAGCTTAACATAAAATATTATAAGCTGGCAAACTTATCTAAAACACACTTAACATAATATATACATAGCAAACACACCTATATAAGTAGTATAGTATATGTATGTCACATATCAGCATGCAACACATTATAAAGCCTATGTTCTAAGGACACAAAGAACAAGTTCTTTTACAAAGAACACAAATGGAAATGCCTTCTTTCTTGTACCTTTCCGAATAATGCACAACATAAAGTCAGACTATGCTCGTTGCACATTCGTAGTCCTGTGAACAATGACATACAAAGGCAACTCCAAAGAACAACAAGAATCTCGACGATCATCCAGAATCACAACACAAGGTTGTTCACAATCCAATATACAACCAAAGAAATCAGCAAATAAAAATGAAAAATCAATACTACAATGGAAAGGAACGTCAAACCGTGGTAAAGAAGGTTGCTGAATTTTTGTAAAGGACATAGATGCACTAGACATACCAACAGTAGCAACCTTGGGAATTTCACATGGCATCACCTTATTAACCTGCAAGTTAGAAGAAGAAATAGAAGAAAATGTCGAATCAGATAATACCTGTGAATTTGCTTTCTTCTTTTCGCATCCATTCTTCTCTTTGTTGGCCTTCCAAGCAGCAATACTCGCTTTCAAACGAACTTCGTCTTCATATACTTCACTTGGAGTCATAGGTGCCAAAGTTACCTTTTTGCCCTCATGAGTAAAAGAGTATCGATTGGTGTAACAATCGTGCAAAACTCTCTTATCATACTGCCACGGTCTTCCTAATAACAAATGACAAGTATCCATAGAACAAACATCACAAGTTACCTCATCCTTGTATTTTCCAATGAAAAATGGTATAACAACTTGTTCGGTAACTTTGATTTCAACACCATCATTCAACCATTGTAACTTGTACGGATTGGGATGCGTGGTCCTCTTCAGTCCTAACTTGTCAACCATGAGAGTACTAGCAACGTTAGCACAACTACCACTATCAATAATCACAATACATACCTTGCCGTTCACGTTGCATCTCGTATGGAAGAGGTTGTTTCGTTGTGGTTCATCCTGTGATGGTTGATCATTCAGACTTCTCTTGTCAACAAGTGCTTCACCGGTAGCCAATGTCTGCACATTGTCATCATTTATCTCTTCCTGGACAGAATGGGAACCACCCCCATCTAATCTATCCAATTGAGAATGTATAGGTTTCAATGCATTAACAATCACTTGTTGCATCATCCGCTCTAAGGCTTTCATCTGGAGATTCAGCGGTTGTTGTTCACCTGAATTATCATCAGAACCTGCCATGTTGAAAAACCAAAACAACAAACAAGAACACACAATATATATATATGTTAGTGAAATAAAATAAAAAATGGACCTCACTGCACACTCAACAAAATCTCACAGATCGCTCCAAGGAAAGATCGCTCAACAATTGCACTCAAACACTCGTGTTTCACTCGGAAGAATACTTGAATGGCTCTTTTTGTCTCCCCTTCTGTTCTCACACGCTCAATTGCCTTTTCCACTCGATCTCTCGCAATCAGTTCTTTAAGGAACTAACTCGATCTTTCGGACTTGTTAACTGTGTCAAACTTACAAGATAATATAATAGGTAAACAAACAAATGGTTAAAGGACAAATAGGGAATGTTAGGTGAAATAAAAAAAGGCTGAAAAAGAAAAAATAAGGAGGCTGGAAATTGGAGATGAAACAAAAGAAAATAAAGGCTGATAAAAATGAAGGAAAAAGAAACAACTTACTGCAAAAGAAATGCTTACAACAACCCTATCACCGAACAAACAAGAAGAAGTTGTTTCGGGTGATTTCGAAGCATTCCATAGCAAATTTGAACATCCTTCATCATTTTCACGAACCAACAGCACATATGAACATAAAAATACACCAAATATTCGAATCTGATTTTTTTGAATTTTTTTGAATTTTTTCGATTTTGTTGTTGACTTTGACTTTGACTTTTTTTTCTTCAGAATTTCGAATTTTTTTTTGCTTTTGTATTTTTTTTTGATTTCTTGTAGTGCAGAAAGTGCTATAATCCGACCAAAGCTCGGATTACCATATGATAAAGGGGTACGTTGCTTCAGAAACAACGGTCCTTTGTTTGTAACGGATCTAGGATTGTAGCAAGCATGTTTCTGCAATAACACAATGTTATGGATGTTAGAATGATGTTAAAACAACAAGAACAAAAAAAAAACGAAAATAAAGAAAGAAATGAGAGAAAGGAATTTTCTGGCAGTTTCGGAATTCAAATGTTGATGAATGCTTCAAAGGGCTTTCATAGCAGCAAATGAACGACTAAAATGGCAGAAAATGGTGTTGAAGTTGCTGGAAATTAACAAGACGTTGAACTCGAAAGAACCCGAACAATATACTGAGCGGACCCGAATCGAATACGTTCTTCGCCAACGGACTTGCACCCTCTAGATAGCGATCTAGGAACCCGAAGTATCAAGGAGGATGACACAATCAAACAAAGTCTGAAAATGCCAAAGAAGTTCAATGAAGAACTGAAATTGCGAGAAAAACTCACAATAATTTTGTTTCATAAAAAGTCTAACCTTGTTCATACAAATTTAACAAATATATATAGGGGAAAACAAGGGAGAGGGCGCCCAAATTAGTGGCTGAGTTTGAATTGAAAATAAACACATGTTAAATGTGTTTAAAAATGCAAAAGAAATCTGCCAATAACCTCCCCCAAATTGCAGCACATGTGATGATAATTTGTGGCTGAGTTTGAACGAAATTAACACATGTTAAATGTGTTCAAATTTCAAAAAAAAGGTGGCTGATAACTTCTCTCCAAAATGGCGCCCAAATTGCTTCAAATCTGCCACATGCTTGCACACATTTTGTCCACACATGCCGTGCACATGCTTGAAGAGATGTAGGACGCCCCACATGCTGCTCACATGCTTGTAGGACACTCTCCCACATGTAGGACACCTTTGAGCTGCTTCTGGACTTGTTAGCTGGAGTTGAGCTAGTGGAGCTAAAGTTGAGCTGACTGGAGCTGAAACGAGCTGAATTCAGCTAGCTGGGAGTGAAGTGAGCTGAGTTGAGCTGCCTATACTCCTTTGAGCTGAAGATGAGCTACGTACACTCCCGTGAGCTTCATCCGAGCTAAGTTTAAGCCTTTGAGCTGCTGCCCTTTTATTGTAACTATATGAAAACAAAAGAAACACACTCAGAGCATTGTAAACTTATTGAAAACATTCAAGCAAGCTACAAAACAATGCACCCTTATTGTTTTAACACACAACAAGCTAACATAGCTTAACATAAAATATTATAAGCTGGCAAACTTATCTAAAACACACTTAACATAATATATACATAGCAAACACACCTATATAAGTAGTATAGTATATGTATGTCACATATCAGCATGCAACACATTATAAAGCCTATGTTCTAAGGCATGAACATGCTCGAATGAATCAGGAATTGTAGCACAAGTAAGAAAAAGGGCTTCCCTGAATTTCTTTGCCTTAGAACGAGTGATGGGTCCTGTTGGTAAGACCTCCGGATCAGCTTGTTTGTTCTGAAATGATGTGCTCATATCATCCCCCCTTCTTTAATGCGATTTGTCCCCAAATCGACCCTCATTACAAAAGGGAACAATTTTGACTTTCGCTTGGCAGGGAACTTCTTCAGCCGTCTTGCTCGGCACATATACCACCCTCTCGAATCAAGTTCTTTTACAAAGAACACAAATGGAAATGCCTTCTTTCTTGTACCTTTCCGAATAATGCACAACATAAAGTCAGACTATGCTCGTTGCACATTCGTAATCCTGTGAACAATGACATACAAAGGCAACTCCAAAGAACAACAAGAATCTCGACGATCATCCAGAATCACAACACAAGGTTGTTCACAATCCAATATACAACCAAAGAAATCAGCAAATAAAAATGAAAAATCAATACTACAATGGAAAGGAACGTCAAACCGTGGTAAAGAAGGTTGCTGAATTTTTGTAAAGGACATAGATGCACTAGACATACCAACAGTAGCAACCTTGGGAACTTCACATGGCATCACCTTATTAACCTGCAAGTTAGAAGAAGAAATAGAAGAAAATGTCGAATCAGATAATACCTGTGAATTTGCTTTCTTCTTTTCGCATCCATTCTTCTCTTTGTTGGCCTTCCAAGCAGCAATACTCGCTTTCAAACGAACTTCGTCTTCATATACTTCACATGGAGTCATAGGTGCCAAAGTTACCTTTTTGCCCTCATGAGTAAAAGAGTATCGATTGGTGTAACAATCGTGCAAAACTCTCTTATCATACTGCCACGGTCTTCCTAACAACAAATGACAAGTATCCATAGAACAAACATCACAAGTTACCTCATCCTTGTATTTTCCAATGAAAAATGGTATAACAACTTGTTCGGTAACTTTGATTTCAACACCATCATTCAACCATTGTAACTTGTACGGATTGGGATGCATGGTCGTCTTCAGTCCTAACTTGTCAACCATGAGAGTACTAGCAACATTAGCACAACTGCCACTATCAATAATCACAATACATACCTTGCCGTTCACGTTGCATCTCGTATGGAAGAGGTTGTTTCGTTGTGGTTCATCCTGTGATGGTTGATCATTCAGACTTCTCTTGTCAACAAGTGCTTCACCGGTAGCCAATGTCTGCACATTGTCATCATTTATCTCTTCCTGGACAGAATGGGAACCACCCCCATCTAATCTATCCAATTGAGAATGTATAGGTTTCAATGCATTAACAATCACTTGTTGCATCATCCGCTCTAAGGCTTTCATCTAGAGATTCAGCGGTTGTTGTTCACCTGAATTATCATCAGAACCTGCCATGTTGAAAAACCAAAACAACAAACAAGAACACACAATATATATATATATGTTAGTGAAATAAAATAAAAAATGGACCTCACTGCACACTCAACAAAATCTCACAGATCGCTCCAAGGAAAGATCGCTCAACAATTGCACTCAAACACTCGTGTTTCACTCGGGAGAATACTTGAATGGCTCTTTTTGTCTCCCCTTCTGTTCTCACACGCTCAATTGCCTTTTCCACTCGATCTCTCGCAATCAGTTCTTTAAGGAACTAACTCGATCTTTCGGACTTGTTAACTGTGTCAAACTTACAAGATAATATAATAGGTAAACAAACAAATGGTTAAAGGACAAATAGGGAATGTTAGGTGAAATAAAAAAAGGCTGAAAAAGAAAAAATAAGGAGGCTGGAAATTGGAGATGAAACAAAAGAAAATAAAGGCTGATAAAAATGAAGGAAAAAGAAACAACTTACTGCAAAAGAAATGCTTACAACAACCATATCACCGAACAAACAAGAAGAAGTTGTTTCGGGTGATTTCGAAGCATTCCATAGCAAATTTGAACATCCTTCATCATTTTCACGAACCAACAGCACATATGAACATAAAAATACACCAAATATTCGAATCTGATTTTTTTGAATTTTTTTGAATTTTTTTCGATTTTGTTGTTGACTTTGACTTTGACTTTTTTTTCTTCAGAATTTCGAATTTTTTTTTTTGCTTTTGTATTTTTTTTGATTTCTTGTAGTGCAGAAAGTGCTATAATCCGACCAAAGCTCGGATTACCATATGATAAAGGGGTACGTTGCTTCAGAAACAACGGTCCTTTGTTTGTAACGGATCTAGGATTGTAGCAAGCATGTTTCTGCAATAACACAATGTTATGGATGTTAGAATGATGTTAAAACAACAAGAACAAAAAAAAACGAAAATAAAGAAAGAAATGAGAGAAAGGAATTTTCTGGCAGTTTCGGAATTCAAATGTTGATGAATGCTTCAAAGGGCTTTCATAGCAGTAAATGAACGACTAAAATGGCAGAAAATGGTGTTGAAGTTGCTGGAAATTAACAAGACGTTGAACTCGAAAGAACCCGAACAATATACTGAGCGGACCCGAATCGAATACGTTCTTCGCCAACGGACTTGGACCCTCTAGATAGCGATCTAGGAACACGAAGTATCAAGGAGGATGACAAAATCAAACAAAGTCTGAAAATGCCAAAGAAGTTCAATGAAGAACTGAAATTGAGAGAAAAACTCACAATAATTTTGTTTCATAAAAAGTCTAACCTTGTTCATACAAATTTAACAAATATATATAGGGGAAAACAAGGGAGAGGGCGCCCAAATTAGTGGCTGAGTTTGAATTGAAAATAAACACATGTTAAATGTGTTTAAAAATGCAAAAGAAATCTGCCAATAACCTCCCCCAAATTGCAGCACATGTGATGATAATTTGTGGCTGAGTTTGAACGAAATTAACACATGTTAAATGTGTTCAAATTTCAAAAAAAAGGTGGCTGATAACTTCTCTCCAAAATGGCGCCCAAATTGCTTCAAATCTGCCACATGCTTGCACACATTCTGTCCACACATGCCGTGCACATGCTTGAAGAGATGTAGGACGCCCCACATGCTGCTCACATGCTTGTAGGACACTCTCCCACATGTAGGACACCTTTGAGCTGCTTCTGGACTTGTTAGCTGGAGTTGAGCTAGTGGAGCTAAAGTTGAGCTGACTGGAGCTGAAACGAGCTGAATTCAGCTAGCTGGGAGTGAAGTGAGCTGAGTTGAGCTGCCTATACTCCTTTGAGCTGAAGATGAGCTACGTACACTCCCGTGAGCTTCATCCGAGCTAAGTTTAAGCCTTTGAGCTGCTGCCCTTTTATTGTAACTATATGAAAACAAAAGAAACACACTCAGAGCATTGTAAACTTATTGAAAACATTCAAGCAAGCTACAAAACAATGCACCCTTATTGTTTTAACACACAACAAGCTAACATAGCTTAACATAAAATATTATAAGCTGGCAAACTTATCTAAAACACACT
Organism: Hibiscus tridactylites; assembly: GCA_958450335.1. Taxonomy (NCBI): domain Eukaryota; kingdom Viridiplantae; phylum Streptophyta; class Magnoliopsida; order Malvales; family Malvaceae; genus Hibiscus; species Hibiscus tridactylites. The sequence continues at coordinate 62,618,221 of OY288265.1, forward strand.
TAACATAATATATACATAGCAAACACACCTATATAAGTAGTATAGTATATGTATGTCACATATCAGCATGCAACACATTATAAAGCCTATGTTCTAAGGCATGAACATGCTCGAATGAATCAGGAATTGTAGCACAAGTAAGAAAAAGGGCTTCCCTGAATTTCTTTGCCTTAGAACGAGTGATGGGTCCTGTTGGTAAGACCTCCGGATCAGCTTGTTTGTTCTGAACTGATGTGCTCATATCATCCCCCCTTCTTTAATGCGATTTGTCCCCAAATCGACCCTCATTACAAAAGGGAACAATTTTGACTTTCGCTTGGCAGGGAACTTCTTCAGCCGTCTTGCTCGGCACATATACCACCCTCTCGAATCAAGTTCTTTTACAAAGAACACAAATGGAAATGCCTTCTTTCTTGTACCTTTCCGAATAATGCACAACATAAAGTCAGACTATGCTCGTTGCACATTCGTAATCCTGTGAACAATGACATACAAAGGCAACTCCAAAGAACAACAAGAATCTCGACGATCATCCAGAATCACAACACAAGGTTGTTCACAATCCAATATACAACCAAAGAAATCAGCAAATAAAAATGAAAAATCAATACTACAATGGAAAGGAACGTCAAACCGTGGTAAAGAAGGTTGCTGAATTTTTGTAACTGACATAGATGCACTAGACATACCAACAGTAGCAACCTTGGGAACTTCACATGGCATCACCTTATTAACCTGCAAGTTAGAAGAAGAAATAGAAGAAAATGTCGAATCAGATAATACCTGTGAATTTGCTTTCTTCTTTTCGCATCCATTCTTCTCTTTGTTGGCCTTCCAAGCAACAATACTCGCTTTCAAACGAACTTCGTCTTCATATACTTCACATGGAGTCATAGGTGCCAAAGTTACCTTTTTGCCCTCATGAGTAAAAGAGTATCGATTGGTGTAACAATCGTGCAAAACTCTCTTATCATACTGCCACGGTCTTCCTAACAACAAATGACAAGTATCCATAGAACAAACATCACAAGTTACCTCATCCTTGTATTTTCCAATGAAAAATGGTATAACAACTTGTTCGGTAACTTTGATTTCAACACCATCATTCAACCATTGTAACTTGTACGGATTGGGATGCATGGTCGTCTTCAGTCCTAACTTGTCAACCATGAGAGTACTAGCAACGTTAGCACAACTACCACTATCAATAATCACAATACATACCTTGCCGTTCACGTTGCATCTCGTATGGAAGAGGTTGTTTCGTTGTGGTTCATCCTGTGATGGTAGATCATTCAGACTTCTCTTGTCAACAAGTGCTTCACCGGTAGCCAATGTCTGCACATTGTCATCATTTATCTCTTCCTGGACAGAATGGGAACCACCCCCATCTAATCTATCCAATTGAGAATGTATAGGTTTCAATGCATTAACAATCACTTGTTGCATCATCCGCTCTAAGGCTTTCATCTGGAGATTCAGCGGTTGTTGTTCACCTGAATTATCATCAGAACCTGCCATGTTGAAAAACCAAAACAACAAACAAGAACACACAATATATATATATGTTAGTGAAATAAAATAAAAAATGGACCTCACTGCACACTCAACAAAATCTCACAGATCGCTCCAAGGAAAGATCGCTCAACAATTGCACTCAAACACTCGTGTTTCACTCGGGAGAATACTTGAATGGCTCTTTTTGTCTCCCCTTCTGTTCTCACACGCTCAATTGCCTTTTCCACTCGATCTCTCGCAATCAGTTCTTTAAGGAACTAACTCGATCTTTCGGACTTGTTAACTGTGTCAAACTTACAAGATAATATAATAGGTAAACAAACAAATGGTTAAAGGACAAATAGGGAATGTTAGGTGAAATAAAAAAAGGCTGAAAAAGAAAAAATAAGGAGGCTGGAAATTGGAGATGAAACAAAAGAAAATAAAGGCTGATAAAAATGAAGGAAAAAGAAACAACTTACTGCAAAAGAAATGCTTACAACAACCCTATCACCGAACAAACAAGAAGAAGTTGTTTCGGGTGATTTCGAAGCATTCCATAGCAAATTTGAACATCCTTCATCATTTTCACGAACCAACATCACATATGAACGTAAAAATACACCAAATATTCGAATCTGATTTTTTTGAATTTTTTTGAATTTTTTTCGATTTTGTTGTTGACTTTGACTTTGACTTTTTTTTCTTCAGAATTTCGAATTTTTTTTGCTTTTGTATTTTTTTTGATTTCTTGTAGTGCAGAAAGTGCTATAATCCGACCAAAGCTCGGATTACCATATGGTAAAGGGGTACGTTGCTTCAGAAACAACGGTCCTTTGTTTGTAACGGATCTAGGATTGTAGCAAGCATGTTTCTGCAATAACACAATGTTATGGATGTTAGAATGATGTTAAAACAACAAGAACAAAAAAAAAAACGAAAATAAAGAAAGAAATGAGAGAAAGGAATTTTCTGGCAGTTTCGGAATTTAAATGTTGATGAATGCTTCAAAGGGCTTTCATAGCAGCAAATGAACGACTAAAATGGCAGAAAATGGTGTTGAAGTTGCTGGAAATTAACAAGACGTTGAACTCGAAAGAACCCGAACAATATACTGAGCGGACCCGAATCGAATACGTTCTTCGCCAACGGACTTGGACCCTCTAGATAGCGATCTAGGAACACGAAGTATCAAGGAGGATGACACAATCAAACAAAGTCTGAAAATGCCAAAGAAGTTCAATGAAGAACTGAAATTGAGAGAAAAACTCACAATAATTTTGTTTCATAAAAAGTCTAACCTTGTTCATACAAATTTAACAAATATATATAGGGGAAAACAAGGGAGAGGGCGCCCAAATTAGTGGCTGAGTTTAAATTGAAAATAAACACATGTTAAATGTGTTTAAAAATGCAAAAGAAATCTGCCAATAACCTCCCCCAAATTGCAGCACATGTGATGATAATTTGTGGCTGAGTTTGAACGAAATTAACACATGTTAAATGTGTTCAAATTTCAAAAAAGAGGTGGCTGATAACTTCTCTCCAAAATGGCGCCCAAATTGCTTCAAATCTGCCACATGCTTGCACACATTCTGTCCACACATGCCGTGCACATGCTTGAAGAGATGTAGGACGCCCCACATGCTGCTCACATGCTTGTAGGACACTCTCCCACATGTAGGACACCTTTGAGCTGCTTCTGGACTTGTTAGCTGGAGTTGAGCTAGTGGAGCTAAAGTTGAGCTGACTGGAGCTGAAACGAGCTGAATTCAGCTAGCTGGGAGTGAAGTGAGCTGAGTTGAGCTGCCTATACTCCTTTGAGCTGAAGATGAGCTACGTACACTCCCGTGAGCTTCATCCGAGCTAAGTTTAAGCCTTTGAGCTGCTGCCCTTTTATTGTAACTATATGAAAACAAAAGAAACACACTCAGAGCATTGTAAACTTATTGAAAACATTCAAGAAAGCTACAAAACAATGCACCCTTATTGTTTTAACACACAACATGCTAACATAGCTTAACATAAAATATTATAAGCTGGCAAACTTATCTAAAACACACTTAACATAATATATACATAGCAAACACACCTATATAAGTAGTATAGTATATGTATGTCACATATCAGCATGCAACACATTATAAAGCCTATGTTCTAAGGCATGAACATGCTCGAATGAATCAGGAATTGTAGCACAAGTAAGAAAAAGGGCTTCCCTGAATTTCTTTGCCTTAGAACGAGTGATGGGTTGTAACGCCCCGGTTTTGGGCTCAGAAGTTTTGGCGTTGACCGGTTCGGTCAAAGTGCTGATCGAATATATAAGAGGGAATTTAGGAAAGCCTAGTTCGGGTTGCATTAAAAATATGGAAAAATGTTCTAAAATCATATTTTAATATATAAAGGTGAACTGTGAAATCAATTTTGGAAAATGAGGTTCGGAAGGTTGACATTTTGGCTAGTGACCAAAATGTAAATTTTTGAAAGTTGCGGGGCAGTTTTATAAAGGATTGAAACTTTGAATCTTTAAGGAGCTATTATTCCAAAAAGGATTTCTCCAGATTTTTCTAAGATATTTTAAGTCTAAAATCTGATTTTAAAGATTAAGAAAAGAGAGGGAAATCATTTTAACCAATTTCCAACTAATTTTCTATTTTCTCTCAAATTCTCTTTTCTCTCATTTTCTCTCTACCCAAACAAGATTCTCCAGATTTCTTTCTCTGGTTTTGACATCTACATCTCTCATTTCAACTCTCATTTGATTCCTAATCATCTCATCATCAAAACCTCTCAATTTGCAAATTGTTTCATCAAGCATTTTGGCTCTAAAATGGAGAAATTCAAGTTTGGAGGTAAGAACGTCCTTCTCCTCTAAACTATCAGTTCTTTACTGAAATTCCTAAGTTCTCAATCCTTGATTCATGTTTTATTAAAGGCTTTTCAATTGAGATCTTGATTTTTGGCTAAAATGCAAGATTTGGTGATTTTGGTGAAAATTTCGTGTGATCTGTTTAAGCAGGGTTTTGAGGTGTTAAAATGATGTTAAATGAATGCTAAAATGATTAGAAGTTGAGGTTTAATCAATGCAATCCCGGATAGGTTGAATTTCCTAAGTTTGGCTTGAGTTTTTGGTTGTTTTTGGAGTGTTTTTGGTGATCTGTTATACCTGGAGGTATAAGGACGTGGTTGTGATCATTTTGCATGTTATTTGATGTATAAAAATGGTTAGAAGTGATGGATCTTGGCTGGGTTAAGTTTTGGAAGTGTTTGGAGATGATTTTGGTTGTGTTTGGTAGCCAAATTGTTAGATTTGTGATGAGCAGCGAGTTGTGTTGATGTTGCTGGTGTTTTAATGCATAAGGATGCATTAATGTTCTGTTTTTATGTGCTTGAAACAGGGGAGGTTGATCCTTGAGCTTTGGAGGTGTTTTCGGAAGGTTTCGGAAGCTTGGAAAGCTTGTTGGCTAGGCTTGTTTGGTAATCGGTGAGTGAAGTTGGGATTTCAGCTTTTGAAACATGGTTTGAAGGTTTTTGGGAGCTTAGTTTAAGTCTAAACAACTTTGCTAAGCTCAAGAGTAAGTGAAGAGGTTTTTGCTCTTGGATTGCGTATGATTTGGTCTTAAAATCAATTGTGGTTGGTGTTTGATGTGCATGTGTTATTGCATGGTTTAATTCTGTTTTGTAAGCATGTTTTTAGCATGATTTAATGCTAGATTTGAAAGTCAATTGAAAAGGATGCTCAAGGTAAGAGATCCTTGGTTATGTTTATGGAAATTGTGATTTTGATGCATAGTGATGCATGTTGTTCATTGGCTTTGTATGATGCTTAAAAACAGTGAGTTGATGATGATTTATGATGATGATTGTTACCTTGTGCATATTGTTTATGCATGTGAATCATTGAGCTAATGATGTGATGGTTTTGCATTATGTGTATGCATGTGAACCATTGAGCTAATGATGTGATGGCCTTGCATTATGTTTATGCATGTGGAACATTGGATATTATGGTAAGATGGTTATGTTGGCAAGAGATGTGAATGGTTCTTGGTTCGTTGATCGGGTATAATTAGCCGGCTATAGGATTGGGTGCACCGTGAATAAAGTCGCCTTGAAGGCGGAGTGGTCAAGTGTGGACCGGTTAGACTCCCCTCAAGTATTCCTAACGAGAAGAGGTCATAGTGGAGGTTGTTGCCCACTCGAGGACCTAAGTTGTTAAGGTCATAATGGAGGTTGTTGCCCATTCGAGGACCTTGGTTAAGTAAAGGTTATAAGGTGGTTAAAAGTCCTTATGTGAGAACCTTGTACTTGTTAAGATCACAATGGCAGTGTTTAAGTCCATGTGTGGATCTTGTGTGTGATGTCCCGTTCCTCGTTAGATGATGTCTACAACTACCAATCGGTTATGCAAAGGTTGTATGGTGGTTGAAAGTCCATACGGAAAAGACCTTGTGCATGTCAAGGGTGTATGGCGGATGGAAGTCCATACATGGTAACCTTGAGGAAAAGCTAAGGTTGTATGGTGTTTAAAAGTCCATGCATGGGAACCTTAGGTTGTTAAGGTCAAATGGAGGTTGATGCCCATTTGGAAGACCTTGGATTGGGTAGGGTGTAGGAAGCGTTGGGACACGCTTGTAATCCGCGTATCCGATCGAATCGATAAGTTGGAAAGTGAATGTGGTTGATCTCTTGGAAGCCAATGTAATGTTCTGGATCATGTGAAGCATGGGATTGCTTGAAATGATGCATGGTTGCATGTGAAGCATGGTATTGCTTGAAATGATGCATGGTTGCATGTGAAGCATGAGATGCTTGAATTAATGCATGTTTGCATGAGAAGCATGAGATGTTTGGTAAGATGCATTGTTGCATGAGATGTGTATGATGCTAGTGAAAGCATGTTACTTGTATGTTGAACAAGTGTTGATTATCATTTGATAAATGATGTATGAGAGCATGGATTACCTATGTTGCATTGAAGTCATGTATGACTTGTTGTTAAAGGCATGTGACTATGATGTTATGGTTTTATAGTGCATTGATTAAATGCATGAAATGGTTTAATTGAACTATGGTTTTAAATGGTTTCTTGCTTGATGTGGTTTTCAAGTTAAAGATAGGTATGTTGTGGAATGGAAGTGTTTTCCATGGTTTTATTTTAAGCTTGGCATATAGTGTTTATGCATGATTTGAGCTTGATGTTGAAAAGAGTTTTCGAACATGGTTTTGGAAAGCAAATCGGGTTGGTTTTAAAGTGTTTTAAAGACCCACTGCATTGATGGTGTTTTGGTTTCGAGCATTCCTCACTAAGCATTATGTGCTTACGCTCCTTTTTGTCCATCAATGCAGATTCTTGAGGTGTTGGGCAGCAAGGAGCAAGGGATTCAAGGTGGACTCCAATGGAGATGTATGTCTCGGTGAATAGCTATAGTTAATAAGGGCAATGGGGTAGAATCTCTCGGATTGTTGTTATTGTGATCGTATGTGTTGTTCAAGAATGTTTAAGTATTGTTGTTAATGATGTTGAATCATGAATTGGTTTGATTGTGTTTGAATTGAAAGGTTTGTGCTTAAATGGTTGCTTGAGTAGGAAGCATGCCTATAGAATTGGGGCTTTTCATATGTGTTGATCATATGTTGAATTGTTGATGCAAGTATGTCTCTTTTATGTTGAATTGCATGTTGGCAAAGTTTGGTGGCTTTTGGAGCATGTTTGAATGATCAATTGTGTGTTTGAATGAGCAAAATGCAACATTCTAGGCTAGGTGTTTCGGAACAGGCAACACCGTTTCGGAACGGGTGCCCTGCATAAACCCAGGCGTCCGAAACGGGTGTCACCGTTCCGAAACGGAAGGCATTCTGCCAGACCCCCGTTGCGGAACGCGTTGCGGAACGGCCCGTGTTTCGGAACGGCCTTGGCCTGTTTCGGAACGGGTGACCGTTGGGGGCTGACATGGGCGGTTAAATGTTTCAAAATGTTTGCATTTTGGTCCTGAATCTTGTTTATGAAATTGTATGAGTTTGGGAAGTCCGTTTGAGCTGAAATTTGGCAGAGAAGCATGTAACATGATTAATTTCAAGTTGGTAACTTAAAATCTGGTTAAGTCCTTAAAGTTTTCAGAAATTACAATTTGGTCCCTAAAGTTGTAATTTGTTCAATTGGGTCCCTGTTTGATCTCTGATGTTTGTGATCTTTGAGCATGATGTTTGTGTGATCACATCTAAGGTTAATTTGCATCTAGATAAGATTAAAAAGAAAAAAAAGGGTCGTTAATCAAGGTTGACTTTCGGGTTGACTTTGGTTTTCCCCGTGTAATCTTCCTAGTTCGGGTCAACCGTCCAGGCCGGGCTACGGGGGTTACATTTGGTGGTATCAGAGCTGAGTTGCGAATGTTGGGGAAAACAGTAAGTTGTTGTGGTAAGTGTGCTTGATGTTTATCTTGTTGTATGGTTGAAAGCTGGTTGAAGCATGAGTTTCTGTATATGCTGTTGATGTTTTGAGCATGTTGCTGGTGTATGCAAGCATGATTTGTGGTTATGAATCTTGGTTGAGATTATATGGATATGTGTGGATGTTATGAGCTGATGCTATGCATGATGAATGTGTTTTGAGCATGTTATGTTGCTAATGTGCTAGTGTTGTTGGATGTTGTTTGGTGTAAGCATGATCAAGGTATGTTGTTTATATGCTTGATGTTGTGATGTTCATGTTGTGTTGGCTGTTATGTCATGTAAAGGGGAGGATTCGGGATACCCATTGCCTTATTAATATAGCTATTGTGTTATTTTGGAGTTGGAGTTTGAATCCTTGCTTAATGCTGGTCTAACAGGTTTTGTTTGTTTGTTGTGATTGTATGTTGTTTGTTGTTAGTGGTATGGCAAAGATGATGAAAGAGTGGAGGATGAGTGAAATGGTTGCTGCCTTGGGGCAGGTTGTTAAGTCAAAGGATTCACCCTTTTGTAGAGGTGTTTTGTCTCAGTCTTCTGTGACTGAAGTTGAGATGGTAAGGCAAGGGAAGGAAGCTGGTTCCGGGATGGAAAGTTTTTTACCTGTTGTTCAGGAGGTGTTGGGAACATCTCAGGCTATGGTTGAGGTGGAATCAGTGGATGTGCTGGCTAAATGTGTGGGTTTGCCGAAGCAGCATTTGTTTGATTTGGGTGCTGAGGAGTATCATGGTTCTTCCCCGGAGATGTTTGAGGCCTGGTTGGCCAATGTAGTTCTCATTCTGGATCAGGAAGGCTGTGATTATGCCTGTAAGCTGGGGAGTGTTGTTTCTCTGATGCTGGAGGATGTTTGTTCTTGGTGGACATCTGTGGCTGTGGCATCACATATCCTTGATATTGATTGGGATTTCTTCGTATCTGCTTTCTATGAAAGGTATCTTTGAAGGGAATTTCCAAGGGTTGAGCAAGGTGCGGCTGATGCTGTTGGTGAGCAAGTGTTGCCTGAGCAAGGAGTGGAAGCTCAGTCATCTGTTTGTGACCATTGTAAAAGGCAACATGTTGGAAATTGTTGGGGCGCAGGTGTTTGTTGGAATTGTGGTTCCAAGTTGCATGTTAAGCGTGATTGTCCTCATGGAGTGAAGTCAGCTTTGATGTTGGCCAAAGGATCTTTGAAAGGTCGTGGGTGCGGCCGAGGCGAGGTTCAGAGGTGGCGTAAAAAGCAGAAAGTTGTGAAGAGTTTGGAAGATGAAGTTTGCTGGAAGTGTGGGTCTGCTGGACACATGAAGCGTGATTGCTTGATGTTGGCGCGGAACAGTCAAGGTTTCTTATCGCAAGGAGTTGGTGGTGACCCAGGAGTGTTTGTTGGTGCTGCAAGGGTGCAACCGAAGGATGATGGTTCCGCAAGGAAGAGAGCTCGTTCGATGAAGCTTCAGGGTGGGGTTATGTTTTCAGGTAACCTTGTTAAGTGATCTTTGCTTTAGTTGCTTAGTTTGGTTTCTGTTGGTTTTTCCTTGCGTGGTAAGTTTGGTCTTGTTGCTAGCATGTTTGGGGTAATGATAGTTGTGGTTTGGTGATATCTTTAGTGTGAAGAAGGCTTTAGTGAATATCTTGTGGTTAATGGTTGTTGGTATGATGGAGTTAGATAAGTTAAAGGTGAGTAAGAGGTTGTTCTTAGACAGATTTTGAGGATGTTATTGGAGGGTGTGAACTGGCATTCATGCACAGTTAAATCATTGATATATACTATATTATATATGTTGGTCCATGCATACATGTGGCATAACATTAGAGGTTTTTGCATACATGTACATCAGACATTGATAGGGCATGTAGGTGATCATGCATACGATGTTCATGCTCGCTAATGACTAATCGAATCTGTTAGTGTTGTGGTTGGGTTAAGTGTGATGATGGGTTTGTAGAGGTTGTTTGGTGCTGAGTGGGAGTTAGAAGTGCTGGAGTTTGTTATCTAGTTGTTTGTGATGGTGAGAGTGGAATGGCTTGTTGGTAGAAGGAAAGTGATTGTTGCTCTGAGAGTTTAGTGGTTTGGTGATGAAGGGTATCTGTTTGAGGTTAGTATCAGCTAAGTGGTTTGTTTAGCTGAAAGGAAGTGGTTGTTCCTTGGTGCTAAGTGTTGTTGTAGCTTGGTGGTTGAGTTTCCGAGTGCTGAAGTGGTTTAGCTTTTAAGTTGCTGTGAAGGGTTGTGTTTGTTCTTGGCAATCTTTGAGGAGTTTTGAAGCTGTTGTGTGTGTTTTGGTTCAGTGATGTTCTGGTAATGCAAGTGTTCTGGTTGAGTATGTAGTGGAAGGGCTGTGAAAGATCGAAGGTTTTTGTTGGTTGTTGGGTTTTTGTGTGAGCAGTGGTTGGCTAGTTGTGGTTAAGAAGTTTTGTTTGAAGTCTGTTGATGGTATGTGGAACGGCTGAAGGTCTCAAGTTGAGGTTGTGATGTGATTTTGGTTTTTGGTGCTGGTGAGCTGTTATGGTAATGTTTTTGACAGATGTGAGGGATTGTCAGCTTCATTGGAGAGTTTGTGTAAACAGTTGATGTTTAAGGATTTCTGCTTGTTGGGAAAATCTTTGGAAAAGGTTTGGGAATCGCAAGAGTTTTAGAAGCTGAGAGGTTGTCTAGTGGCCGAGTTGGGTTGGTTGTTGTCTTTGTGTAGACAAGTTTTGGAAGATGTGTATTACAGTGTTGTTTGCTGTAAGAGCTGAAGTTTTTAGGGTTGATGTTGGGATTGTGCATAATCTGGTTGTGTGGAAGTTTGGGTTGTGGTTACCCTTGAGAGTGAGGATTTATGAACAGTGAGTGGTGCAAGTTTTGTGTGGAAAGTGATCAGTAGTGTTGGTTAAGGCTTTTGTGTTGCCTTGTGTGTTTCTTGAGAAGGTTGTTGTTCTCTTTTGCCGGTTGAAATTTCGAGGACGAAATTTCCTAAGGGGGGGAAAGTTGTAACGCCCCGGTTTTGGGCTCAGAAGTTTTGGCGTTGATCGGTTCGGTCAAAGTGCTGATCGAATATATAAGAGGGAATTTAGGAAAGCCTAGTTCGGGTTGCATTAAAAATATGGAAAAATGTTCTAAAATCATATTTTAATATATAAAGGTGAACTGTGAAATCAATTTTGGAAAATGAGGTTCGGAAGGTTGACATTTTGGCTAGTGACCAAAATGTAATTTTTTGAAAGTTGCGGGGCAGTTTTATAAAGGATTGAAACTTTGAATCTTTAAGGAGCTATTATTCCAAAAAGGATTTCTCCAGATTTTTCTAAGATATTTTAAGTCTAAAATCTGATTTTAAAGATTAAGAAAAGAGAGGGAAATCATTTTAACCAATTTCCAACTAATTTTCTATTTTCTCTCAAATTCTCTTTTCTCTCATTTTCTCTCTACCCAAACAAGATTCTCCAGATTTCTTTCTCTGGTTTTGACATCTACATCTCTCATTTCAACTCTCATTTGATTCCTAATCATCTCATCATCAAAACCTCTCAATTTGCAAATTGTTTCATCAAGCATTTTGGCTCTAAAATGGAGAAATTCAAGTTTGGAGGTAAGAACGTCCTTCTCCTCTAAACTATCAGTTCTTTACTGAAATTCCTAAGTTCTCAATCCTTGATTCATGTTTTATTAAAGGCTTTTCAATTGAGATCTTGATTTTTGGCTAAAATGCAAGATTTGGTGATTTTGGTGAAAATTTCGTGTGATCTGTTTAAGCAGGGTTTTGAGGTGTTAAAATGATGTTAAATGAATGCTAAAATGATTAGAAGTTGAGGTTTAATCAATGCAATCCCGGATAGGTTGAATTTCCTAAGTTTGGCTTGAGTTTTTGGTTGTTTTTGGAGTGTTTTTGGTGATCTGTTATACCTGGAGGTATAAGGACGTGGTTGTGATCATTTTGCATGTTATTTGATGTATAAAAATGGTTAGAAGTGATGGATCTTGGCTGGGTTAAGTTTTGGAAGTGTTTGGAGATGATTTTGGTTGTGTTTGGTAGCCAAATTGTTAGATTTGTGATGAGCAGCGAGTTGTGTTGATGTTGCTGGTGTTTTAATGCATAAGGATGCATTAATGTTCTGTTTTTATGTGCTTGAAACAGGGGAGGTTGATCCTTGAGCTTTGGAGGTGTTTTCGGAAGGTTTCGGAAGCTTGGAAAGCTTGTTGTCTAGGCTTGTTTGGTAATCGGTGAGTGAAGTTGGGATTTCAGCTTTTGAAACATGGTTTGAAGGTTTTTGGGAGCTTAGTTTAAGTCTAAACAACTTTGCTAAGCTCAAGAGTAAGTGAAGAGGTTTTTGCTCTTGGATTGCGTATGATTTGGTCTTAAAATCAATTGTGGTTGGTGTTTGATGTGCATGTGTTATTGCATGGTTTAATTCTGTTTTGTAAGCATGTTTTTAGCATGATTTAATGCTGGATTTGAAAGTCAATTGAAAAGGATGCTCAAGGTAAGAGATCCTTGGTTATGTTTATGGAAATTGTGATTTTGATGCATAGTGATGCATGTTGTTCATTGGCTTTGTATGATGCTTAAAAACAGTGAGTTGATGATGATTTATGATGATGATTGTTACCTTGTGCATATTGTTTATGCATGTGAATCATTGAGCTAATGATGTGATGGTTTTGCATTATGTGTATGCATGTGAACCATTGAGCTAATGATGTGATGGCCTTGCATTATGTTTATGCATGTGGAACATTGGATATTATGGTAAGATGGTTATGTTGGCAAGAGATGTGAATGGTTCTTGGTTCGTTGATCGGGTATAATTAGCCGGCTATAGGATTGGGTGCACCGTGAATAAAGTCGCCTTGAAGGCGGAGTGGTCAAGTGTGGACCGGTTAGACTCCCCTCAAGTATTCCTAACGAGAAGAGGTCATAGTGGAGGTTGTTGCCCACTCGAGGACCTAAGTTGTTAAGGTCATAATGGAGGTTGTTGCCCATTCGAGGACCTTGGTTAAGTAAAGGTTATAAGGTGGTTAAAAGTCCTTATGTGAGAACCTTGTACTTGTTAAGATCACAATGGCAGTGTTTAAGTCCATGTGTGGATCTTGTGTGTGATGTCCCGTTCCTCGTTAGATGATGTCTACAACTACCAATCGGTTATGCAAAGGTTGTATGGTGGTTGAAAGTCCATACGGAAAAGACCTTGTGCATGTCAAGGGTGTATGGCAGATGGAAGTCCATACATGGTAACCTTGAGGAAAAGCTAAGGTTGTATGGTGTTTAAAAGTCCATGCATGGGAACCTTAGGTTGTTAAGGTCAAATGGAGGTTGATGCCCATTTGGAAGACCTTGGATTGGGTAGGGTGTAGGAAGCGTTGGGACACGCTTGTAATCCGCGTATCCGATCGAATCGATAAGTTGGAAAGTGAATGTGGTTGATCTCTTGGAAGCCAATGTAATGTTTTGGATCATGTGAAGCATGGGATTGCTTGAAATGATGCATGGTTGCATGTGAAGCATGGTATTGCTTGAAATGATGCATGGTTGCATGTGAAGCATGAGATGCTTGAATTAATGCATGTTTGCATGAGAAGCATGAGATGTTTGGTAAGATGCATTGTTGCATGAGATGTGTATGATGCTAGTGAAAGCATGTTACTTGTATGTTGAACAAGTGTTGATTATCATTTGATAAATGATGCATGAGAGCATGGATTACCTATGTTGCATTGAAGTCATGTATGACTTGTTGTTAAAGGCACGTGAATATGATGTTATGGTTTTATAGTGCATTGATTAAATGCATGAAATGGTTTAATTGAACTATGGTTTTAAATGGTTTCTTGCTTGATGTGGTTTTCAAGTTAAAGATAGGTATGTTGTGGAATGGAAGTGTTTTCCATGGTTTTATTTTAAGCTTGGCATATAGTGTTTATGCATGATTTGAGCTTGATGTTGAAAAGAGTTTTCGAACATGGTTTTGGAAAGCAAATCGGGTTGGTTTTAAAGTGTTTTAAAGACCCACTGCATTGATGGTGTTTTGGTTTCGAGCATTCCTCACTAAGCATTATGTGCTTACGCTCCTTTTTGTCCATCAATGCAGATTCTTGAGGTGTTGGGCAGCAAGGAGCAAGGGATTCAAGGTGGACTCCAATGGAGATGTATGTCTCGGTGAATAGCTATAGTTAATAAGGGCAATGGGGTAGAATCTCTCGGATTGTTGTTATTGTGATCGTATGTGTTGTTCAAGAATGTTTAAGTATTGTTGTTAATGATGTTGAATCATGAATTGGTTTGATTGTGTTTGAATTGAAAGGTTTGTGCTTAAATGGTTGCTTGAGTAGGAAGCATGCCTATAGAATTGGGGCTTTTCATATGTGTTGATCATATGTTGAATTGTTGATGCAAGTATGTCTCTTTTATGTTGAATTGCATGTTGGCAAAGTTTGGTGGCTTTTGGAGCATGTTTGAATGATCAATTGTGTGTTTGAATGAGCAAAATGCAACATTCTGGGCTAGGTGTTTCGGAACAGGCAACACCGTTTCGGAACGGGTGCCCTGCATAAACCCAGGCGTCCGAAACGGGTGTCACTGTTCCGAAACGGAAGGCATTCTGCCAGACCCCCGTTGCGGAACGCGTTGCGGAACGGCCCGTGTTTCGGAACGGCCTTGGCCTGTTTCGGAACGGGTGACCGTTGGGGGCTGACATGGGCGGTTAAATGTTTCAAAATGTTTGCATTTTGGTCCTGAATCTTGTTTATGAAATTGTATGAGTTTGGGAAGTCCGTTTGAGCTGAAATTTGGCAGAGAAGCATGTAACATGATTAATTTCAAGTTGGTAACTTAAAATCTGGTTAAGTCCTTAAAGTTTTCAGAAAATACAATTTGGTCCCTAAAGTTGTAATTTGTTCAATTGGGTCCCTGTTTGATCTCTGATGTTTGTGATCTTTGAGCATGATGTTTGTGTGATCACATCTAAGGTTAATGTGCATCTAGATAAGATTAAAAAGAAAAAAAAAGGTCGTTAATCAAGGTTGACTTTCGGGTTGACTTTGGTTTTCCCCGTGTAATCTTTGTAGTTCGGGTCAACCGTCCAGGCCGGGCTACGGGGGTTACATGGGTCCTGTTGGTAAGACCTCTGGATCAGCTTGTTTGTTCTGAACTGATGTGCTCACATCACTCGCGTACTGAGGAGGAGCATGAAGAGCATTTGAGGGTTGTGTTGCAAGCTTTGTTGGAAAATCAGCTTTATGCTAAGCTGAGCAAGTGTGAGTTTTGGCTTAAGGAGGTGGTGTTTCTTGGGCATGTAGTTTCGGCTGAGGAGATTCGTGTTGATCCTCAGAAGATTGAGGCGGTAATGAATTGGAAAGTTCCTAAGTCTGTTCATGAGGTCCGTAGTTTCCTTGGTTTGGCAGGATACTACCGGAGGTTTGTGGATGGGTTTTCTAAGATTGATGTACCTTTGACGAAGCTGTTGCAAAAGGATGTTAAGTATGAGTGGACAGAAGCGAGACAACAGGCTTTCGAGAAGCTTAAGGCAGCTTTGACGCAAGCTCCTATCTTGGTTCAACCTGAATCAGGGAAAGAGTTTGTGGTGTATAGTGATGCGTCCTATGTTGGTTTGGGATGTGTGCTGATGAAGAAGGTAAGGTGGTGGCTTATGCATCGCGGCAGTTGAAGGTGCATGAGCGCAACTATCCTACGCATGACATTGAGCTGGCTGCAGTGGTTTTTGCTTTGAAGATTTGGAGACATTATATGTATGGTGAGAAGTGTACTGTGTACACGGATCACAAGAGTTTGAGGTATCTGATGTCTCAGAAGGAGTTGAATCTTAGGCAGCGGCAGTGGTTGGAGTTGCTCAAGGATTATGATTTGACGATTGAGTATCACCCTGGAAAGGCTAATGTTGTAGCGGATGCCTTGAGCAGGAAGGTAGCTGTTGAGCTGAGGGCTATGTTTGCCAGTTTGAGTATTTCGCGAGATGGTGGTCTTGTGGCTGAGTTGCAAGTGAAGCCATCTTTGGTTCAGTTGATCAAGGAAAAGCAGTTGCTGGATGATTCTTTGGTACCGCATGTTCAGGATATTGCGGAGGGTAGGCCTTTGGATTTCTGCTTTAATGATGATGGTGTGTTGTGTTTTGGGAGTCGGATAGTAGTGCCCAGTGATGCTGAGTTGAGGCGTGCTATTCTGACTGAAGGTCATAGTAGTCCTTTTGCTATGCACCCTGGTAGTACCAAGATGTATCGTGATCTTCGTGATGAGTACTACTGGTTGGGTTTGAAAAAGGATGTTGCGGAGTTTGTGAGCAAGTGTATGGTGTGTCAGCGAGTTAAGGCTGAGCATCAGGTTCCTTCAGGGTTGTTGCAACCGTTGAGAATCCCTGAATGGAAGTGGGAAAGGGTTACCATGGATTTTGTATCTGGTTTACCTTTGTCTCCATCGAAGAAGAATTCGGTGTGGGTGATTGTTGACCGTCTGACGAAGTGTGCGCATTTCTTGCCTGTGCATACTACGTTTTCTTTGGATAAGCTTGCGGAGCTGTACATTGCTGAGATTGTGCGGCTACACGGTGTGCCTAAGTCGATTGTGTCGGATAGGGATCCGAGGTTCACATCGCGTTTCTGGCAGTGTTTGCATCAAGCTTTGGGTACAAGGTTGAATTTCAGTACATCCTATCATCCTCAGTCGGATGGTCAGTCAGAGCGTGTTATCCAGATTTTGGAGGATATGTTGAGGTGCTGCGTGATTGAGTTTCAGGGCTCTTGGGAGAAGCATTTGCCTTTGGTGGAGTTTGCTTATAACAATAGTTATCAGGCAAGTATACAAATGGCACCTTATGAGGCTTTGTACGGGAGGAAGTGTAGGACTCCTCTTTGTTGGGCTGAAACGGGTCAGAAGTTGGTTTCGATGCCGGCTTTGTTGAAAGGAACTACCGAGAAGGTGAAGCTCATTTGTGAGCGTTTGAAGGCAGCTTCTGATCGGCAAAAGTCTTACGCGGATTTGAAGCGTAAGGAGATTGAGTATGCGGTGGGTGACCGTGTGTTCTTGAAGGTTTCGCCTTGGAAGAAGGTGATGAGGTTTGGCCGGAAGGGTAAGTTGAGCCCTAGGTACATTGGACCATACGAGGTGATTGAGCGTGTGGGTCCTGTTGCGTACAAGTTGAGGCTACCTCAAGAGTTGGAGAAGATTCATGATTTGTTCCATGTTTCTATGCTCCGGAAGTATAGATCTGATCCTTCGCATGTGATGCCTGTGGAGGAAGTGGAATTGAATCCGGATTTGACCTATGATGAGGAACCGGTGAAGGTTCTGGATTCGGATAGCAAGGTTCTTCGTGGCAAGACCATCGAGTTGGTAAAGGTGCTGTGGAAGCATCGCGGTGTTGAGGAAGCCACGTGGGAGCGGAAGGAAGACATGCTGAAGCAGTTTCCTTATCTCTTTCCTTTAGGTAAATTTCGAGGACGAAATTTCTTAAGGGGGGAGAGTTGTAACGCCCCGGTTTTGGGCTTAGAAGTTTTGGGCGTTAACCGGTTCGGTCAAAGTGTTGTTCGAATCTAAAAGGGTGAAATTAGGAAAGCCTAGTTCGGGTTGCATTAAAAATATGGAAAAATGTTCTAAAATCCTCTTTTAATATATATAAGTGAACTGTGAAATCAATTTTACAAAATGAGTTTTGGAAGGGTGACATTTTGGCTAGTGACCAAAATGTAATTTTTGAAAGTTGCGTGACTGTTTTAAAAAGGATTGAAACTTTGAATATTTAAGGAGCTATTTACCCAAAGGGAGTTTCTCCAGAATTTTCTAAGATATTTTAATGTTTAATTATGATTTTAAAACAAAAGAAAAGTGGAGGGAAATCATTTTCCTATTTTGTAACTAACTTTCCATATTTTCCAATTTTCCTTTTTCTCTCATTTTCTCTCAACCCAAACACTTTCTCTCCAGAGATTTTCTTCTGATTTTTTCACCTAAACATCTCTTTTCAATCCTCTTTTGGTTGCTAATCATCTCATCAACAAAACCTCACCATTTGCTAGTTGATTCTTCAAGCTTTTTGGCTTTAAAAGAGGAGAAACTTAAGTTTGGAGGTAAGAACGTCCTTCTCCTCTAAACTCTCAGTTCTTTACTGAAATTCCTAAGTTCTCAATCCTTAATTGATGTTTTATAAGTGGTTTTTAAGTTGTGTGATGGATCTTGGCTTAAAATGCAAGATTTGATGATTTATGATGGATTTTCGTTTGATCTGTTAAAGCTGTGATTTGAGGTGTGTTTTTGATGATAAATGAATGTTAATTTGATAAGGAATTGAGTTTTAATTAATGCAATCCCGGATAGGTTGAATTTCCTAAGTTTAGCTTGTGATTCTTGGTTGTTTTGGAGTGATCTTGTGGATCTGTTGTTGCTGGAGGTATAAGGATGTTAATAGGTTCTTTTTAGATGTTAATTGATGTTAAAGGTTGTTTAGTTTTGATGGTTTATGGCTGGGCTTTGTTGAGGAGTTGTTTGGATGCATTTTCGGTTGTGTTTGGTGGCCGAAAATGGAGTGTGGATGAGAGCAGCGAGTTTAGGTGCTTTCATTGAAGCTATTAATGCATGATGATGCATTAATCCTCTGCTTTGATGTGTTTAAAACAGGGGAGTCATCTTTGGATCCAAGTGGTGGTGATCCGGAAGCTTGATTTGTGTTTCGGCAAAGAGGCGAAACGGAATCGGTGAGTGAAATTGGGTTTTCGGCTTTGAAACCAACGTCATGGGAGCTTAGTCTAAGTCTAAACAACTTTACTAAGCTCAAGTGTAAGTTTTCGGAAAAACTCTCTAGTGGTGGCCATGGTTTGTTGTTGTGCAATGTGGTTTATTGCATGTTTTAAATTCAGTTTTGAAAGCATGATTTAGCATGGTTATTGCTGATTTTGTAAGCCATATGTTGAAGGAAGCTCAAGGTAAGAGTTCCTTGTTTTTGAACATTGTTTAAATGTGGTTTGATGCTTAAAAATGCATGATGTTTATGGCTTGGTTTAATGCTTTAAAACAGTGGATATATTGATGATAATGATGCATATTGGCAAGTGATGTTAAGGTCACAAAGGTGGTTAAAAGTCCTTGTGTGAGCCTTGTATATTTAAGAACATCAAGGTGGTTAAAAGTCCTTGGATGGTTCATGGTTAAGGCTCAAGGTGGTTAAAAGTCCTTGGAAAGCTTTGGTTACTTAAGAACTCCAAGGTGGTTAAAAGTCCTTGGGAGATTCTTGTTAAGGACACAAAGGTGGTTAAAAGTCCTTGTGTGTTCCTTGCCATGGTGTTTAAAAGTCCATGGGTCCATGGTGTTTAAAAGTCCATGGGGATAAGATTACAATGGTGTTTAAAAGTCCATGTGTGAATCTTATGAGAATTGTATCACTTGTTGCCAATATGACTTATTATGAGTTGAAGCATGAGATGCTTGTTTGAATTGTTAAAGAGCGTGTTAAATGAAGTTGAAGCATGAGATGCTTGTTTTAAATGTTTAAGAACATGTTTAATGTTGCTTGAAGCATGATTTATAAATGAGATTTATAAATGCATTATTGAATGGTTTTAATGAGCATTCCTCACTAAGCTTTTGCTTACGCTCTCTTCTTTTTCTTAAACCAATAATGCAGAACATTAAGGTGCATTGAGGGCAGCAAGGAAGGCAAGCAATCAAGTGGAAGTTAAGCTCAAGTATGGAAAGGTTTTCTTGAACACTTTTAGCTTTTGGCATTTGGCAATGGGGGACCTATGTGGATGTTTTGGGAGACGTTTTGAACTCCCTAAGTTAGTTTATTGTTGTTAATAATGCTGGATTTGTATTTGGCCATTATATGTTTGATTTGGAGGTTTTATGCTTGAATGGTTTGTTTGAGTAGGAAGCATGTCATTAGATTTGGGGCTTTTCATATTTGATGTTATAATGTTGAATTGTTGATGCAAGTGTGTCTCTTATATGTTGTATGACTTGTTGGTATGATTTGGTGTTGTAAAGATGAGGTTAGAAGCATGTACAGAGTTGATTTTGAGTCAGTTCTGGTATGTGTATCGATAC
Organism: Hibiscus tridactylites; assembly: GCA_958450335.1. Lineage (NCBI taxonomy): Eukaryota > Viridiplantae > Streptophyta > Magnoliopsida > Malvales > Malvaceae > Hibiscus > Hibiscus tridactylites. The sequence continues at coordinate 62,638,164 of OY288265.1, forward strand.
TCGGGCTCGTGTATCGATACGCATTAGCTTAAATGTGTGCTTTTCTGCACAGGGGTATCGGTACGGTCGTGAGGGTTTCGATACGGGTAGGCTAATATTGAAGGGAGTATCGGTACGCGGGATATCGTATCGATACCTTTTCAGGAAATCTGGTCACTGTCTCCCCGCGTATCGATACTGGCTCTAGGCGTACCGATACGCGACCGTTATTTCAGTTAAAGGCATCTTTGTATGTTTTGGATTGTTTACGTTTTAGTCCTGAATCTTGTTTGTGCAATTGTATGAGTTTGGGATGTCCGTTTGAGCTGAAATTTGGCAGTGAAGCATGGAACCTAATTAATTTCAAGTTGTTAACTTTAATTTGGACGAAGTCCTTATAATTTTACAGAATTTACAATTTGGTCCCTAAAGTTGTAATTTGTTCAATTAGGTCCCCGTTTGATCTCTGATGCGTATGATCTTTGAGCATGTTGTTTGTATGATCATAACTAGGGTTAATGTGCATCTAGATAAGTTTAAAAAGAAAAAAAAGGGTCGTTAATCAAGGTTGACTTTCGGGTTGACTTTGGTTTTCCCCGTGTGACTTTCTTAATTCGGGTCAACCGTCTAGGTCGGGTTAAGGGGGTTACACTACGTGACAGAAGGGTTTGCTTGAATCGAAATTTAGGTGGTAGTGCAGATGTGGGTCAAGTACTACATGATCAAGGAGTGGTGGTTCGGTTCCCGATGCGTAACCGTTGTAGAAGGCGTCATGTTGGAGTTTGTTGGGGTTTGTTGGAACTGTGGTTCTATGGAGCATGTGAAGCAGAATTGTCCTCAAGTGGTGAGATCAACTTCAGTGGGTGCAAAAGGGTCTCATAAAGGTCGTTAGCGCGACCGAGACAGAGTTCGGAAGTGGCAAGAAAGGAAAAAAGGTGTGAGGTGTTTGGAGGATGGATCTTGTTTGAATTGTGGGTCTGTTGGACGTTTGAGACGGAATTGTTTGGAGTTAGCTCGGGGTAGTCAGGGTTCTTTACTGTAGGGAGACGGTGATGACCTTAAAGTGTTGGTTGATGCTACAGCGGTGCAGTTAGAGAATAATGGTTCTGCGAGGAAGAGGGTTTGTATGTTGGAGCTCCGGGGCAATGGGGTGATTATATGTAACTTTGTTAAGTAATCTTTGCCTTAGTTATCTTTGTTTGGTTCTGGATTGGATTTCCTTGTGGAGTGGGTAAGTTTTATGGCTAGCAGGGTTGTGTAGTAGCCGGTGTTGTTTTGGGAAGACAATTTTAGTGTGGAGAGTGTAATAGGGGAGTAATGTGTGGTTAGCGGATTATTAGAATGGTAGAGCTGGAAAAATTAGAAGTGTGGTAAAAGGTTGTTCTTAGGCGGATTCTAAGGATGTTATTGGTAAGTGTGAACCGACATGCATGCACAGTTAAAACAATTTATATACATACATACATACATACATACATATATATATATATTGGTACATGCATACATGCGACATGACATTAGAAGTTTTGCATACATGTACACAGGCATTGAAAGGGCATATTGGTGACAATGCATATGAACGTTCACACTTGCTAATAGCTAGTTGGGTTCGTTAGTGTTGTGGTAGGATTAGGTTGGATGGTGGGTTTTAAGTGGTGTTTTGGTGCTAGGTGAATGCTATAAGTAGTGGAGGGTAGTAAACAAGTTGTTGATAATGGTGAGTGCGATCTAGCTTGTTGGCAGAAGGAAGGACTTTTGGTGCTTAAAGAGTTTAGCGGTGTGGTGGTGAGGAGATTGCCGGTTGAAGTTAGAATCGGTTGAGGTGGTTGTAAATAGTTAATAGGTGTGGTAGTTTCTTTGTGTTAAATGATGTTCTGGGCTAGTGGATGTGTTTCCAGAGTGTTGAGGCGTCTTGGCGTTGATGCCTCCGATAGGGGGTTGTTTATGTAGGTGATGGTTCGTAGAAACCTTAGAGGAGTTGGGAGGATGTTGTGTTGAGAGTTGTAGATAAGGTTTGGCTTGAGATGAGTAGAGGTTTCGTAATCTTAATATGTTTGTATGGAATGGGTGATATCTAGGTAAGGTTAGTGTTATGGTGAAAGCTTGAAGTGGAAAGCCAATGTAAGTTCAAAGGCCATTGTTGGTTGGTCGAGTTCTTATGAGAAGTGGTTTGTTAGTTGTGTATAAGTAAATCTTTCTTAAGTCCGCTAGGGGTAAGTGGAACAGTTGGTGGAGTAAAGGTTGGAGTCTTCTGGCATGGGTTTCGAATGTTTTGTGAGTAGTTTTGGTGAGTTGTTATGGTGGTGCTAGTGGCGGATGTGAATGAATGTCATCAATACCTTGAGAAGTTTGAGTAAGTAGTTGTTGCTTAAGAAATTTTTGCTTGTTGTGGTAATCTTTGAAAGGAGTTGAGCGATTTTGCAAGGGGTTTTTGAAGCAGTGAAGGTTGTGGGTCACATGGTGGTTGAAACTGGATGGGTTGGTGTCACCGTGTGTGCGAGTTTTGTTGAGGGAGATATGAGATAAGGTGGAGTACGTTGTAAAGATTTGAAGGTTCTTCGGGTTGTTGGGGCTATGCATAGTTCAAAAGTGTGAAAAGTTAAGCTGAGGCTAATAACCGAGTGATATGGAAGTCTTGAACCGTAAGTAGTGGTGTTGGGTTTTGGTATAGTGTAAGTTTGATTTGAGGATGAGTTGATTTTGTGATGTTTTGGGCGGAGGATGTTTTAGTGGTGGTTAAGTCTTCAGTGTTACATTGTGTGTTGCTTTGGGAAGTTTGGTATCGTGCTCTTTTCGCAGGTTGAAATTTCGAGGACGAAATTTCCTAAGAGGGGGAGAGTTGTAACACCCAAAATTTGGGCTTAGAAGTTTAGGGTCTAAACCAGATCGGTTTGGCAATTGGTTCGAATCTAAAAGGGAGTTTTAGGGAACACCTAGTTAGGGATACTTTAAGAATATAGAAAAATATCTAAAAATCCTCATTTATTATATAAAAGAGAATGGTGAAATCAATTTTACAAAATGAAGTTTGGAAATATTACATTTCGGTGTAGTGACCAAATCGCAGTTTTTGCAAAAGTAAAATAGTGACTGTTTTGTAAAGGATTGAAACTTTGAATCTTGAAGGAGCTAATTTACCCAAAATGTTTTTCTCCAGATTTTTCCTTAATTTGGGTAATTTTATTAATTTTTTAATTAAAGGAAATGAGGTTTAATTAAATGAGAAACTAACTTTGACTATTCATAACTACTTTTCACAAAATTTCCCTCTCTTCATTTTCTCTCAAATTCCTTTCAACCAAACACATTTTTCTCCAACAAATTTCCTTTGATTTTACACTTAATTTGATGAGATTTCAATTCCTCTTTGATTCTTAATCAATTCCTTCTCAAGTCCACTTGATTTCTACATTGAATTTTCATGGAAACTTGCCCAAATCAAGGAGAAATCATCATTTAGAGGTAAGCTTGTTCTTCTCCTCTAAATACTCAGTTCTTACTGAAATTCCCAAGTTGACAATCCTTTATTAAAGTTTACTGAATGGTTTTAATGTTGGAAACAAGATTTTGGCTTAAAACTCAAGATTTTGGAAGGGATCTTGAGGATTTTCGTGGATCATGGTTAGGCTCTGTTTTGAGGTTGTTTTCTAATGTATTTTGGATGTTAATTGATGTTACAAATGAGGTTTTATCAATCCAATCCCGAATAGGTTTGTTTTTCTATGTTTTGCTTGCTAGAATGATGGTTTTTAGGGTGGTTTTGGTGATCTGCTGTTGTTGGAGGTATAAGGTCATGTTTATGTTGCTTTTTTATGTTAATTGATGTTTATAAAAGGTTATAATTGATATATCTTGGTTGGGCATTGTTTTGGGAGAGTTTGGAGGTGATTTCGGTTGTTTTTGGTAGTCGAAATGAGATTCTTGGGTAGAGCAGCGAGTTGGGTTGTGTTGCTGGTGATTTTAATGCATGGTGATGCATTAATCCTCTGTTATTATGTGTTTAAAACAGGGGAGAATGATCCGGAAGCAATAAAGGTGGCGTTAGAAGTTTTGGATGCTTGGAAGGCTTGTCGGCTAGCATAGTTTTGTTTATCGATGAGGGGAGATGGTTTTCCAGCTTTGAAACGATTATTTGAAGGTTTTGAGAGCTTAGTTTAAGTCTAAACAACTTAGCTAAGCTTAAGAGTAAGTTTTCGGAAAAACTCTTTCGGATGTGCTATGTTGTGGTTTGATGCATTGGTTATGAAATGCATGTTTAATTACTGTTTTGAAAGCATATTTTATCATAATTAATGCTGGTTTTGAAAGCTATGTATTGAAGGATAGTCAAGGTAAGAGATCATTAGTTTGACATGTTGTTAATAAGGTTACGATGCATGGAAACGCATGATGATAATTGGCTTTGATTAATGCTTTAAAACAATGAATTGATGATGGTATTTGATATATATTGGCTAGTGATGAAATGGTTTTAAAGTACTTGAATCGGATATAGTTAGCCAGCTATAGGATTAGGTCACCGTAAGTAAAGTCGCCTTGGATGTTGAGGGGTTGTGATTGTACCGTAAACTCCATCCAAGTACCCTAGAGATTGAGGAAATTGGTGTCACCACGATGGAGGATGGCTCTCGTGGGTGGACTTGGTTAAGCGTCACAATGGTAGAGGATTGCTCCCATGTGTGAGCTTGGTTAAGGTGGTTACAATGGTTGAGGTAGCTCCCATGTGTAAGCCTTGTGTTGTGTCCCGACTCTCGCTAGTGGGTTATACAACTATCGATGAGTGATGTTGAGGGGTTGTGATTGTACCGTTAAACTCCATCACGGGTGTTGAGGGGTTGTGATTGTATCGATAAACTCCACCGTGTAAAGCCAGTAGTGTGTATGAAGCGTGTGGGACAACGCTTGTAATCCGTGTATCCGATTGTGTCTTGTGTTGAAATGGTTTGTGAACTATCACTCGAAAGCCAATATAATGTCTTTGAATGTAATGAAGCGAGAGATGCTTGAAAATGATGCAAGGTTGCATGGGAAATATTGTAAATGATACAAGAATGCATGTGATACTTGTTAAGCATGAGCAAAAGTATATTTTCTATTGTGAATGGTGCATATGTGCATAGAATCTCATAGGTGCATTGAAGTCTTGTGAAGGCTTGTTTTAAAAAGGCACATAATGCAAATATTGCTTTTGTAGTTCATGTGTTTTGCACTTGTTGAATGCATGAGATAGATAGAAGGAACAATTGGTTTTCAAAAGGCAATTTGCTTTGAAATGATCATCAAGAATGAGAAAAGTATGATGTGAAGTGGAAGTGATTTCCAAGGAAATTGAGTTAAACTTTGCATTAAGTGTTCATGCATGGGAAGGTTTAAATGATAGTATTTGCAAGAGTGTGGTTTGGGGTGAGTTGTTTAGCATTTCAAAGTTAAAGGTTGGTTTTCATGTTGAGAAATGCATGGTTTTAAGCAATGTTGTTTCAAAGGAGGTTTTCAAACAATGCTTTGGTTTATTGAATTATATCTACATTTAAATAAGGTTTTCTGTTTCGCCGCATTGATGGTGTTTTGGTTTTGAGCATTCCTCACTAAGCATTATGTGCTTACGCTCCTTTTTGTCCATCAATGCAGATATTTGAAGTTGGGACGGCAAGAAGCAAGGGATTCAAGAAGAGCTCCACTTGAGAAGTATGTCTTGGTTTATAGCTATAGATAATAAAGGCAATGGGGGGAGAGTCTTTTATGCTGTTGTGTAATGAGATTGTGTATGTTGACCATGTTCGGTTTATGGTTTGAACCTTTATGTTGATCGCTTTGCCATATTTGAATCTTCTTCTTCATAAGTTGATATGCTATGCTCTTTGAATAAAAGCAAGCTCATGTGTTGGATGTGATGAATGAGTAGGTGTGCTTAATGTTTGTATGTATCTAGTCTTTGATGTAATTTGATAGTTATAATGTTTATCGTGTTGATGATATGTTATGGAATGGTTTCAATTATATTTGATGGTGTTTTGAAGTGAAAAACCAGAATTTTCTGCTGTTTATGGGCAGGGTGTATCGAAACACCCTTGGCTGTTTCAAAACGGGTGCTTGAAATGGCTTGGGCGTTTTGGAACAGCTAGAAGTGTTTCGAAACACTTTGGCTACTAGAAGTGCCTGTTTTGGAACTGGTTTCGGAACATACGGCATATCGAAACGGTCAACACTATTTCGATACGGGGGTACGACACGAGTGTTTCTATACAGGTGTCAGTGTTTCGAAACGGGTGACCGTTGGACACAGATTTTGCATGCTTTACATTTTAGTCCTGGAAGTTGTAATTGCAATTGCTAGAGCTTGAGATGTCTTTTTAAGCTAAAATTTGGCAGAGAGGCTTGTAATATGTTTAATTGAGGTTTGGTAAAACTAAAATCTTGAAATTCCTTTTATTTTCCAAAATTTACATTTTGATCCCTAAAGGTGTATTTGTTGCAATTGAGTCCTTAAACGTTTCTGATCGCTGTGCTTTTCTCTTCCAAGGCTCTTGGGCTTTCACACAGGTTTAATGCGCATCTAGAGAAGTTTAAAAAGAGAAAAAAGAGTCGTTAATCAAGGTTAACTTTCAGATTGACTTTGGTTTTCCCCGTGTGATATTCGTAGTTCGGGTTTGGCGTCTAGGCCGGGCTAAGGGGGTTACAGTAGTCATTTTGCTATGCATCTCGGTAGTACTATGATGTATCGGGGCTTGAAATAAGAGTACTATTGGGTTGGTTTAAATAAAGATGTGGTTGATTTTGTTGCTATGTGCATGGTGTGTTAGCGTGTTAAGGCTGAACATCAGTTTCCTTCCAGGTTGTTGCAACTTTTGAGGATACCGGAATGGAAATGGGAGAGAATCACCATGGATTTCTTTTCTTGGTTTCCGTTAACACCAACCAAGAAAGATTTCATTTGGGTGATTGTTGATCGGTTTACGAAGTGTGCATATTTTTTTCCTCTTCATACGACGTATACTTTGGATAAGTTGGTGGATTTTTACATTGTTGAGATTGTGTGTTTTCACGGAGTTCCCAAGTCTATAGTTTCGAACAAATATCTGCAATTTACAGTTAGATTTTTGGAGTGTTTGCATCGAGCTTTGGGTACACGATTGAATTTCAGCACTTCGTATCATCCTTAGTCAGATGGTCAATCTGAACCTGTGATTCATATTTAGGAAGATATGTTGAGTTGTTGTGTCATTGTGTTCCAAGGAACCTGTGAGAAACAAATGCCTTTTGCGGAGTTTGCGTATAATAAAACTTACCAAGCTACTATACAAATGGCACCGTGGTAGAAGGTGTTATACGCCTTTGTGTTGGGATGAGGTTGGGGGAAAAATATGTTTCCTTGCCGTGGTAGAAGGTGTCGTACGCCTTTGAGAGTGTCACCTTGGAAGAACGTGATAAGGTTTGGATATAAGGTTAAGCTTAGTCCAAGGTTTGTTGAACCTTATGAAGTTGTGGAACGAGTTGGTTCTATTGTGTATCGGTTGAGGTTACCCCCCAATTTGGAGAAAATTCATGTTGTGTTTCGTGTGTCTATGTTGCGGGGTTATAGGTCGGATCCGTCGCATGTTATGCTAGGTCGGGATATTGAGTTGCGACCGGATTTTTCATATGTTGAGGAACCTGTTAAGATTCTTGATTGTACTAGCAAATTTCTTCTTGGTAGGACGATTGAAGTTGTGAAGGTGTTGTGGCGACATCGAGGAGTTGAAGAGGCCACGTTGGAATGAAAGGTGGACATGTTGAAACAGTTCCACACCTATTTTCTCCAGGTAAAATTTCAAGGACGATATTTCCTAAGTAGGGAAGAGTTGTAACACCCCAATTTTGGGCCTAGTGTTTTTTGGATGGTTTTAGAGTCTGTTGGACCGAGACTAGAGATTCAGGTACGTTTCGGGATGAGTTCAAAGAAAACCTATTTCGGAAGGTGATAAAAAATATGGAAAAATTATCTAAAACACTTTTAACATATATAAAAGGTTTGGTGAAATTAATTTTGGAAAATGGTATATGGAATTCAGACATTTTGTCTTTAGTGACCAAAATGTAAACTTTGAAAATTGTTTTTAATGATTGTTTTGTAAAAGAACTAAAATTTTGAATCTTTAAGGAGCTAACTGCCCAAAGTCTAATATCAGAAAATTTTCCCTTAATTGGCTTATTTAAATGGCTTTTAATCAATAAAAGAGGTTGGAGGAATTAATTAATGTTAATTTAATTAAAACAAATTTGACGTAACTTCTTTTCTCTCAAAAGCTTTCTCTCAAATTCTCTCCAGCCAAACACTAATTTCTTCTTCAAAATCCTAAGGTAAACACTTGATTTCCTTAATCTTCTGTTATCAAATGATTTATTATTATTTTCCTATCAAAACCATGTTGTTTTAATCTTCTTTTTACATGGAAATCTATCCAATTGAGGGAAAAATATCCATTAGAGGTAAGCTGCGTTTTCTCCTCTAATGTAAGGTTATTTATTGAAATTCCCAAGTTCTTGATCCTTTATTAATGATGTATTATGGGTTTTGATGTTTTAATTGAGGAAATTTGGTTTAATTGATGGGTTTGTATTGTAACACCCTCTTCCCGGTCTGGTCGAGAACCGGGTCAGAAGGTGATACCGATGAACAATACAATGTATGGTACAATAAAATTTCATTTTTATACTAAACATTTAAACCAATGATATACAATAACATGTTACCACAATGCATCTTAGTCCAATTAATCCTTATGAAACAACAATTAATCATTTAGGACTAATTCTTAACTATTACAAGTTTTAGGGACCAAACTATAAATTTGATAAATTAGAGGTCCTTCGATGCAATTATTTATACCACAATGAAATTCAATACTATATTAACAGGCCTGCAAAGTTTCATACAATTTGGAGTTCATTTACTCATTCAACTTAATCATTCAAAAATCAGTGACCGAATTGTGAACATTGTGAACCTTCTATTTTAGCCTTTTTGACTAACTTAACTGACCCTGTATCGAAACACCTTAAGGCTGTTTCGAAATAGGTATACAATGGTCAACCTAAGTTGACTTTATCCTTTAGGCCATATCGATACGGGCAAGCCCTATATCGGTACAAGTTGAGTTCCTTTGACCTTGACTCGTTTCGATACGCTATAGACTCGTATCGAAACAATGAATTCTAGTGGCAAAATGTTCAGATACAGCGTCAAACCGTATCGATACACCCTATTCTTAGAGTCCAGTTTTACTTAACCGTATCGATACGCCATTACACGTATCGATACGGCCTGACCTGTAATGACAAATTTTTTAGGGTTTGTAATTGAATTGACCTAACAGACGATGTTCAAATGCAATGAAACTGTACACACAACATTTCAAGGCTATAAACTACTGGCATGCCAAAATTCATCATCATTCGAATACATTTACTAGGTTTTGACCTATGTGAGCCAAATATGCCATTTTTAACAATTTTTAGCCAAACCAAATGATATTTTAGGGCCTATAACCAACTTAAAATATATGCACACTACAAACATAACAAAATGGGAACAAAAGACTAGTTCATTGACTTTGCCACATTCTTAGGAGTTCATAAAGTCAAAATACATTACTTTAGGCTTGTAGTGACTTGTCTCGCCTCCGACTATTCGATCTTCAAACGCAATGGCCTTTCAACCTAAAATGCATGAGTCGAGACTCGTTAGGCATACATTGCCTAGTTAGGTAGTCATAAACAACATGAACATCAATGTATGAAGTATATAATTATATATGATCTCATGCTCATCAATGTCAATACTTATGCATCCAAATACAATGTTTAACATAGTAATTTCATCATTAACCCTTGGATTGAATCAAGATAGTGGATACGCGAATTCATATGCCTCACCAAATCAATGAATGGTCTAATCCCTCCGCCTCGCCAATATGACCAATATCAAAACACATACCTCCACCTCGCCAAATCAATATAGGTTGTAGCCGAAGGACCGTAGTCCACCTGTACACTGAGCTCGTGAATTATATGGCATGCCCATTGTATCCATTGTCCAATCTAGTCCAAGGTTTCAATGTCTGTGTCCATATTCAATGTTCAATGAGAATTTCGATGACCAATGGATTCAATATTATCAATAGCAAAACAAGTTTCATTATCAATATGCCATGTTTCAATGTCAATGTTAATATAAATATCTGATGAGTTCTTTACAATATTTCAAAGACACTAATCATATCGATGACAGTGCATGATAGCGATGCCAATAATTATCTTCGATATTCAATAACAACTTATCGACAATTACCAATGAATCTGATTAACAATCCAATAAAACAAGTCTTCATTGATATTGTTAGCAATATGGTCGAAAACAACAATAAAAGATTCAGGAAGGCTCTTCGCCTAATCTCGAGACTCCGTCTACACTCACCTCACTAATCTGATGCTCCTACAGCTCTCGGATGACAACTCCCTAGTTCCTAGCCTTCGATGAATCTGATGGATGCTCCTTTTTGTTGTCTTGAGCTAGGAAATCAATAGGGAGACTATTAGGATCGATAATACGATATCAAAATCAATGCAATGATATCAAAATTGATATCCAAGTTTAATATAAGCACCAACGATGAATTATCCATGGGTGGATAAAACCCTAGCTTGAGATTAAGCTTTACATGTCCATTGAATTCAATGATTGTCTGAGGATTAATGCTTACCCAAACGATAGTAACGATTTGATAGCAATAAAAGGAAGGAAAAACGAAACTTAAAGCTAGCTCCAATGGAGGTGCTTGCTTAGGTAGGAGATGAAGAATATGAATAGATTTGGAGAGGTGCTTGCTTAGATCTATCAATCGGTGAAGCTTGATTGAGCTATTCACTTAGCATTTAATTTGTATATGTTTCCTTCCAATGAAGGAAACTCTCCAGACATTCCCGAGTATAGGAATTTTAATGAAAAGGGGCTAATTGCAAGATTAGTCCTTCAATCCTCAATGCTTTATAGCTTTGACGCCAAACACCCAATTTTCCGCAATTTAGCCACTATAATGTTTTTGATTCTATTCAATAGGGTCCGATAGCAATGATTTAACTCAATTAGATTCCAATAGCAATGATTTAACCCTAAACCCAATCTAGACTAGACTGGATTTTAGGGTGTTACATGTGTAATTTTCATAATGAATATGTTTTGCTAGGTTTAAGGTTATTTTAATCATGATTTAGAAGTCTAATAATGTTAAGATAAAAGTTTAAGCATGGTAATCTCGAAACTATGTGAATCTCTAGTTGTTTAGGTTGCTAGAATTGGGTTTTTATGGAGATGTGGTGGTTTTATGAATATTGGAGGTAAAAGTTTGGTAATGTGATGATTTTAGATGTTAATCAATGATAATTGATTCTTGAAAGTGTTAGGTTTTGGCTGGGTTAAGTTTGGAGGTTAATCGATGTTATTTTCAGTTGTTTTGGATATACGATCGAGAGTTTTTGGCAAGGAAATGTGGGGGAATTGCTTGCTAGAGTTTTGAATGCATTGAGATGAATTAATCCACCGGTGAAGCTTTAGGAGCTTCGGACCCTAAGTTTCGAGTCAGCGAATCGAGGTTTTGCATGTCGGTAAGTGTGAACGTGGATTTCAGCCTTGAAATGTTTAAAAGGTAGTTTTGGGAACTTAGATTTAAGCTTGAAACGCTTGTCTAAGTTCAAAAGTTAGTATAAGAGGTTTTCTCTCTCGGTTGTGCTAGTATGAAATGATTTTATACACTTGGTATTGATTTCATGTTACCTACTGTTAAAGTATGTTTAAAGCATGTGATATAATATTTTTAATGATGAGATGATGAAGGATGCACATGGTAAGTGATCCTTGTAGTATACATTTTATACTTTTAGTTTAAAGCATGGTTTGGTGCTTTGAAAAATGGTTTATTATTGACGATTTGAAAATAGTGAGGTATATGGTTGTAATGAATTATATTGGCAAGTGATGTGGTTTTAAAAATGCTATTGGATATAGTTAACCAGCTATCAGATTGAGTGCACTATAAATAAGTAGCCTTGGATGTCGAGGAGGTTATGGTCCCGTCCCTATCCAAGTACCCTAACAATCGAGAAGGTTGTGGTCCCGTCTCTCATTAGTGGGTTAAGCATCTAACCGATGATTAGGGTTTTTGTCCCCATAGGGTTGTTGTCCCCGAGAATTATGTTTATGATGATATTTCGGTTTAGATAGCTTGAAGTGCCGACAGGACACTTGTTGAACCCGTGTATCCGATGAACGATTTTAGTAATGGAACTTGAGTAAGGATCACTTGTAAGACAATATAATTGATGATGTATCATAAAATGGTTTATGTTGTATAATGTGATTTATACGTGTTTACTCCTTAAGCTTTTCATATTGTAGTTATGCATTGGAAGGCTTAAATTGAGTGTTAGCAATGAGACTTGTTGTTGGTTCATGATACATGTTGCATATGGTTTAATTTGCTGGTTTTTTATTTGTTAAAGAGCATATTTTCTAAAGGGCATGATGGATTTCAAATGTTGATTTGAAGTAATTTAAATGAGATTTCAATGTGGTATGGAAAGTGGTTTTGAAATGCATTGATGATGTTTTGTTTTTGAGCACTCCTCACTAAGCCTAGTGTGCTTACACTCTCTTTGTACATCAATGGAGGGAATTAAAGCTTAGAAGGCAGCAAGAAGCAAGGGATCAAGAAAGACTTCACTATTTGAAAGTATGCTTTTGGTTTAGACTATGCATAATAGGGGCAATCTATTGTGTTTTTGGGAGATTTGCATAATCTCCCTATTTGAGCAAGTTGATTTTGTTGTTTTGGACTTGTAAATGGCCTTTGGCATTTGGATTATGCTGTGGTATGGTTTTTGCTATCTTGCTTGGCTTGATTTCTAGGTTGCATGCATATAGATTCACTTTGATGCATGTTTAAGTGTACCGATAAACTAAATAGTTCTTTAGTTATTTTGAATCTTCTTAAAGTTTTGTTTCTTACATTTTAGTCTCGAAATGTTGTGGATGCAGTTATAAGAGTTTGGGTGATCGAATTGAGCTAAGATTTGACACAGTGGCATGAAATATGACTAATTAAATAATGGAAACTTGAAATTGGATTAAGCCCTGTAATTGGAAAAAATTACAAATTGGTCCCTAATACATGTTTTTAATCAATTAAGTGCTAAATCGATGTCTAATTGAATCAATGTTTCTTCTGTTGTGAGTCCTATCACATAGGATGTTAATATGCATCTAGATAAGATAAAAAGAAAAAAAATAGGGTTTTTTATTGAGTAAACCTTTCTGATTTACTTTAATATTTCATGTGTAACCCGTTCGGTCTTGTGTCTAGGCTGGGTCGAGGGGGTTATAGGCAGCTATTTAAATGTTCTTATATCGGTTAGTATGTATCAATATATTTGATTCCTCTGTAAGGTGTATTCCACCTATGACCTCTAAACCAAATATCAAGCAACTTTGCACATCGCAGAATCTTCCTTCCCCTAATTTCTTGCACGCGGTTGGTGATTTATAAGTTTCAGTTAAGATGGCAGGCCCCAGATTTACCCTTTTCTCCAATCGCTCGAATAACCACATTGTTTATGGGTCTATGTGCTCTGGAGTCCTTAGAAACAAAAACAACCCATATATGCATAAGGCGAATAGACTGCTCATCCTAGCCGGTTCATCGTTACTTGCCAATATTAACTCTTTAAGAACTCTACAATTGATACGCTGCTTATCCTCATTTTGGTGAGTACTATCACTATTGGCCATCTTCACGTCCAACTAATCATTTCTCTTTCTGGTAATCAGTATCAATTTCTTTTTGAAACTCGAATTGTTGTTGGGTCTAGTGTAGATCTGGTAAATTTAATTCTAGGGTAATTAACTAGTACCTCATACTCCTCAAGTGTGGGCGTCGTGTCTACTCGGCCAAAGGTGAAACAATTATATGCATGATTCTAGAATTGTGCCATTGCCCTAAGCAATTCATGATCTATTTTTACACTCAACAATAAAGTTATATCTCCGAATTCTTATCTGAATGACTCTTTCATTTCATTTCCCCACTAATCCCATATTACTTTGACTTATGGTAAACAAACATTATGATAAGTATTTATCTTAACTTGACGCTTCATCTTTGATACGTCATCCTTGCTAAGGTTGTCTTCTTTCTCATGTTGAGTCTGTTCTAACCAAGTCCAGACCGATGTGTTGTCTTCTCTTATCTTAAACCCTTTAGACATACTAATCACTTCCAAATTAACTGACTCCCAAACCGTTGCCAAAATAAATGCAATATGACATGATTCATTTAAAACAACAAAACAAAAAAGAATCGTGTTAGTATTGTGAATTAATATGAAAAGCAAACAAGCAAAATCAGATTGAAGAAAACTGGATATATCTAGCAAATAAAATAACTAGAGAAAAGTATTTAAATCGGCAGCACATGTCCTAGGTTTCTTCCTGGCTCTAGCGGTGTAGGTTTCTAAAAATAGAATGTGGGCTTTGTTCTAGACTCTGGGTTCCTAAACTGTCATAGGATTTTTATCCATTTAATTCGTTTAATCTTGAAAATTAGGGTTTTCGTCTTAAATCGGGTTTCTCTTTATTTACTGTTGAAAATCAATTTAGAGTCGCCACTGATCACCTTGGTAGACCGGACACCTTAAAAACAAACCATAGATTTATTTCTTTAAAATTTGGGTTCAAGAGTCGGTTACGTGTAGGGAAGGATTAGCACCCCCTACAAACGCCCGATATCGGTAACGTATTAATTTCATGTGCCATTTTGGCATTTCAAGCAATAATTTGAATTTAATTAATTCTTTAAATTGTTAATTGAATTTCATTTCTAATGGAGATATCCTTTTGTGAGAAAATACATTTAAAGTGAATATAAGTTTTGAAACATCCAATTATTTTACAACACTTCAATTTATATTCAAAGTAAATCTCAACACAAAAGGTTTAATGCATGTCTATTTATTTTCTTGTCATTTTTAAGTTTAGGGTTTATCTTACCAAGTTTAGTGATTATGTGATAACACCCAAACAATTGGGCACTATCCTTATTAGACCCTAAATTAATAATATTCCTAATCATTTAGTAATTATAACTATTTAAATCATATCTTAATTTAATTTTAATTAGATTATCTACGTGATTTCATCCTTCTAGGTTTAAATGAAATATTAATTATTCAACTAAAATAATCCATTGATTATAATCTCATTACAATGAGACACTAATCAAATTAGAATATTAAAGCTTACATTTAATAGTCATTTACTTTGTACAATTATATTCCTATTTAAATTATTTGATTTAATTAAAGAATGTAAGATTCTAAGGCTCTATGTATTTAACCATGTGAATTAATCACCTAAACAATTATACTACATGATTTGTTTTAACTCATGCAACATTCAAATAATTAAAACAAATAAATTAAAGGCAATTAAAAGGACCCAACTGAACCAAAATTGAAAATAAGGTACCAAATTACAATGTTTCAGGACTGAATTGAAAGGATTTACAAATTAAATTCTAACTCTATGAATTCTAAAGAGTAGGGCGCGAATCCTCTTCACCCGACCCGACTTGGTTTGTGGATCCACCCAAATTATAACATCCCCTAACCCGGTCTAGAAGTTAAACCGAATTACGACATGTTAGTGACAAACAAGCAAGCAATTAAGATTAACTTCGCCTTTTTATATGAATTAAAGAAGGAGAAATCATGGAAATGTAAAACTTTAACTAAAATTAGACATAAAAATATTCACAACCATCTTACACAATTTTTGATCCAACAAAGATACTTGAGTAGACTATTATGACCTTCAACAAAATCATATTAAAAACCATCATGGATAACTTAAGGTTTCTTATAAAGGTAACTATCATTAAACTCTCGAATTTATTTCTAACTCTATAAGTATTAATCATTCAAACATTTCATTAAAACTATGTTCATCCGGAATGATAGAAACTATTAACTAGTAGACTCCTACTTCCAAAATTTCGATAATGAACAATCACGAGGTTTTAGTCAATGTTTACTAGAGAGTATCATGTGGTGTATCATTAGAGTACAAACTCATTTCATTACAAAATTTGAACCTTTGTCTCAATTCAATTCTCACTAGATTAATATTTTGTTGCACATGCTCACTTCTATTAAACTAACCTATTAGTTATTGATTTGTCTATCAATTTATCTACTTAACCAAAAGATATACCCATGGATTAATTTCTTCTCATTTAATAAGAAACTCAAGTTATCTATGATCCTACTCACAAGCAACAATGAGATCATTCAAGACATGCTAATCATACCAGGCATGTATAAAGAGACATTTAATCATGCTAACTAATCAATCAATAATGAACAACCATAAAATAATAATACAACCCATTATTACAACTTAATACTCATGAGAGCTTCATATACAAATAAACATGCCACATAAGAATCAATATGCTTATGCAAGTCTAACTAGGTGCCATCATCCTAGGATTAAACAAGAGGTTGGTCTGAACCGAATGAGAATTCCAGCATTCGTGATTGGCTCAGAAGCAACACGAGGTCTTATCAAACCTGCAAGGTGTTAAGTGAACACATGGTAAGCATATGCTTAATGAGGTAGTGATAATTTAATTCGAACATGGTTTCCATAACCCAAACCAATTTGCTTTCTATAATACAACTTGAACACCAGGTATGTACCGCTAATATCATGTAATTTCTCAATTCAGTCTACAAGTAACAACTTTAATATTTTATTAGAATATACAACCAGCAACCAACTCACATTCATTACCAAAATACTTACGTTAAATCTGAATTATACGAACTATGTTCTGAAATTAATTTACTTATTTTACATAACACCATTATAATAGTAATATACCAAAGTATCCTAATAAGAATAACATATCGATACACTTTCATTTGATCGAATGCAATATACTACCATTCTTGTCAAGTAATTTAAGTAATATACTTCTTTACAATACATTTATAAATTTTATTAGGTTCGGATTCTTCTAAGATTGATATCACTAGATTAACCCAATACTCTAATTTTTAGCATGTTAATTTGATATTTAAGGGTTAGACCCTCCATCTCTACCATTTCATAGATATTTTTAATGAACTTTCCTTAAATAAGAACAATTTAATTTTACACTACAAATTTTAGTCATTAGATCACATACTTCTAAACTTCAGATCAAGAGATAATCATCTAACATTACTTTCATGACAAAAAAGTATTTCATCAAACATATATCATAACTTTTCTTTAATTTCAAGCAAGTATCCAATCTAATCATGTATCATCACTTTTCTTTAATTACAAGAAAGTATTCGAACAAGCATGTATCTTAACATGTCCTATTAGCATCAAATCAAGTAATCAACCATAGTAGTTATAGCTTCTTTTATTCCAATCAAAGCAGATTAAACTTCTCGGTAATATATAACCTATATACTTCTTTTTAATTCAGCCTTGAGACTCAAGCAACAACCTAGATACATGAATCCTTTAAATTCAATGTTAAACAGGCGGTACACCAAGTACCGAAGCACCAATTTAACCTTTACCAAGGAGAGGTACTAGCAGTACCAACTGATCATCTGATCTACAACAATAGAGGACCTAAGTATAGGACCATAGTCCTAGCTAGTGATGTAATGCCCCGATTTTGGGCCTAAAAGTATTTCGAGGCTCATAGAGTGTAGACTAGAGATCCGAGTTTTCAGGAGAGGTTCAAGGAAATCAAGGTTTGGGTTATGATAAAAATATGAGAAAATGCTTAAAAATCATTATTAGTTATATAAATTATTTTGTTAAAATCAATTTTAAGAAAAGGATTTTGGAAGTGGGACATTTTGAATTAGTGACCAAAATGCAATTTTTACAAAGTTGTTTTAGTGACTATTTTGTAAAGGGATTGGAACTTTGAATCTTTAAGGAGCTATTTTACCTATTTGTTTTTATCATATTTATTTCGTAATTAGAAGCATTTTAAAAGGTTTTAAATATGGATTAAAAGGTTTAATAAAATGAGAGTTAGTTATTTCATTAAAACCCATTTTACATTATTTTCTCTCATTCTATTTTCTCTCAAAGTTTTCTCTTAGCCAAACACTCTCCATTTTCAAGAAACTCGAGGTAATGCTCTTGATTTACTGAGTTTTGATTTCTAAGGGATTCTTTAATCTTGATTTAAAAAAACCTTATTATTTTTCTTTGATTTTTCAAGAAAAATATCCAATTGAGAGAGATTTCATCCATTTAAGGTATGGTTCGTTCTCGCCCATTAATGACCAGTTCTTTACTGAAATTCTCAAGTTATCAATCCTTTACATATGTTTTCTAACTTGTTTTGATGGATTAATCATGGAAATTTGGTTAAATTGAAGATTATTGATTGAAATTTATGATTTTCGTAATGTTGATGTTTTACTTGATTTGAAGCTGATATTAATCATGATTTGGATGTTAAATGACGTTGAAATAAATATTTTATCATAATAATCCCGAATTGGTTTGGATCTCTTGTTCTTAGATGGTTATTTTTGGGGTTTTTGTGAAGTTAATGTGGTTCTGGTGTTGTTGGATGTATAAGGATGAGATTAGATGGGTTCGAGATGTTATTTGATGAATAAAATTTGATGGACGTGTTAGGTTTTAGCTGGGTTGAGTTTTTAGAGTAAATGAAGGTGTTTTCGGTTGTTCCGTATAGGCGTTTTGGTGTTTTTGGGTATAGCAGCGAGGTAGCTTTGTTTGCTGGTGGTTTTGATGCATTGAGATGCATTAATCCTCTCTTCTTATGTGTTATAAATAGGGGAGAGCATATCAGATGAGATTGGTGAAGTTTCGGGAGTTTCGAAAGCTTTATTACGCTTTGGCAAAGCGAGCGTGGCATTGTCGGTGAGTGCAATTGGTTTTAAAAGCCTTTCAAACACTTGAAAGCAATATTTGGGGGTTTAGATTGAGTTTGAAACACTAACCTAAATACGTAAGTAAGTTTGAGATGTTTTGCTCTCGTTTCTCGGTTATTATCCCATTGGATTTATGGTCATGCACTTGTTTTGAAGATAGAATTATACCTTGTAATGCCCGAGTTTTATGACTAGAAGCTTTTAGTGTTGGTTCGGTGTTAGTAGAACATAAACAAGAGATTTGAGTTTTTGGAAGATCGAGATTTCGGTTTAGTATATCGAAAGGTTTGGTAAAGGCAATTTTAGAAAATAGCTTTTGGAAGATCGAGATTTCGGTTTAGTGACCATTTTGTAAATAGTAAAAACTCTGTTTTAAAGATTGTTTTGAAAGGTGGGCAAAACATAGAATCTTTAGGGAGCTATCATTTAATTAAGGAACATGTTCTTTTAATTTGACCATTTTTAAATAATTTATTAAAAAGGAATATTTAAAGAGACTTTTTAATAGAAAGGGATTTTATCATCCAAAAGAGATTTGACGTAAACTTAATTTCTCTCATTTTCCCAAATAGCCAAACACTTTATTTTCTCTTTAAAGTTCTAGAAATCTTCATCTTTCCATTTCTTTTTGTTTTACAAATGGTTTCCTTAGTGATATGACCATCTAGAACAAAGACCCGGAGAGGTACCCAAGTGGCCTCATTACACGTGCACAAGCCAAGGAGTTTGAATCAGCCATGGAAAGCTTGTTTACATCAAGCCATGAACGTGACAAAGAAGAAATAATAAGGGAGGAATGTCTTACCTTGCTCATGCATGCATTTGCATGAGAATTTAAGTATTTCAAACTTCCATTGCATTGATAATGTGTGCTGGTCATTAAAGCATGCACTTCTTATAAAGTTTTAGTTCATTTAGTGAAGTAGTTTAATTATACATCTTAAATCATTCGTTAAACTACTTCGTT
Source organism: Hibiscus tridactylites (assembly GCA_958450335.1). NCBI lineage: Eukaryota > Viridiplantae > Streptophyta > Magnoliopsida > Malvales > Malvaceae > Hibiscus > Hibiscus tridactylites. The sequence continues at coordinate 62,658,118 of OY288265.1, forward strand.
CATGCATTTAGTTAAATTCAATAAAGTTAGTTCTTTAAGTAAACTAGTTCATTCATTTAACTAGTTCACTCAATTAACTAACTCTTTAATTGTTTCATGCATCTATTATTTCAAGTTTGAATAAATTCTTTGTGTGTGTCTAGGTTCATGTGACGCGTGGATTAAAGAAGAGAGTTTTCAACTTCAACTTGGAAACAAGTCATTGGTGACCATCTTTACTCATGCAAACAAGGCAATTGAAGGCAATTCAAGGCTGAATTCTTTTCATCTTTTCAAGGTTGTTCATCTTCTTAGAGTAACAAAGCATTTAAGCTTCATAATTCATCTATTCAAGGTTGAAATTATGAACCAATGAAGGTCATCACTACAACAAAATTGCTTATTAATGGCATCTAAAATATTGTCACTGAAAATTACATTTACGTCACTATTTGTATTTTGTGACGTAAAATTTGATGTCACGACCTTCGTCACGCTAGGTGTGTCACTAAATGTCAAGCATGACGATGTACTTTTTTCGTCACATATTATTGAAGATATGGTGACACCAATGTATAACGTCACTTATAATTTGTATCGAATGACAGCTAATTATGTCACTAAATGATATAAAATTTCGTCATTGATTATTAGTATCGTCACCAATAATAAAATAGCTTCGCTACATATTTGACGAAAGAAATATCGTCACAATTTTAATAGCGTAGCATATCGTCACCTAATAGTAATATAAATGACGATAATACATATTGTCACCTTATACTTTATATTAGGTGACAACTAATTAGTTTTTGTTATTGATAATTAGTTTGGTCACCAATTATGCAATAACTTTCATATTATTATTTTTGTTACTAATAATTAAATCCATGACAATCCACAATATGCTTACAATCAAATTGGCAATAATTTTGGATCAAATTACATTCAGATTTGGGTTGAGTTTTGATTTTGGACTCTAGAATTATTCAAACAATTTTTAAATTTTAATTAAAAATAAAATAATTTTCTAAAAGGTCTAAACATTTTAAAAATTACAATGAATTCCTCAACTTGTACAATCTTTACAATTTGATTCCTTCCCTCTAAAATGTCAAAAACAAATACACCAGGCATACAATACCTAAGATAATAAAACATATATTTGCAACAAACAGATGATAGCCACACTAGATAACTAAATGTACTAGTTAGTGTCTTTGGTAATCTCGTCTTTCATTTTAGCTTTAGCTTCTTCTTTTTTGGAAGCTCTTTCCTTTCAGCTCTCTTATTTAACTCAACTCGAGTCACTCTCTTAGTCTTGAGAGGCCTACAACATGATAGAAGAAGAATCAATATATAAATCAAGTGTTCATGATAAAATGGAAGAAGAAATATGGGTTCTTTAAGCTCTTGAATAATCCCACAAACTAGCCATCCACATACAAAAGTTAGTATGAGATTATAGGATTTTGAGTCTCATCTTTAACCAAAAGAACATATCATAAGCTAAACCATGATATTCTACTAGTGTTTATCTAGAAATGTATCTTGCAGTTAAATTCATTTTTGAATCACATGAAAAAAAAAAGGTGTGTGTACAAGTAAACAAATTAAGTAAACATTACATAAGCCAATAAAAATGCATAGATAATTAAAATAAAAAATTATAAGGAGCATAAGGAACAACTAATATTATCACTAAGATTTATCCACATTACCATAATGATTAATAAAATATGAAGTATCTACTTACCAACACACAAAAACTGCTAAATGCTACAATTCTTAAGCTACTCGGCAATACTCAAATTATTTAACCAAACCATTTTATTTTTTAAAAGAAAAAAGATAACATAAAACATCAAAAGGTTGAAAAAGGATCATTCCATAATTCAAAGTAATATCTCAATCCAAAAAAATAAAAGAAATGACTATGGATCAAGGTTGCTTCTAGCTAATTTATATCTTTTAAATCCTAAAACACCCAAAATGGCCCAGATTTTTTTTCTTCCACTCACATTCCTTTTCAAGAGCATTATCTACTTAAAATAACAAAACCAACTAGAACAAATACAAATCTAGAAGAATTTGATAATTGCTTATGAAACTGTATGAGCTAACCTCCCATATCAGCAGCCATCAAAATCCCATTTTTATATCTTAAAGCCACGACTGATGTTCCGGTTACATATGGGTACCTGTAAATTAAAAAGAAGAAGGAAAAATCAAGTCAAAATGAGATTTTTCAAATACCTAATATCAAAAGGAAACCCTAGTTCAATTGTAAACAAATAAATAACATACAGAGTCCTTTGAGAGTTAGTTTCGAGGCTGAGCAAACTATTTTCAGGTTGATTTGAAGCCATGAACTAAATTAGGGGAAGAATGAACAAAGAAGGGGGGAAGTAAAAAATTCTATGCTATTTATGAAGTGCCAAGTGCGAGACTAAAAAAATAGTGGGTATTTAAAGACAATTAATGGAATTACTTACATTCATTCTGATGTAAGGGTATAGATCGTTCAATTGAAGAAGAAGAAGAACGATGGAGAGGATATGATGCCATACAAAAATTCTAGGTTTTGGTTTCCCCTTCTGTAAGGGAACTCCCTTTTATGAAAACGGGCCCTGCCCAACCAACTCAAAATCGTTCGATTATTATTGTACTACAACTTTGTTTTTGGTTGTGGTGGGCAAATTAAGGTTTGGGGTAAACTGAAGTTTTGCAAAAGTTAGAAAAATTAGCTTTTCCAAATCAAGATTTGTGAAGCTAAAATTGTAGGCAAACAAAAGTTTTGACACTCAAAAGTTGAGTGTTTTTGGGTTGGTTTTAAAAAAAAATGGATGAAAAAGCTAGTTTGGCCCTCCAAACGCAACCAAAAACAAAGTCTAAGTAAATAATTAAAAACAACATAAGTAAATAATTTTAGGTCGCATCATTTTTTTAAGGTAAATTATTTGTTACGTTGGCGGAAACTTTTAGTTTCTATAAGTGCTTTAATTTTAGTTGCTTAAAATTTAGGGATTGTGAATAAAATTTAAGGTTTAGGGATTGGAATTTAAGGTTTATAGGTTAAAATATAAATTCTCAACATATTACCTTAAAACATAAACATTAACCTATAAACCCTAAATCCTAACCCAACACCCCTAACTTCTAACCATTACCCCTAAATTTTAAGCCCATACGCCTAAACACATAAACCCTACACCCTAAATTGAGTCTTTAAACCTTAAAACTAATGTACTTGTAGAAACTGAAAGTGTCCACCGCCAGTGTATTTGAATATTTGATGTGAACCCTTCTTTTAAAATACAAAAGGATTTTAATTTGTTATTATAGAAAAAATATTTTCTCAACAAGAATAAATTATTTATTTATTGATAAATAATTATTTTATTTTTCTTTGAATTTTAATTTTTTTAAATATATCTAATTGCTTAGGTTGAATCCTTTCAATTTTAAAACTGGATAAATTAATCCCTCTGAAAAAAACAAGTAATTTAGTTTTTTACATTTCAAAGGATAAAAATCATATGTCCCTTGTTGGTGTCTTTACTTATGTCTCAACATTAAAAAACACAGCAAAATTAAATTCCAAGCCCTAACCCTAAATTATAAATCATAAACCCTACACTCTATACTCTAAAATATACACCCTACCCTAAATTTTCTAAACCCTAACCTTAACCCCTAACCTAAAACCATAACCCTAAACCCTAAACTTAATTTTGAGTGTGTGGGAATAAGTGGGGGCATCGAAAAGGATAGAGGATTTCCATCCCATTTCAAAAGTGAGAAAATAAGGATAATTAATAACGACATTAACTATTTCTATTTTTACATCATATATGTTAAACTGTGATATGATCAATCTTAAAGAAATATAAAAATATCCAAACAATTTGAATAATAATATTTTTTTAATTAAAGTTTAAAACCAATAAAATTAAAAATATATATATTTGAAATAATTAATTTTCAAATAAATTTGAAATTTGTAATTGTGTTTTCGTGTTAATTCTTGGCGCCAAACATTAAGTAATATAGACTCATGATGTCTTTTAAAACTGTCATATAAAATATAAGATAAATAACAATGAGTGACAAATAATTATTTTTGTCATATTAAAATTATTTTTTGACACAAATAAAACATCAACTTTTATGTCTTATAAAATATGACAAATCAAATTGTCACAAATAAAGTTTATTGGTGATGATTTTGCAACGTCACTAATTCAAATCAAATCTTCATAATAATAATTCGTCACTAATGCTTCCATTTATTTGGTGACGATTTTACAACGTCGTCGTTTCATCTAAACGTCATTGAAAGGTTTCCCACCAATTTTCTTGGAGGGAAATTTAGGCTCCAAACATATAATGACGAAAATCAATGACATTTTTTAAAATTGTCAAGAGAGATATACTATCAATTACTAAATGTGACAAAAATAAAAAAATCGTTATGTTTATAGTATGTTTTGTGACGTTATTTATAACGTCATTTAGATATTTTGTCACTAATTGATCAATTTGTTATAGTACATTCACGTTCAAGAGAAGGGACATGCAATAATCAGCATTCAAATTATGCATTCAAGTCCTTTATTTATCGTTTTTTGAAGGCTGATCATATTCCAGAAATGGGCAAGCAATGAAGGCTGGTTTAATGTCATTTAATCATCAAATTAAGTGATAAAATCATCAAGGAATTCAAAGAGACAAGCTGATTTGGACGTGTGGGATGTCTACATTCATCCTATATCCACATTCATTCCCTTTTATTCATTTGCAAGAAAAATGAAGCAGCCCAAGAGTCACCACTCCTTTTGGACGAATTTAAGGCTAAATTCATCTCGATTTAAAGAAAAATTCATCCATCAAAAGGGTAAGAAAGAAACATTTCATTTATTTGTATTCAATAGCATTTAATGAGCATTCATCTCTCTTTTGTGTGACTTTTCATATGGTGCCTAGCCACACTATAAATAGGCACCTTAGGTTCATTTGTAAGGACTTTTTTTGGAAAATGTAAACCTTTGAAAGATTTCTTTCATCTAGTTCTTACGAGAACTCTATCGGCTTCAAGTTGTGCTTGTAGTCTTCTATCCATTTCATTTTACTATAACGTTGGTTCCAAGCTCTCTTATAGCTTGTGGTCACGTTCCACACTCCTCCACCTCGACTCCATCAAAGCATATTGTTGGTTCCAAGCTCGTTATATCTAGCGGGTCACAATTCGCTATCCTTGCAACCATAAAAATCCACGCCGCCTTTAGCATCTCCCATCACTCCTTCTTTGATTTACACCTTTCCATGATTATCATCATCCATCCTTAGCCACCATATTATCCAAATTACCTATCCAATTTCTTTCTTCATCAATTTTTTTATTATATTGCTATTCATCTCACATGTATGTTTTATGATATCTTAGAGTTCAAAGCGTAGTAAATAATATTTCTTACATAGAATCACGATCGAGCACATCTATATGACTCGGGTCACATTACCGAGTTCTTATCAATTGGTATCAGAGCAAGGTTGATTCAGTAAGATAGTCGTTGCCTCTCTTCTTAAAAAAAGAAAAAAATCGAAAAAAATTAAAGAAAGTTAAAGAGGGAGGGGGCATCGTATTCTCTATTCTTCTTTTAAAAAAATCTTACATCATTTTTTCTTTTGCTACTCTTTTGTCATCTTTACCAACTCTCACAATTTACCTTTTTTTCGTTTGTTGTTGCCACTTTTTCTTATCCTACCTTCCAAATTTTTTTTGCCAAGTTTTGTTTTTTCAGCCGAATTCTACAAGCCATTTGCAAGCCTTGAGGAAGTTCTTAAAAGGACTTGATTAAGAGATAGAGTGGAAAAAGGCAAGAGTGCACATCAAGGGCAAAAGTCATCCCGAGTGAAACACGAGTGTGAGTGCATTTTCTTGGAGTGGAATAGGTGAAGTTTTGTGTTTTTGAGGTTTTAATTTTTTTTTTATTTTAGTTACTAATAATGTCTCAAAATTCTGTGAGAAACTCCGTTGGAGTAAGTAATAATGTTAACGTAGATGCAACTAACTCCAATCTTTAAGATGTTATCTGAGATATGGACAGGTTGTTGCAACAAAGGTTGGAGCCGATGCAAGAACGATTAGATCATTTGGAGGAAAGATCTCAACGAAGGCATAATTAAGATCACGATGAAGAGTATGAGGGAAAGGTGGACGAAGAACTCATAGACGAGCGAGCCTCCCAGCAAAGTTTGAGGCGACAAGAACCTAGGTACCAAAGAGCTCGGCCAAGATTTGAGCACATCTTTGAGTGCCACAACTACTCCGAGCTTAAGAAGGTAAAACTTGTAGCCATTGAATTTACATATTATGCACTAATATGGTGGGATCAGTTGACATCTAGCAGGAAACACAATGGCGAACATCCAATCTTTACTTGGAATGAGATGAAGGCCATTATGCGTAGGAGGTTCGTTCCAACTCACTATCATAGGAAGTTGTTCAACAAGCTTCAAAATCTCATCCAAGGAAACCGTAGTGTTGAGGACTACTTTAAAGAGATGGAAGTAGCCATGATCCGAGCTAACATTAATGAGGATCGAGAAGCCACCATGGCAAGATTTCTATCCGGCCTTGACCCAAATATTACGGTCGTCATTGAGTTGCAACATTATGTGGAGATCGAAGACATGGTGCCTATGGCCATAAAAGTGGAAAATCAACTTAAACGGAAGGGTTCCACACGAGCCTATGGGGGAGCATCATCAAGATGGTGGCAAAGTTCTTACAAACGGAGTCCTCCAATACCACCCAATGAAAGAGGCGCACCACCCAAAGAAAGCAAGGCCAATGCCAAAACTAGCAAAGGTAAGGCTCCGAATGTTCCAAACCGTTCCCGAGATATACAATGCTTCAAGTGCTTGGGAAGAGAACATATTGCAAGCCAATGCCCAAATCGCAACACCATGCTTCTTCGTGATGATGGAGAGGTTGAATCGGAACAAGAGGAGGAAGATGAAGTTGCTGCCATACAAGAAGATGAAGGTGATGATATAGAGTATACATCAGAAGGAGAAGACCTTATTGTGAAAAGGAGCCTAAGTGTGCAAGCGAATGAATGGAATGAGCAACGCGAGAATATCTTTCATACTCGCTGTCATGTTAGTGGAAAGGTATGCTTTGTCATTATTGATGGAGGTAGTTGTACTAATGTTGCTAGTACTCTTATGGTAGAAAAACTTGGATTAGCAACCACAAAGCATCCACATCCCTACAAGCTGCAGTGGCTTAATGACGGAGGAGAACTCAAGGTTACCAAGCAAGTTCTTGTTGCTTTCTCCATTGGAAAGTATAAGGATGAAGTTCTTTGCGATGTTGTTCCGATGCACGCTGGCCATTTACTACTTGGGAGGCCATGGCAATTCGATAAACGAGTCATGCATGATGGATTTACCAATCGGTATACACTCGCCCATGGAGTAAGAAAGATTACCTTAACCCCTCTTTCACCAAAACAAATTCACAAAGACCAAATACATTTGAGAGAAAGTATTGAAAGAGCCAAAGAGAGAGAATCAAAAATGGAGGTAAAAGAAAGTGAGAGTGAGCAAAGTGAGGGTGCGAAAATGAGTGTTTTTACCAAAGAAAGAGAGTTGAGAAAGTGTTTGCTGTCGGGAAAGGAATTACTTGTACTTGTGTAGAAGGAAAGTTTATTGAACACTAACCAACTTGATCACACTTTGCCTTCTTCTATTGTGTCTTTGTTGCAGGAATTTGACGAATTATTTCTGGAGGAGATACCAAGTGGGCTGCCACCAATTCGTGGCATTGAACATCAAGTAAATTTCATTCTCGATGCCGTCATTCCTAACTGTCCAGCTTACCGAAGCAATCCCGAAGAAACCAAGGAGTTACAAAGGCAAGTGGTTGAACTAATGGCCAAAGTCTACGTGAGGGGGAGCCTTATCCCATGTTTTGTTCCGGTATTACTTGTGCCAAAGAAGGATGGAACTTGGCGCATGTGTGTAGATTGTCGAGCGGCAAACAAAATTACAGTAAAGTATCGTCGCCCTATTCCCCGTTTAGATGATATGTTAGATGAGCTTAGTGGTTCTAACCATTTCTCTAAGATTGATCTTAAGAGTGGTTATCACCAAATAAGGATGCGGGAAGGTGATGAATGGAAAACAACATTTAAAACAAAGCAAGACTCTATGAATGGTTGGTTATGCCTTTTGGCTTAACTAATGCACGAAGTACTTTCATGAGGTTAATGAACCATGTTCTCAGACCGTTTTTAGGTAAATTTTTATGGTTTATTTTGATGACATCTTAATCTATAGTAAATCAATGGAAGAACATGTTCAACACTTGAGGTCAGTTTTGTTGGTTTTAAGAAAGGAGGAGTTATATGCTAATTTAGACAAGTGTACATTTTGTACTGACAAAGTTGTCTTTCTTGGTTTTGTTGTCAGTTCTAAAGGCTTAGAGTTTGACAAAGAGATGGTTAAAGCCATTGAAGAATGGCCATGACCAGCAAGCATTTCCCAAGTTAGGAGTTTCAATGGACTTGCAAGCTTTTATCGGAGATTTGTGCCAAATTTCAGCACCATTGTCGCCCCTTTAACTAGTGTCATCAAGAAGAATGCAAACTTTTTCTGTGGGGAGACCAAGAGAAATCTTTTAATGACATTTAAGAATGTTTAATTCATGCCCCTTTGCTTACCTTACTTGATTTTAACAAAACGTTTGAAATTGAATGTGATGCATCAGGTGTAGGAATTGGAGCGGTATTATCTCAAGGTGGACGTCCTATAGCATATTTCAGTGAGAAATTAAGTGGAGCTACGTTGAATTATCCAACATATGATAAGGAGATGTATGCCCTTGTTCGAGCAATGGAAACATGGCAACACTGTCTATGGCCTAAGGAGTTCATTACTCACACCGATCATAAGGCATTGAAGCACATTCGGGGGCAACATAAACTCAACAAACGACATGCCAAATTGGTGGAGTTTCTTGAATCTTTTCCATATGTGATCAAATATAAGAAAGGTACGGAGAATATAGTTGTCGATGCATTGTCTCGGAGGTAAGCTCTTCTAAACACCTTAGAATCTAAGTTGCTGGGTTTTGTTTTCATTAAGGATTTATACGAATCAGATTCTAATTTTGAAAAAATTTACAAAGCTTTTGAGAAAGGAACGTTTGAAAACTATTATAGGGACAATGGGTTCCTATTCAAGGAAGGAAGACTTTGTATTCCACAAGGTTCCACACGTGAATTACTTATCAAAGAAGCCCATGGAGGAGGCTTAATGAGACATTTTGGAATAGCAAAGACTTTGACCATACTTCAAGAGCATTTATATTGACCAAAGATGAGATGTGATGTAGAGAGGTTATGTGAACATTGCATCAGTTGCAAGAAGGCTAAGTCTAAAGCCATGCAACATGGACTCTACACGCCACTACCTATTCTAGAAGCACCATGGATGGACGTTTCAATGGATTTTGTGCCAGGGCTTCCACGCACAAAGAATAACAAAGACTCCATCTTTGTAGTAGTGGATAGATTTTCCAAAATGGCTCATTTTATTCCTTGCAACAGGACTAATGATTCTTTACATATTACTAACTTGTTTTTCAGGGAAGTCTTGAGATTACATGGTGTGCCAAGAACTATCGTTTCCGATCGAGACGTGAATTTCTTAAGCCACTTCTGGAGAGCCCTATAGAGTAAGATTTGGACTAAGCTACTATTTTCCACCACTTGTCACCCTCAAACGGATGGCCAAACCGAAGTGGTGAATCGAGTACTCTCCACGTTGCTTAGGAGCATTATTAAGAAGAATCTAAAGACATGGGAAGAGTGCTTACCACATGTGGAGTTTGCATATAACCGATCAGTCCATACCACCTCGGGACACACTCCTTTTGAAGTTGTGTATAGGTTCAATCCATTAACTCCGATGGACTTATTGCCATTACCCGCTGATGAAATTGTGAATAAAGATGGACTTAACAAAGCTGAGTTTGTTAAGATACTTCATCAACAAGTGCAAGATAATATTGAAAAGAAAACCATGCAATATGAGCAGCAAGCAAACAAGGGTCGAAGGAGATTTGTCTTTGAGCCGGGAGATTGGGTGTGGTTGCAAATGAGAAAAGAAAGGTTGCCAGCCCAACAGAAATCTAAATTGATGCATCGATGAGATGGGCCATTTCAAGTAGTTAAGAGGATCAATGATAATGCTTATCAACTAGACCTCCCATGTGAGTTTAATGTTAGTGCAACCTTTAATGTTGCTGATTTATCTCCTTTTGATGTAGGTGACGATTTGGGGACAAATCGCTTTAAAGAGGGAGGGAATGATATGACCATCAAGAAAAAGGACCCGGAGTAGTACCCAAGTGGCCCCATTACACGTGCACGGGCCAATGAGTTTCAATCAGCCATGGAAAGCTTGTTTACAACAACCCATGAACGTGAGAAAGAATTAATAATAAGGGAGGAATGCCTTACCTTGCTCATGCATACATTTGCATGAGAATTTAAGTATTTCAAACATCCATTGCATTGATAAAGTGTGTTGTTCATTAAAGCATGCACTTCCTTTATAATTTTAGTTCATTTAGGGAAGTAGTTTAATTATATATCTTAAATCATTCTTTAAACTTCTTCGTTCATGCATTTAGTTAAATTCAATAAAGTTAGTTCTTTAAGTAAACTAGTTCATTCATTTAACTAGTTCACTCAATTAACTAACTCTTTAATTGTTTCATGCATCTATTATTTTAAGTTTGAATAAATCCTTTGTGTGTGTCTAGGTTCATGTGACGTGTAGAATAAAAAAGAGACTTTTGAACTTCAACTTGGAAACATGTCATTGGTGACCATCTTTACTCGTGCAAACAAGGCAATTGAAGGCAATTCAAGGTTGAATTATTTTCATCTTTTCAAGGTTGTTCATCTTCTTAGAGTAACAAAGCATTTAAGCTTCATAATTCACCTATTCAAGGTTGAAATTATGAACCAATGAAGGCCATTCGCGTTCAAGAGAAGGGACATGCAATAATCAGCATTCAAATGATGCATTCAAGGCCTTTATTTATCATTTTTAAGGCTGATCATATTCCACAAATGGGCAAGCAATGAAGGCTGGTTTAATGTCATTTAATCATCAAATTAAGTGATAAAATCATCAAAGAATTCAAAGAGACAAGCTGATTTGGACATGTGGGATGTCTACATTCATCTTATGTCCACATTCATTCCCTTTTATCCATTTGCAAGCAAAATGAAGCAGCCCAAGAGTCACCACTTCTTTTGGACAAATTTATGGCTAAATTCATCTCAATTTAAAGCAAAATTCATCCATCAAAAGGATAAGAAAGAAACATTTCATTTATTTGTATTCAATAGCATTTAGATGAGCATTCATCTCTCTTTTGTGTGACTTTTCATATGGTGCCTAGCCACACTATAAATGGGCACCTTAGGTTCATTTGTAAGGACTTTTTCTTTGCAGAATGTAAACCTTTGAAAGATTGCTTTCATCTTCTTCTTGCGAGAACTCCATCGGCTTCAAGTTTTTCTTGTAGTCTTCTATCCATTTCATTTTACTATAGCGTTGGTTCCAAGCTCTCTTATAGCTTGTGGGTCACGTTCCAAACTCCTCCACCTCGACTCCATCAAAGCATATTGTTGGTTCCTAGCTCGTTATAGCTAGTGGGTCACAATTCGCTATCCTTGCAACCATACAAATCCACGCCACCTTTAGCATCTCCCATCGATCCTTATTTGATTTACACCTTTCCATGATTATCATCCTCCATCCTTAGCCACCATATTATCCAAATTACCTACCCAATTCCTTTCTTCATCAATTTGTTTATTATATTGCTATTCATCTCACATGTATGTTTTATGATATCTTAGAGTTCAAAGCGTAGAAAAGAATAATTCTTACTAGAATCACGATCGGGCACATCTATATGACTCGGGTCACATTACCGAGTTCTTATCACTTAGTTTTCTCATCATCTACCTTAAAGCAATACTGAAGAGCTTTTATCAAATCTTGTCATTTGAAGGAAAAGGGAAAACATTAGAGGTAAATTCTGTTCAACTCCTATAATCAAGGTTCTTTAATGCAATTCCCAAGTCTTTGGTTCTCTAAATATGTTTAATAGCAATGTTTTGAGTTTTAGTTAATGAGAATTTGTAAATCTAGCCTTAAATGATGATTTCTCAAGATTTTTGAATGGGTATTATTAAGTGATTTGAGATTGATTTTAATCGATATTTGGATGTTAAATGATGTTGAAATAAAGATTTTATTATAACAACCCCAAAATGGGTTGGATCCCTAGTTGTTTAGGTTGTTAGATTTGGGTTTTTGGCTTGATAATGTGGTTTTGGCGTTGTTGTAGGTTTATGGATGCAATTAGGTTGTTTTTAGATGTTATTTGACTATTAAAATTGGGTGGAAGTGTTACATTTTTGCTGGGTCAAGTTTAGGAAGCAATTGAAGGTGTTTTTGGTTGTTTCAGATAGACGTTTTGGTGTTCTTGGGTGGTGCAGCGAGATATCATGGGTTGCTGGTGGTTTTAATGCATTAAGATGCATTAATCCTCTTCTTTTCTGTGGTATAATCAAAGGAGTTTGTATTGGACACAATAGGTGAAGTTTCGGAAGCTTGATTTCGCTTCGGCAAAGCAAGCGAGGTGTGATTGGTGAGTGGATTTGGTTTTAAAGTGTTGTCAAAGACTTTAAAGCAAGGTTTGTGGTTTTATATTGAGTTCGAAACGCTAATCTAAACTCGGAAGTAAGTTTGAGTTGTTCCGTTTTCATTTCTTGGCTTTTGTCCTATTGATTTTCATGTTCATGCTCTTGTTTTAAAGATACATGATAATCCACTGTTTATGCATGGTTTGTGAATTGTTTTGATGGCTTAATTAATCCCTTGAGATAGAATCTTGATTTCAAAGAGATATGGGATGAAATTGTTTTATGTGGACGCATTAAAAACAATGGGTATGTGATGTTTAAAGTCTTATATATTGGCATAAAATGAGATTATTGTTACCAAATATAATTTGTCAACCAATAGGATGAGAAATGCACTATAATATACAAAATTCGTACGTGTTCTTTGGTTCGGGCAATGGGGGTAGTTCCATCCCGTTCCAAAGTGAGAGTGTGGTGATGAGAGATTCCATCACAGTAGGTCTTGATGATGAGATATTCCATCAAGCTTTGTGGCGATGAGAGATGCAACCATGAGATTCCAATGATATGAGTTTCCACCGGGGTAGGACTTGACATTTAGTCAGGCTATCTGTATATCCGAGTAATGTTGCTAAAATGCCAATATATGAGATTGATTATGAGATTCACATGCACCTTAATATAAATGTTTTTATGAAATGAGATGCATATGAGATCATGTTTTGAGAAATGCTTATGATGAAACACGCATGTAAGGCTTTGCCTTGAGACTTTGCATTTTGGCTAATGCATGAGATACATGGTAAATGTGGTGTTTAAATGATGTGGACTTTGCTTTGAAAATGATTTCAGGCATGCGATAGAAAGAGCATGATGAGTTACCAATTTCTAAATGAGAAATGGTTTTAAAATGCATTGTTGTCGGTAGTTTGTTTTGAGCATCCCTCACTAAGCATTATGGCTTACGTTCTCTTTTTCCAACAATGCAGAGAAATAGCTTTTGGGGCAGCAAGGAAGAATTACCAAGGAGTGACCCTTTTGCCAAAGTATGATTTTATGTTAATACATTAATAATAAATTGGAAATGGGAGGATGCTTTGTGTTGGGAGATTGTGTTTTGGAACTCCTTGTTTTTGGCAAGTTTGGGATGCCCTTTATGACTTCTAAATGGCCTTTTCTTTATGGTTTTTGCTTTGGTTTGAGTTTTGACTCTTTAATGGCTTTTGCATAGGAAGAATGCCTATAGATTTTAAATGTTGCTTATCTCTATGCCTAGTTGATGAAATTTCCATGTTTGTCTAATGTTTGATGTTTAATTAAGTTGTATGCTTGTTAGAAGTATGTTGGAAGGTGTTTGAATGGATTTATGTATGAAAAACCAGCAAAATATGACATTACAGGTCTGTGGGTATCGGTACGGTAGGAAGGGTACCGATATGATCAAGCAAAATAGAAGGGGTGTATCGATACACGGGGGCCTATTGATACGGTTTTATGCTACTGGTTTTGGGATATCGATACAGTGCTTAAAGGGTATCGATACGGTCTTGTAAAATTTGAATTTGGGAACATGCTTGGCGTGGGCGTATCGATATTGTCTCTAAGGTATCGATACTGGTAGCCGTTAAGGTAGTTAAAAGTATCTTTGATTGTTCTGAATCTATATATTTTAGTCCCTAATGGTTGTGATTGAAACTAATGAGTTTGTATGTTTGTTTAGAATTGTTTTTTTCACAGAGTGACATGTAATGTAATTGATTAAAGGTTGGTAATCTAAAATTTTAAAGAGACATTGTAAATTAGCATATTTACAATATGGTCCCCAAAAGGTGCTTGTGTGCAATTGAGTTCCAAATTATTGTCTGTTCGAGTTGTTGTTTGTTCCGCTGTGATGTTGAACACTTAGCATTATAACGAGCATCTCGACAAGATAAAATGAAAAAATAGGGTCTTTTATTGGAGTAAACTTCCCAATTTACTTCAATATTCCCCGTGTGACTCATTCGATTTGGTCGATCGCCTAGGCCAGGTCGAGGGGGTTACATACCTACTGTTTTATGTATGTTTTGAGAAATGATATGTTGATTTTCATGATCCCATGAGATAGAATTGTTATTTCAATGAGATAGAACTATTTGAGAAAATGCTATGCATTGTATATGCTTTTGAAATGGGATGAGAATGATTTGTAATGATGCATTGAAAAAAATAGGTAATGATGTTTAAAATGAATAGATTGGCATGAGATGAGATTATTGTTAAAGGATATAATTGGTCGAACAATATGATTAGAAGTGCACTATAATATACAAAACTTGTACGTGCTCTTTGTTTCAGGCAATGAGGGAAGTGGCATCTTGTTTCAAAGTGAGAGTGTGGTGATGAGAGTTTCCACCACGGTATGACTTGACATTTTAGTCAAGCTATCTTTATATCCTAGTAATGTTGCTAAAAAGACAATATTGGAGATTCACATGTACCTTGTTTATAAATTATTTAAATGAATTAAGAATGCATATGAGATAATGTTTTGAGATATGCTTTATGAGATTTAAGCATGTAGGGCTATGGCTTATGATTTTGCATTTTGACGAATGCATGAGATAGATGGTACATGTGGTTTAAATGATGTGGTTTTGCTTTGAAAATGATTTCAAGCATGAGATAGAAAGAGCATGTTGAGATATAGATTTCTAAATGTGAAATGATCTGAAAATGCATTGTGTTGTTGATTTGTTTTGAGCACCCTTCACTAAGCATTTGTGCTTACACTCTCTTTTTCCAACAATGCAGAAAATTAGCATATTTAAGCAGTTGTAGAGCGTTTGGGTGTTCTCTATTAATGAGCACAAGTCTACACTCTTGTTAAGTTATAGTATAAAAGATATCGTCTCCCACATGGATTGGACAACTTATTTCTATTTGTTGTTCATGTACAAGGTAAGGTAAATGCAAGTTAATTTGATTGTTGATAAGAAAAGTAAAATAAAAAACACAAGTAATTGAATGAAGAAATCAGGTTGATAGAATAGACAGGGTTATGCTGCTGCTTAGTGTGAAACTGCGTCGAATAGGATAAGTTGTTTTGCGCTGCCAGACTCTGCTGCCTTGGCATGGGATGGTAGATAGACTGCAGAGACCCTCTCGCTTCCTCGATAGGGGAATGGAATCGTGTCTCGACAGCAAACTCGACAGAACTATAAGGCTCGGCAGAACGCTTCAAAAGTGACTATGTTTATGTCTAAGTCAGAGTGCTGTTGATGCCCAATGCAGATAATACCAGTTGCAGTGTGAATCGTGCAAAGACAGTAATGTTGATTCGTTCTATTTTAGCCGCCTTAAATCCTTAACATATATCTAGGCCGGATTGATCGCACCGTCTATACATGAAATCGTACTTACTCCTTTCGTGAGTTCAACTCTCTCGATACCGAACAAATTGATAGAATTCATCTAATCTTTCTCCTTAATTGAAAACTATGAAGAACATGGAATTAATAAACCTTGTAATTTTATTTGTAAAAACAAACTTGAAATCCTAAGCAACCGTTCTCTTAACTAATTACAACATAACCCAAACCCAAGGAGAAATTTAGAACATGTCGACGGCAAGAAAACCTAAACTATGCCTAAGGAAAACCTAAGTTGTGTATCCTTGTTTTCTAAATACATGAGGTTTATATAGGCAAAGGTCTAGTCTAAGTCCTTTTTGGAGTAGATGTCCTCAAAAGGCTTTTGCATTAAACGCAACTTTAAAATCTGACTTGTTTGTGTTGAATATTGACTTCTTTTCTCGTTGCCTTGTTCCACATGTAAGCTCGTTCTTCTCCTTCGGCAGCTTTGTCTGCTGCTCTAGGCGTCAAAAAATTGAGTGGATGACATCGTTAGAATCAAGATTTTCTGCTCTACTAATTGCACTCCAATTTACCAACTCCACACTTTGCTGCCCTGGGCGACAGACTCGCTTTGTTGTCTTAAGCAGAAAGCTTACTTTGTTGTCCTGGGCAGCAGACACACTTTGTTGTCCTAGGCGGCAGACTCACTTTGTTGTCCTGGGCGGCAGACACTTTGTTGTCCTGGGTGGCAGGTATGGCGGCAGCAGGTCCTCTACAACGACTCTCTCTGTGTGAAACTGCTTCAGTACAGCTCCCTGGTCTGATATCTCAGCATCATGTCCTCAGCTCCTCTCTCCTTCTGTCAGCCTCTAGTACTTGAAACTAAAACTAAGCTAAAACAATATCTTTTCCTTACCAAATAAAAGATAATCAATAAAAAGCATGGAAAAGTAAAGAATATTGTAAAATGCAAAGCATGATCGTAATTATGCCTAAAATGTACTAAAAACAACAACAACATCAGTTGGAATGTGCATAAAATATAGAACTTATAGACACTTTACAACATCGAAGAGGCAAGAAGGATTCCAAGAAGTGTGGTTAAGCTCAAGTTTGGTTTTACATTTGCTTATTAGTAATAATAGTTGGCAATGAGAGGATATCTTGTTGTTTTGGGAGATGTGTTTTGAAACTCCCTGGGTTTTGGCTAGTTTGAAATGCCCTTAGTGACTTGTAAATGGCCTTTAATTGTTTGTTTATACTTTGGTTTATGTTTTGACTCTTGAATGGACTTTCTGCATAGGTTGTATGCCTATAGATTCCTTTGATGCATATGGTTATGGTATGATGTTATCTTTGTCATGTATGATTGTGGTTTGATGTTTTAAATATGTTGAATGCATATTGTATGGTATTGAATGGATTAAATTGTGAATACCAGCAAAAAGTGTCATTACAGGCCTAGGTGTTTTGGTACACTCGAGCTTGTACCGAAGCGCTGAGCCTGAAATGGCCTAAGGGTTTCGAAACATGGAGGTCTATTCTAGTACGGTTTGCTACTTGAAACCTCTGTTCTGAAACACCTCTAGGGGTGTTTTGATAAAGGCCCATGTTCTGAGCCACTTAAACCTGTTTCGATATGCATGTTTCGATACATGGCAATTTGTACCGAAACAACAAGTTGTTAAGTTAGTTAATGGAATTTTCCAAAGTTTTGTTTCTTTACGTTTTAGTCCTTTAATGTTGTGGATGGAATTAATTGAGCATGGATGAATGTTTTGAGCTATGATTCGACAAAGATGCATGTAATGTGATTGATTAAAGGTTGGTAGCTTAAAAAGCGAAGAACTAGATGTAATTTAGTGAAATTACAAACATGGTCCCCAAAATGTAATTTAGTCCAAAATCATTGTCTGGTCGAGTAATAATTTGTTCCAGAGCAATGTTAATCACTTAGGATTATAATGAACATTTAGACAAGATAAAATGAAAAAATAGGGTTGAAGTAAACTTCCTGGTTTAATTCAATATTCCCCGTGAGGTCCATTTGGGTTGGTCTTTCACCTAGACCGGGTCGAGGGGGTTACATTTGGTGGTATCAAAGCTTGGTTTCGAAATAATTGGGAGGTAAGGTTGATGTGATATTGTTGTTTGGTTGATTTCATGATGAATGCTATGCACAGTGAGTGATTATGCCATGTTTTGATCATTGTTTGATCTATGTGAGATGCACAGTGTTTGATAACATGAATGTGATTGTTATATGTTATATTATTACTAATGTAAAGAGAATTTTTTTTAAAAGTAAAACTTGAGCACCTTGGATTCTTGCTTTGGCTACCCTGATTGTTTTTATTGTTGCTTTCTTTTTAACTATAATGTTTTGATAATAGGGCCGAGATGAGAGCTTAGAGGCAATGTGTGTAACGTGGTTGATAATTAGATTCATGAGAATGTTGAGAATTTGTCGCCTCCTCCTCCTCCATGTGTTGAGGGTGCTAGAGCAGGAGCTGGTGTTGGACCTCAAGTAGCGCAAAGGGAAAGCTTCTGCTGATATGACACTGTTGATTCATGTTATAGATGTGGCTTTTCATGTAGCTTTAGCGGGGACTCATGTGCTTACACCCCAGCCTGGTGCTAATGCTGGTTTACCTTTGGAACGTGTGGACAGTTTGGGTGGAATTGAGTTCCGAGGTCTATCTTCTGAGGATTCTGATACTTGGTTTTGGAGCACCCGATCGAATTCTTGGTCAGATGAGTTGCAATGATATGCAAAAGTTGGGTTTTGTAGTCTCTTTGCTTCACCGAGATGCTTATGTGTTGTGGATGACCATCACTGCGAGTATGGAACCTGAGGTTACTTGTGAGTTCTTTGGAAATTCTTTCAAGAGAAAGTATTTGGGTGTTCTCTATCTTGATGAGAAGAAGTGAGAGTTTATGTCTTTGGTACAAGTAAACGTGACGGTTTCTGAATACGAGGTTCAGTTTGTTCGGTTGAGCCAGTATACTCCTAAGCCGGTTCTCGATGAACAAAAGAGTTGCGATCATTTTTGCTATGCGCTTGTGAAGGATGTGAAGACCTACATGTTGGCTTCCAACTACACCAACTTTGATGTCTTAGTCACTCGAACTAAGGACATCGAGCAAAATTTGGGTTTGGTTGCTCGTTCGGGTGGTTCTAGTTCTGGAAAGAGGATGGCTGAGTTTAATTGTAACACCCCAATTTTGGGCTTTGAAGTTTTGGGTTTGGACCGGGCCGGTCAGAGTGCGGTTCGAATATAAAAGGTGATTTTTAGGAAAGCCTAGTTCGGGTTGCATTAAAAATATGGAAAAATGTCTTAAAATCCTCTTTTATTATATATAAGAGAAAAGTGAAATCAATTTTACAAAATGAGGTTTGGAAGAGTGACATTTTGGGTTAGTGACCAAAATGTAATTTTTGAAAACTGGGTGACTGTTTTAAAAAGGATTGAAACTTTGAATCTTTAAGGAGCTATTTACCCAAAAGAGTTTCTCCAGATTTTTCTGAATATTAATCAATTTAATTAATGGTTTTAATTAAGTGTAAAAAGGAGGGAAAAGATATTTTGGCATTTTAACTAACTTTTCTCTAAATTTCCATTTTCATTTCTCTCAACTTTTCTCTCAACCCAAACACATTTCTCCAGCAAAATTTCCTCTGATTTTGATAACTAAAGATGAGATTTCAATCCTCATTTGATCTCTAATCAATTCTACAACAAAACCTTGGCATTTGCTTATTGGATTTTCAAGAATCTTGGTTCCAAAAAGGGAGAAACTCAAGTTTAGAGGTATGAACGTCCTTCTCCTCTAAATTCTCAGTTCTTTACTGAAATTCCCAAGTTCTCAATCCTTGATTTGTGTTTTATTAAAGGTTTTACAATTGTGTTCTTGATCTTGGCTTTAAAATGCAAGATTTGGTTAATTTTGATGAATTTCCTATGATCTGATTGGGCATTGTTTTGAGATGTCATTTTGATGTAAAATGAATGTATGATTGATGAGAAATTGAGGTTTAATCAATGCAATCCCGGATAGGTTGATTTTCCTAAGTTTTTACTTGTGAAAATGGTGGTTTTTGGGGTGATCTTGGTGTTTTGTTAATGCTGGAGGTATAAGGGCGTGATTGGGATCATTTTGGATGTTAATTGATGTTTAAAAATGGTTAGAAGTGATGGATCTTGGCTGGGTTAAGTCTTGGAAGTGTTTGGAGGTGATTTCGGTTGTGTTTGGTAGCCGAAATGTTGGATTTGCAAAGAGCAACGAGTTTAGGTGTGTTGCTGGTGTTTTTAATGCATTATGATGCATTAATCCTCTGTTGTTATGTGCTTGAAACAGGGGAGAATGATCCGTGAGCAATAGAGGTGGCGTTGAAGGCTTCGGATGCTTGGAAGGCTTGTTGGCTAGCCTTGTTTTGTGTATCGGTGAGTGAAGTTGGGTTTTCGGCTTTAAAACCAAGGTTTGAAGGTTTTGAGAGCTTAGTTTAAGTCTAAACAACTTAGCTAAGCTCAAGAGTAAGTAAATGGAATTTCTCTCTTGGTTTGTGTATGAATTGGTTTTTAAAGCACTTGTGATTGTTGGATGCAATGCATGTGATTTGCATGTTTTAAATTCTGTTTTGAAAGCATATTCTAACATGGTTTAATGCTGGTTTTGAAAGCCATGTGTGAAGGATGCTCAAGGTAAGAGATCCTTGGTTTTGTACATTGGAATTGTGGAATTGTTGCATAGTGTTGCATGTTGTTTAATGGCTTTGTGTAATGCTTCAAAAACAGTGGATTGATGATGGTAATTGGTGGTTTTGACATTTTGGTTATGCTTGTAAAACAATGGATTAATGTGGTAAAATGGTTATATTGGCAAGTGATGTAAGTGGTTCTTGGTTACTTGAATCGGATATAGTTAGCCGGCTATAGGATTGGGTGCACCGTGAATAAAGTCGCCTTGGATGTGGAGTGGTTGTGATTGTACCGGTAACTCCATACAAGTACACTAACGAGATGGTTAAGAACACCATGGTGGTTAAAATTCCATGGATGGGTCTTGTGTTAAGGTCATAAAGGTGGTTAAAATTCCATTTGAGGACCTTGTGTATGTTAAGGTCATAATTGTGGTTAAAATTCCATTTGAGGACCTTGTGTTTGTTAAGATCACAATGGTGGTGTAAAGTCCATGTGTGGATCTTGTGTTGTATGTCTCGTGATCTCGTTAGTGATGTTATACAACTACCAATGGGTGATGGTAAGGTCGTAATGGTGGTTAAAATTCCATTTGAGGACCTTGTGAATGTTAAGGTCATATGGTGGTTAAAAGTCCATATGAGGACCTTGTGTATGGTAAGGTCATAATGGTGGTTAAAATTCCATTTGGGGACCTTGAGATTGGTAGTGTGTATGAAGCGTGGGGACAACGCTTGTAATCCGCGTATCCGATTGTGTCTTGCGTTATGATGGTTTGTGAATTATCACTTGGAAGCCAATATAAAGTTCTTGAATATGATGAAGCATGAGATGCTTGAAATGATGCATGGTTGCATGAGAAGTGTGTAATGTTCTATGAATGCATGTATTACTTGTTAGCTTGAACAAGTGTTTATTATCTATTGAGAATGGTGCATGTGTGCATGAAATCTCTTTAGTGCATTGAAGTCTTGCGAAGACTTGTTTTTAAAGGCATGTGATGCAAATATTGATTTTGTGGTTCATATGTTTCATTTTTTTAATGCACGTGCTAGATTGAATGAGTAAGTGGTTTTTAAAGGTTTCTTGCTTTGAAATGATTTTCAATGTATGAGAAAAGTATGATGTGAAGTGGAAGTGTTTTCCCAAGGATCTTGTATTTAACTTTGCATATGATGTTCATGCATGGAATGGTTAAATTGATGGTTTTGCAAGGTTGTGGTTTGAAGTGAATTACTTAGCTTTTCTAAGTTAAGGGTTGGTTTTCATGTTTGAGCAATGCATGATTTAAAGCATGTTGTTAAAAAGGGTTTTCAAACATTGCTTTGGTTTATCGAATTGTGTGGCTTTTAAAAGAGGTTTTATGTCTCGCTGCATTGATGGTGTTTCGGTTTTGAGCATTCCTCACTAAGCATTATGTGCTTACGCTCCTTTTTGTCCATCAATGCAGATATTTGAAGTTGGAACAGCGGGAAGCAAGGGATTCAAGGAGAGCTCCACTTGAGATGTATATCTCGGTTAATAGCTATAGATAATAAAGGCAATGGGGGGGGGAGAATCTCTTATGTTGATGTTTAATGAGATTGTGTATGTTGGACACGTTTGGTTTATGTTCTTGAACTATGTGGTTTAACGCTTGCAACGTTTGAATCTTCTTATTCTTAAGTCGTTATGCTATGCTTCTTGTTTTAAAAGCATGATTAAGTGTTAAATGTGTTGGATGAGTTGGTGCACCTAGGGGTGGTTTTGTATCTAGATTTTGATACAACTTGGTAGGTATGATGTTTTGCATGTTGTTGATTTGTGGTGGAATGGTTTGGAGCATGTTTGATGGGGTTTAAAGGTGTTAAAGCAGGCCAATCTGCTATTTCTGGGCAGGGTGTTTCGAAACACCCTTGCCTGTTTCGAATCAGGCCCTTGTTTTGGCTTGGGTGTTCCTGAACGGCCTAGCCCATTTCTGAACACTTTGGCTACTGCCAAGGGGTGTTCCTGAACGGCCTAGACCCGTTTCGGAACACCTGACCGTTGCGCATAAAATTTGAATTGTTTTGAGGTTTGCAAGCTTTACGTTTTAGTCCTGATTCTTGTATGTGCAATTGATTGACTTTGAGATGTCCGTTTGAGATGAAATTTGGCAGAGAGGCATGAAACATGACTAATTTCATAATGGTAACTTAAAAATTGGTAAAGTCCTTTTAATTTTCAGAATTTACAAATTGGTCCCTAAATTCGTATTTTGTGCAATTGGGTCCCTTATTGTTTTCCGATTGTTGTGATTTTTGAGTATGCTTATCTCAAGAGTATGCCTAGGTTTAATGTGCATCTAGACAAGTTTAAAAAGAAAAAAAAGGGTCGTTAATCAAGGTTGATTTTCAGGTTGACTTTGGTTTTTCCCGTGTAATCTTCGTAGTTCGGGTCAACCGTCTAGGCCGGGCTAAGGGGGTTACATTTGGTGGTATCAGAGCTGAGTTGTGAATGCTTGGGGAAATGGTAAATTGTTGTAATATGTGTTTGATGTTTATTCTGATGTGTGGTTGAAAGTCGGTTGAAATACGTGTTTTTGAGCAAATTGTTGATGTTTTTGTCATGCTTTTTTATTGTGAATCTTCATTGAGCTAATGTGGATTTGTGCTGATTTTATGCTGGTGTTGTGAGCTGATTTTATGAATGATGAAAGTGTGATGGGTATGATATGTTGATATTATGCTATTGCGAGTGAATGTTGTTTGATGAGAGCATGATCGAAGAATGTTGATTGATATGCTTGATGTTGTGATATCCATGTTTTTATTGACTGTTATGTCATGTAAAAGGGGAGAATTCGGGATACCCATTGCCTTATTATTATAGCTATTGTGTTACGTTGTTAATGGAGTCTTGAATCCTTGCTTGAAGCTGGCCTGATCGTTTTGTTTGTTTTGTTATGATTGTTTGTTGTTAATAGCATGGTGAAATCGATGAAAGAATGGCAGTTAGGTGAGATGGTTGCTGCTTTAGAGCAGGTTGTTAAGGCGTGGAATTCACCTTTTGGTGGATGTGTTTCGTCTCAGTCCTCAGTGCTTGGAGTTGAGGTAGTGAGGCAGGAGGAAGAAGCTGGTTCTGTGATGAAGAGTTCATCACCTATAGTTCAAGAGGTGTTGGGAACATCTCAGGCTGTGGCAAAAGTAAGGTCTGTAGACGTGCCGGCTGCGGGATGCGCGGGTTTGTCGAAACAACGTTTACATGATTTGGGAGCTGTGGAGTATCATGGTTCGACACTTGAGACGTTCGAGGCCTGGTTGGCCAGTGTAATTCTAATTTTGGATCGGGAAGGTTGTGACTATGCATGTAAGCTGGGAAGCGTTGTCTCATTGATGTTGGAGGACGCTTGTGCCTGGTGGACATCTGTGGCGGTGTCATCGCACATCCACGATATAGATTGGGACTTCTTTGTGTCTGCCTTTTATGAAAGGTACCTTGGAGAGAAATTCCCAAGGGTTAAGCAGTGTGAGGGTGTGGTTTCAGTTTATGAAGGTGAGAAAAGTTTAAGCGAGAGAGTTGTGGGTACTGACCTCGGGAGCGGTCAGTGTAAGAGGCTACGTGATAGAAGGTTTTGCTTGAATCGAAGTCTGAGTGGTAGTGCAAATCTGGGGCAAGTGCTGCATGATCAAGGAGTGGAAGCTCAGTTACCGGTGTGTGACCATTGTGGAAGGCGCCATGTTAGAGGTTGTTGGGGCGCAGGAGTTTGTTGGAACTGTGGTTCTAAGGAGCATGTGAAGCGAGATTGTCCTCAAGTGGTGAGATCAGCTTCAGTGGTAGCAGAAGGGTCTCTGAAGGGTCGAGGGCACGACCAAGACAAGGTTCAAAGGTGGCAGGAAGGGCAGAAAGGTGTGAGGAGCTTGCGGAATGAATCTTGTTGGAATTGTGGGTCTGTAGGACATTTGAGACGTAATTGTTTGAAGTTGGCTTGGGGTAGCCAGGGTTCTTTACCGCAGGGAGATGGTGATGACCTTAATGTGTTAGCTGATGCTGCAGCGGTGCGGCTGGAGAATGATGGTTCTGCGAAGAAAAGAGCTTGTCTGTTGAAGCTCCAGGGCAGTGAGGTGTTTACAGGTAACCTTGTTAAGTAACCTTTGCTCTAGTATCTTAGTTTGGTTTCAATTGGTATTTCCTTGTGTAGTGGGTATAGTCTCGTAGCTAGCATGTTTAGGGTAGTAGTGGGTGTTGTTTTGAAGACAACTTTAGTGTGAAGAGGGCTTTAGTGATTATCTTGTGGATGATGGGTTGTTAGAATGATGAAGTTGGTCAAGTTAGAAGTGAGGTAGGAGGTTGTTTTTAGGCGGACTCTGAGGATGTTATTGGTGGGTGTGAACCGACATACATGCACAGTTAAAATCATTTGTTATATGCTATATTATATATGTACTGGTCCATGCATACATGTGACATGACATTAGAGGTTTTGCATGCATGTACATCAGGCATTGATAGGGCATATTGGTGACCATGCATACGAACGTTCACACTCGCTGATAGTTAATCGGGTCCGTTAGTGTTGTGATAGGGTTAGATTGGATAGAGGGTTTTAAGCAAGTTGTCAGTAATAATGAGTTTAGCGGTATGGTGGTGAGGAGATTACTGTTTGAGTTAGAATCAATCAAAGTGGTTGTGAATAACTGGTAGAAGTAGTAGTTTCTTGGTGTTAAGTGCTGTAGTAAGTTAGTGGATGTGTTCCAAAGTGCTGAGGTAACTTGGCATTGATGTTGTAGTAGAAGGGTTGTTTTTGTAGGTGATGGTTCATAGCAACCTTCGAAGAGTTGAGAAGATGTGGTGTTGTGGGTTGTAGAAAAGGTTAGCCTGGGAGAATAGGAGTTTCGTAACCTAAATATGTGTGTATAGAATGGGCGGTGTCCTGGTAAGGCTAGTGTTGTAGTTAAAGTTTGAAGTGGAAAGGCAATGTAAGTTCAAGGGCCATCGTTGGTTGGACAGGTTCTTGTGAGGAGTGGATGGCTAATTGTGTATAAGTAAATTCCTTTTGAAGTCAGCTGGTGGTGTGTGGAACGGCTGGCGGAGTCAAGGTTGGGGTTTTGTGACGTAATTTTCGGATGTTAGGTGGGTAGTCCTGGTGAGTCGTTATGGTAATGATAGCGGCGGATGTGAAGAAATATCAGCAATATGTTGAGAAGTTTGGGTAAGCAGTTGATGCTTAAGAATTTCTTGCTTGTTGTGGTAGTCTTTGAAAGAGGTTGAGTAGTTTTGCAAGGAGTTTTAGAAGCAGTGAAGGTTGTGGGTCACATGGTGGCTGAACTGGATTGGTTAGTGTCACTGTGTGAACAAGTTTTGGAAGTTATGAGTTAAGGTGGTGTATGCTGTAAAAGTTAGAGGTTCTTCAGGTTGTTGTTGGGGCTATGTGCAGTCCGGAAGTGTGAAAGGTTAAGATGTGGTTAACATTTGATTGCTCTGGAATTCGTGAACAGTATGTGGTGGTGTTGTGTTCGGTGGAGTTTTGTGAGGAGAGTGTTCAGTGGTGGTTAAGTCTCCTGTGTTGCCTTGTGTGTTGCTTAGAGAAGTTTGGTTGTTCTCTTTTTGCCAGTTGAAATTTCGAGGATGAAATTTCTTAAGGGGGGGAGAGTTGTAACACCCCAATTTTGGGCTTAGAAGTTTTGGGTTTGGACCGGGCGGGTCAGAGTGCGGTTCGAATATAAAAGGTGATTTTTATGAAAGCCTAGTTCGGGTTGCATTAAAAATATGGAAAAATGTCTTAAAATCCTCTATTATTATATATAAGAGAAAGGTGAAATCAATTTTACAAAATGAGGTTTGGAAGAGTGACATTTTGGGTTAGTGATCAAAATGTAATTTTTGAAAACTGGGTGACTGTTTTAAAAAGGATTAAAACTTTGAATCTTTATGGAGCTATTTACCCAAAAGAGTTTCCTCAGATTTTTCTGAATATTAATCAATTTAATTAATGGTTTTAATTAAGTGTAAAAAGGAGGGAAAAGATATTTTGGCATTTTAACTAACTTTTCTCTTAATTTCCATTTTCTTTTCTCTCAACTTTTCTCTCAACCCAAACACATTTCTCCAGAAAAATTTCCTCTGATTTTGATAACTAAAGATGAGATATCAATCCTCATTTGATCTCTAATCAATTCTACAACAAAACCTTGGCATTTGCTTATTGGATTTTCAAGAATCTTGGTTCCAAAAAGGGAGAAACTCAAGTTTAGAGGTATGAACGTCCTTCTCCTCTAAATTCTCAGTTCTTTACTGAAATTCCCAAGTTCTCAATCCTTGATTTGTATTTTATTAAAGGTTTTACAATTGTGTTCTTGATCTTGGCTTTAAAATGCAAGATTTGGTTAATTTTGATGAATTTCGTATGATCTGATTGGGCATTGTTTTGAGATGTCATTTTGATGTAAAATGAATGTATAATTGATGAGAAATTAAGGTTTAATCAATGCGATCCCGGATAGGTTGATTTTCCTAAGTTTTTACTTGTGAAAATGGTGGTTTTTGGGGTGATCTTGGTGTTTTGTTAATGCTGGAGGTATAAGGGCGTGATTGGGATCATTTTGGATGTTTATTGATGTTTAAAAATGGTTAGAAGTGATGGATCTTGGCTGGGTTAAGTCTTGGAAGTGTTTGGAGGTGATTTCGGTTGTGTTTGGTAGCCGAAATGTTGGATTTGCAAAGAGCAGCGAGTTTAGGTGTGTTGCTGGTGTTTTTAATGCATTATGATGCATTAATCCTCTGTTGTTATGTGCTTGAAACAGGGGAGAATGATCCGTGAGCAATAGAGGTGGCGTTGAAGGCTTCGGATGCTTGGAAGGCTTGTTGGCTAGCCTTGTTTTGTGTATCGGTGAGTGAAGTTGGGTTTTCGGCTTTAAAACCAAGGTTTGAAGGTTTTGAGAGCTTAGTTTAAGTCTAAACAACTTAGCTAAGCTCAAGAGTAAGTAAATGGAATTTCTCTCTTGGTTTGTGTATGAATTGGTTTTTAAAGCACTTGTGATTGTTGGATGCAATGCATGTGATTTGCATGTTTTAAATTCTGTTTTGAAAGCATATTCTAACATGGTTTAATGCTGGTTTTGAAAGCCATGTGTGAAGGATGCTCAAGGTAAGAGATCCTTGGTTTTGTACATTGGAATTGTGGAATTGTTGCATAGTGTTGCATGTTGTTTAATGGCTTTGTGTAATGCTTCAAAAATAGTGGATTGATGATGGTAATTGGTGGTTTTGACATTTTGGTTATGCTTGTAAAACAATGGATTAATGTGGTAAAATGGTTATATTGGCAAGTGATGTAAGTGGTTCTTGGTTACTTGAATCGGATATAGTTAGCCGGCTATAGGATTGGGTGCACCGTGAATAAAGTCGCCTTGGATGTGGAGTGGTTGTGATTGTACCGGTAACTCCATACAAGTACACTAACGAGATGGTTAAGAACACCATGGTGGTTAAAATTCCATGGGTGGGTCTTGTGTTAAGGTCATAAAGGTGGTTAAAATTCCATTTGAGGACCTTGTGTATGTTAAGGTCATAATTGTGGTTAAAATTCCATTTGAGGACCTTGTGTTTGTTAAGATCACAATGGTGGTGTAAAGTCCATGTGTGGATCTTGTGTTGTATGTCCCGTGATCTCGTTAGTGATGTTATACAACTACCAATGGGTGATGGTAAGGTCGTAATGGTGGTTAAAATTCCATTTGAGGACCTTGTGAATGTTAAGGTCATATGGTGGTTAAAAGTCCATATGAGGACCTTGTGTATGGTAAGGTCATAATGGTGGTTAAAATTCCATTTGGGGACCTTGAGATTGGTAGTGTGTATGAAGCGTGGGGACAACGCTTGTAATCCGCGTATTCGATTGTGTCTTGCGTTATGATGGTTTGTGAATTATCACTTGGAAGCCAATATAAAGTTCTTGAATATGATGAAGCATGAGATGCTTGAAATGATGCATGGTTGCATGAGAAGTGTGTAATGTTCTATGAATGCATGTATTACTTGTTAGCTTGAACAAGTGTTTATTATCTATTGAGAATGGTGCATGTGTGCATGAAATCTCTTTAGTGCATTGAAGTCTTGCGAAGACTTGTTTTTAAAGGCATGTGATGCAAATATTGATTTTGTGGTTCATATGTTGCATTTGTTTAATGCACATGCTAGATTGAATGAGTAAGTGGTTTTTAAAGGTTTCTTGCTTTGAAATGATTTTCAATGTATGAGAAAAGTATGATGTGAAGTGGAAGTGTTTTCCCAAGGATCTTGTATTTAACTTTGCATATGATGTTCATGCATGAAATGGTTAAATTGATGGTTTTGCAAGGTTGTGGTTTGAAGTGAATTACTTAGCTTTTCTAAGTTAAGGGTTGGTTTTCATGTTTGAGCAATGCATGATTTAAAGCATGTTGTTAAAAAGGGTTTTCAAACATTGCTTTGGTTTATCGAATTGTGTGGCTTTTAAAAGAGGTTTTATGTCTCGCTGCATTGATGGTGTTTCGGTTTTGAGCATTCCTCACTAAGCATTATGTGCTTACGCTCCTTTTTGTCCATCAATGCAGATATTTGAAGTTGGAACAGCGGGAAGCAAGGGATTCAAGGAGAGCTCCACTTGAGATGTATGTCTCGGTTAATAGCTATAGATAATAAAGGCAATGGGGGGGAGAATCTCTTATGTTGATGTTTAATGAGATTGTGTATGTTGGACAAGTTTGGTTTATGTTCTTGAACTATGTGGTTTAACGCTTGCAACGTTTGAATCTTCTTATTCTTAAGTCGTTATGCTATGCTTCTTGTTTTAAAAGCATGATTAAGTGTTAAATGTGTTGGATGAGTTGGTGCACCTAGGGGTGGTTTTGTATCTAGATTTTGATGCAATTTGGTAGGTATGATGTTTGGCATGTTATTGATTTATGGTGGAATGGTTTGGAGCATGTTTGATGGGGTTTAAAGGTGTTAAAGCAGGCCAATCTATTGTTTCTAAGCAGGGTGTTTCGAAACACCCTTGCCTGTTTCGAAACAGGCCCTTGTTTTGGCTTGGGTGTTCCTGAACGACCTAGCCCGTTTCTGAACACTTTGGCTACTGCCAAGGGGTGTTCCTGAACGGCCTAGACCCGTTTCGGAACACCTGACCGTTGGGCATAAAATTTGAATTGTTTTGAGGTTTGCAAGCTTTACGTTTTAGTCCTGATTCTTGTATGTGCAATTGCTTGAGTTTGAGATGTCCGTTTGAGATGAAATTTGGCAGAGAGGCATGACACATGACTAATTTCATAATGGTAACTTAAAAATTTGTAAAGTTCTTTTAATTTTCAGAATTTACAAATTGGTCCCTAAATTCGTATTTTGTGCAATTGGGTCCCTTATTGTTTTCCGATTGTTGTGATTTTTGAGTATGCTTATCTCAAGAGTATGCATAGGTTTAATGTGCATCTAGACAAGTTTAAAAAGAAAAAAAAGGGTCGTTAATCAAGGTTGACTTTCGGGTTGACTTTGGTTTTCCCCGTGTAATCTTCGTAGTTCGGGTCAACCGTCTAGGCCGGGCTAAGGGGGTTACATTAATAGTGGAAAGGATTATTGTGAGAAGCATAAGGAATAGAGGTATCAAATGGATCCTAGGCGAGGTGGTGGTAACCCTTGTCGTGGTCATTAAGGCCAGAATGCTTTCATTCATACTCCATAATGTAACTAGTGCAATAGGAGGTACACGAGAGAGTGTTGGGGTAATCTGTGTACGTGCTGGAATTATGGATCACCGGGGCATATGGTGCGTGATTTTCCACAATCGGTTAGAGATGGACAGGCTTTGGTGTGAGCTGTTGAGCCACAGAGAGGTCGTAGGCATAATCGTGATAGTTTTCAGCATAGAGATGATGGGTAGAGGAAAGTTGCTAATGTTGTTGTTGTTCATCCTGAGGGAGGTGGAAAAGCTAGGGTGTATGCACACCGAGAGGGAAGGATTGACACGGATGTGATCGTAGGTGCCTTTACTTTGCCATTCTTTTCATTACTTTCTTTGATTGATTCTGGTTCTACTCATTCATACATTTTGCGTGAGCATGCACAAGTGCTTGGTTTGCCTGTTGATTTGTTAGATGTTGGTATGCGTGCAACCAGTTCTTTTGGTGAAACGATTATCACAAGGAATTTGTATAGAAGATGTCCTTTGTCTGTTCAAGGTTATGTGTTTGAGGTTGATCTTATGGAGTTACCTTTTTATGATTTCGATGTAATTCTTGATTTGGATTGATTAACTAAGCATAAGTATGTAGTTAATTTTGAGACCAAGCGAGTTTCGTTGAAACTGGCTAATGATTATGAGGTAGTTATCGTAGGTGAGAATGTGAAGTTCTTATCTAATGTGGTTTCAGCTCTTGAAGCGAGTCGGTTGAAGCGTTTGGGATGTGAAGCTTTCCTGGCTTATGTGATGAATCCCAGTACAAAGAAGGTGCGAGTGTAGGAAATACGTACAATATGAGAGTTTCTGAGTGTACTGTTAAGTATGCAAAAGTCCTATATTTATACCCTAGTTTAGCTCCATTATTGTTGTTCTTAAGTATAGTTTAGGTTGCATTTATTAGGTAACATAAACAAAATAGCATAGATTAGATACCTTGCCTTATTTGATGAATTTAATTGATTATATATATGATACTGCTCAAATGCGTTTTCTCCTTGTGCGTTGGTACCCGCCCAGGCAGATACCACCGAGGCAGCAAAGAGGGCAGAAGAAGAGAAAGTTGGGAGCTGAAGGAAGAAAATGTTGGATCATCAGGAAAGCTGATTGACGAGGTAAGAACCAGAATATAGAGTTGTGCCAACCCCTGCACAGCAGTCCATACCCCTACCGAGGCAGTCAACTACTTGCCGCCTAGGCAACACTTCATGGAAAAGTGGAAAAATGCAATGTGGTATGCGATAGAAAGAGATCATCAAGCCCGATTTTTAAAGACCACTTGCATGTGCATTGGAGCCAAGTAGACAAAGAAAAGTCGGGTCAAAGTCAAGTTGAAGAAAAGTCAAACGTGAATCTAGGAGGATTTAATGATCTTTTAATGAGTTCTAATCACATTCTAACTAATATTCCTACCCTAAACCAACTTAGGCTTAGGCTCCTCCCCTATATATATGTAATCGATAAGTTATGGAAAACAAATGAGATTAGAGAGAAATTCCTTCATGTCGAAACCCTAGTGACGTCCAAACCCACCATGTTCTAAACCTTCCATAGGGCTAAGGGTTGGTTGTGTAGTAGTTGTAAGAGTTTTGTTGTATTCGTTTAGGATTTCAGTGTTGCAATAAAATTCATGGTTTGTTAACTCTTGGTTCTTCATTGTCCCAATCTTTATCGGGAGAGAAGAGGGGTTCAATCTATTTGTTCAATATCAAGAGAGTTGAACTCACGAAACGAGTAAACACGGTTTAACCAATCATAGGGTGAAACTACTTCAGCTTAGGGATAAGTTAAGAAGTTCAGCGGCTAAAAGAGGATCCACAATCGGTTGGTGTTCGCCTTTAGATTCATGCCGGAAAGTATCATCCAAGACATGTTCACCAATAGTACTTCAAGCTTCGAGAGAAGAGGGAGTCATAGAAGGGAGCCTTGCCAAACCTTGAATTATCGTTTAACTCCCTAGGCTGTAACGCCCCAAATTTGCGCCTAGATGTTTTAGAGTCCGAATCGGACCGGTCGAGAACGGTTCGAATCATAAAGGGAGATTTGGGGAACTCCTAGTTCGGGATGCTTTAAAAATAAGGAAAAATATCTAAAAATCCTCATTTATTATATAAATGTTTATGGTGAAATCAATTTTACTAAATAAGGTTTGGAAAAACTACATTTCGGTGTACTGATGAAATCGCAGTTTTTGCAAAAGTTAAATAGTGACTGTTTTGTAAAGGATTGAAACTTTGAATCTTTAAGGAGCTAATTTTACCAAAATGTTTTTAATCAGATTTCTCCTTATTTGGGGTGATTTTAATAATGTTTTAATTAAGGGAAATAAAGATAGTTAAAAGGAAAACTATCTTTGACTTTTCATAACTACCTTTCATCAATTTTCTCTCATTTCATTTTATCTCAATTTGCTTTCAGTCAAACACATTTCCTCCATCAATTAGCCTTTGGTTTTCATTTCTTTTGATGAGATTCTAATCTCCTTTTGATTCCTAATATTTTCCTCGTCAAATCCTCTTGTTTTCACATTGGTTTTTCAAGAAAACTTGCCCAAATCAAAGAGTAATCAATTATTAGAGGTAAGCTTCGTCCTTCTCCACTAATGATCAGTTCTTTACTGAAATTCCGAAGTTATCAATCCTTTGTTAATGATTTTTTAGTTGCTTTAATGTGAAGAGATAGATCTTGATGATTATCGTGGTTGATGATTAGGCTCTGTTTTGAGGTTGTTTTCAAATGTATTTTGGATTTTAATTGATGTTATAAATGAGGTTTTATCGAACAAATCCCAAATAGGCTTGGATTGCTAAGTTTTATATGCTAGAATGGTGGTTTTTGGGGTGGTTTTGGTGTTCTGTTATAGCTGGAGGTATAAGGACGAGTTTGTGGTGGTTTTTGATGTTGATTGATGTTTATAAATGATTAGAAGTGATAGATCTTGGCCGGGCTTGGTTTTTGATGAGTTTGGAGATAATTTCGATTGTTTTTGGTAGACGAAATGAGGTTCTTGAGTAGAGCAGCGGGTTTAGTTTTGTGGCTGATGATTTCAATGCATGATAATGCATTAATCCTCAGCTCTAATGTGTTATAAACAGGGGAGACATCTTCGGACGCCTTTGGTGTTGATCCGAGAGCTTAGATAGCATTTGGGCGAGCAAGCGAAACGTAATCGGTGAGTGCAGATGGTTTTAGAAGTCCTTGAGGGACAAAGACACAAGGTTTGGGGATTTAGGAAAGGTTTGAAACACCTTCCTAAGTCCGGAAGTAAGTATTGGCTAGATTGCTCTCTTATATGTAGGGATTGCCCCTAAAATGCTTTTACATGCTCATGGTTTGAGATAGATAAATTCCTACTGTTTTATGCATAATTTGTAGCATGATATGATTTCATGAAATAACATGTTGCATTATTGAGTTTTGACCTTTTGTTTTAAAGTATGGCAAATGTTATGGTTTTAAAATTATATGAGAAAGATTTGAGAAATGTTGCATGAGAAACATTAGGTGAGATGATGTTTTGACATATTATATTGGCATAGAAGATTAGATACTTACCAGATATAATTGATTGATCAATAGGATGAGAGTGCACTATAAACTAAAAATTCGTACGTGCTCTTTGGATGCAATCCAAAGGGAGAGAACGGATGATGGGCATTCCATCGGGTAGGACTTGGTGAAATACCCAAGCTTTGTGGCGATGAGAGATTCCACCATGTGAGTACGGTGATGAAAGGTTCCATCAGAAATTATGATACTAGACAAATGAGTACGGCGATGTGAGATTCCACCGGAAGCGTCTAGTGGTTTGAGAATGTTGTCCGCATATCCGAGTAATAATGAGATGTGAAATGCCAATATAATATATGAAAATGCTTTTGATTCACATGTACCTATTGTTGAGATGATTTATGCCATGAGAAGTGCATAGGAGATTTGTATATGAAATGCTTTGGTTTTTACAAGCATGTGTATGGCCTTGCCATGATATTTGCATTGGTTTAAATGCATGAGATAGAATTGAGGTACATGTGTTTCCAATGAAGAGTTGCTTTGAAATGGTTTTCAATCATGTGATAGAATGAGCATGTTGTAGAAAAAGCTTTTGAGAAAGTGTTTTAAAGAATGCATTGTTGTGTTGGTTTTCTTTAGAGCATGCCTCACTAAGGAAATGTGCTTACACTATCATTTACCAATAATGCAGATAATTGAGGTGTTTTTGGACAGCAAGAAGGTTAAGAACATCCAAGGAAGTGCAAAGCTCATGTATGGTGATGTTTTTATACACTTTAGTTTTGATATTTGGCAATGAGACTTCAAGGTTGAATTTGGGAGATGTGTTTTGAACTCCCAAAGTTTGTGGCATGTTTGTGATCGCTTTTATGAGTTGTAAATGGTCCTATTGGTTGGTTTGAGGTTTGAGAGCTCATATTTGGATTTGTTACTAGGAAGCATGCCTTAGATTGAATGTTTTTGTGTTTAATGCCATGCTTTAGGTTAAGGGTCTTAAATATTGTCTTTGGTGTCTAAATGGGTTGATGATATGTTGTGGTACTTTTTGAAGCATGTTTGAGTGGGTTTAAGGGTGAAAAACCAGCAATTTTTGCTGTCACAGTGCAGGGTGTATCGAAACACCCTTAACTGTTTCTAAACAGAGGCCTGTAATGGCCATAGCGTTTCGGAACAGCTGAAGGTGTTTCGGAACAGTTTGGCTACTGGATGGACTTATTTTGATACCGGTCTCGGAACGCACTCGTGTACCGAAATGGTCAACACCGTTTCGATACTGGTGTTTCGGTACGAAGGGTGGGTGTTCCAAAACAGATGACGGTTGGATGTTTATTTTAATTGTTTTAAGTTTTCATGTTTTAGATTCTAGTCCTAAATGCTGTGAATACAATTGCTTGAGCTCGGAATGTCTTTTTAAGCTGAAATTTTACAGAGAGGCATGTAACATGACTAATTACGAATTGGTAACCTTAAATTCTACAAAGTATTTTTAATTTCTAAAAATTACATTTTGGTCCCTAAAGTGTATTTCGCACAATTGAGTCCTTAAATGTTTTCCGATCGTTGTGCCCTTCAGTCTTATGGTTCTTGAGTAATCACATAGGCTTAATGTGCATCTAGAAAAGATTAAAAAGAAAAAAGATCGTTAATCAAGGTTGACTTTCGGGTTGACTTTGGTTTTCCCCGTGTAATCTTTGTAGTTCGGGTCAAACGTCTAGGCCGAGCTAAGGGGGTTACATTTGTTGGTATCATAGCCAGGTTATCGAATAATTTGGGCTTGGTATGTGGTTATTGTATGTGGTTATGTATGATTGTGACTTTTCAGTGAACTTATGATGTATGATTCAATTGAGATTAATTTGTGATGCTATGTTGTATTTGGAGTGTGGTTAGGGATCCGATTTCCATATCATTACTAATGAGAAGAAATGGTTTCAAAAAAAAAAGAGCTTGAGTACTTGGATTATATACCTTATTATGCCTAATTGTGTTTGTTCCATTTTTGTCAGTGCTTTGTTTTTGTTATGAGGCCACATAGGGAGCTGAGAATCCATACTCGATCTATGGCTGAGAATGAGAATGTAGAGAATGTTGAGGATTTACCTCCTCCTCTCCCTAGTGGTGGTGGAGTTGCTAGAATTGAGGGAGCCCAGGGGCAAGGTGCTCCTGATATGACAGTGTTGATATAAGCTATTACTGGAGCTTTCCAGGCAGCAGTAGTTGGAGCTCATGGAGCTGCACCACAAGATGGTTCTAATGTGAGATTGTCATTGGAGTGTCTTCGCAGTCTAGAAGGGACTTAGTTTAGAGGTTTGACACCGGAAGGTTCTGAGTCTTGGTTGGAGAGCACCAAGAGGATTCTTGGACAACTGAATTGCAACAATGTCCAGAAGCTGGGATGCATTGTGTCACTACTGCATGGTGATGCATATACGTGGTGGACGACCTCTATCTCTGGAATGGAGGATGATGAAGTGACTTGGACATTCTTTTTGAATGCGTTCAAGCGGAAATATTTGGGAGTTCGCTATCTCGACGAGAAGAAGAGGGAGTTTATATCCCTAGTGCAAGGGAGCATGTTTGTGGCTGAATATGAGGTTCAGTTTGTTCGCCTTAGACAATATGCACCTGAGCTGATTCCAAACAAGAGAAAAAGGTGTGAACGTTTCCGTTACGGGCTGGTGGCGGATGTAAAAACCTATATTCTTGCAGCTGATTACTCTGATTTCGATGTCTTAGTCACTAGAGCCAAGGATATTGAGTTGAATCTTGGCTTGGCAAGTCGAGTAGGGGATCTAGCTCGGGGAAGCGAGCTGCAGAACGCGATTATGGTAGAGATTGCAACAAGAGGCATAAGGATAGAAAGCTGCATTTTGATGCTAGGCGCGGGGGTGGTAACCCTGGTAGAGTTCAGCAAGGACATAATGCCTTCTTGAGGACTCCTGAGTGTAACCGGTGTGGTAGGAGGCACGCTGGTGAGTGTTGGGGTAACCTTGGGACATGCTAGAATTGTTGTAACTGGGGGCATATGAAGAAAGATTGTCCTCAACCGGTGAGAGAGTGACAAGCTCCGATGAGAGTAGCTGAGCACATAGAGGTTGTGGGCGCGGCAGTGGTAATTTTCAGCGTAGAGATGAGGGTGGAAGGAATGTGGCACATGTAGTGGCTGTCAAACCTGAGGGTGGCGGTCAGGCTCGACTGTATGCCCATCGTGAGGGGAGGAATGACATGGACGTGATCGCATGTACCTTTACTTTGCAATCCTTGTCATTACTTTCTTTGATTGATTCTGGATCTACACACTCGTACATATTGCGTGAACATGCTCAAATGCTTGGTTTGACTGTTGTGTCTTTGGATGTTGGTATGCGTGTGACTAGTTCTTTTGGTGAGATTGTTGTAACAAGAAAGTTGTATAGGAGATGCCCCTTAAAGGTGCAAGATCATATGTTTCTTGTTGATCTTATGGAATTGCCATTCTATGGTTTTGATGTAATCCTTGGCATGGATTGGCTTGTTGAGCATAGAGCTGTTGTGGATTTCGAAAGCAAGCGAGTTTCGTTGAAACTAGCGCATGATTATGAGGTGGTGGTGGTGGGTGAGAATGTGAAGTTTCTAGCTAATGTGGTGTCTACATTGGAAGCAAGCCAGATGTTGCGTCAAGGATGTGAGGCTTATCTAGACTTTGTTATGAATCTCAATTCAAAGGAGGTGCGCGTTCAGGATATAAGGACCGTGTGTGAGTTCCCTAGAGTGTTTTCGGACGAATTACCTGGTTTGCCGCCTAGTCGAAAGGTTGAGTTTGGAATTGAGCTGTATGAGAACACAACTCTGGTGTCCATTGCTCCATATCGCATGGCACCCAAGGAGTTGAAGACACAACTTCAGGAGTTACTTGATCGTGGCTTCATTCGGCCTAGTGTGTCACCTTGGGGTGCACCGGTCTTGTTTGTGAAAAAGAAAGATGGCACGATGAGAATGTGCATCGATTATTGTCAGTTGAATAAGTTGACCGTCAAGAACAAGTATCCTTTGCCGAGGATTGATGATCTTTTTGATCAGTTTTGGGGAGCGGCTGTGTTCTCAAAGATTGATTTTAGGTCAGGGTACTATCAGTTAAAGGTGACGAATGTGCCGAAAACAACCTTTAGAACGAGGTATGGGCATTATGAGTTTCTTGTTATGACGTTTGGTTTGATGAATGCTCCTGTCGCTTTCATGGACATGATGAATATGGTGTTCCGTGAATTCTTGGACAAGTTCGTTGTGGTGTTCATTGATGATATCCTTGTGTACTCTCGTACTAAGGAGGAGCATTAAGGTCATTTGAGGATTGTTTTGCAAGCGTTGTTGGAAAATCAACTTTACGCTAAGATGAGCAAATTTGAGTTTTGGCTAAAGGAAGTTGTTTTCCTTGGTCATGTGTTTTCGGCAGAAGGGATTCAAGTTGATCCTTAGAAGGTTGACGCGGTGATTAATTGGATGCCTCCTAAGTTCGTTCATGAAGTTCGTAGTTTCCTTGGGTTGGCACGATATTACCGGAGGTTTGTGGATGGATTTTCTAAGATTGCTGCCCCTTTGACGAAGTTGTAGCAAAAGGATGTGAAGTATGAATGGACGAAAGCAAGACAACAAGCTTTTGAGAAGCTAAAAGCGGCTTTGACGCAAGCTCCTATCTTGGTTCAACCAGAATTAGGGAAAGAGTTTGTGGTGTATAGTGACGCATCCTATGTTGGTTTGGAGTGTATGTTAATGTAAGAGGGTAAGGTGATGGCTTATGCATCGTGACAATTGAAAGTGCATGAGCACAATTATCCTACGCATGACATTGAGTTGGCCACAATGGTTTTTGCTCAAAATATCTGGAGACATTATCTCTATGGTGAGTAGTGTACTGTGTACACGGATCCCAAGAGTTTGAAGTATTTGATGTCTCAGAAAGAGTTGAATCTTAGGAAACGACAATGGGTGGAATTTCTTAAGGGTTATGATCTAACGATCGAGTATTATCCAGGGAAGGCCAATGTTGTGGCCAATGCTTTGAGCAGGAAAGTGGCGGTGAAGTTAAGAGCGATGTTTGCTAGCTTGAGCATATCGCGAGAGGTGATAGAACGTGTGGGTCATGTTGCTTATAAGCTGAGGCTACCTCAAGAGTTAGAAAAGATACATAATGTGTTTCATGTATCCATGCTTCGGAGGTATAGATCGGATCCTTCGCATGTTATGCCTGTGGAAGATGTTGAGTTGAATCCAGATTTGACATATGATGAGGAACCTGATGAGATTTTGGATTCGGAAAGTAAGGTTCTTTGTGGTAAGACCATTGAGCTGGTTAAGGTGTTATGGAGACATCGTGGTGTTGAGGAAGCCACGTGGGAAAGGAAGGAAGACAAGAATAAGCAATTCCCTTACCTTTTTCCTCTAGGTAAAGTTCGAGGATGAAATTTCTTAAGAGGGGGAGAGTTGTAACGCCCCAAATTTGGGCCTAGATGTTTTAGAGTCCAAATCGAACCGGTCGAGAATGGTTCGAATCTTAAAGAGAGATTTAGGAAACACCTATCTAAAAATCCTCATTTATTATATGAATGTTTATGGTGAAATAAATTTTACAAAATAAGGTTTGGAAATACTACATTTTGGTGTAGGGACCAAATCACAGTTTTTGCAAAAGTTAAATAGTGATTGTTTTGTAAAGGATTGGAACTTTGAATCTTTAAGGAGCTAATTTTACCAAAATGTTTTTAATCAGATTTCTCCTTATTTTGGGTGATTTTAATAATGTATTAATTAAAGGAAATAAAGATAATTAAAAGGAAAACTATCTTTGACTTTTAATAACTACCTTTCATCAATTTTCTCTCATTTCATTTTCGCTCAATTTCCTTTCAGCCAAACACATTTCCTCCATCAATTAGGCTTTGATTTTCATTCCTTTTGATGAGATTTCAATTTCCTTTTGATTCCTAATCTTTTCCTCGTCAAATCCTCTTGTTTTGACATTGGTTTTCAAGAAAACTTGCCCAAATCAAGGAGAAATCAACCATTTTAGGTAAGCTTCGTCCTTCTCCTTTAATGATCAGTTCTTTACCGAAATTCCTAAGTTATCAATCCTTTGTTAATAATTTTTTATTTGCTTTAATGTTAGAAACAAGAAATTGTATTAAAACTCAAGGTTTTGGAGAGATCTTGATGATTTTCGTGGTTGATGATTAGGCTCTGTTTTGAGGTTGTTTTCGAATGTATTTTGGATTTTAATTGATGTTGTAAATGAGGTTTTATCAAACAAATCCCGAATAGGCTTGGATTCCTAAGTTTTGTATGCTAGAATGGTGGTTTTTGGGGTGGTTTTGGTGTTCGGTTATAGCTGGAGGTATAAGGAGGATTTTGTGGTTGTTTTTGATGTTGAATGATGTTTAGAAATGATTAGAAGTGAAAAATATTGGCTGGGTTTGGTTTTTGAAGAGTTATGATATGATTTCGGTTGTTTTTGGTAGCCAAAATGAGGTTCTTGAGTAGAGCAGCGAGTTTAGTTGTGTGGCTGATGATTTCAATGTATGAAGATGCATTAATCCACTGCTCTAATGTGTTATAAACAGGGGAGACATCTTTGGACGCCTTTGGTGTTGATCCGAGAGCATAGATAGTGTTTCGGCGAGCAAGCGAAACGTAATAGGTGAGTGCGAATGGTTTTAGAAGTCCTTGAGGGACAAAGAAACAAGGTTTGGGTATTTAGGAAAGGTTTGAAACACCTTCCTAAGTCCGGAAGTATGTATTGGCTTGATTGCTCTCTTATATGTAGGGATTGCCCCTAAAATGTTTTTACATGCTCATGGTTTGAGATAGATAAATTCATATTGTTTTTATGCATGATTTGTAGCATGAGATGATGCTTGATATGATTTCATGAAATAAAATGTTGCATTGCTGAGTTTTGAGCTTTTGTTTTAAAGCATGGCAAATGTTATGGTTTTGAAATTAGATGAGAAAGATTAGAGAAATGTTGTCTGAAAAACAGTAGGTGAGATGCTGTTTTGACATAATATATTGGCATAGAAGATGCGATACTTATCGGATATAATTGATCGATCAATAGGATAAGAGTTCACTATAAACTAAAAATTCGTACGTGCTCTTTGGATGAAATCCAAAGGGAGAGAACCGATGATGGGCATTCCATCGGGTAGGACTTGGTGAAATACCCAAGCTTTGTGGCGATGAGAGATTCCACCATGTGAGTACGGTGATGAGAGATTGCACCGAAAATTATGTTACTAGACAAGTGAGTACGGTGATGTGAGATTCCAATGGAAACGTCTAGTGGTTTGAGAATGTTATCCGCATATCCGAGTAATAATGAGATGTGAAATGCCAATATAATGTATGAAAATGCTTTTGATTCACATGTACCTATTGTTGAGATGATTTATGCCATGAGAAGTGCATATGAGATTTGTATATGAAATGCATTGGTTTTTACAAGCATGTGTATGGCCTTGCCATGAGATTTGCATTGGTTTAAATGCAAGAGATAGAATTAAGGTACATGTGTTTTCAATGAAGAGTTGCTTTGAAATGGTTTTCAAGCATGAGATAGAATAAGCATGTTATAGAAAAAGCTTTTGAGAAAGTGTTTTAAAGAATGCATTATTGTGTTGGTTTACTTTAGAGCATGCCTCACTAAATAAATGTGCTTACGCTCTGTTTTACCAATAATGCAGATAATTGAGGTGTTTTTGGGCAGCAAGAAGGTTAAGAACATCCAAGGAAGTGCAAAGCTCATGTATGATGATGTTTTTATACACTTTAGTTTTGATATTTGGCAATGGGACTTCAAGGTTGTATTTGGGAGATGTGTTTTGAACTCCCTAAGTTTGTGACATGTTTGTGATGGCTTTTATGAGTTGTAAATGGTCCTATTGGTTGGTTTGAGGTTTGAGAGCTCATATTTGGATTTGTGACTAGGAAGCATGCCTTAGATTGAATATTTTTGTGTTTGATGTCATGCTCTAGCTTAAGGGTCTTAAATATGGTCTTTGGTGTCTAAATGGATTGCTGGTATGTTGTGGTACTTTTTGAAGCATGTTTGAGTGGGTTTAAAGGTGAAAAA
This sequence comes from Hibiscus tridactylites, assembly GCA_958450335.1. Classification (NCBI taxonomy): domain Eukaryota; kingdom Viridiplantae; phylum Streptophyta; class Magnoliopsida; order Malvales; family Malvaceae; genus Hibiscus; species Hibiscus tridactylites. The sequence continues at coordinate 62,700,159 of OY288265.1, forward strand.
CCAGCAATTTTTATTGTCACGGTACAGGGTGTATCGAAACAACCTTAAATGTTTCGAAAAAGAGACATGTAATGGCCATAGCGTTTCGGAACAGCTGAAGGTGTTTCGGAACAGTTTGGCAACTGGATGGACCTTTTTCGATACGGGTGTCTTGGAACGCACTCTTGTACCGAATCGGTCAACACCGTTTGGATATGGGTGTTTCAGTAAGAAGGGTGGGTGTTCCGAAACGGGTGACCATTAGATGTTGATTTGAATTGCTCTAAGTTTTCATGTTTTACATTTTAGTCCTGAATGTTGTGAATGCAATTGCTTGAGCTCGGAATGTCTTTTTAAGCTTAACTTTTACAAAGAGGCATGTAACATGACTAATTACGAATTGGTAACCTTAAATTCTATAAAGTTCTTTTAATTTCTAAAAATTACATTTTGGTCACTAAAAGTGTATTTCGCACAATTCAGTCCTTAAATGTTTTTCGATCGCTGTGCCCTCCACTCTTATGATTCTTGGGTAATCACATAGGCTTAATGTGCATCTAGAAAAGATTAAAAAGAAAGAAAAGGGTTGTTAATCAAGGTTGACTTTCGGGTTAACTTTGGTTTTCCCCGTGTAATCTTCGTAGTTCGGGTCAAACATCTACGCCGGGCTAAGGGAGTTACATAGGCGATCTAACACATCTCTGCCGAGGCGAGCACCTGTCGAGGCATACTTGTGGGTGGTGGCTGAAGTTGTTAAGTTGATCAGCAAAACTGTGCCGAGACAGTACATCAATTCTCTACACTACGAATTATCCAGTACCGACCCATTCTCTCACTCTAATTTCTCAATTTACTTGTTTTAGTTTTAGCTTCAATCAAACCCAACTCCTAATATCCGTGTTTTTACTTTACTTGTGCAAAAAAGTGAACTCCGAAAAGTTGTCACAATCCCTGTGGAGACAATATCTTCAATACTATAACTTGGCACCGTGTACACTTGCACGCTAATTGCGCATCACTTTTGCACGCAACTTGTATTTGGCACCGTTGCCAAGGATTGGCGTACAACTTTTTGTTTTTATTTTTCTGCACTTTTTTATTTTTTTCGTTTAACCCCCTAGTTTCCTTTGGTTTATGACTAGAGCCAACCAAAAATCACCCTTGCGAGAATATAATCCGGAGCCTGAATATACTGCGCAAAGATTAAGACAAGCGAACAAGTAACCCATGGCTGATTAAGAAAACATCTAGAATCTACCACCACCACTTCATGCGACAATGTTGTGGCGGGCAATGGCAGGCATCCTCTTGCCGCTTGGGGATTAGTAAGAGACTACCTGTAGGAAGATATTAGAAGGCTGAACTCTGGGGTGATCTATCCTAAAATAGAAGCAGACCACTTAGAGCTCAAACCCGTGATGTTCAACATGCTAAATATGCTTGGACAGTTTGGAGGTTCCGCCACTGAAGATTATCGCTAGCACATGTAGTCTTTCTCGGACATCAACAAGTCCTTCAAATTCCATGCAGTTCATTCGGACGTGCTGCACCTAAGATTATTCCCCTATTGGCTGAGGGATATGGCAAAGACTTGGTTTAACAACCTACCATCAGAGTCCATTGAATCTTGGACTGAACTATGTAGAGATTTCTTAGCTCGATTTAATCCTGTCAATTTGACTAATAAAACTGCAGACTGACATCACTACATTTCGACAGGAAGATGATGAACCGATGTACGAGGCATGGGAGAGAAACTGCGAATTGTTGAATAAATTCCCCTCCCATGGATTTCCAGAATGGACACTAGTATCTATATTCTACAACGGTGTGAACACACCAACAAGGTTGATGCTGGATTCCTCTACCATTGGTACATTACTTGACAAGGAGCTCACCGAAGTAATTCAGATCTTGAACAGGATGGCCAAAAATGACTATCAGTTCCCTAATGCCCACCGAGGTGGCATAAGGAGGCAGGCCACAACAAACGAGCTAGGAAAATTAGATGCACTTGTAGCACAAGTTGCCCGATTGACAAAGATGGTAGAAGCGATGCAAGGCCAGAATAATACACAGCAAGTCAAAGCAATTAATGCATTTTGTGACCTATTGGGGGAGACCACGACTCATCTGAGTGCGAACAAAGGGCAAAGATGAGATGATTTGTAGGAAACTTCAATAGGAACAACAACCCTACATCGATCACCTACAACCCAGGTTGAAAGAGGCACTCTAAATTTTCATGGAGTAACCCTAACAACGCTTTGAATCCATCTAATCAAACAAGTTGTAACGCCCTGGTTTTGGGCTTAGGAGTTTCGTTGATGGTTTAGAGCTAGTTGAACTTGTTTTTGAAGTTCGGGTAAGTTTGGGGCGAGTCAGGGAAAGCTGTCCTCGAGTGTTTTTAAAAATGTGGAAATGTAATGCCCCGGTTTTGGGCCTAGAAGTATAGAGGTTGAAACGGTCCGGTTGAGAACGATTCGAATCTTTAAGGGGGATTTAGGGAACACCTAGTTCTGGATGCTTTAAAAATATGGAAAAAAAATACTTAAAAATCCTCATTTAATATATGATTGATTATGGTGAAATCAATTTTACAAATAAGGTTTGGAAATACTACATTTCGGTGTAGTGACCAAATCGTAGTTTTTGCAAAAGTGAATTAGTGACTGTTTTGTAAAGGATTGAAACTTTGAATCTTTAAGGAGCTAATTTAACCAAAATGTCTTCATCAGAATTTTCCTTAATTTGGGTGATTTTATTAATGTTTTAATTAAAGGAAACGAAGATTAATTAAATGAGAAACCACCATTGACTATTCATAACTACTTTTCACATATTTTCTCTCATTTCATTTTCTCTCAAATTCTTTTCAGTCAAACATATTCTCTCCAACAATTATACTTTGATTTTAACTTCATTTGATGGGATTTCAATCTTCTTTTGATTCTTAATCAATTCCTCATCAAATCCTCTTGATTTCTACATTGAATTTTCATGAAACTTGCCCAAATCAAGGAGAAATCATCCATTACAGGTAAGCTCCGTCCTTCTCCTCTAATGATCAGTTCTTTACTGAAATTCCCAAGTTATCAATTCTTTGTTAATGATTTTTTAGTTGCTTTATTGTTATAAACAAGAAATTGTATTAAAACTCAAGATTCTTGGAGAGATCTTGATGATTTTCGTGGTTCTTGGTTAGGCTCTGTTTTGAGATTGTTTTCTAAAGTATTTTGGATGGTAATTGATGTTATAAATGAGGTTTAATCAAATAAATCCCGAATAGGTTTGGATTCCTAAGTTTTGCATGCTAGAATGAGGGTTTTGGGGGTGGTTTTGATGTTCTGTTGTTTCTGGAGGTATAAGGTCATGTTTATGTTGCTTTTTGATGTCAATTGATGTTTAGAAATGGTTAGAAGTGATAGATCTTGGCCGGGCTTTGTTTTGGAAGTGTTTGGAGATGATTTTGGTGGTTATTTGTAGATGAAATGAGGTTCTTGAGTAGAGCAGGGAGTTTGGGTTGTATGGCTGGTGATTTTAATGCACGGTGAGGCATTAATCCTCTGTTCTTATGTGTTAAAAACAGGGGAGAGTGATCCGGAAGTGATTGCGGTAGCGTTGGAGGTTTCAGACGTTTTGTTGGCTCGTCGGCTAGCTTAGTGTTGTGTATCGATGAGTGAGATCGTGTTTTCCAGCTTTGGAATGATTTTGTAAAGATGTTTGGGAACTTAAATTTAGGCTTGAAACTCCGGTTTAAGTTCGGAAGTAAGTGATGTAGATTTCTCTCTCGGTTTGTGCTATTATTGTTTTGAAAAATATCAAAATCGATTTTGATGAGATTGATTTGGCAATGTGGTTTAATTTGTTGATTGAGCATGGTTTTTAAGCATGTGAATTGGTTATCAAACTTGGTTTGATGAAGGAAGCATGAAATTGATATTGCTTGAGAGTATGTGTTGTTAATTGTGTCTTAAAGACAACGTTTAGCATTTTGGCTTTGAAGGTGTTGCATGCTTTAAAAACAGTGAGTGTGTTGATGATTTTAACATGATATATTGGCATAGATCATGTAAAGATTACTGGATATATTGATCGATCAATAGATGTAGAGTGCACTATAAAATAAAATTCGTATGTGCTCTTGGGATTCGTCCCAAAGAGAGAGACCGATGATGGGCATTCCATCGGAGTAGGACTTGGAGAAATATCCAAGCTTTTTGTCAACAAGAGTTATTTCCATAAGACCGATGAGGGGCATACCATCGGGGTAGGACTTGATGAAATACTCAAGCTTTTGGCGAAAGTAGGAACCGCCATGTGTGTACGGTGTTGGTAGAAGCCACCGGAAATTATGATCTAGACGAGTGTGTACGGTGATGGTAGATGCCACCGGAAGTGTCTAGTGAGTTGTCTGCATATCTGTGTACAACAGAGTGTGTAAATGCCAATATACGAGAATGAAATATGTGTCACATGTACCAATGCTTGAAATGTTTAATGCTATGAGAATTGCATATGAGATAATGAGATTACGAAATGCTTTTCTGTAACAAGCATGAGCGACTTTTCCATGAGTTTTGCATAGGTTGTATGAATGAGATACCTGGATGGTACATGTGGTTTTCAAATGGAGATTTTCTTGTGCAAAGGAGGTTTGAGTTATGACATGCTTTTGAGCAACAAGCATGTGTGGCTATGCCTTGAGTTTTGCATTGGTAGAATGCGTGAGATAGATATTTGATACATGGAGATTCAAATGGTGTCTTGCTTTGAAATGGTTTTCAAGCATGAGAAAGGAAGAGTTTGGAGTGGAAATGGTTTTCAAGGAAATTGGTTTAAATTTTGCATGAAGCATTTATGCACGAAAAGGTTTAAATGGAAGTTATTGCAAGAATGTTATTTGGAGTTGAGTTGCTTTATGCATTTGAGTTTAATGTTGGTTTTGTGTTGAGCAATCCATGATTTAAGGTATTGTTGTTTCGAATGAAGTTTTCAAACAATACTTGAGTTTATTGAGATGTGATTGTGAATAAAGTTTGTTTTACGGTTTAGCTGCATTGATGGTGTTTTGGTTTTGAACATTCCTCACTAAGCATTATGTGCTTACGCTCTTTTTTGTCCATCAATGTAGATAAATGAATTTGGGACAACAAGAAGCAAGGGATTCAAGAAAAGCTCCACTTGAGATGTATGTTTTGGTTTATAGCTATAGATAATCAAGGCAATGGGGTGGGATCTTTTACGTTGTTGTGTAACGAGATTGTTTACCTTGAGCAAGTTCGACTTATGGTTTAATATTTGTTGATGACCAATATGTGATGTTTGGATCTTCTTTTTGTACTTGACATTGTTATTCCTTTTGGTTGAAAGCATGTTCGGTGGATTGAATGAGTTTAATGAGTTGATATGTCTAATGCTCGTAATGCATCTTGCTTTCGATGTAATTTGATAGCTTTGATGTTTAAACATGTTGTGTTCATGTTGTGGAATGGTTGAAGCATGTTTGAGTGAGCTAAAAGGTGTAAAACCAACAATGTCTGTCGTTTCTGGGCAGGGTGTATCGAAACACCCTTAGTTGTTTCGAAACGGGTGCCTGAAATGGCCAGGGCGTTTCGGAACGGCTGGAAGTGTTTCGAACACTTTGGCTACTGAAAGGGTCCGTTCTAATACGGGTCTCGGAACATACCCGAGTACCGAAACAGTCTACACCGTTTCGATACTGGCGTTTCGATACGGGTGTCAGTGTTCCGGAACGGTTTACCGTTGGCCTATGTATTTGAATTGTTCAAGTTTGCAAGTCTTACATTTTACTCCTGAATGTTGTGTTTGCAATTGTTTGAGCTTGGAATGTCTTTTAAAGCTGAAATTTGGCAGAGAGGATTGTAATACATTAAATTGAGGTTTGGTAAAACTAAAATCTACAAAGTCAATATGTTTCCCAAAATTTAAATTTTTGTCCCTAAAGGTGTATTTCTTGCAATTGAGTCCTTAAATGTTTTTCGATCGCTGTGTTTATCTCTCCCATGTCGTCTTGAATATCCACATAGGCCTAATGTGCATCAAGAAAAGATAAAATGAAAAAAGAGTCGTTAATCAAGGTTGACTTTTGGGTTGACTTTGGTTTTCCCGTGTGATCTTCGTAGTTCGGGTCTAGCGTCTAGGCCGGGCTAAGGGGGTTACATTTGTTGGTATCAAAGCTAAGTTGTGAACATTTGGGGCGATGGTAGGTTGGTGGTAAGTTGTTATGGTAAGTGTTGGATGTTTATTCTGATGTGTGGTTGAAAGTTGGTTGAAAAATACGTTTTTGAGTGAATTGTGATGTTTTTGTCATGCTTAATGGTTATGAATCATGTGTGAGTTTATGTGAACATGTATTGATGATACGATGATGTTGTGAGTTGTTTTTAAATAATGGAAAATTTGATGAGTGTGATATGTTGATATTTTGCTGCTGAAGGTGAATGTTGTATGATGAGAGCATGATTGAAGTTTTGCTGATTGATATACCAATGTTTGTGATATCAAAGTTGTTATTGATTGTTAAGTCATATGAAAGGGGGAAATTTGGGACACCCATTGCCTTATTATTATAGAAAATGTTTTAATTTGGAGTTGGAGACTTGAATCCTTGCTTGAAGCTGGCCTGATCGTTTTGCTTGTTTTGTTATCATTGCCTTGTTCATAATAGCACAATGGAATCGATGAGAGAATGGAAATTTGGTATGATGGTTGTTGCTTTAGAGCAGGTTGTAAAGGAGTGGAATTCACCTTTTGGTGAGAGTGTATCATTTCAGTCGACGGTGCCTAGAGTTGAGGTGGTAAGGCAGGATGAGTAAATTGGTTCTGCAATGAAGGATTCGTCATCTGTGGTTCAAGAGATGTCGAGAACATCTCAGGCTGCGGTGAAGGTGAGGTCTTTGTATGTGCTGGCGGTGGGACAGACGAGTTTGTCAAGGCAGCGTCTACATGATTTGGGAGCTGTGGAGTACCATAGTTCGACGGCTGAGGCATTCGAGGCTTGGTTAACCAGTATAATTCCAATTCTGGACCGGGAAGGGTGTGATAACGCCTATAAGCTGGGAAGTGTTGTCTCGCTAACGTTAGAGGGTGCTTGTCTTTGGTGGACATCTTTGGTGGTGGAAATGAATATCCACGATATAGATTGTAAGTTCTTCATGTCTGCTTTTAATAGAAGGTACCTTGAAGATAGGTTCTCAGAAGTTAAGCAACGCGGGAGTGTAGCTTCAGTTTATGATGGTGAGAAAATGACCAAGCAAAAGAGCTGTGAGTACTGACCTCAAGAGTGGTCAGCGTAAGAGGCCACGCAATAGAAGGGTTCGCCTGAACCAAGGTTTTGGCGGTGGTGGTGACGTGGATCATGTACAACAAGACCGAGGAGTAGTAATTCGATTACCAGAGTGCAACCATTGTAGAAGGCGTCACTTTGGGGTTTGCTGGGGTGCTGGAGTTTGTTGGAACTATGGTTCTATAGAGCATGTGAAGCAGAATTGTCCTCAAGTAGTGACTTCAGCTTCAGTGGGTGCAAAAGGGTCTCAGAATAGTCGTGAGCGCGGCCGAGACAGATATCAAAGGTGGCAAGAAGGGCAGAAAGGTGTGAGGTGTTTGGAGGATGGATCTTGTTGGAATTGTGAGTCTGTTGGACATTTGAGACGTAATTGTCTGGAGTTAGCTCGGGGTGGTCAAAGTTCTTTACAGCAGGGAGACGGTGATGTCCTTATGGTGTTGGTCGGTGCTGCGGTGGTACAATCAGAGAATAACGGTTCTGCGGGGAAAGGGAGCTTGTCTATTGAAGCTACGGGGCAATAAGGTGATTACAGGTATCTTTGCTAAGTAATCTTTGCCCTAGTTATCTTTGTTGGGTTCTTGTTTTGAATTTCCTTGTGTAGTGGGCAAGGTCTTATAGCTAGCCAGTTTAGGTAGTAGCTGGTGTTGTTTTTGAAGATAACTTTAGTGTGAGGAGTGTAATAGTGGAGTAACGTGTGGCTAGCAAATTGTTAGAATGGTAGGGCTGGAAAAGTTGGAAGTGGGTTAAGAGGTTGTTCTTGGGTGGATTCTGAGGATGTTATTTGTAAGTGTGAACCGACATACATGCACAGTTAAAACCATTTGTTTATGTATTATATATATATGTTGGTACATGCATACATATGACATGACATTAGAGGTTTTGCATACATGTACACAGGCATTGATAGGACATGTAGGTGACCATGCATACGAATGTTCACACTTGTGAATAGCTAATTGGGTCTGATAGTGTCGTGGTAGGAATAGGGTAGTTTGTGGGTTAAAGTGTTGTTTTGGTGTTAAGCGGATGCTAGAGGAGATGGTGGGAAGTAAACAAGTTGGCAATAGTAATGAGTGTGATCTAGCATGTTTAGTAAGAGGAAAGGTGTTTAATGGGTTTAGTGTTATGGTGGTAAGGAGGTGACTGTTTAGGGCTAGAATTGGCCGAGGTGGTTTAGAGTAACCGTTAGGTGTTGTAGTTTCTTTGTGTTTAACGGTTGTTGTAGATTCGTAGACGTGTTCCGAAGTGTTGAAGCCTCCTTGCCTGGATGGTTGCAATAAAAGGGTTGTTCTGTGAAGGTGACAGTTCGGTAGTAACCTTAGGGAGGTTGGAAGGAGTTTCTGTTGAGAGCTTTAAATGAGGTTTGGTTTGGGATAGGTAGAGGTTTCATGGTCTTAATATGTCCGTATGTGGATTGAATGGGTAGCCCGGTAAGTTGTAAAAGCTGCGGTGTACGCATTCAGACAGTTGAAGTGTTTGAGACTGAATTTTAAGTGTGGTATGTTGCGGTTGTTCTTGGGTGAAGATTAAGAATTGTTATGGGTGGTATCCAGGTAAGGTTAGTATCATGGTCAAAGCTTGAAGTGGAAAGGCAATGTAAGTTCAAGGGCCATTATTGGATTTGCCGGGTTCTTGTGAGAAGGTGGTTTGTTGGATGTGTATAAGTAAATCTTTCCTAAGACGGTTGGGGTAGGTGAAACAACTACTGGAATTAAGGTTGGAGTCTCGTGATGTGGATTTCGGATGTTGTGTGGGCAGTTCTTGATGGGCTATTAAGGCAGGTGAGGGTAGCGGATGTGAAGGAATGCTGTCAATACATTGGGAAACGCGGGTAAGTAGTTGTTGCTTAAGGAATATTTGCTTATCATGGTGATCTTCGAGCAGAAGTTGAGCGGTTTGAGGTTTTTGGAAGTAGAGTAGGTTGTGGATCACATGATGGCTGAAGGGTGGATGGTTGGTGTCATCGTGTGGGTGTTTTATTGTAGGAGTTTTGAGGTGGGGCGGAGTTTGTTGCAAAAGTTTAAGAATTCTTTGGGTTGTTGGAGGTCTTGCACAGTTCGGAATTGTGAAAAGCTAAGCTAAGATTGGTAACCGTGTGTTCTGGAAATCTTGCACCGTGACTAGTGGTGTTGAAGATGGGTGTAGGGTAAGTTTGATTTGAAGATGTGTTGGTTTTGTTGTGTTTTGGGTAGAGGATGTTTCTATGATGATTAAGTCTCTTGTGTTTATGTTGCGTGTTGCTTTGGGTGGTTTGCTATCGCGCTCTCTTCACAAGTTGAAATTTCGAGGATGAAATTTCCTAAGGGGGGAGAGTTGTAATGCCCCAGTTTTGGGCCTAGAAGTATAGAGGTTGAAACGGACCGGTTGAGAACAATTCGAATCATTAAGGGGGATTTAGGGAACACCTAGTTCAGGATGCTTTAAAAATATGGAAAAAATACTTAAAAAATCCTCATTTAATATATGAATGATTATGGTGATATCAATTTTACAAATAAGGTTTGGAAATACTACATTTCGGTGTAGTGACCAAATCACAGTTTTTGCAAAAGTGAATTAATGATTGTTTTGTAAAGGATTGAAACTTTGAATCTTTAAGGATATATTTTTACCAAAATATTTTCATCAGATTTTTCGTTAATTTGGATGATTTTATTAATGTATTAATTAAAGGAAATGAAGATTAATTAAATGAGAAACTACCTTTGACTATTCATAACTACTTTTCAAAAAATTTCACTCATTTCATTTTCTCTCAAATTCTTTTTAGCCAAACACATTCTCTCCAGCAATTATACTTTGATTTTCACTTCATTTGATGGGATTTCAATCTTCTTTTGATTCTTAATAAATTCCTAATCAAATCCTCTTGATTTCTACATTGAATTTTCATGAAACTTGCACAAATCAAGGAGAAATCATCCATTAGAGGTAAGCTTCGCCCTTCTCCTCTAATGATTAGTTCTTTACTGAAATTCCCAAGTTATCAATTCTTTGTTAATGATTTTTTAGTTGCTTTATTGTTATAAACAAGAAATTGTATTAAAACTCAAGATTCTTAGAGAGATCTTGATGATTTTTGTGGTTCTTTGTTAGGCTCTGTTTTGACATTGTTTTCTAATGTATTTTGGATGGTAATTGATGTTATAAATGAGGTTTAATCAAACAAATCCCGAATAGGTTTGGATTCCGAAGTTTTGCATGCTAGAATCGTGGTTTTTGGGGTGGTTTTGATGTTCTGATGTTTCTGGAGGTATAAGGTCATGTTTATGTTGCTTTTTGATGTTAATTGATGTTTAGAAATGGTTAGAAGTGATAGATCTTGGCTGGGCTTTGTTTTGGGAGAGTTTGGAGATGATTTCGGTGATTTTTGGTAGCCGAAATGAGGTTCTTTAGTAGAGCAGCGAGTTTGGGTTGTATGGCTTGTGATTTTAATGCATGGTGAGGCACTAATCCTCTGTTCAATGTGTTAAAAACAGGGGAGAGTGATCCGGAAGCGATTGAGGTAGCGTTGGAGGATTCAGACGTTTTGTTGGCTCGTCCGCTAGCTTAGTGTTGTGTATCGGTGAGTGAGATCGTGTTTTTCAGCTTTGGAATGATTTTGTAAAGAGGTTTGGGAACTTAAATTTAGGCTTGAAAGGCCGGTTTAAGTTCGGAAGTAAGTGAAGTAGATTTCTCTCTCGGTTTGTGCTATTATTGTTTTGAAAAATATCAAAATGGATTTTGATGAGATTGATTTGGCAATGTGGTTTAATTTGTTGATTGAGCATGGTTTTTAAGCATGTGAATTGGTTATCAAACTTGGTTTGATGAAGGAAGCATGAAATTGATACTGCTTGAGAGTATGCGTTGTTAATTGTGTCTTAAAGACAATGTTTAGCAGTTTAGCTTTGAAGGTGTTGCATGCTTTAAAAACAGTTAGTGTGTTGATGATTTTGACATGATATATTGGCATAGATGATGTAAAGATTACCGGATATATTGATCGATCAATAGGATGTAGAGTGCTCTATAAACTAAAATTCGTACGTGCTCTTGGGATTCGTCCCAAAGAGAGAGACCGATGATGGGCATTCCATCGGAGTAGGACTTGGAGAAATATCCAAGATTTTTGGCAACAAGAGTTATTGCCATGAGACCGATGAGGGACATACCATAGGGGTAAAACTTGATGAAATACTCAAGCTTTTGGCGAAGGTAGGAACCGCCATGTGAGTACGGTGTTGGTAGAAGCCACCAGAAATTATGATCTAGACGAGTGAGTACGGTGATGGTAGATGCCATTGGAAGTGTCTAGTGAGTTGTTCGCATATATGTGTAGAATAGAGTATGTAAATGCCAATATACGAGAATGAAATGTGTGTCACATGTACCAATGCTTGAAATGTTTTATGTTATGAGAATTGCATACGAGATAATGAGATTATGAAATGCTTTTGTGTAACAAGCATGAGTGGCTTTTCCATGAGTTTTGCATAGGTTGTATGCATGAGATAGCTAGATGGTACATGTGGTTTTCAAATGGAGATTTGCTTGTGCAAAGGAGGTTTGACTTATGAAATGCTTTTGAGCAACAAGCATGTGTGGCTATGCCATGAGTTTTGCATTGGTAGAATGCATGAGATAGATATTTGATACATGGAGTTTCAAATGGTGTCTTGGTTTGAAATGGATTTCAAGCATAAGAAAGGAAGAGTGTGGAGTGGAAATGGTTTTCAAGGAAATTGGTTTAAATTTTGCATGAAGCATTTATGCATGAAAAGGTTTAAATGGAAGTTGTTGCAAAGAATGTTGTTTGGAGTTGAGTTGCTTAATGCATTTGAGTTTAATGTTGGTTTTGTGTCGAGCAAATCTTGATTTAAGGTATTGTTGTTTCAAATGAAATTTTCAAACAATACTTGAGTTTATTGAGATGTGATTGTGAATGAAGTTTGTTTTACGGTTTTGCTGCATTGATGGTGTTTTGGTTTTGAACATTCCTCACTAAGCATTATGTGCTTATGCTCCTTTTTATCCATCAATGCAGATAAATGAATTTGGGACAGAAAGAAGCAAGGGATTCAAGAAAAGCTCCACTTGAGAACTATGTTTTGGTTTATAGCTATAGATAATCAAGGCAATAGGGGGAATCTTTTACGTTGTTGTGTAACGAGATTGTTTACCTTGAGCAAGTTCGACTTATGGTTTAATATTTGTTAATGACCAATATGTGATGTTTGGATATTCTTTTTGTACTTGAAATTGTTATTCCTTTTGGTTGAAAGCATGTTCGGTGGATTGAATGAGTTTAATGAGTTGATATGTCTAATGCTCGTAGTGCATCTTGCTTTCGATGTAATTTGATAGCTTTGATGTTTAAACATGTTGTGTTCATGTTGTGGAATGGTTGAAGCATGTTTGAGTGAGCTAAAAGGTGTAAAACCAGCAATGTATGTCGTTTCTGGGCAGGGTGTATCGAAACACCCTTAGTTGTTCCGAAACGGTTGCCTGAAATGGCCAGGGCGTTTCGGAACGAGTAGAAGTGTTTCGGAACACTTTGGCTACTGGAAGGGTCCATTCTGATACGGGTCTCGGAACATACCCGAGTACCGAAACAGTCAACACCATTTCGTTACAGGCGTTTCGATACGGGTGTCAGTGTTCCGGAACGGTTTACCGTTGGGCTTTGTATTTGAATTGTTCAAGTTTGCAAGTCTTACATTTTAGTCCTAAATGTTGTGGTTGCAATTGTTCGAGCTTGGAATGTCTTTTAAAGCTGAAATTTGGCAGAGAGGCTTGTAATACGTTAAATTGAGGTTTGGCCAAACTAAAATCTACAAAGTCCTTATGTTTTCAAAATTTTACGTTTTGGTCCCTAAAGGTGTATTTCTTGCAATTGAGTCCTTAAATGTTTTCTGATCGCTGTTCTTATCTCTCCCATGTATTCTTGAATATCCACATAGGCCTAATGTGCATCTAGAAAAGACAAAATGAAAAAAGGGTCATTAATAAAGGTTGACTTTCGGGTTGACTTTGATTTTCCCCTTGCGATCTTCGTAGTTCGGGTCTAGCGTCTAGGCCGGGCTAAGGGGGTTACAGGAAATAATTTCTAAAATCCTTATATATTATATAAATGTAATGTGCAAAATCAATTTGTAAAATGAGTTTCCAAACTATGACATTTTGGTCTAGTGACTAAAATGCAAATTTTCAAAACTGTTATAGTGACTGTTTTGTCAATGAATCAAAACATCGAATTTTTAAATAGCTAATTAGCCAAGTCTAATTTCAGACTTTTCCCTTATTTATTTTATTTCTAAAAGTGATTTTAAAAAGGGTTTTATATCATTTCAAGAATTGACGTTAAAACTTCCAAAAAGCTTTCCTTCATTCTCTTTTCAACCAAGCAGCAACTTAGCAGCAAGTTTTCAAAGGTAAAATTTTTAAAGTTGATTTTTAATCATCAAAGTATTTCCTTATGATTTTCTTCTAAAACCCAATTGTTTTCTCTTAGATTTCTTAAACTTTTTCTTGAAAATCAAGGGGAAATTCTACCATTAGAGGTGAGCTACGTTTTTCTCCTCTAATGTATGGTTCTTTATTGATATTCTCATGTTATTGATTCTTTTATTGTTTTATATTAAATGTTTTACAAAGATACTTATGAAAAAGTGTGAAATCAAGCTTAAAATGGTTGTTTAGTGAGTTTCATTGTTAGATCGGGTTTTGTTGGGTTTTAGATTGGTGTGGGCAATGTTTTTGATGTTGAAATATGTTGAGATAATGGTTTAATGAAAATAATCCAGGATTTGGTTGAGTTGATGAAGTTTCAGATTGATATTTTTCGGTTATTGGCTTGGATTTGTGAGAAATCAGTACTTGGTGGTTATTTGATGATGGGTGAATGTTTTTGGATCCTATTAGATGTCTGCTAATGGTTCAGGGTCATGTGTTTCAGGTGGATATGATGGAATTGCCATTCTATGGATTTGATTTGATCTTAGGTATGGATTGGCTCGTGGAGCACAAGGCCAGGGTAGATTTTGAGACAAAACCAATATCGTTGAAGCTATCAGAAGATTACAAAGTAGTGGTAGTTGGCGAGCACATTAAGTTCTTGTCTAATGTTGTTTCAGCTTTAGAATCTCATAAATTGTTGGACCATGGTTGTCATGCATATTTGGCTTATGTGTTGAATCCGAATATGAGTGAGGCCCGACCGAAAGACATTAGAATAGTATGTGATTTTTTCGTAGTATTTCCGGAAGAATTACCTGGTGTACCGCCCGATCGAGAGGTTGAGTTTGCTATTGAGATATATGTTGATTCTGCTTCTGTATCCATTGGTTCGTACCGGATGGCTCCGAAAGAATTGAAAGAGTTGAAAACACAGCTTCAGGAATTGTAAAACCGAGGAATCATTCGTCTGAGTATTTTGCTATGGAGCGCACCAGTTTTGTTTGTTAAGAAGAAAGATGATAGTATGAGAATGTGTATAGACTATCGACAGTTAAATAGGCTGACATTGAAGAATAAGTATCCTTTGCCGAGGATTGATGATTTGTTTGATCAGTTGCGAGATGCTTCTGTGTTTTCTATGATAGATTTGAGATTCATTTATTATCAGTTGAAGGTAAAAAAGGCAAATATACCGAAGACAATTTTCCGCACTCGTTATGGCCATTATGAATTCTTGGTGATGCCCTTTGGTATGACTAGCGCGCCACCTGCTTTTATGGATATGATGAACATGGTATTTTAGGAATATTTAGATCAGATTGTTGTAGTCTTCATAGATGATATTCTGATATATTCTCGCACCAAGGAAGATCATGATAAGCATTTGCGGTTAGTGTTACAAACCTTGCTAGATAAGCAGTTATATGCCAAGTTGAGCAAATATGAGTTCTGTATTAGGGAAGTAGTCTTCCTAGGACATGTTGTGTCAGTCGAGGAAATCAAAGTGGATCCTAAGAATATTGAAGCAATTGTGAGTTGGAAGCAACTGAGATCGGTAACCGAAATCCACAGTTTCTTAGGTTTGGCTGGTTATTATCGACGTTTCATAGAAGGCTTTTCTAAGGTTGCTACTCCTTTGATCAAATTGTTGAAAAGGATGTTCGTTTCGGGTGGACGGAAGCAAGACAACAAGCCTTTGAGAAACTCAAAGAATCTTTGATGAAGGCTCATGTTTTAGTGCAACTAGTGACAGGGAATGAGTGCGTAATCTACAGTAATGCATCATATGTTGGTCTAGGTTGTGTGGTGATGCAAGAAGGAAGAGTAGTAGTGTATGCATCGAGGCAGTTGAAGACACATGAGCGCAATTATCCTACGCATGATATAGAGTTGGTCGCGGTCGTGTTCGCTTTGATAGTTTGGAGACATTACCTTTAGTGTGAGAAATGTACAATATTTACGGATCACAAGAGTTTGAAATACTTGATGACACTGAAATAATTGAATCTCAGACAACGAAGATGGTTAGTTGTTGAAAGACTACGATCTTACGATTAAATACCATCCAGGAAAAGCCAATGTAGTAGCTGACGCTTTGAGTAGGAAGGTGGCAGTCGAGTTGCGAGCAATGTTTGCTAGGTTGAGTCTGTCTCATGATTGTGGTTTAGTGGCCAAACTGTAAGTGAAACCTCCGTTGATTCAGATGATCCGAGAGAAACAATTGCAAGATAGAACGTTGGCACCTCATGTTCAGGATATTGCGGAAGGTAGACCGACATATTTCAACTTCAATAATGATGGTGCTCTATGTTTTAAAATAGGATAGTGGTACCAGATGATATTGAGTTGAGACGTGTCACTTTGACTGAAGCACATAGTAGTTCGTTCGCTATGCATCCGGGTAGTACAAAGATGCATCGCGACTTAAAAGACGAATACTATTAGATTGGGTTGAAGAAAGATGTTGATGAATATGTGAGTAAATGTGTGGTTTGTCAATGTGTTAAGGCCGAAAATCAGCTTCCTTCAGGTTTGTTGTAACCGTTGAGAATTCCGAAAAGGAAGCGGGTAAAATTTACCATGGATTTTGTATCATGTTTGCCTTTGACACCATCTAGGAAGAATTCAGTTTGGGTATTTGTTGATCGACTCACGAAATGCGCACAACTTATTGTTGTTCATACTACATACACGTTAGATAAGTTGGTTGAGTTATACATCATGGAGATAGTGAGATTGCATGGTGTACCAAAATCAATTGTGTCATATAGAGATCCGAGGTTCACAGCTCGATTTTGGGAATGTATGAATGATGCTTTGGTTACTCGATTGAATTTAATCATATCTTATCATCCACTGACCGATGGTCAATCAGAAAGAGTAATCCATGTGTTAGAGGATATGTTGCGGTATTGTATTATTTATTTTCAGGGTTCATGGGAGAAACATCTACCGTTAGTAGAGTTTGCGTATAATAACATTTATCACCAAGCATTCAGATGGCTCCTTACGAAGCCTTGCATGGTAAGAAGTGTAGAACACCTATTTGTTGGGCTGATGCGGGACAAAAAATTATTATCATTGTAACCCCCTTAACCCGGCCCAGACGGTTGACCCGAATTAAGAAGTTTACACGGGGAAAACCAAAGTTAACCCGAAAGTCAACCTTGATTAACGACCCTTATTTTTTTCTTTTTAAGCTTGTCTAAATGCACATTAACCCTAGACATGTTCACAAGAACAGCATACTCAAAGATCATAACCATTAGAGATCATTCAGGGACTTAATTTCACAAATTACAACTTTAGGGACCAAAAAGTAAATTCTGAAGATTATAAGGACTTAACCCAAATTAAAGTTACCAATATGAAATTAAACATCTTTCATGCTTCCCTGCCAAATTTCAGCTCAAACGGACATCTCGAACTCATTCAATTGCAGCAACAAGGTTCAGGACTAAAACGCAAACATTCCAAAACATATAACCAACAATTTCAGTGCCCAACGGTCGGGTGTTTCGGAACAGGGAGGACCCGTTCCGAAACGCGGGACCATTCCGAAACCAGTACCGAAACAAGGCATGGCAGTGGCAAAACCGTTCCGGAACGATTCTACCCGTTTCGGAACGCCTAGGCCATTTCAGGCCCCCTGTTCCGATATGGTAGCAACTGTTCCGAAACAGTCTGCCCAGATTGCAGAAATTTTGCTGGTTTTTCACACATTTGACCCATCAAACATGCCCCAAAGGTAACCAAATCACACCAGCAAGTCATTCAACAATCAAGGAACATAATTGCATCAAAGTCTAGATTCAAAACCACCCCTAGGTGCACCAACTCATTCAACACATCCAACATTCATTCATGCTTTTAAAACAAGAAGCATAGCATACCAATTTATGAATAAGAAGATCCAAAGGTTGCAAGCATTAAACCACATAGTTCTAAAACATAAACAATCTTGTTCAACATACACAATCTTATTAAGCATCAACATAAGAGATTCTCCCCCCATTGCCTTTATTATCTATAGCTATTACTGAGACATACATCTCAAGTGGAGCTCTCCTTGAATCCCTTGCTTCTCGCTGTTCCAACTTCAAATATCTGCATTGATAGACAAAAAGGAGCGTAAGCATATAATGCTTAGTGAGGAATGCTCGAAACCAAAACACCATCAATGCAGCGAATCATAAAACCACCTTTAAAAGCGAACACAAATCAATAAACCCAAGCAATGTTTGAAAACCCTTTTCAACAACATACTCAAAATCATACATTGCTCAACCATGAAAACCAACCCTTAGCTTGGAAAGCTAAGTAATCCTTTTCAAAGCACAAACTTGCAAAACCATCAATTTAACCTTTCCATGCATGAATATCATATGCAAGGTTAAATTCAAGATCCTTGGAAAACACTTCCACTTCACATCATACTTTTCTCATACATTGAAAACCATTTCAAAACAAGAACCTTTAAAAACCACTTACTCATTCAATTAATCACATGCACTAAACCAATGCAACACGTGAACCACAAACTCAACATTTGTATTACATGCCCTTTAAACAAGCCTTCACAAAACTTCAATGCACTAAAGAGATTTCATGCACACATGCACCATTCTCAATAGATAATAAACACTTGTACAAGCTAACAAGTAATACATGCATTCATTAAGCATTATTCACTTCTCATGCAACCATGCATCATTTCAAGCATCTCATGCTTCATTATATTCAAGTACTTTATATTGGCTTCCAAGTGATAACCATATCCACTTTTCAACTCAACAACCAATCGGATACGCGGATCACAAGCGTTGTCCCCACGCTTCATACACACTACCAATCTCAAGGTCTCCCAAATGGAATTTTAACCACCATTTGACCTCACCATACACAAGGTCCCCATATGGAATTTTAACCACCATATGACCTTAACATTCACAAGATCCTCATATGGAATTTTAACCACCATATGACATTAACATCACCCATTGGTAGTTGTATAACATCACTAACGAGATCCGGGACATACACCACAAGATCCACACATGGACTTTACACCACCATTGTGATCTTAACAAGCACAAGGTCCTCAAATGGAATTTTAACCACCATTATGACCTTAACACAAGACCCACCCATGGAATTTTAACCACCATGGTGTTCTTAACCATCTCGTTAGTGTACTTGGATGGAGTTACAGGTTCACTCACAACCACTCCACATCCAAGGCGACTTTATTCACGGTGCACCCAATCCTATAGCCAGCTAACTATATCCGATTAACGTAACCAAGAACCACTTACATCACTTGCCAATATAACCTTCTTACCACATTAGTCCAATGTTTTACAAGCATAACCAAAATGCCAAAACCACCAATTACCATCATCAATTCACTGTTTTGAAGCATTAAACAAAGCCATTTAACAACATGCAACACTATGCATAAATTCCACAATTCCAATGTACAAAACCAAGGATCTCTTACCTTGAGCATCCTTCACACATGACTTTCAAAACCAGCATTAAACCATGCTATAATATGCTTTCAACAACAGAATTTAAAACATGCAAATCACATGCATTGCATCCAACAAACTCAAATGCTTTAAAAACCATTTCATAACACAACCAAGAGAGAAATTCCATTTACTTACTCTTGAGCTTAGCTAAGTTGTTTAGACTTAAACTAAACTCCCAAAACCTTCAAACCTTGGTTTTAAAGCTGAAAACCCAACTTCACTCACCGATACACAAAACTAGGCTAGCCAACAAGCCTTCCAAGAATCTGAAACCTTCAACGCATCCTCTATCGCTCACGGATCAATCTCCCCTATTTCAAGCACATAACAACAGAGGATTAATGCATCATAATGCATTAAAAACACCAGGAACACAACTAAACTCGCTGCTCTTAGTAAATCCAACATTTCGGCTATCAAACACAACCGAAATCACCTCCAAACACTTCCAAAACTTAACCCAGCCAAGATCCATCACTTCTAACCATTTATAAACATCAATTAACATCCAAAATGATCCCAACCACGTCCTTATACCTCCAGCAACAACATATCATCAAGATCACTCCAAAAACAACCAAAAACTCAAGCAAAACTTAGGAAAATCAACCTATCCGGGATTGCATTGATTAAACCTCAACTTCTCATCAATTTTGCATTCATTTAACATCAAAAAGACATCTCACAACAATGCCCAATCAGATCATACGAAAAATTCATCAAAATTAACCAAATCTTGCATTTTAAAGCCAAGATCAAGAATACCTTTGCAAAACCTTTAACAAAACACAATTCAAGGATTGAGAACTTGGGAATTTCAGTAAAGAACTGAGAATTTAGAGGAGAAGGACGTTCATACCTCTAAACTTGAGTTTCTCCCTTTTTGGAACCAAAATTCTTGAAAATCCAAATAGCAAATGATAATGTTTTGTTGAAGAGATGATTAGAGATCAAAAGAGAATTGAAATGTGCTATTTAGATGACAAAATCAGAGGGAAAAGCTCTGGAGAAATGTGTTTGGTTTGAGAGAAAAGATGGGAGAAAATGAAAATGAAAAATGTGGAAAAGTTAGTTGGAAACTTAGGAAAGTATCTTCCCTCCCTTTTCCTTTATTTTAAAACCATTAATTAATCATTTAATATTTAAGAAAAATCTGGAGAAACTCCCATTGGGTAAATAGCTCCTTAAAGATTCAAAGTTTCAATCATTTTTAAAACAGTCACCCAGTTTTCAAAAATTACATTTTGGTCACTAACCCAAAATGTCACCCTTCCAAACCTCATTTTGCAAAATTGATTCCACCATTCTCTTATATATAATAAAAGAGGATTTTAAGACATTTTTCTATATTTTTAATGCAACCCGAACTAGGCTTTCCTAAAAATCACCTTTTATATTCGAACCGCACTCTGCCCGGCCCGGCCCAAACCCAAAACTTCTAAGCCCAAAATTGGGGCGTTACAATCATTTCCGGATATGCTTAAGGGTACTATAGAGAAAGTAAAATTGATTTGTGACTGCTTGAAAGCATCTACGAATCATCAAATGTCTTTTGCGGATTTGAAACACCGAGAAATAGAGTATGCGGCGGGTGAGAAAGGTTTTCTGAAAGTTTCAGCTTGGAGGAAAGTGATGAAATTCGATAGGAAAGGTAAACTGAGTCCAAGGTTTATTGGTCCGTATGAGATAGTTGAATGAATTGGTCCCCTTGCTTACAGATTGCGTTTGCCATCCGAGTTAGAAAAGATACATGATGTGTTTCATGTTTCAATGCTTCAGAAGTATAGATCAGATCTGTCTCATGTTATGCATGATGAAGAGATTGAGCTGAATCCGAACATCAAGGTGTTGCATGATAGAAACATTGAGTTGGTGAAAGTGAAAAGGCAACGATGTGACGTGGAAGAAGCCACTTGGGAGAGAAAATACGACATGAAGAAACAGTTTTCGCATCTCTTTCCATCAGTAAAAATTCGAAGACAAAATTCATTAAGTGGGGGAGAGTTGTAACACCTTGGTTTTGGGCTTAGAAGTTTCGGTGATGATTTTAGAGTCAGTTGAACCTGTTTTTGATGTTCGGGTAAGTTTGGGGCAAGTTCAGGGAAAGCTGCCCTCGAATGTTTTTAATAATGTTGAAATAATTTCTAAAATCCTTATATATTATATATATATGTCGTGTGCGAAATCAATTTGGAAAATGAGTTTCAGAATTATGACATTTTGGTCTAGTGACTGAAATGCGAAATTTTAAAATTGTTTTAGTGATTGTTTTCATTATTTATTTTATTCCTAAAAGTGATTTTAAAAGGGTTTTAATTCATATTTTTTAAATGGGTTTTATATCATTTCAAGAATTGACGTTAAAACTTCCAAAAAGCTTTACTCCATTCTCTTTTCAACGAAGCAGCAACTTAGCAGCAAGTTTTCAAAGGTAAACTTCTTTTTAAGTTGATTTTTAATCATCAAAGTATTTCCTTATGATTTTCTTCTAAAACCCAATTGTTTTCTCCTAGATTTCTTAAGCTTTTTCTTGAAAATCAAGGGGAAATTTTACCATTAGAGGTGAGCTGCGTTTTTCTTCTCTAATGTAAGGTTATTTATTGATATGCCCATGTTATTGATTCTTTTATAGTTTTAGATTAAAAGTTTTTCAAAGATATTTACGAAAAAGTGTGAAATCAAGCTAAAAATGGTTGTTTAGTGAGTTTCATTGTTAGATCAGGTTTTGTTGGGTTTTATATTGTTGTGGGCAATGTTTTTGATGTTGAAATATTTTGAGATAATGAGTTAATCAAAAAAATCCCTGATTTGGTTGAGTTGATGAAGTTTCAGATTGATATTTTTGGGTTTTTGGCTTTGATTTGTGAGAAATCAGTAGCTGGTGGTTATTTTATGATGGGTGAATGTTTTTGGATGCTATTAGATGTATTTATGAGTATAATCTTGTTGGGTTTTGGCTGGAGAGTGTTTGGGTTGATTTATTCGATGTTTATTTACTTATTTCGGATATGTTTTGATGGCCGATTGTGTTAGATGGCGAGTCTTTGTTTTCTAGCAAGTTTGTAAGTTGAAATAATGTCTAATGCTCAGTTTTGTAATTGTTAGATGCAGGGGTTTTTGATTCGGAAGCATTGACTGCGTTTTTGGGTGATCCAGAGGCTTAAATCGGCATTTTGCCTTGTGTTTGTAGTTTTCTAGTGAGTGGGTATGGTTTGAAAGACTTAACGTGGTTAAGGACATGTTTTAAAGGGTTTGGATTGTGTCCGAGAGACCAATCTATGCTCAAGCGTAATTTTGGGTGTTTTCGCTCTTGTTTTCACCTTGTTTCCGATTGTTTTGGTTTATTGTGATGATGATGCGTATGCATAGATGGTTACAAAAAAATCCTAGTATTTTCATGCATAATGAGTTGTTTTAAATGTTGTTATATGAAATCCCATGTGTTGATGTTATGATTTCAAAGTTACGAAATTATGTTGAGAAATGCCAAGCATTGTATATGTTTTGAATTGGGATGATATGATCATGTTTATGCATTGAAAACAGTGGGTAATCTTGGAGGTAAATTGTACATTGGCAAGTGATGAGATTATATATATCAGATATGTTGATCGATCAATAGGATGTGAAGAGCTCTCTTATACAAAATTCGCGCGTGTGGTATCCTTCAATTTCAAATTAGGGGTGGTGCTATTGTGATGTGAGTGGTATGGGTAGTGCTATCACCAACGGGCTCTGCGAGTAGTGGCATCCCGACCGAAGTGAATTTTATGCATCGATAATGCATGTGACTTGATAAGGGTAGTGCCATCAAGGTCTCCGCATATCCGATTTGAGAGTGATAAGGGTAGTGCTATCACCTTGGGCTATGTGGGTAGAGGCATCCCTGATCACTTGTGGCCAATATACATGTGTTAATTCCCAATATGTTTATATTATGTTTTGGTATGGTGTTTGATCATGTGTTGGTAAGTTGTGTTCGACATGCATCAGTAATGCATTGTTTGAATAAGTTTGGTAAGTTATGGTTGATATGCATTAGTAATGCATGAACTGTGGTATTGTGGTTTTGACTATTGAGGCTATACCATGTGTTGTAATTCTAGCTTGTTTATTGTCTTTGTTGTAAGGAAATGATTTGAAAGAAGGTTTTGTTTTTTGAACAAATTATATCGTTTTAAAACTGCATTATTGTTGCTTTGGTTTTGAGCACCGCTCACTAAGCTCTCTAGCTTACGCTCTCTTTTCCAACAATGCAGATCGTCGGACCTTTCGGGGTAGCAAGAGAGCAAGGAAGGTGTCCAAGAGTTCTAAGCTTAGTACAAGTATGGTTTATTCCAATAGTAGTGAAGTAGAAATGGGCCAAGACCTTTATGAGTGTTGGGAGGATGTGTTGGACTCTCACTTTGTTGAGACATGTTTGTTATGATCTTCTGAAGTTGTTTGAGGTTTGGTTTCGCTGTTTTAAAGCTTAACTTGAGTTTTGACCTCTTATGCAAATTTAGTTCTTTATATGATTCGTCTGTGTTTAATCGTTACCTTGGAAAGCTCTTGTTTGATGTTGTTGAGTTCTTTTATCTGAGAAATTCATGTTTTGTTGATCCCTTGCTGATGGCATATTGTTGGGTTGGTTTCGGTAAGCTTTGGGAATGCCTAAAAGTCTTTTTCGACCAATCTTTGCACAGGGGTTCCGAAACGGGCTCATTCGTATCGAAACGGGAATGAATTATGCGTATGTGTTTCGAAACACCCTATGGTGTTTCAAAACTATTTGCTTCTGGAAATTTTGATTTTGAAGCCCTGTTTTGAAATGGGCAGTGGTGTTTTGAAATGCTTGGCAGTTATGTTAGTTGAAGGCATCTCCTAAGTTATATTTTCTTGCGTTTTGATCCTCGGTTGATGTGTTATCGATTGGGTGAGTTTGGATTGTTGTATGGAGCTGTATTTTGGCATACAAGTATGAAAACTAACTAATTGCAAAACAGTAACAACAATTTCATGTTAGGTCCCTGTTTTATGCTAGAATTGCATTTTTCTCCATGTATGCTTGTTTGTCGGTTCAAAAATTGTTTCGCCGTGTTTTCATCCGCTGCGAGGGTTCATCACCTAGGTCCTAAAAAGAGCATCTAGAACAGATAATTTTAGAACCTTGTTCCTCTTTTAGGGTTGCTAATCGGAGAGAAATCTTCGGGTCTTTCTTCGGTTAGTCTCGTGTGACCATCTAGGGTCGGTATGGTGGCTAGGCTGGGCTGAAGGGGTTACATAAATCAATCGCAAGGATTTCAGCAGACGATGTCGCGGCAGGAGCTGCCGCAACAGGCAGCACCCAGTGCCTTGGAGCAGACTCTAAGTGCCTTCATGACTCAAACAGGTACCTATATGTCCAACATGGATTTATTTGTTAAGAAAACTAAATCCTTCATGGAGAAGACCAAAATCAGAATGCAGAATCATAAAGCTACTTTAATGTCACTGGAAAGTCAAGTTGAAAAATATGCTCAAGTCTTGAACACCATAATCATAAACCCACTTACGAGCAGTGCAAGGCCATCAAATCAGTTACCCAAACGGAAGCAAGCAAGCCCCCCGCAGCAGACCCAAAACCATCCGCCCTGGCAGACTTTCGTAGTACCACCGTGAAAGGTGAAGATCGTGCACACCCACCCACCCCACAACAACTAAAACCCAGAGGCAGGACCACCAGCTAAAATAGTTTCTGGACATTCTCAAGAAAATGCACATCAACATACCCCTGGTGGAACCCATACAAAAAATGACGAACTATGCAAAGTTTCTAAAAGACATGGTTTCCAAAAGAAAAAGAATCAGGGAATTTGAAACAATAGCCATGACGAAAGAATGCATGGCCATGTTGCACAATAAAACACCTCCCAAACTAAGTGACCCAGGCAGTTTCCTCATCCCTAGCACTATTGGGAGCTAATATGAAGCGAGGGCTTGTGCGACCTTGGGACAAGCATCAATTTGATTGCCAATCGCTATTGGAAAAGTTGGGAATCGAAAGAGCTAGACCCACCATCGTCCTACATCAGTTAGCTGATCACTCGTACGTACAACCGGAAGGAAAGATCGAAGACATCCTAGTAAGAGTACACAATCTCATCTTTCCAGTGGATTTCTTAATTCTGGATTGTGAAGGAGACGACAAAGCACCCATCATCATGGGAAGACCGTTCCTTTCCACAAGCAAAACACTAATAGATAATGAGAATGGGGAGCTTACTATGAAGGTAGGCGACCGGGAAATTAAATTGAATGTCATGCAACACTTGAAGAAAGCTGAAGACAAAGAAGAATGTAATGACATCCATGATTCAGTAGACACCGAACCCAACATTGAGCTAGAGCACTCCAGCCACAACTGCCAAGGCGGGCAACCTGGCAGCACCAAAAATGAAAGGAAACACAAAGACCCGCCCTGTCAGAGGGTGAAGCAGATGCTGCATCAGCCCAGGAAGTGGTTATGTTGGGAAATGCATCAAGATGCATTCCAAACATAACTTAATTTTCTTAATCTCCTTTTATTTTTTAAGCTTTAGGTTTTAGATTTTAATTTCTTGCATTTTTAGGAATTAGATTTCATTATTGTATTTTCTTAGTCTCTAATAATTTTTATTTCAGTTGTTTTGGAGGGACAATAGCCCAAGAGAAGGGAGAAGAAGAAAGCACAAATCCATAAAACATTCCAAGCCCGCCCGCCTAAACTGTCACGACAGACATAGGTATGGGCATTATACCCGACCCAGTCGGGTTCCAGCCCGACCTGATCGAGTCGGATTTTTAATTAAAAATCAGGTTTGGGTTGGGTCGGGTTTGAGTTTAGGGTGAAAAATATCCTACCTAACCCGACCTGGGACTAATTTTCCCTCTTTATATATATATTTTTTAAAATTAGGTCCTTAGAATTGAATTTTTATTTACAATTTAGTCCTTAAATTTATATTTTTTACAATTAAGTCCCTTAATATTATTTTTTTACAATTAGGTCCCAAAAAATTATTTTCCTATAGGTTGGATCGGGTCAGGTTTTTGAAGGATATTTTCGGGTTGGGTTGGGTCGGTGCGGATAGGATAGGATATATGATATATTATTTTCGGGTCGGGGTCGAATGGGCCAAAATCATGACCCGACCCGTGCCCATCTCTAGGCAGACAAACGTTGTTTCTCGCCAGAACTAGCCGTTGTAGACTAGTTGTTCGCAGAGGCCTGCTCCATTCCAACGGCAATATGCCCAGGCAACGACTGCCTTGGTAGACGAAACGACATCACTCTTTCTCTATTTAAACCCCCCTCATTTTTTCACTATTCACTCTTCTTTACTCTCTCTTTGTTATTGTCTCACAAGATTTCCTTTGCTATTAGTCAATTTCTTTTTCCACAATTATTTTCCAAGCCCTCACAACTCTCTCGCACAACAACCTACAGCTCCGCTAAAGAATGGCAAGAACCCCCCCCCCCCCGTCCTGTTGTCCAGGCATAATCAGAGACACAAAAGGCTCAAATCAGGCCGCCTTCCCATCAACAGCCACCGAGGACGGCCAAGCGCTTCAAGATGGCATCACAGAAGAGGGTAATCATTGGTGACGATGATAACTCCTCTGAATTACAGCCAATCTAAGCTTCTCTCCCCTTCTTCTCTTTTATTTTTATCTAACTATGCATAAATTTTGTGTATGTAGGCATGCATTGAGGATAATGCTTCTCTCGAGTTTGGGGGTAAATTAGTCCTCTAATTTTGTCATTTCTTTTTCTTGTATTTTCTAGTTTTCTATGTCTTTATTTTTTCTTTTTTTAAGTTCTAATTGTAACATGCCTTTATTTAAAGCCTAATGAACTCTTAGTTTGAGAAAAATTCTTGAGTATCCTTTACTCGACGCGGTAGATAACACGCCTAGGTGGAAACCTTAGCATGACTTTAGTTTAACCTAGAATCCTACTATGGTCTGAACTTAAAAGAAAACACTCTTTGTGACTAGTTTGATTTTAGGACTTCTAGGAAACTTAGGTATTTCATCTAGTAAACTTGGGTAGAACTTGAAGTTTGTTTTAAAAAAATGAAAATGAGACGCCCTAGAGGTGCCCGAAACTGGCTCTAGGATAAGCTAGAGGTGTCAGAAACTGGCTCTAGAAATATATATATATGTATATATTGCAATCATTAGAAAAGCCTATTACCAGTGACTAGTGGTTAAATTGAAAAAGAAACTAGAGGGAAACTCAAGGGAATTAAGGTGTTTATTGAAGGTTTACTTAGAAGCCTAAGCATCATGCTTATAACGAAGAACACACACACTCACGAGATACATAGTTCAGTTCCGGGTAAATCTTTTATCATTCATAGGGTTGCTAATTAGGCATAATTCTACATGATATGTAAAGGGTGCGCAAGATTCTTTCTCGACTTAGTTTGCATATGATTTTAAGTTTTGGCATGTTATTCTTAGATTGCATTGTTGAGGACCAACAATAGTTTGAGTTTGGGGTGTGTTAAGTGTGCAAAAGTCCTATATTTATACCCTAGTTTAGCTCAATTTTGGAGTTCTTACGTATAGTTTAGGTTGCATTTATTATGTAACATACACAAAATAGCATAGATTAGATACCCTGCCTTATTTGACGAATTTAATTGATTATACATATATATACGATACTACTCAAGTGCGTTTTCTCCTTGTGCGTGGGTACCCACCCAGGCAGATACTGTCGAGGCAGTAAAGAGGGTAGAAGAAGAGAAAGCTGGGAGCTGAAGGAGGAAGTTGTTGGATCATAAGGAAAACTGATCGAGGGCTAAACACACACAAGAATGAAGAAGGCAAGAGATTTACAAGGAAAGGAACCTTGTATTGAACTCTTAAGAAAGCTTTACAAGATAGAACTTATGTGAATTGTAGGATGATTTTTGAGGGATAGTTTAAAAATGACCCTATCTAGCCTAGTTATAGTCTCCAACCTCCTCAATGGATGGTGGAGATTGATTTGATCCAACGGTTAGGATCTTGCCTCCAAAAATATATACAACGCCTAAGATTATCTAGATAATTCTATACTTATCTAGTTATATCCTAAATGGTCTAAAAGCTCTACTATATTCTAAAGGCGTCTAGAATGTTCCAGAGATGTCCACACTTATCCCGAGCTTCCAGAGTTGTACCGAGCCTTCAGGAGCTGTCCCGATGCTTCCACAAGTCTTCCAAGCATTCTAGGTCCTTCCGGGTGTGCCTAGATGGTTGTGGAGTGTCCTGGAACCTCCTAGAAGATTGTGGGAACGTATTAAGAGCGTTGTGGGCCTCTCTAAGTCGTTCTAGATCCTTCTTTTGATCATCCTTTGCCTTAAAACGCCCAAGGCACTTCATTTTGCCTTGGTTGGCCCGAGTGCACCTAGGGGGCACTCCTCGGTCGGTCTTGGTGCACTTTGGCGGGGAGTGACATTCTCCCCACCTAATCTCGCGACACCCTCGTCGTGTTTTGGTTGAGTTGCTTGGATGTTGTTGGTGTGCCTCCTTCGGCTCCTAGCTTGCTTTGCCTTTACCCTCAGCTTAACAGCTCGATCATGGGCTATCGTATCAAGTTTTGTGTTGCCATCAACTCCTTTGATGAAGGCAACAAGTCGCTTTCATATGGGATGTGACCTCATCACATGAGGTTCTTCACATAGGTAGCATTTAACCCTTGTGCTAGCCTTTGGCGCGGACTTAGCCTTCGTGTTGCCTGATTTAGCCATGTCCCGAGAGAATCGAACACGCTCTGATACTAACTGTCACGAACTTAATCTTTCAAACCAACCCGTGCGGCGCTAACACTCCCGACACAATGTTAACAAGTCTTTCTCACGTGAATGTTATGGCTAAACACACACAAGAATGTAGAAGGCAAGAGAGTTACAAGGAAAAGAACCTTGTATTGAACTCTTGAGAAAGCTTTACAAGAGAGAACTTATGTGAATTGTAGGATGATTTTTTAGGGATAGTTTACAAATGACACTAGCTAGCTTATTTATAGTCTCCAACATCCTCAATGGACGGTGGAGATTGATTTGATCCAACGGTTAGGATCTTGCCTCCAAAAATATCTACAAGGCCTAGGATTATCTAGATAATTCTATACTTATCTAGTTATATCACAAATGGTCTAAAAGCTCTACAATATTCTAAAGGCTTCTAGAATGTTCCGGAGATGTCCACAATTATACTGAGCCTTCTGAAGTTGTCTCGAGCCTTCCGGAGATGTCCTGATGCTTCCACAACTCTTCTGAGCATTCTAGGTCCTTCCAGGTGTGCCTAGATGGTCGTGGAGTGTCCCGGAACCTCCTAGAACATTGTGGGAACGTCTTAAGAGGGTTGTGTGCTTCTCTAAGTCGTTCTAGATGCTTCTTTGGATCATCCTAGGGGGCACTCCTCGGTCGGTCCTGGTGCACTTTGGCGGGGCGTGACAATAAGCTACGAAGCTTAGTGGGCGGGGCTCATAACCAAGCTACAACAATACAATTTTGAAAACCAAAACAACTTCTTAAAACTTTTGCAAATGATTTCCTTTCAAACATACCATACTTAAATTAGTATAAGCAATTTCAACAACACATTCCATAGGCACCACACATGCATCAACCATACATAAACCATATGTTAACCACATATGCAAACCAAGCCTATCGGCTCCATTTCAACTCACATGCTTCAAGCATAAAAACATAACCATATGAGTTTACCAAGCTCTTATTAAAACCATAAGCGAATGAGTATACCGGCATCATTGACACATTGCTAGGATAAGCGGACACCTTGATGGCACAACATGCATTGCCCGTTGGTGATACCACAACCCCTATCACTCGCATCACAATAGCACAACCCCTATTGTGAAACCGAAGAATTTATCTCATGCGCGAATTTCATATTTATAGTGCACTTCACATCCTATAGATCGATCAATCTATCCGATATAAAGATCCACATGTGTCAATATACTCATCGCAACATCTCATTCCATTGTTTTAGAACGAGGTTAAACACCTCCCCAAACACATCCCAAATACCATAAATTCAAGCCCATACATAGCATGAAGTCAAGCAACATTTTCATAAATCATATGGTATTCTCATGGGACAAAATCAACATGCATTGATGCACAACAACATTGGAAAAACATCATTAAAAATGACATGCTCATGATCAAAACATGATCAACATGTAAAACGGTGAAAATACCAAAATAACTCAAAACTTACGCTTTAGCTTGGATTAGCCTAACGACACAACGCAAACTCCAAAAATTCTTCTTTAACCTTGTTAAGGAGTTAATAACGTTTCCACTAACCAGCAAAAACCAAAACCAAGTCGAAACACTTTTCTAGCTTCCCGGTTCGTCCACAAATGTATCCAACGATTCCGGATCTTCAACCCCCTGCTTCTAACCAACCCAAAACAGAGGATTAGAGATATTTTCAACACTCTAACTTGCTAGAAAATAGAGATTCAACAACTCATTCAAACCGCCTATCGAAACATTGCCGAAACAAACCAAAAAACATCAGAAAACTCAAATTGGACAACCTCCAGCATAATCCCAGCATTATAAATCATCAAAACACATGAATACACATCTAAAAACATCAACCCATCATCAGTATGCCATCAGCTATTGATTGATCACAAAACTCAGCAAAAAAATCACTTTTACACCCACCAAACTTCAACACAAAACACAAATTCGGGATTTCTATTATTCACCCATCATCTCAACATTATCCCACATAAAAAATCTAATTTATAACCATCATCGAACTCATCATTGAAAGATCTAAGCCATGATCTCACCCAAAAGCTCATTTTACCATATTTTACACAAATTTTCATTAGAACCCTTTTAGAAAATCATTTCCTTAATAAATAAAAGAATCAAAAACATGGAAATATCAATAAAGAACCTTACATCATATGAGAATTTCGTCGCTCACCTCCAATGATAGTATTTCCCCCTTGATTAGCAAAAAATACTTGAGAAAACTAAGAATAAAACATGGGTTTTAGAGATAGAAGATAAGAAACACCATTTACCTTCGAGAAATTAAGCCTAGATGGCTGTTTTGCTGAAGAGAAAATGCGAAGAGCTTCAAATGTGTTTTTGACGTAAAATGAGAAAAAGATGATCAACCATTTTTAGTTTTAATTATAAAACCCTTTTTTAAAATATTGAAGTAGTAAAAAATAAATGGGGAAATAATTATATTGGCCCAACCGATTTAGCTCCTTAAAGATTCTATGTTTTGACTCTTTTACAAAATGGTCACTAAAAATAGATTTTGCAAACTTACATTTTGGTCACTAATCCGAAATGTCATGGTTCAGAAAACGATTTTCCAAAATTGTTTTTACCAAATCCTTGTATACAATATTTAAGGATTTTATAAATTTATTTCATATTTTTTCGACCATTCGAATACCACTTTCGCTGAACTCACCCACAAAACCCAACACCGGTCTTTCAAACACTGAAATCTTACTGATCTTCTAGAACCAAAACTATGGTGTTACAAAATTCATAGTGATCGTATCGAGTACGAAAAGCAGTTTTAGAGACATCTTCATCCTTCACTTTCAGTTGAGAATAGCATGATCGAAGATTGATCTTAGAGAAAACTGATGCTTCCCGGAGTTGATCGAAAAGATCATTGATTCTCGGCAAGGATACTTGTTTATTATGATCACCCAATTCAATTGATGATATTCGATACAGAGCAGCATCGAGCCATCTTTTTTCTTCACAAATAAAACTAGAGCACCCCATGGAGCCGTGCTCGGTCGAATGAAGCCCTTGTCTTGCAATTCTTGTAATTGCTTCTTTAACTCCTTCAGTTCAATTGGAGCCATCCGATAAGGTGTGATAGATACCAGTTTGTATGTCGATCTCGTACTCTACATCACGAGTCGGAGGAAAACCAGGGAGATCCTCGAGAAAGACGTCGGTGAATTCGGAAACAACAGGAATTGTGGGTAAGCAGAAATCATACTCATCTTGTAACACAATAGTAGCAAAGATATAAATCGGCTTTTGATCAATTGACAGAATGGATTCATTTCCTAAACCCTAAATATATAATCGTCAATTTCGGAAATCGATCCAGGCTTGATGTTTACCCAACCAATCTAAGCCTAACACTAGATCAAACTCACATTCGGATAACACAAAGAGATCACAAAGGAATGGTATGTTTCGAATAGTCACAGGGCAATCCATACAGATTAGATTGATTGGCAAGTTTCCCCATATCAGGTTGAATACTACAAGGCTCGTTTTCACTATTTCGGGTTTCAAAATAACTTTATCTAACATGGATGAACATATAAAAGAATGGGTTGATCCTGAATCCTTCAATGCATAAACAGGATGAGAGTTTAATTCAACCGTACTTGCAATTACATTAGAAGATCCTTCTTTCTCCTTACCTCGGATATGATAGACACGAGCTGGGGCTCGGGATTCTTGATGAGTCAAGGCTTTCGAATGGGATCTTCTTGATGAGTCAAGGCTTTCGAATGGGATCCTGAATCCTTCAATGCATAAACAGGATGAGAGTTTAATTCAACGGTTGGATGGTGCAGGGTTCAGATTTGTCGAATTTTGAGTAGGTTCCTTGTCGGACAATCCTTGATGTAGTGGTCATCATCACCACACGCAAAACATAGATTAGATTGGAGTTGGCATTGGCCAAAATGTTGTTTCTGTCAATGCTTGGAAGTTGGAACTTTCACGGTGTTTCCCGTGTTGTTAATAGAAACTACAGAGACAACAAGCTTGTTCACTGATTGAGGTCTCGGTAACTAATTGCTTCGAGGAGTAGGAGCATAGGTTGAAGATCTTTCTTTCACATTCTTAGCTTTCTTCGACTACCACTCAGACTTATCATCGCTTTTCTGCTTCTTATCACTCTGATAACCGCTCTTTCTCTTTTCTCTTTTCAGCGGCTTTCATTTTGGATTCAGTGGCAACGGCTCGATTCACTAGAGTTTGAAAGTATGTGATGTTTAGAGCAGTGAATATCGGACTTAATTCATCAATCAACCCATCGATGAACATTCGACACTTGCCTTTCTCGCTTTTCATGTACTCCGAGTCGTGTTTGCAATATTTGCAAAAATCAGCTATGTATTGTTCAATCGACCGATTAGCCTGCGTTCAAGTACAAGAACTTCTTAATGAGATCAGCCAAGTACTGTTCACTTATATACTTTTTCTTGAATTTAGTGACAAAGAATTCCCACGTCACAGACTCGGCCGGGGCAGTTAGAATTGTAGTTTCCCACCAGCTTAGCGCTTCGTCGGCTAGAAGTGCCACTGCACATTCGAGGTTATGCTCATCTGAGCAATGGAGTTGCTTAGTCAAGATTTCAGTTGTTCTTTCAAGCCAATTTTCGGCTTCCTCCGGTTTCTCCTCATTTTTTCTGGTGAACGTATAAGCTCGGTGTTGCGCGAGTTTGTCGATCGGGGCTTGACTCGGGGCGGCAAAAACAGGAGCTGGTTGTTCACGTCTCATGTTCGTCAGAAGTTGATTGAACATCTCCTTCATACTAAGGAGACATTCTCTTTAGGCATTTTGAAGAGTCGAGTTATTCGGAGTTTGTTCATTATGATCAGGAGGTCAAGTCAGATCTCGCGGTTCTGTTCTTCTTGGGGAATCAGCTTGTCCCGGAAGATCAGTTGGCCCCAGAGGATTAGTTTTCATCCTTACGCTACAATCCTCGTTAGAGGATTCTCAGGGACTTTCATTGTTCCGAGCTAGCCTCGTCTCTGACATTCTATAACGTTTAAACCGAACAAAAGTTAGGATATGAGGGTTTAGAATTAAAAGCAATTCAATGTGAGACTTCTAGGCGGCATAGTACAAACCTATATGATGCATGTAGACTTGTATGAACTTTAGGACCTATAACCTAAAGCTCTGATTACGACTTTATGTAACACCCCTCACCCGGGTTAGGAGCGAGGAGCATTACGACATGCAGCGGACTTATAAACATATAACTTATAACGTATACTTAACATAGGTTAATCATTGATGTAACTAGTCATTTAGGGCTAATTAAAACTTTTAACAAGTCATGAACTTGATACAACCTTATTGTGTTTAAACATGTAATCATTTGAAAGTCAAACAAACATGTCAATACATTCAAGAACTATGAAACCAAACAATCTAGATTAGCCTATTATGCAACATTTGAACCAACATACACATATATATAGGAATATCTTGAACTTCATAAGCACATATAATCATATCATAAGTCATAGTTTATCCAAACATCATATATATATATATATATATATATATATATATATATATATATATATATACCAACTTAGCAAAAGTATCATACGAGACTTAATACAACATAACTTAGTCATTACAAGCCATTAGCTTAAACTTTATATATATAACAAGTCATGTGTTCACATTTAACATATATAACAACCAAAATGCATGTGACATCACTCTAATACACATGACTATGCCACCCTCTAGAAGTCTAAACAAAAAGATCTTGTCATACATGATTCTTGTTGGTAACTTGATGCACCAAAAACAGATTAGGCAGCTTTCAATCAACACCACTTGTTGGTTTGGGAAGGAGGAAACAAAGAGTGATAAGTACAAAAGATGTAATTAGTGAGGTAGTACTTAATTCTATTAATTTAGTCTTTTAGGTGTCTTATTTCAATTAGCCAAGGTTACTTAGCTAGGATTCATTATACATAAGCATCACCTAGCTAGGATTCATTATCCATAAGCATCACCTACCTAGCATGGAAACAACAAGTAGGCATGTAGGCATAATTGCATCAAAGAACAATGTAAACATACCATCTTTTAACAATACAACCAATGATTAGTAGGACTAGGTAATCGAGTCACAATGGGTACAAGGTACCGAATCAGAGGATGCACAAAGCATCAAAATCAGAGGGTAAAAAATGCACCAAGGTGTCTTCCAAACCATCACAAGGTAACCATATGATTAACAGAAGATGATCAAAGCATCAAATATACAAGGTGTTAACAACACCAACATAGAGCACACAAAGTATTAATTTCAAAGGAGCTCTAGACTCTAAGGCATGCCCTTCTACCTAAGTCCAACTCGTCAACCAAGGACTTATATATGTCATTTAATTTCCAGCAAGCACATCCAAGTGTTTATCAAACAATTACAATTTCATATGCATGCTCACATCACAAGTGCACAATCTATTCAAGGTTCAATCAATCACAACTTTCAGCATATATCCAACATGTAATTGTTTTCAAGCATCAAGTATCATCTAAAAATAGTAACCTATGATAACTTCAAGATCATTTCATAGCTCAAATGACAAACAAAGTTCAGCAAAACATATCAAGCATTAAACAATGCAACACCCAATTAACTTATACATACTTTCATATTTCCATTTAATCCTTCTTCCCTTAGATCTTTTGCCAAATATTATTTAATTTCATTTCATGCTTTCAAGTCATCTTATAATAAAATAAATACATTGGTTAGGATACTAGTCCTAACCCTAAGGATTAACTACACTCGCAATACTCCAAGCTTAGCTAGTCTCGATCCTCGATGATTATTCCTGTAACACCCCAATTTTGGGCTTGGAAGTTTAGGTTCTGAACCGGACCGGTCTGAATTTCGGTTCGAATATAAAAGGTGGTTTTGGGGAAAGCCTAGTTCGAGATGCTTTAAATATATGGAAAAATATCTAAAAATCCTCTTTTAATATATATAAGAGAGTGGTGAAATCAATTTTACAAAATAAGGTTTGGAAGTGCAACATTTCGAAATAGTGACTAAAATGTAATTTTTGAAAAGTTCAGTGGTGACTGTTTTATAAGGATTGAAACTTTGAGTCTTTAAGGAGCTAATTTACCCAAGATTGATTTCTCCAGATTTTTCTTAGATTTTAATATTCATTTAATGTTTAATTAATTAAAGGAAAAGAGGAAAACCATATTTTAGCTTTTCATAACTAACTTTCTTAAAAACTTTCTCATCTCATTTTCTCTCAAAATTCCCTTAGCCACACACATTTCTACAACAACATTTCTTTTGATTTTCACACCAAATGATGAGGTTTCAATCATCAATTGATTCCTAATCCTTTCTACATCAAATCCTCTTGTTTTGCTTATTGAATTTTCAAGGATTTTGGCTCTAAGCAAGGAGAAATCTACATTTAGAGGTAAGGATGTTCTTCTCCTATAAATACACAGTTCTTTACTGAAATTCCCAAGTTCTCAAACCTTAAATTAAGTTTTATAAAAGGTTTTAATGTTGTGATCTTGATTTTGGCTTAAAACTCAAGATTTGGATTAAATCTTGAAGAAATTCTTGGTGATTGTTTGGGCTCTGTTTTGAGATGGCTTTTTAATGTATTTTGGATGTTTAATGATGTGTAATTGAGGTTTAATCAATGCAATCCCGAATAGGTTGAATTTCCTAAGTTTTTGCTTATGAAAATGGTGGTTTTGGGGGTGATCTTGGTGTTCTATTATAGCTAGAGGTATAAGGACGAGTTCAGGTTCTTTTTGGATGTTAATTGATGTTTAAGAATGTTTAGAAGTGATGGATCTTGGCTGGGTAATGCTGTGGAAGAGTTTGGAAGTGATTTCAGTTGTGTTTGGTAGCTGAAATGTTAGTTTTGGTGAGAGCAGCGAGTTTAGGTGTAATGGCTGAAGATTTTAATGCATGATGTTGCATTAATCCTCTGCTTTGATGTGTTTAAAACAGGGGAGACATCTTCAGATCCTTGTGGTGTTGATCCGGAGGCTTGAACGGTGTTTCAGCAAGCTTGTGAAACGGAATTGGTGAGAGGAGTTGGATTTCCAGCTTTGTATCGAATGTTTGAAGGTTTGGGAGCTTAGTTTAAGTCTAATCAACTTAACTAATCTCAAGAGTAAGTTTTCGGAAAAACTCTCTTGGATGAGCCATGGATTGGTTCGATGCACTTGTTGATAAGTGCATGATTAAATTCTGTTTCTGAAAGCATGTTTAGCATGGTTAATGATGGTTATGTAAGCCATATGTTGAAGGATTCTCAAGGTAAGAGATCCTTGGTTTGATTTGTTAAAAGTGTGGATTGATGCATAGTGATGCATGTTGTAAATGGCTTTGATTAGATGCTTTAAAACAGTGGATTATTGATGACAATTGATGTATATTGATGTATATTGGCAAGTGATGTGTTGGTTTTAAACTACTTGAATCAGATATAGTTATCCGGCTATAGGATTGGGTGCACCTTGAATAAAGTCGCCTTGGATGTTGAGGGTTTGTAATTGTACCGTAAACTCCATCCAAGTATACTAACGAGATGGTTAAGATCACAATGGTGGTTAAAAGTCCATGTGTGGATCTTGTGTTGTGTGACCCGTTTTCATGTTAATGATGTTATACAACTACCGATGAGTGATGTGGAGGGGTTGTGATTGTACCGTTAAACTCCATCACGGGTGTTGAGGGGTTGTGATTGTACCGATAAACTCCACCTTGTGTGTTCGGTAGTGTGTATGAAGCGTATGGGACAACGCTTGTAATCCGCGTATCTGATTGTGTTTTATGTTGAAAAAGGTTATGGTTTATCACTTAGAAGCCAATATGACATGTTAATGATATTGAAGCATGATATGCTTGATGTGATTGCAATGTTGAATGAATAATAATGATGTGTGTTAAAAGGCTTTGAGAAAAGTGTTTTATAAAATGCATTATTTTGTTGTTTCTTTTGAGCATGCCTCACTAAGCATTTGTGCTTACGCTCTCTCTCTTTAACCAATAATGCAGATAATTGAGGTGTTTGTGGGTAGCAAGGAGGCAAAGAATCCAAGGGAAAGCTAAGCTCATGTATGGTGACCTTTTCACAACATTATTAGATTTTGATATTTGGCAATGGGAACCTAGGATGTGTTTTGGGGAGATGTTTTGGACTCCCTAGTTGTGGCATGATGCCTTAAATGATTTGGATATGTAATTGGCCATTTTGGTGCTTGCTTTGATGTTTTTATGGTTGTTTGCTTTGGACATTAGGATGCATGCCTATAGTCTTGTAGATTTTCCTAATTGATGCCATGAATGTGTTTTGATGAAGCAAACATGTTCCTTATATGTATGATGACTTTTTGGCATGATTAGGAAGTCATTAGGATGTGTTTGAGTGGTTAA
This sequence comes from Hibiscus tridactylites, assembly GCA_958450335.1. Lineage (NCBI taxonomy): Eukaryota > Viridiplantae > Streptophyta > Magnoliopsida > Malvales > Malvaceae > Hibiscus > Hibiscus tridactylites. The sequence continues at coordinate 62,738,653 of OY288265.1, forward strand.
ATGTATGTTAAACCAGCATATTCTGCACTTTCTGGGTAGTTCGTATCGGAACGAGCACTAGCGTTTCGAAACGAGGGCCTGTAATGGCCTTCGTGTATCGAACGGATAGGGCTGTTCCGAAACGCTTTTGCCACTACCAAGCCCTGTTTCGATACAGGTCTCGAAACGAACCCACGTTTCAGAACGGTCAAACCCCGTTCCGAAACAGATGACCGTTAGGCACTTATTTGAATGTATTAAGGTTTGCAAGCTTTACGTTTTAGTCCTGAATTTTGTATTTGCAATTGCTTGAGATTGAGAAGTCCGTTTAAGGTGAAATTTGACAGGGAAATATGTAAAATGATTAATTTGACATTGGTAACTTAAAAATCAGCAAAGTCCCTCATCTTTCCAGAAATTACAAGTTGGTCCCTAACTTTTGTATGTTGTGCAATTGAGTCTCTTATTGCTATCCGATCGCTGTGCTTTTCAAGTATGCTTTTCTCTAGGGTTCACTTAAGGTTAATAAGCAGCTAGATAAGATTAAAGAGGAAAAAAAGGGTCGTTAATCAAGGTTGACTTTCGGGTTGACATTGGTTTTCCCCGTGTAATCTTCGTAGTTCGGGTCAACCGTCTAGGCCGGGCTAAGGGGGTTACATTTGGTGGTATCAGAGCTGAGTTCTAGTAAATGGGAATGGTTATGTGGGTGATGTATGTATGATTGCATGATGTGCCTTTTTGAATGAAAGTGGGATGTGTGAATTGTAAAGTATGTTGCAATTGTGATGTATGCTGTGTTGAAGCATGTTAGAGGAACCCATTGCCATATCAAAACTGATGAAATGAATTGTTTTTGTTTGGAAATGAGCTTGAGTACTTGGATTTCTTACCTTGCTGAGCCTGATTATGTTTATTGCATTTGTGTTAGTGCATTGTTTTAGTGAATGAGACCTCGTAGAGAGACGAGAATTAATACGCGAGCTATGGCTCAAAACGAGAATGAGAACAATGCTGAAAATATTGTGGATATACCTCATTCTCCTGGTGGTGGACCGCCCGGTGGTGGTGGTGCTGGAGGTGAGGGAGCTGGTGTTGGTGCTGGTGCTGGGGTCGCTGGACCTGAGGCTGTGCAGGGACAAGCTGCTCCTGACATGACAGTTTTGATACAGGCTATTGCTGGAGCCTTTCAGGCGGCAGTAGCTGGATCTCATGGAGCTGGGCATCAGGGTGATGCTAATGCGAGATTATCTTTGGAACGTTTGCGCAGTCTGGGAGGGACTGAATTCAGAGGTTTGTCTGCTGAGGGTTCCGAGTCTTGCTTGGAAAGTACCAAGAGGATATTGGGACAAATGAACTGCAATGATGTGCAGAAGTTAGGATGTGTGGGATCGTTGTTACATGATAATGCATATACCTGGTGGACGACCACTGTCTCCGGAATGGAGGAAGTTGATGTGACTTAGATGTTCTTTCTGAACGTGTTCAAGCGGAAGTATATAGGTGTGTGATACATGTATGAAAAGAAAAGAGAATTCATGTCTCTTACACAATTGAGCATGACGATGGCTGAGTACGAGATCCAGTTTGTCCGTCTCAATCAGTATGCACCTGAGCTTATTTCTTATGAGCGGGAGAGGTGTGAGCATTTCCGATATGGTTTGGTGATGGATGTAAATACATTTATGCTTGCTGCTGAGTATACAGATTTTGATGTGCTGGTTAGTAGGGCGAAGGACATTGAGCAGAACCTAGGTTTATCTTCTAGAAGTGTTGGTTCTAGCTCGAGCAAGAGAGCTGCTGAGCATAGTTTCGGTGGTGGACGGAACAAGAGAAGGCGTGATAGGAGGTATCAGTCTTCTGCTAGGCGTGGTAGTGGAGGGCATGGTGCGCCTGTTCAGGGAGACATGGCGAGAGCTGATCAAAAAACGTGATGGGCGTGTGGATCGCGTGGTCATTTGAGGCGTGATTGTCCTCGAGCAGCGAGGGAGGTGCAGGATCAAGTTGTAGTGACTGGTAATTCGTGCTGGAATTGTGGTTTGGCAGACCACATGAGGAGGGAGTGTCCTTTGTTGGCCGGTGGTGGTTAGGGACGTGCTCCTGGAATTGTTGCACCATAGAGAGGTCGTGGGCGCGGCCGTGGTAACTTCCATCGCAGAGATGATGGTGGGAGGAATGTGGCACATGTGGTGGCTGTCCAACCTGAGGGTGGTGGCCAGGCTCGAGTGTATGCTCATCGAGAGGGGAGGAATGAAACGGATGTGATCGTAGGTACCTTCACTTTGCAATCCTTGTTATTACTTTCCTTGATTGATTCTGGATCTACACACTCATACATATTGCGTGAACATGCTCAATTGCTTGGTTTGCCTGTTGAGTCTTTGGATGTTGGTATGCATGTAACTAGTTCCTTTGGTGAGACCGTTGTGACACGGAAGTTATATAGAAGATGTCTCTTGGTTGTGCAAAACCATGTTTTTCATGTTGATCTCATGGAATTGCCTTTCTATGGTTTTGATGTAATCCTTGGTATGGATTGGCTTGGTGAACATCGAGTTGTGGTGGATTTTGAGAACAAGCGAGTTTCGTTAAAGCTTGCGGCTGATTATGAGGTAGTGGTGGTTGGTGAGAATATGATGTTTCTTGCCAATGTGGTGTCTTCCTTGGAAGCGAGCCGAATGCTGAGGCAAGGTTGTGAATCCTACCTAGCCTTTGTAATGAATCCTAGCTCTAAGGAGTTGCGAGTTCAAGATATCGGACTGTGCAAGAGTTTCCTAGTGTGTTTCCGGAAGAGTTACCTGGATTGCCTCCTAATCGAGAAGTGGAGATTGGGATTGAGCTGTATGAAAACACAACTCCAGTTTCCATTACTCCTTATCGAATGGCACCTAATGAGTTGAAGGAGCTGAAGATGCACCTTCAGGAGTTGCTTGATCGTGGTTTCATTCGGCCGAGTGTGTCACCTTAGGGTGCACCGGTTTTGTTTGTGAAGAAAAAGTATGGCACTATGAGAATTTTCATCGATTACCTTTAGCTGAACAAGTTGACTATCAAGAATCGGTATCCATTGTCGAGGATTGATGATATTTTTTATCAATTTTGGGGAGCGGCTGTGTTCTCTAAAATTGACTTAAGGTCAGGGTATTACCAGTTGAAGGTGAAGGATGTGGATGTGCCAAAGACAGCCTTCAGAACGAGATATGGGCATTATGAGTTCCTTGTGATGTCGTTTGGTTTGACGAATGCTCCTACAGCTTTTATGGACACGATGAATATAGTGTTCCATGAATATTTGGACAAGATTGTTGTGGTGTTCATTGATGATATCCTCGTGTACTCTCGTACTGAGGAGGAGCATGAGGGGCATTTGAGGATTGTGTTGCAGGCTCTGTTGGAGAATCAGCTTTATGCTAAGTTAAGCAAGTGTGAGTTCTAGCTCAGGGAAGTTGTGTTCCTTCATCATGTGGTTTCTGCTGAAGGGATTCGTGTTGATCCTTAGAAGATTGAGGCAGTGATGAATTGGAAGTCTCCTAAGTCTGTTCATGAAGTCCGTAGTTTCCTTGGTTTGGCAGGATACTACCAGAGGTTCGTGGATGGATTTTCAAAGATTGATGCACCTTTGACGAAGTTGTTGCAGAAAGATGTCAAGTATGAGTGGACGAAAGCGAGACAGCAGGCTTTTGAGAAGCTGAAGACAGCTTTGACGCAAACTCCTACCTTGGTTCAACCTGAATCAGGGAAAGAGTTTGTGGTGTATAGTGACGCATCCTACGTTGGTTTGGGTTGTGTGTTGATGCAAGAGGGTAAGGTGGTGGCTTATTCATCCTGACAGTTGAAGGTGCATGAGCGCAATTATCCTACGCATGACATTGAGTTAGCTGCGGTGGTTTTTGCTTTGAAAATTTGGAGACATTACCTGTATGGTGAGAAGTGTATGGTGTACACGGATCACAAGAGTTTGAAGTATCTGATGTCTCAGAAAGAGTTGGATCTTAGGAAACGATGTTGGGTGGAGTTGCTTAAAGATTACGATCTGACGATCGAGTACCATCCAGGAAAAACTAATGTTGTAGCGGATGCCTTGAGTAGGAAGGTGGAAGTGGAGTTGAGGGCTATGTTTGCCAGCTTGAGCATTTCGCGAGATGGCGGTCTTGTGGCTGAATTGCAAGTGAAACCATCCTTGGTTCAGTTGATGAAGGCTAAGCAGTTGTTGGATGATTCCTTGGTGCCACATGTTCAGGATATTGCGGAGGATAGGCCATCGGATTTCTGCTTTAATGATGTTGGAGTTTTATGTTTTGGGAGCCAGATAGTAGTGCCCAATGATGTTGAGTTGAGGCGTGCTATTCTGACTGAAGCTCATAGTAGTCCTTTTGCTATGCACCCTGGTAGTACAAAGATGTATCGTGATCTTAAGGATGAGTACTATTGGGTGGGATTAAAGAAAGATGTTGCTGAGTATGTGAGCAAGTGCATGATTTATCAGCGAGTTAAGGCTGAGAATCAGTTTCCTTCTGGGTTGTTGCAACCGTTGAGGATTCCTGAGTGGAAGTGGGAAAGGATTACCATGGACTTTGTGTCTGGTTTGCCTTTGTCGCCATCGAAGAAGAATTCGGTGTGGGTGATTGTGGATCGCCTTACGAAGTGTGCGCATTTCTTACATGTGCATACTACGTATACATTGGATAAGCTTGCAGAGCTGTACATTGCTGAGATTGTGTGGCTGCATGGTGTACCAAAGTCTATAGTGTCGGATAGAGATATGAGGTTTACATCGCATTTCTGGGAATGTTTACATCAAGCTTTGGGTACACGGCTGAATTTCAGTACTTCTTGTCATCCACAGTTGAATGGACAGTCTGAGCGTGTTATCCAAGTGTTGGAGGATATGTTGAGGTGCTGTGTGATTGAGTTTCAAGGCTCTTGGGAGAAGCATTTGCCTTTGGTGGAGTTTTCTTATAACAATAGCTACCAGGCGAGTATTCAAATGGCACCTTATGAAGCCTTGTATGAGAGGAAGTGCAGAACTCCTCTTTGTTGGGCTGAAACGGGTCAGAAGTTGGTATCGATGCCTGTTTTGTTGAAAGGAACCACCGAGAAGGTGAAGCTCATTTGTAAGCGATTGAAGGCAGCTTCTGATCGACATAAGTCTTACGCGGATTTGAAGCGTAATGAGATTGAGTATGCGATAGGTGACCGTGTGTTTTTGAAGATTTCGCCTTGGAAGAAGGTGATGAGGTTTGGTCGAAAGGGTAAGTTGAGCCCTAGGTACATTCGATCATACGAGGTGATTGAACGTGTGGGTCCTGTTAAGTACAAGTTGAGATTGCCGCAAGAGTTGAAAAGGATTCATGATGTGTTTCATGTCTCTATGCTTCGGAGGTATAGATCGGATCCTTCGCATGTTTTGCCTGTGGAGGAAGTGGAGTTGAATCCAGACTTGACCTATGATGAGGAGCCGGTGGAAATTCTAGATTCAGACAGTAAAGGTCTTCGAGGTATAACCATTCAGTTGGTAAAGGTGTTGTGGAAGCATCGTTGTATTGAGGAAGTCACGTGGAAACGAAAGGATGACATGAAGAAACAGTTTTCGTATCTCTTTCCTCCAGGTAAATTTCGAGGACGAAATTTCTTAAGGGGGAGAGTTGTAACACCCCAATTTTGGGCTTGGAAGTTTAGGGTATGAACCGGACCGGTCTGAATATCGATTCGAATATAAAAGGTGGTTTTAGGGAAAGCCTAGTTCGGGATGCTTTAAAAATATGGAAAAATATCTAAAAATCCTCTTTTAATTTATATAAGAGAGTGGTGAAATCAATTTTACAAAATAAGGTTTGGAAGTGCAACATTTCGAAATAGTGACTAAAATGTAATTTTTGAAAAGTTCAGCGGTGACTGTTTTGTAAGGATTGAAACTTTGAATCTTTAATGAGCTAATTTACCCAAGATTGATTTATCCAGATTTTTCTTAGATTTTAATGATTCATTTAATGTTTAATTAATTAAAGGAAAAGAGGGAAACCATATTTTAGCTTTTCATAACTAAGTTTCTTAAAAACTTTCTCATCTCATTTTCTCTCAAAATTCCCTAATCCAAAACACATTTCTACAGCAACATTTCTTTTGATTTTCACACCAAATGATGAGGTTTCAACCATCAATTGATTCCTAATCCTTTCTACATCAAATCCTCTTGTTTTGCTTATTGAATTTTCAAGGATTTTGGCTCTAATCAAGGAGAAATCTACATTTAGAGGTAAGGATGTTCATCTCCTCTAACTACTCAGTTCTTTACTGAAATTCTCAAGTTCTCAATCCTTAAATTAAGTTTTATAAAAGGTTTTAATGTTGTGATCTTGATTTTGGCTTAAAACTCAAGATTTGGATTAAATCTTGATGAAATTCGTGGTGATTGTTTGGGCTCTGTTTTGAGATGGCTTTTAATGTATTTTGGATGTTTAATGATGTGCAATTGAGGTTTAATCAATGCAATCCCGAGTAGGTTGAATTTCCTAAGTTTTTACTTATGAAAATGGTGGTTTTTGGGGTGATCTTGGTGTTCTGTTATAGCTGGAGGTATAATGACGAGTTTAGGTTCTTTTTGGATGTTAATTGATGTTTAAGAATGTTTAGAAGTGCTGGATCTTGGCTGGGTAATGTTGTGGAAGAGTTTGGAAGTGATTTCTGTTGTGTTTGGTAGCCGGAATGTTAGTTTTGGTGAGAGCAGCGAATTTATGTGTAATGGATGAAGATTTTAATGCATGATGATTCATTAATCCTCTGATTTGATGTGTTTAAAACAGGGGAGACATCTTCGGATCCTTGTGGTGTTGATCCGGAGGCTTGAACGGCGTTTCGGCAAGCTTGTGAAATGGAATTGGTGAGTGGAGTTGGATTTCCAGCTTGTATCGAATGTTTGAAGATTTTGGAGCTTAGTTTAAGTCTAATCAACTTAACTAAGCTCAAGTGTAAGTTTTCGAAAAAACTCTCTTGGATGAGCCATGGATTGGTTCGATGCATTTGTTGATAAGTGCATGTTTAAATTCTGTTTTTGAAAGCATATTTAGTATGGTTAATGCTGGTTATGTAAGCCATTTGTTGAAGGATGCTCAAGGTAAGAGATCCTTGGTTTGATTTGTTAAAAGTGTGGATTGATGCATAGTGATGCATGTTGTAAATGGCTTTGATTAGATGCTTTAAAACAATGGATTATTGATGATAATTGATGTATATTGGCAAGTGATGTGTTGGTTTTAAAGTACTTGAATCGGATATAGTTAGCCGGGTATAGGATTGGGTGCACCGTGAATAAAGTTGCCTTGGATGTTGAGGGGTTGTAATTGTACCATAAACTCCATCCAAGTACACTAACGAGATGGTTAAGATCACAATGGTGGTTAAAAGTCCATGTGTGGATCGTGTGTTGTGTGTCTCGTGTTCTCGTTAAAGATGTTATACAACTACCGATGAGTGATGTGGAGGGGTTGTGATTGTACTGTTAAACTCCATCACGGGTGTTGATGGGTTGTCATTGTACCGGTAAACTCCACCTTGTGTGTTCGGTAGTGTGTATGAAGCGTATGGGACAACGCTTGTAATCCGCGTATCTGATTGTGTTTTATGTTGAAAAAGGTTATGGTTTATCACTTAGAAGCCAATATGACATGTTAATGATATTGAAGCATGAGATGCTTGATGTGATTGCAATGTTGAATGAATAATAATGATGTGTGTTAAAAGGCTTTGAGAAAAGTGTTTTATAAAATGCATTATTTTGTTGTTTCTTTTGAGCATGCCTCACTAAGCATTTGTGCTTACGCTCTCTCTCTTGAACCAATAATGCAGATAATTGAGGTGTTTGTGGGCAGCAAGGAGGCTAAGAATCCAAGGGAAAGCTAAGCTCATGTATGGTGACCTTTTCACAACATTATTAGTTTTTGATATTTGGCAATGGGAACCTAGGATGTGTTTTGGGGAGATGTTTTGGACTCCCTAGTTGTGGCATGATGCCTTAAATGATTTGGATATGTAATTGGCCATTTTGGTGCTTGCTTTGATGTTTTTATGGTTGTTTGCTTTGGACATTAGGATGCATGCCTATAGTCTTGTAGATTTTCCTAATTGATGCCATGAATGTGTTTTGATGAATCAAACATGTTCCTTATATGTATGATGACTTGTTGGCATGATTAGGAAGTCATTAGGATGTGTTTGAGTGGTTAAATGTATGTTAAACCAGCAAATTCTGCACTTTCTGGGCAGTCCTTACCGGAACGGGCACTAGCGTTTCGAAACGGAGGCCTGTAATGGCCTACGTGTATCGAAACAGATAGGGGAGTTCCGAAATGCTTTTGCCACTACCAAGCCCTGTTTCAATACAGGTCTCGAAATGAACCAGCATTTCAGAACGGTCAACCCCCGTTCCGAAACCAATGACCATTGGACAGTGATTTGAAAGGTTTAATGTTTGCAAGCTTTACGTTTTAGTCCTGAATTTTGTATTTGCAATTGCTTGAGTTTCAGAAGTCCGTTTAAGGTGAAATTCGACAGGGAAGTATGAAAAATGATTAATTTGACATTGGTAACTTAAAAATCAGCAAAGTCCCTCATCTTTCCGGAAATTACAATTTGGTCCCTAACTTTTGTATGTTGTGCAATTGAGTCCCTTATTGCTATCCGATCGCTGTGCTTTTCAAGTATGTTTTTCTCTAGGGTTCAATTAAGGTTAATGAGCATCTAGATAAGATTAAAAAGGAAAAAAGGGGCTGTTAATCAAGGTTGACTTTCAAGTTGACTTTGGTTTTTCCCGTGTAATCTTCGTAGTTCGGGTCAACCGTCTAGGTCGGGCTAAGGGGGTTATAATTCCCTTATTCTTCTTACAAGTTGGACCAGCTCTTGACTCCTCCAATGTTTCCTCAAATTCATGGTCTAGCTTTCTATTTTGATTTCTATGGCAAGATGATCAATATGCAAACAAGTTTTCAAGCTCTCCTTGAGTTTTTCTCCAGCAAAACTCTATCTCTAAGCTTTATCTCTTTCAATCGGCTGAAGAGAAGAAAATGGGAAAGCAAAAGACACTCCCTTAAGTTAATGGATTGGGAGATGACTGATCTTCCTTTTTTAATTAAACTGACACTTATTTCAGCTAAAGGGCATATTGGGGAAGTCAAATTTTTAACATGCAAGTCCCTATTTTATCATATATTTTGATTTAGTCATGGCTGAGTTTTTATCAATTTATTTTTTCTTTCAATAAGGTCCTTATTTCAACTAATTAGGGATTACTCAGTTTATTTAAATTAATTATTTGACCAATTGAGAAAAGTCTTCTATGGTAGAATTGAAGGTGTTACATGGAGGATATGTTTAGAAGTTGCATCATTGATTTCCAAGGTTCTTGGGAGAAACAATTGCCTTTGGTGGAGTTTTTTTTACAATAATAGTTATCAAGCGAGCATTCAAATGGTTCCTTATGAGGCCTTGTCTTGAAGGACATGTAGAACGCCTCTTTTTTGGGGCAAAAGCAGGGCATAAGTTGGTTTCTTTGCCTAATGTGTATAAGGGCACTACAGAAAAAGTGAAGCTTATTAGTGAGAGGTTGAAAGAGGCTTCAGATCGGCAAATGTCTTACACAGATTTGAAGCATAAGGAAATTGAGTGTGTTGTGGTAGATAAGGTGTTTTTGAAGGTTTCACCTTGTAAGAAGGTGATGAGATTTGGTCGGAAAGGCAAGTGGAGTCCATGGTTTATCGGAACCTATAAGGTGCTTGAGCGTGTTGGACCTATTGCTTATAGGTTGAGGTTGCCTTTCTAGTTGGAGAAGATACATGATGTTTTCCATGTATCCATGCTTTGGAAGTATAGATCGGATTCGTCTCATGTTATGGTTGTTGAGGAAATTGAGTTGAATCCGAATTTATCATATGATGAAGAACCAATTGAGATATTGGATACGGACAACAAGGTTTTTCATGGTAAGACCATTGAGTTGGTCAAGGTCTTGTGGCGACATCGTGTGTTGAGGAAACCACATGGGAAAGGAAGGATGACAAGAAGTAGTTTCCTTATCTTTTTCCATCAGATAAAATTTCAAGGATGAAATTTCCTAAATGGGGGACAGTTTAACCCCCAGATATTAGGCCTAGACGTATTTGAAGGTTCGTAGAGCGTAGACTAGAGATTCGAGATTTTAGGAGCGGTTTAGGGAAAACAAGGTTTGGATTAAGATAAAAATATGAGAAAATGCTTAAAAATCATTATTGATTATATAACTGATTTTTGGTAAAATTAATTTTAAGAAAAGGATTTTGGAAGTGGGACATTTTGAATTAAGGACCAAAATGCGATTTTTACAAAGTTCTTTTAGTGTCTATTTTGCAAATGGATTGGAACTTAAAATCTTTGAGGAGCTATTTTACCTATTTGTTTTTATCAGATTTGTCTCTTAATTAGGAGCATTATAAAAGGTTTTACTTAAGGATTAAAAGGGTTTAATAAAAAGGATAGTTAGTTATTTCATTAAAATCGATTTTACTTCATTTTCTCTCATTCTATTTTCTCTCAAAGTTTTCTCTTAGCCAAACACTCTCCATTTTCAAGAAACTTGAGGTAATGCTCTTGATTTACTGAGTTTTTGATTTCTAAGGGAATCTTTAACCTTGATTTACAAAACCTTATTGTTTTCCTTTAATTTTCAAGAAAACACATCCAATTGAGAGAGATTTCATCCATTCAAGGTAAGATCGTTCTCCTCCTCTAATGATAAGTTATTTACTGAAATTCAAAAGTTATTAATCCTTTTACATATGTTTTCTAAGTTGTTTTAATGGATTAATAATGGAAATTTGGTTAAATTGAAGATTATTGATTGAAATCTATGATTTTCATAATGCTACTATTTTACTCAATTTTAGGCTGATAGTAATCATGATTTGGATGTTAAATGATGTTGAAATAAAGATTTTATCATAATAATCCCGAATTAGTTTGGATCTCTAGTTGTTAGATGGTTAGATTTGAGGTTTTTGCGAAGTTAATTTGGTTCTGGTGTTGCTGGTGGTATAAGGATGATATTAGATTGTTAAAAGATGGTATTCGATGATTAAAATTGGATGGAAGTGTTAGGTTTTGGCTGGGTTGAGTTTGGAGAGTAATCGAAGGTGTTTTCGAATGTTTCAGATAAGCGTTTCGGTGTTTTTAGGCAGAGCAACGAGGTAGCTTTGTTTGCTGGTGGTTTTAATGCATTGAGATGCATTAATGCTCTGTTCTTATGTGTTATAAATATAGGAGAACATATCGGAAGAGATTGGTGAAGTTCTGGGAGTTTCGGAGGCTTGATTACGCTTCGGAAAAGAGAGCGTGACGTTATCGGTGAGTAGAATTGGTTTTAAAAGCCTTTCAAAGACTTGACAGCAAGGTTTGGGGTTTAGGTTGAGTTTGAAACACTAACCTAAATTCAGAAGTAAGTTTGAGATGTTTCGCTCTCGTTTCTCGGTTACTATACTAATTCTGCCACTAGGCAAATTACATTGTCTTTGAACAATTATCTATATAATCTGTTATATAGCTCGAAATGCAGTTTTGTTTGTTTTAAATAAAACTAGACATGACAAGCTTTTCAACCATATAAATTATAGGTTCCAAATCCACCATCACAATTTATAGAAATTTTTCAAAGTCACAGCTAATGCAGATTTTAAAATTGTTTACATGAATCATGCAGCCGTTGACCATCAATTTAAGCCCTAATTATCCTCCCAATCATAAAAACAGTCTCATTACATACATCCTTAAAGCAGTTTCTTATCATATAAGCATGTATTAAACAAGTTAAGAATCGTGTTATTCTTGTTACCAAAATTGAGTACAAAAACAATTATGTATATACTCATTTTCAATCATTCGAAACAACACAGTTCAGCTCCTAACACCAAAGAAATCAAACAATTAATTTACCCATACAATTAATCACCTAGGCAGTCCAATTTTCCATGGTCAATTCAAGCATCAATACACAAACATGCATTTAATTAACTATCATATTTCCCCATATAATATCATCATTTTCGATTATTAAGCAGCACCTCACAATTAGATTTACAAACATTCAATATCCAAACCTAGATGCTTACCCATTTCAAGAGTTTAAGAGGAAATTACATTTACTCATTTCTCCCTTTAAAACATACAACTTCAAAGAATACAAGGATGAGTTCATATATATATATATATATATATATATATATATAACTTCCATATTAATTCCTATCATGCAGGATCAAAAATACTTGCTTGACATCTTATGAATTCTAACACCTGCAACAAAATCCCTTTTTTTCTAGAATTTCATGGTTACTATACTAGCTACCTCTCCCTTTTCTCATCACACTTCTTTTCGGTTTACTCATGAGAAAGGGATGACTCATTTGAGTCCAAAAGCCAAATGGCTATTTCCTTTCCCCACGTGTCATTCTTCATGGTGACATGTGGATAATCCACCCATTTAAAAATATTTAACATGTAATCTTTCTATTTTTTAAATTTTCTTTGTAGTACTTCAACTAAGCTATCCAATCATTTAATTCGTTTATTTTAGTCCCATTCTTAACTTGTAATCCAATGATTTTAGGGCCTCCTTAAATCAAACTAAATTACCATGAATTAGGTCATACTATTAGACCATATTTCGGGATGTCACACAAACCTAGTGCCAAAACGGCACCGTTTTGACCGGGTTATTAAAGGGGAAAAACTAAGTTCACTACGTCATTTCTCTTATTCTACTCTCTCTCATCCCACACTCTCTCTAAAATTCTCTCAACCACAAACCCGAATTCCGAGGTCCTCTCCACATTTTTGGATCAAACTCCTCTTTTCCATTAAATTCATCGTGTGTTCTTCATGTTTTCCTTAATCGTTCCAAAATAACACCAAATTCTCCTCCCTTTATTGTTTCTATGGATCAAACACTTCTTTTTTGCAAGAACACAACCGTGTTCTTCCACATTCCTTCTTTTGATCCATCGCCTCCATACTTCGAACACCCCAGCCTGTTCGTCGGCCACCAACAACGATCGTCTCCTGTTATCTTCAACCTTTTTCGGGTCACAAAACTGAACCTCTAGCCACCGTCCAAACTTTTTTGGCCACCGTCCACCACTGCCTCTAAACCCTAAAAATCCAAATTTTCCAATTTCGAACCCTAAATCCCTTAACTTGATCCGATACAACTAGATCTCCCATCTTCAACAACCTAAAATCTAGGCTACACGTTCTTGGCCAATCATTTTCAACTCCGACCGTGCCTAAAACCCTCTCCAGCCACCGAATCCTCACCAACGAACCAAAAAAAGAACTTCAACGGCTTTATTTTATGTTTTAATTTCGTTCTCTTTTAGATCTAAACTTATAACTAACATATCTAATTTTTTATGTTGGGAAATCAAAAGATGAGCGAGAAATTAACTTCCGACGGTGGCGGCGAACTTCTGGTGATGAGATTGCAGCTCTGGTGATCAACTCCGATGATGTTTCCCTTTCTCAGTGACAGTTCGAATCTCCATGTATCTTCTCTCTCTTCTTTTAATATATTTATTATTACTTTATTTTTTATTAATCATTGATTTTGACAACACTCTCTCTATATATTTATAGGTGGTCAAATGCTAACGTCGCGATGACGTCATCAAAACCATTATCCGCATGCAAGTGCTTCTGACCAATGAAAGGCTGCCACATGGCCTTATTTGAGTGGGAAAATGGGTTCACTGATAATATTGTGTTTGTTGAGCTGGCAATTACAACAAATGGGCGGGAAAGGCTACCAAACAGAGCTTGGGCCTTTGTAAATTGGGCTCTTGGTTTCTCATATATGTAAATGGATTTAATTTGTATAAATTGACATTATTTATTTATTTATGGACCATTACTATGTTTCGGTTTATTATATGTATTTATTATTTATTTTTAGGTTATATATATATATATATATGTACTCGGAAAAATTACGGGTATTACAATACTGAAATTAAAATAAAAACAACATAATGGTGGCAGTGGGATTCCCACAATGATTCGTCAACAGAATAACGAAGTACTGCAAGGCCACGGCATTAGTTGATTAATTAACAACGAATGTCAAGCTTACTTTACTCATTTTCCTTCAAATATGAACTAAAGACTTAAACATGTAAATCTACCACACCTTTCGATGCTAGCGAATAATACATGCCCTCAAACGAGTGAACCAAATTCCTTGGCATTCTCAACCAACTTCTTTTGTAATGCTTGTTGACTTGAACTGTCACTGCACTTTCTAGTGTCAGTGGCTCAATTTAACACTTCTATGCAAAATAACATTCAAACCCAATATTGGAAACAAGAAGGAAATAAATATAAAATAAACTGAAGTTCATAATTAAGAAGTACTTCCGTACTCAAAGAAAAGAAAATAATAAACCATCATTCGTTAAATACATAAAACTACTGAAAACAAATGGAAACCTATATTTCGAGCTATCTGGAAGTGTTTCCACGAGTTCCCCTTGCTATCGTACTTGTTACGGAGTCTTAAATTTGTTTCGAATTCACCTTAGCTGCACCATGGAAGCTTTAAGCTACCATATCCATCAAGGGAAAGCTCTAAAACCAAGGAAAAATATGATAAGATGTGAGCCTCTCTTTTTAGGATAAGTATATATGGTTACATATCCTTATCACTTTCCAATTGGGTGTTTACTGGTTTCCTTCATAGATTTTCTAGTTAAAGTTTCATACAAGAAAATTTGTATTAATGGACAGCTCATAGTTCTTTGATCTTATCCTTATAGTTGTAAATGTGGCGAAAATGACTGCTTCAATGGGCCGACATCATGTCCGGGCAAAAGTTTTTGTAACTAACTGCTAACTCATTTTCCTTTGATCTTATCTTCTTGCCATCATCATTTGATCTTATATTTTTTTATAAATGTCAATGAGGCGACAGTCTTGGATGCAATCTAAACAACACTTATGCATCGATATCCTAATGCGGTGAAAGTCTTGGTTGTAATTCTGGCAGAACTCATGCGGCGACATTAGCAATAAAAATGTGATAAATTCAAGGATAATTCAAGAAAGATCCACCGAGCTAAGAAAATTTAAATACAAAGAAAAAATGCAGTAATGCACGCAAAAGATGACACGATGGGGACAAAGTAATCAATATTTTTCTCTCTTTTTTCTTCTTTTCTTTTCTTTTTTTAAGCAAATATGGATATCAAAGATTGAATGCACCCTAAAATCCTAAGAAGTAATATGTTGTGTGACGAACCCCCAAGGAGTACTTCATTGCTTTGACACACGCTCATGCAGCGACAGCCTTTGGCTAGATTCATTTTTCTAACGCATGCATTGGAGTGTTCCCCTTAAGTTACTTTAATATTACACCCACATTAGAGTGACCTTTATTTACATATAATATGATCTATAAACATATATAACAATAGCTGAACTTTCCATCACATGTATCCAACAAATTCATTGACAATCAACAATATTCAAGATTTAAGCATCGAATGTGAGAAAAAAATTAGAGCACAAAATGAACCTTGTATTTTTTTCAGATTTTTTTTTTGAAACGGGGGTGCATTTCAAACCCTAGGTGTATACCCCCAAACTTAAAGATTTCATTGTCCCAAAGCAACATCTATAACTATGCAAGAAGATGTTAATTGAATGACAAAATACAATAACAAAATGAAAACAACAACTACATGAAATGCATAATCATAACAAACTACAAAAAATTTAAAAACTAACTAACTCAGTGTTCCTTTGCCCCCAATGTGGGTGCATGGTTCTTATTATCTTTGGAGCTCTATCTCTCTTTCTCTTTAGGCTTTGCATACTCATCTGATTGCAAATTGGTTTCTAGCTTGGCCTCATCATCATCGGTTGCCTCATTGGTAGGAAGTAACACCTTGAATGGCCCAGTGTAAACCACCATTGCCAAAGGGTTTGTTTCCCTTCCCTTCGATGTCATCAACAGCTTCTGTCCATCTAGCTCCATCTCACTGCAGCATTATCTTCTTAGCATTTTCATCCACAACCTTATATGCGGTGACAATTTCTACAGCATCATCTTCATCCTCTTCTTCTTTTTGTCTCATAGCTTAGCTTTGTCTGCTGCTGCTTCCTCTGGTTCTGGTTCAGCTTGGGCATCATTAGCCTCCTCTTATTCGAAAGAACACATCCAGTGAAATCCAAGTGCACCCATAATAAGTACGAATTTATTATTACATTGTTGAAAGGGTTACCTTGAAGAGTCGTTTCCGATACTTCTTATAGTCCATATGCACCTTCCAGTGAGTGAAATTCTGCCCAAAAAGAGTTGGGCAATGTGATTGCAACCATTCCCACTTGTGTTACCTTGATGGATGTGTCTTTCTTCCGTGTTCCTTTAAAGTCCATACCTACCCTCCACCTTGTTACTATCCTGGAAGACATGAAGTCAATGATATCATTATTTTCTAAATCTAACCATTTTATTACCTCATTCTTATCGACTTCCATCATAGTAGGATGTAGCTTTTACTAGGTTGAAAATTGTTGCTCCAGCCAACTATCGTAGCAATCCTCTCCTAGAATTTTGTGTAAATCAAATGCAGGACCAATTCACCGAAAGTTTTCAAGTATCCAACCATCACTTTATTTAGGCTTTTCAAACATATTCATCATTGTAGATTTTAGTGCAACAATAATATCTGAGGGAATCACCATGGATAGAGTGTCTTCTCTTAAATGTCCATACCCTTCTTTCGATGGCTTCAAATCTTGCATCGTTTGTTCCTCAAGAGATACATGCAATAGATTAGGTGATTTTTGCAACAATCCCAAAGATTCAACCATTATCTACTCAAATTCCATTGACAAATTTTTGCCATCTTGTTGACCTGTAGATTGTCGTGAACTTGCCATGGCAAAGGTGGATGTGGGGATACTTCAGATTGCTCTGATACTTCAGATTGCACCGACACTTCATGTTGCATCGACAATGTAAATTGCGGCACATTTGTCATATGAGTCACAATTCTTGGAATAGGTTTTGCTGGTACACCAACATTCTCTCCAGATGCAATCTTTTTGTTATGATTTAATTCTCCACTTTCTTGAGTTGTTACATTTGAGTTGTCCCAGTTGTGCTTCTAATGCGTGAATCGATGCAGAATTTCCTTGAACAATAGCTTATGTTCGAGTGATATGTTCTCGCATCAAAGAATCAATAGCTGCAAAGGGATCAGAAGTGGAAGCTAGGGTATATGTTGTTTCATAGGAGCTTGAGCATGCAAATGTGGCATCTGAACATATTGCGGTTGCGCCTGTTTTTGTTGTTGATGCATCTAAGATTGTTGGTTGAATTGTAATTGTAGTGGAGTGTAGTTCCCTTTCCTTTGAGTATAAGTTCCTTGGGACAAAGTATTCCCACATCGGAACGTCCCAGTAAATTGACATGAATTCTAATTTCCCCAAGACTATTGATTACGTGTGCCAGCATTATAGTAATTTCCACAAGAGTTGTGGATAGTCTTCATAAATGTGGTTGTCACCGCAAATCTAACAACTGAATGCAGGGACATTGACTATTTAGGATGCTCTTGGAAGTTGCATTGATTTTATTGTGTTTTCCAATTTCAAAATTTTTGCCGAGAGTGCTGCATAAACACCCTCTTTGGACATCATGTGGTCTCGAATGGTTCGACTTCTACCATCCATTATATGTTTTGCTCTCTCTTTATAGCTCACATGAAAAATATCAAAACAAAAGAAAATGAAGCTAGTAAAAATAAAAAATGCAGTGACAAAAATAAACACCAAACAAAAACCATCCCCGACAACGGTGCAAAAACTTGATCGGCTATAAAACATCACAGCACTTGTGCAAGCATACACGATCCATGGAAGTATAGTAGACATTTTGAAATCTATCGGATATCGAATCCACGTGGAAGGTTGTTCAGGCGTCTATAAATGCCTGTGCAATAAGTAAGAAAAAGAAGGTAATATCGAAGCAATGAAAGGTAAATGCTGAAGATAATGTCGATGCAGTGTATTGAAATTAAAACAAAAACAATATAATGATGGCAGTGGGGTTCCCTCTGTGATTCATCAACAGAATAACGAAGTGCTTCAAGGGCATGACATTACATGATTAAATAACAATTAATATCAAGTTTAATTTACTCATTTTCCTTCAAAGCTCAACAAAAGACTTAAACATGTAAATCTACCATACCTTCCAATTCTAGAAAATAATACATACCCTCGAACGAGTGAACCAAATTCCATTGTGTTCTCACCCAACTTCTGTTGTGGTGCTCGTTAACTTGAACTGTCACCGCACCTTCTAGTGTCGGTGGTTGCATTCAAATTTTCCATGCAAAATAACATTCAAACCCAATAATTGAAACCAAAAAGAAATATATATATATATATGTATATATATATATATATATAATAAACTGAAGTTTACAATTCAGAGGTACTTTTGTACTCAAAGAAAAGAAAACAATAATCCATCATTCGTTAAATACATAAAACCAATGAAAACAAATGGAAACCTCTATTCCTAGCTATCTCGAAGTGTTTCCATGAGTTTCCCTTGCTATCACACTTGTTATGGACTCTTAAATTTGCTTCAAATTAACCTCAGTTGCCCCGTGGAAGCATTAAGTTGCCATAGCCATCAAGAGAAAGCTCAGAAACTAAGGAAAAAGATGATAAGATATGAGCCTCCTTTTTAGTATAAGAATGTATGGCTATATATATCCTTATCACTTTTCATTTGGGAGTTTACAAGTTTCCTTCATAGATTTTCTAGATAAAATTTCGTACAAGACAGTTGTATTATTGTACAACTCATATTTTGTTGATCTTACCCTGACAGTTGTCAAAGCGGCAACAATGATTGTTTCAATGCACAAACATCATGTTCGGACAAAAGTTGTTTTAACTAACTGCGAGCTCATTGTCCTTTGATCTTATCTTTTTAACAGATGTTAATGTGACGACAGTCCTGGACGCAATCTAAACAAAAATTATACAATAACATCAGTATTGCAACGACATCCCAATGCGGTGAATGTCCTGGCTACTGTTCTGGAAGAACTTATGTAGCGACATTAGCAGCAAAAATATGATAAATTTAGGCCTAATTCAAGAAATAGTTATTGAGTTAAAAAATGCAAAGACAAAGACAAAATGCATAAATACATGCAAAAGGTAACATGATGGGGACAAATTAATCAATAAATAAGGTGAACACACATGCCTTTTAAAGTACAATATAGGGTTGGGAATCGGGTGGGGCAGGGACGGTTTTGCAATCCGCACTCCGTCCTCAACACTTGTGCTAACAATCTCGGAGAATCCCCATTAAATGTTTCGGGAATTTTTTTCATCCCCATACTCTCCCCGTGTGGATCCTTGCGGTTTTCGGGGAATTCCCATCCTCAAAAAATAAAAATAAAAATTATTATTTTACTGAGCAAAATAAATGGTGAATTCAGTTCAAAATATATAGTTTGGATGCTTCGATTGGAAGCAGTTACGAGATGATGAAGATTGAAAGGGTCTTGGGTTGAGGGAATATTGAAAGTATGATTTTATTGATGACAATCATACAAGCTCTAACTACCATAAGCCTCTTTAAAAATCTCTCTATACCTAAATAGATGAAAATAATACTTATGGTAATGAATCCAATACGAAAATACACCAAACTCCAAACATGAAGTCAAAGTAAAAATAAAAGGATAATAAATCCAATCATCACCAATTAGTACACTAAGCACATTCAATCACCAAATCTCTACAAATATTCACCAGCTTCCGTGGAAAGACCAGCTAACATACAACCTCTATCACGCATAACAAAACTGGAAAGTCCTGCCAATCCATCAACCATGATACCACCTATAATTACCGCATCACCCCATGAATTACCAACTGCAATGAAGCCAATTAAGCAAAAAAAAAAAATCCACAACAATAGCCCAATCACCATCTACTCTTCCTTGTATCCACCGAAAAGGTAACTGGGAGATAATTAAGCCATAAAAATTAAAAGAATACCCGAGCACGTAAATCCCCTTGACCACTACTCAAATCACATGTAAATAATTAGTTCACCAAAACCATTGAATAAGCACCATAATCAACAAAAGGAATAAACGTCTCCCCTTCTCCTCAGTTACTTGGCATCATTAGGTTCGATCATTCACTAAAAAAAAGGAACATATACCGACGGACCCCAAACCGTCGGTACAACACAAAAAACCGTCGGTATATGTCCCAAAACCCTTTACCGACGGGCAGAAGACATATTCTGACAGAAAAGTAACCATCGCTAATATGCTTGTCGGTATAGATCTATACCGACGGTTATAACCGTCAGTATAGATCTTGAACCCTATACCGACGGTCCAAACCGTAGGTATACATATGAACTACCTCGACATTTTAGTACATATATTCCGACGGAAGTAATCCGTCGCTATATCTAATCAATATATAACGACGGGTATCTATCGACGGACGTCCGTCGCTATAGATGTTACTTTATACCGACGACCTCTCTGTCGCTATAGGTTCTACTTGTACCGACAGTTTGTCCGTCCCTATATGTTCTACTTGTACCGACGGTTTGTCTGTCGCTATAGGTTCTACTTGTACCGACGGTTCTATCCGCCGGTATAGGATTTGTTGTATTTTTTATTGAATTTAAATATTAATTATTTCTATTGTATTTTTTATTTTAAATATTAAATATACTAGTAACATTATAACAATAATTGTATGGATTTTTCAATGAAAAGTATCTAATTGAATGTTTAAATAATTATTAAAATTACCAATACTAGTATTTTAAATATTAAAAAGTTTGTATTTTAATATCGAATAAAACATCTACGAGTGTATTAAAAGTAGAAGAAAATTGGAACAAAATATTTGTTTGTCTCAATACCGTTTATAATAAAAGCTAAAAATACTTCAAAGAGTCTCCTCTACTGTGTGCTCAGATCATCTATATTATGCTGATTTTCTGAAGGCATGGATCGACTGTTAACTGCCGCTGTAGCACTACCAGCATCAGGAGCTGCCTATTAAAAGAAATAAAAATGATGACTTTAAGTAAGAAAAAATGAAAGGAGTAATAAGAAAGTTAAGTATGTTGTATACCTGTGTATCAACTATCTAAAGTAAAGCATTCAGATCAAGCACATGTAAATCTGGACGTTGTTGTCGATAGATGGGTAGAAGGCAAGTTTCAAGAAGTTTTTCAAATGCCGCAAGCTTAGCTTTCAACCCTTCCACTTTTTCAGTATTTTGGACTAGTTGTGAAGGTCCAGATTCTTGAGAAGGACGAGTCTGAACTGCACCTACACAACGAACACGCCCTTTTCTTTCTGGTCCCTTAACTTGAGTAAACACATCATTTGACCACGATGTAGCTTGTGATAAATTCCCAGAAGAAGTGCCTTCATTTATCTTCTCTTGTATACGTTCCTAAAAATATAAATAAGTTAAACATATAATATCATAACTATATTATATTTTTCAAAACACGTATACAAAACTTAATAACAATAAATTACCACAACAACTGCGGCTGCAGAATTCACGATACTTCCATCTTTACGTGTACGGGTTCGAACATAGACATCATCGCGTGATGGTGGGATTCCACTAGATTCTGCAGTCTGACGTTAAGAAAACAACATGAGATATTAGAAACAATTGATATTATTAGAATACAAAGTAATAATAAAGAAAATTATTCGTACCATGTCTTCAACAATCCTAGGGAAAGATCTTGTCCCTGTGCAATGTGGTTCATCTAGCTTTGACCTATTTAATCTATTCGTGGCACTTTGTTCCTATTCGAATTATAAGTAATAAATTGTTAATAAAAATGAAAATATTAAAGTCATAGAAATTATACAACTGTAGCATTTTACCATCGACTTTGAGGACAACCAATATTCAACAAGTGTCTTCAATTGTTCCTTATTCACTCGTGAATCCTTGCAATTTCTGACCATTTGTTCCACAGTTTGATTCTCATCAAATATTTGAGATTTCAACTCATTTTTCCACTGCCTCCATTCGGTATTCATATCTGAGAGAAACCATTTCTTAACACGTTTCAATGTGGCTTCATCAATGACTTCTTCTGAATCAAATAGTTGGAATTGAAATTTTAACTACATTAACAAAATAAGAAATGAGTGTCGCTGTTTCATCTAACCTATAAAGCAATAAGGATTATCAACAGTAAAGTAGTTATCAATTATAAACTATTAGAAAGAAGTCTGCAGTAATGACATTAAAATGCCGCAGTATGTCAGACGAATCAATCATGCTTTATAAGAGATTAAAAACTCTCCATTTCGTAAACTTAAACGTTGCATATCCAAGAATAACCTTTTTTCACCAAAAACCAAAACTAACACCAAAAACCTACATTAAGCATTCATAACCCATAATAAACCAATTATATTTGGAAAAACATATCATACTCGACACTATTTCAGTTCCACCAAAAGTCATGTATCACTAAATATGTATAAGGAGCAGCCCTATAAAACAAGTATACAATTAGTGTACATACCTCGATCGTGGACCACATTTCTTCCTTCTCACTGTTCGGCATCTCATGCCAATTCAAATGACTAATTGGCGCAAATTCAGCCATTCGCACCATTGTTCCAATGAATCGACTTAAACAAGTTGATTCTTCACCCACAGGTTGATATAAATTGTTAAATTTGACATTAACGCGTTGTCCCTCTGGTAGCTCCCAACTATCTGGCATAAGTGTGGCTCCTCGAACTTTCTTACGATTAGTGATCTCTATAAAAAAATGTATATTTATAAATGTTATTCAAACAAATAATTGTATTTGAACTTTTGATTTAAGGTGAGTATATCATACGTGATGAGAGTTGTGATGGTTCTCCACCTACTCCTCGAACATCTTCAGATTGTTGCTCTTGAGATTGTTCTGGATGTTGCGCAGGTGTTGCTTGTTGTTCTTCACCTTCAGAATGAGATTCAGAGTTTCTGATTGTTGAAACAATGTTAAGACGTCTTCGTTTTGTCATATTGTTCAAAGTTCTGCACAATTCAATTGTAAAATATGAGTAAACCCATATTCATAAAGATAAATTGGAGTGACAACAACAAAATAACACAATTAAATAACACACATGTAATAACAGAACAAGTACAAAAGATGCATGTTTTAAATTTAGAATTCGTACAAAAGATGACAACTAATCTATTAGTCCATAATTACAACAGAACAAGTACAAAAAATGACATATAACTCTAAAATATGTCTTCTCCATTTTCTTCATTAACTGGATCTTCCTCTATATTTTCATTTTCCATATCTGTAGTAACATCCAATCCAGTAGCACCAACATCATTCCTAATCCAACTTGAGGTACTAGTGTCGATAGAATCATCCAGAACCAATTGTTCTAGTGCCTCATCTTTGTCAAAGGATGACTTACCACCCATATCGAATACATCTCTAAGTTTAGCATGTTTGATGATTTTCCAACCGGGTTGTGTTTCATCCTTAACGAAGTAAACTTTCTTAACTTGTGATGCTAACACAAATGGTTCATCAACCAAATTGTTCCCTCTATGTGCCAAATGCGAGAAATTCACAAGTGTAAAACCAAATTTATCCTTCTTGCAACCTCTGTTGATATCAACCCAATCACATTTGAACAATACAACTCTAAATCGGCCTGAATAATTCAATTCAACAATATCTTTCAAAACCCCATAATAGTTAACTTCTCCTTCAACTGATTGCTTGTCTCTTGCAGTTGCATAACTCCATGTCTTACTCGTAACAATAACTCCACTATTTTGAGTTTTCAAGTTTTTTTCTCTTCTTGTTGTATGAAACCTAAAACCATTTATCATGTAGCCACTGTATCTCTTAACAACTTCAGTTGGACCTCGAGCAAGCCACTTAACTACATCGATGACACTTGAAGGTACTTGTCGATCCAAGAGTGCAACCTATGTAACATTTGAAGTGTCAATATTAACTGTTTATATAATATCATATAAGTTTCACATCTTAAATTTTCTAGACTTACATGATCACGAAACCATGTATGAAAAGTTTCACTTTGCAACTTATGCATCTCAAATGGTGAAAAACATTTCCTTCGATTACGTCTCTTAATCTCTTGTTCTTGTTTCCTAAAAAACATAATGATTATAATCTGTGTAGAGATAAATCTATATTGAATTTTAAGAAACTCACTTTATAAATGGAGAAACATCATCTGAATTGAACAGCACATATCGATGTGCTTGCGCTAAGCCTTGTTCGTCAAGCACAAGTCTTGAAACCTTTTTACGCTTCTTCACATGAAAAGCAAGTTGTTTTTTCCTTCCTAATGGCCTTCCAATAGTAGAAAAGATTGTGACTTCAGAACCAAGATCTTGATTTTCACCATCATTATTACGACCAAGTCGATTGAATACAGTCTCAACTCCCTCTAAATATCGAGAGCAAAAGGTCAAACACTCATGTGATAAGTAACCTTCTGCAATAGATCCTTCCGGATGAGCTCTATTGCGTACAAAAGACTTTAGCACCGAAAGATACCTATTTTATTAAAAGAAAAAATATTAAAACATTAGTAAACATCTACGAATTATATTTATATTTTCACTAGCACCAATATATTCTTAAATTGTACCTTTCAACTGGATACATCCACCGATAAATGACTGGACCGGCAATTTTAGCTTCATTTGCTAGATGAATTAATAAGTGCATCATGATTGTGAAGAATGACGGAGGAAAAATATTTTCAAGCTCACATAAAATTGATGCAGCTCTTAACCCAAGTCTATCAAGTTCACTTTCTTCAAGGACCTTAGAGCAGAGATCTTTAAAAAAATTGCTCACTTCAATAAGAACTATGCAAACCTTGTCAGGCAAAGTTCCTCGAATGGCTATAGGAAGAAACTCTTGCATTAGGAGATGACAATCATAACTTTTGGGCCCAAGTAGTTTCCGTTATTTAAGGTGCACACAACGTGAGACGTTGGAAGAATAATCATCAGGAGTTTTCATTTCCTTGAGAACTTTTAGGAAAGTATTTTTTTTCACTCAATGTCATTTCATAAGAAGCTTGAGGCAAGTACAAAGTGCTACGGCCAATCCGAGTTTGTGGATGAAGAACACTCCTTATACCCATTTCGACAAGGTCTAATCGTGATTTATAGGTGTCTTTATTCTTCCCCTCTTGTCCAATCAATGTACCAAGAATATTATCACAAATGTTCTTCTCTATATGCATCACATCAAGATTGTGGCACAATAGTTGATGCTCCCAATATGGTAAAGAAAAGAAAATGGATTTTTTCTTCCAAGGCCCATCTCCGGTTTCATTTAAAACTTCTAATTGCCTCAATACATCGCTACTAGTGGATGGTGAAGGAGCACTTCTATGTTCTTCAGTACCATCAAAGGAATGTTTGTCGGTTCGAAACCTGTGATCAGGATCTAACCACCTACGATGACACATATAGCAATACTTTCGACTATGCTTCAACCACTTCGAAGCAGTATTATACCCACAACAAAGACAAGCATACTCTCCTCTAGTACTCCATACAAATAAGTTGGCATATGCTGGGAAGTCATTTATAGTCCACATCAATGCTGCACGAAGTTGAAATGTTTGATTCGTTGCAGCATCAAAAGTTTCAACACCAACTTCCCATAGCTCATGTAATTCTGCAACTAAAGGTTGCATGTATACATCTATATTATTTCCTGGACCTTTTGGACTAGAAATGAGCAAAGAGGGTATAAAATTAGATTGCTTCATACATATCCACGGTGGCAGATTATAAGGTACCACGATAACAGGCCAAGTACTGTGCGTCACACTCAGAGTTCTAAATGGATGAAAACCGTCAGAAGCCAATCCTAAACGGATGTTACGAGGATCAAAAGAAAATTCAGGATACCAAGAATTAAATGATTTCCAAGCCAATGAATCCGCCGGATGCCTCATACGTCCATCGTTCTTACGACTATCTTCATGCCAAGTCATCAAAGGAGCAATATTTGAAGACATAAATAATCTTTGCAACCTTGGAATGAGAGGAAACCAACGCAAAATCTTTGCAGCTTGTTTCTTTTTTCCTGAAGAAGTGTCAACATCCTCATCTTCGACACCATTTGGAGTTTCTTTCCATCGGGAGGCTCCACATTTCAAACAAATCTCTCTATTTTCGTTTTCCTTCCAAAACAACATACAATCATTTTGGGCAAGCATGAATCTTTCCATATCCTAAACCCAATTCACGAATTATCTTTTTCATTTCATGATAAGACCCTGGCAAAGTATTATCATCCGGCAATGCAAGTTTCAACACCTCCAGTAAGGAATTGAAAGACTTATTTGTCCACCCATTAAAATATTTAATGTGGAACAAATAAATGATAAAGGACAACTTTGAAAAAAATTTGCAATTTGGATAAAGTGGCACCTCTACATCTTTAAGTAAATCAAAAAATTTGTCTCCTTGAAGCCTATGATTATGATCCCTAAGCCTTGTACTTACATCTCACGAATGATAGTTATGTTCAGCATTATTCACAACTCGATCTGCCATCATATCATGCAAGAGGTTATGAACGTCGTGTTCAAACTCTCTTTCTTCTACATTAGTTGGAATTGGTGGTGTAGATCCGTCACATTGCTCCCCATGAAAAATCCAACGAACGTAACCCTTGAGAAAGCCATCACATATTAAGTGACCAAATGCATCTCTTCTAGATACTCTGTAAGTGTTTACACAATTCACACATGGACACCAAATTTTTCCATCTTCAGTTCTCTCAAAGGAAAAGTTCAAAAAACTAGTAACCCCTCTAATGTATTCTTCACTTGCCCTTGATCTAAGATTGATCCACGTCTTATCCATCAACGATACCTGTATTACCAATGAACTAATGACATATTAAATTTTATTTATTTTGTAGTGATTTCAAACTATCTAATGTCCATCACGTGTAGTTCTAATGTCCAAGAGGTAATGTTCAAAGCAAGCCTACTGAGCTATAATATTTATCTTGTATAGTGCTACGCATAAGTTCATTCTTATTTCAATAGTATCAAGCATCTTATACTACGGTTGTAGGTGATAATGCAATATTGATTTCTTGAAGGTCTTCGTAGCTGTAGACTTGTTCAAAGAATATTAAGAAATCTTATCTTTCCAGTTCTGGCCTCTGGTTTTTGTTATTTAATCACACTTTTGTCTGTAATTTTTAAAGTTTATACCAAAACTAATATGATGTTTTACGAGTTTATATTTTAGACATGCAAACGGGTAACGGTTGTCTACAGATCACACAATTTCTACAATATCTTATTCCAGTAACTTGTATTTACTATATATTGACCGCTGTAATTTCTAAAACTGATCAACCGCTTCTCTTCCCAACAGTAACCATTAACCCATTCTCCATCTGAAGAATTGTATTAAGCTTAGGAGTCACTATATGATTTTCCACCATTTTGACGTGGTAATTTTTTATAATGGCCATTGCAGTGGCCTTCATATATGCTTAGGAGTCACTATATGATTTTCCACAATTTCTACGAAATGTTTCTAGTTAAAGCAACAAGTAAAATTGCGCCCCCCCTAACAGATTCCAGTACACATATATGCTTCAGGCTAATGCATGACATAAGTTGCAACAGAAACAATTGAAAATAAACAGAAATGATAATCAGGAAGAACAAACCTGGCATGAGAAAAAGAGCAGTAGTAATAGTAATCCCAACAGCTGCACCTGGGTGTTCCTTTGCACTCCTCACGCCATCTTTTGTTTGTAAGTTTTATTATAAAAAAAGTTACTAATTATACAATAATTAAAACCCCAAAAATAAAAAATTAAAATAAAATAACCTTTGAGTTTGTTGAAAAATGCATCTTCATAAGACTTATACTGGGAAGATGCCTGTGGTAGAAAATCCTGCAAAACCCAAAAATTCATAATCATTTTTTTAAGTATTCCTAAATAATTACATGATATAGCATTAATAAGAAACCTGGAAAGACCGTAGATGGAATTATTGACATGACATATTGTATATACTTTGAAAACATATATATATGGTTGATATATATATATATGGTTGTCCTTTTCGATTTATAAAACAATGAATCGGAAAAGATATCCAAAGATCTTTATATCACATATATTATAGAGACTTGAAAATTTGGCATGCGTTTCCATGCAATGAATGTAGTCCAGCACATAATAGAACATTAAACAGAGCAAAATACAACCACCCATTAAGCCATTTGTTAAACCCAAGCACATTTACGGTCAAGGTTCAGCACCTTAGAAAGGCTGCTATTAGCATTCTCCCATCTTTACCGACAAAAGAGCACAAAGCACACCCCAACTTTGACACTGTACAAAATTCTCACTGTCCAAGTGGTTGAAAAGATAACAAGAAAATGCTGGTTATTGGGGGTTACAAGTTATGTTCAATAGGAAAAGGAGCTGGTGTAAATAAACCCATGGCTCTTTTGATTATGTTATAATCCATCAATCTGCCTAAGTAGGGGCCCTTATATCCTACATGTCCCCTCATCATTTTAAAGTCCCACTGCTGATTTTCATGTTTCAACCACATGAAAAAAAGGACAAAATTCTACTCGAATCTTTAAAATTTTATTTAAAGAACATCGAATTTCTTATCACTCGACCCAACACATGTTACTTAGAATGGACTGTAAAAATTTCTTAATCCGACGTGTCATTCGAAAACAGTGAATGAAATAATTTATATATTAAATGTGAATGAACCAAACTTGAATGGGCGTAGAAGGTGGAAGGAATTGACATTAGTGGGGGAAGCACTGAGATTTAGCCGTTTCTTTGCAAAAGTTTGCATGCAGAGAATGTAAGCCCCACAACCCCTCGTTTGTTTCCTCAAGAAATTTAAAACTAAACATCCACATAATATACCTTAATGAACTCCTGGTCAATGACAACCTCTGCTTCTAAATCGGGAGCAGTATTCCCCACCAGTGGAAGCTCACTCTGCAAGACAATGCTCGAAATGAGAAAACAAAGACATAAAACAGAAGATAAAACAAAACCATCAAAAATTTAAGAATATGTTCAAAATAAACAAATTCCAATACTTTTTTTTGAATTTCACTCACATTTGTAATGTGCTTATCGTTTTAAAAAAACCAATAGAATTATTGAATTTAAACATATTAATCCATTTAAAACTGCATTCACAAATGCAATTAGCTTTAGCTTAAACAATCGGAAATAAATTTGATTTTAAAAAGTTTAAAATCTCATGATTTCCTATAAACGATAAATTTGATTTTTCTTTTTTTTTCTCCCAATTTTGATTCATTGAAACATCATACCATCTCATTCTAATTACACTGTGGACTATCAATCTAATTATATTCAAGAGGGACGTCTGGCTCTGCAACAAGTGTAATACCTTGAAAACTAGTCGAATTTAAATTTTTGATGTTTGAAAATTTATTTCCGACAGTTATAAGATAAGTAAAATGGATTAATTTTCTTAATCGTAAGATTTTAGATTCAGATTGAAAGTTTAAAGATTTTAGATTCACAAATGCAATTAGCTTTAGCTTAAACAATCGCAATTTCATTGGAGTCTAAGACCCACAATAATCGAGCCAATCAATAATGGATATGCTCATCATAATCAAGTTGTTTAATATCAAAATCAGTTACCAATTCCTCATTTTTAAGCTCGTTCTAACTAATTTAAAATGAAAAAAAAATGTTCACTAAGCAGCGCTAAAGAACAATGAAGATGAGAAGCACGAAGATGAGAGGAAAAAGAAAACAAATCAGAGAATGTTTTGAAGTGGGGAATTAGGGATTAGGGATTTCAGTTTTGAAGAACAAGAGAGAAATCGAAGAACAAACCTGTGGCTGTGGTACCGACGGCCGTCACGAGCTCAAGGGAGAAGCACGACAGATGCAGCTGTGGGGAATTAGGGATTTTAATTTTTCCCGATAAGATGGTGTTTTGTTAATTTAAAATACACCCTATACCGATGGACATAAAAACCGTCGGTCAAACCCCACACTATACCGACAGATATAAATATCTATCGGTAAAACCTACATCTATACCGAGGGACACGACAAACCGTTGGAATATATATTGTCTATACCGACGACTATTTTAAATCGTTAGAATATATATTGTCTATACCTCCGGATGGGGTATCCGTCTGTACAACCTATGGTTTCTAGCGACGGTATTGTTGTCCGTCGGTATATATACTCTATACCGACTGTTTTCGTCCGTCGGTATAAACCATCGTCAGTATATGCATATTTTTTTTGTAGTGATTGTAATATTTTCAATGACAACATCCAAGAAATCGTAACCACATAATCATATTCAATAAACAAAGCATCCATTAAACCATTCACCGCAATATACATAATGAAAGCACACATGTTTAGCCACACTCACATCAATGGTAAAAGATCCTCTAATATTTCCACGGTAGTCACTCGTTATTTTTGCCGATGATGCATCCATCCAGAGTAATATCAAATAACCATTAATCACCCAAAAGGAGCACTTACTGTAACCCCCTTAGTCCGGCCTAGACGCCCGACCCGAACTAAGAAGATTACATGAGGAAAATCGAAGCAAACTCGTTAAAGCCGACTATGATTAACGACCCTTTTTTATCCTTCCTTGATGCTCAATAAGATCTTATATGTTCAGAAAAGGGATTAGAAGAAAATGATACAACGATCGGAGTTCGATTAGGAGTTCGATTGCTTAAATTACACATTTAGGGACTAAATTGTAATTTCTATAAAATACAGGGTCTATTCAGATTGTAAAGTTACCAATCCTTAATTAGTCATGTAACATACCATCATGTCAAATTTCATCACAAACGGATCATCCAAACTCAACCAATTGATCGTATAACATTCAGGGACCAAAATGCAATATTCCAAAACTTAAAAAGATACTTTTAACTGAATTTAACAGCTTCGTATTGGTACACCTAAGTCTGTATCAATACGGGAGAAGACAATAGAAAATTTTTGAAAAAAGGTATCGATATGCTTCCCCGCATATCGATACGACCTTCAAACCTTTTCCTAGACGTAACGATACGCGGGCAACTCGTATCGGTACCTCTAAGCTGAAATACCTGAAAATAGCCTTAGCGTATCAATACGCAATCCCGAGTATCGATACGCATACTAGAAATGCACTTCCAACAACCCTTAGATCACAGTTAACAATAATTAAACATGTCCAATTCATTCATACATGTTACAATCAACATCCCAAACACTTATGCATCACCAACCAATCACAACACAAGCATTAAGCATAGCATTCCATGAAGAGATATTAACTACTCAAGCGTGCTTTTTAAACATAAACCATAGCATAGCCAAACGCCAAATATAAGACCACAGCCCAAATAAAGACCATTTACAAGTCCCAAAAACACAAACCAAACATGCTCAAGTTGTTTAACATCACCAAACAAATCCATGAGTAGAAATCCCTCCCATTGCCTCTTATTACACTAAAGTGAAAACACATACTTTGCTTAGCTAAATCACTTGGATTCCCTTTCTCTCTTGGTGCCAAAGATGTTCAATTCTCTGCATTAATGAAACGAATGAGCATAAGCATAAAGCTTAGTGAGGACCGCTAAAAACAAAACATTCATCAATGCATTTTGATAACCATATCATCTGCATTTGTAAACATACACCTTCGTTTAAAACATGCACTTTAAAAAATCATTTAAACTTTCAAAATCCACATGCTCATATCATCATTAATTAAAACAACAAAAACCTTTGCTCGGGCTTAAATCAAGCATCATAAGCATTCAAGCATAATCTCTCAAGCATCTCATGCTTTATCAAATAAAAGTTCAACTTTAACTCATTATATCCACATCATTATATTGGCCCGCAAGTGATCAATAACAATTCATATCAAAACCAACACAGTTGATACAATCGGATACGCAGATTACAAGCTTTGTTCCACACGCTTCATACACACAACCGTATTACACAAGGTGGAGTTAAATGGCACAATCACAACCCCTCAACACCCATGATGGAGATTAATGGCACAATCACAACCCCTCAACATCACTTATCGGTAGTTGTATAATTCCACTAACAAGAGTACGGAACACAAACCACAAGATTCACATACGGGATTAAACCATCTACTGTTGTGATCTTAGCCTCAATAATTAGGGTACTTGGATGGAGTTTACGGCACAATCACAATCCCTCGACATCCAAGGCGACTTTATTCACGGTGCACCCAATCCTATAGCCGGCAAACTATATCCGATTAAAGTAACCAAAAACCATTTCTATCACTTTCCAATATAATCATTTATCATCATCATTTCACTAGTTTACAAGCATAAACCACGATTCCACTTTCACAAGCATTAACATGTTTAAACCAAATGCATCAATCATATGAATCCAAGGATCACTTACCATGTGCATCCTTAACAAAATGGCATTAAAAACCAGCATCATCAATGCTCAAAACAATCTTTAAAACAGTAATCAAACCACATTTAATTGAAGTGCATTTAAAACCAAAAAAATAGAACATTCTGAGAGACTTTCGATTTACTTACTCTTGAGCTTAGCTAAGTGTTTCAAACTTACACTAAGCTCTCAAAACCACGCTCAAAGCGTTTCAAAGCTAGAAAATCCTTTTCCACTAACCGATACGTGAAACTTCGCTCGCCGACGCATAGATCACTTGCTCGATGCCTCCAAAAATGCTTCGCTTGCTGTAGGGCGTGTAGGTGTTCCCTTTTATGTGGGAGCGCAAGTGTACACTCCTGTCAAGTTATAGTATATAATATGTTGAATCCCACGTTGATTGGACAGCTTGTCTCGTTCTTTAGTTCTTGCACAAAGGTAAAGTAAAAACAAAGGTGAATAATTGGTTGAGATTGGAAAGTAAATAAAACACAAGTAAAAGATAATAGGTGAATCAGGTTGATAGAGCATGCAGGGTTATGCTGCCACTTAGTGTGAAAACTGCGTTGAATTAGGTTTGAGTTATCAATTGCTACCACGATATGATGCCTCGGCGGGTAGATAGGTGACAATCTAAGACCCTGTCACGCGACCGCAGTAGGTCACTGCCACTGCATGGGTGTGTACTGTATCAGCTGGTGGAATGGAAAGAAGTCCTGGCGTCAAGTCTAGCAAATACTCCAAGTTTGACAGGATAGTCGACAGTGATCCCTCCTATTTCTAGGTTAGGATGCTCGAGATTGATAATTTGAGGACTAGTGTGGAACCGAATCAATCAACTCAGTTAGAGATCCCTTTTAGCCGCTGAAACTTGTGGACTAGTGTGGAACCAAGTTAGTCACGCCTCCCGGTGTGACTATACTTAAACCTTTCGTGAGCCTTGCACTTTCGTGCCCGACAAATAGATTCTCTCAAACGATTGGTGTGGAAAGATTGAAAGAATGAAGAACAATGGATTAAGTAAACTTGGAATATTTTATTGAAGAAATAACTCAAAAACCTAAAACAACCGTTTCTCACTAGTTACAACATAACCCTAACCCAATGGAGAATTAGAACATGGCAGCAGAGAAGAGCACAAGTAAAGTCTATAGAAAACCTAGGATGATTTAAACTAGAAGTACAATGGGTATTTATTGACACAAAACTATGTCAAGTCCTTCTTGAAGTAGAATTTCACTAAAGTAGCTTTTCTTCTTTAATGTAGCTTTAAATGCTAACTTCTTTGCTTGAAATATGGACTCTTCCTAATTTTCCTTACCTGCAAGTAAGCTTGCGAATTTCGCTTCGATAGCCCTTGCCACTCCTACAGATGCCAAAAATCATGTGAACGTCGACAATAGAATTAGGAGTTTTAGCTCTACAAATCGCGCTCCGGTTCTCCAAACCTCCATAGTCAGTTGTCGCGGGTAGCACGGTTGGTAGTAGCTTTTGCTCGGCAGATACTCAGCAGGTGCTCGACAGCAACTTTCTTCAGTTGGAACTACTTCAGTACAACTCTTGGGTTTGCTTCTTAGCGTTGTGTCCTCTGTTTCTCAACTCCCTCGTTCAGCTGTTAGTACCTACAAGCAAGAATACACTAGAACAATACCTCTTGTTCACCAATTGAGTGATAAGTTATAAAAGTAAGGCAGAACAATGAAATACTGTAAAATGCTATGCATGAACCTAATTATTCCTAAAATATGTTTAAAAACAGTTATAACAAGAGTTGAAAAGTGTATGAAATATATATCTTTTGGACACTTTACACACCCCCAAACTCGAACTATTGCTTGTCCTCAAGCAATGCAACCTAAAGTACTTGCTCTAATAATAGCCAGAAAGAAAAACATGTTGTTAACCTGATTTTCTGCCTCAAGGTCGTCGCACCTATATATATAACTTAAGGAAGGGAAATAAGTAAGAAAAAAACTCAGAATTAAATTCCTAATGCATGTGTGATGTTTGCGAATCTGTAAGCAAGCTGAATACGCAGAATAAAAGATTAAACAAAGATACTGATGTAATTTAAAGGTTGTTGCCGAGGCAACACAGTTTCAGCATATTAATAATTTTTAATCAATGTAGTGAGAGCTTCAACTTATCACAACTACTCTTCCAGGTCTGACGTTTAGATAGGAGCAAACTACAGAACCCCGAACCCTTGGAGTAGAGTCATCCCGTGAAGGCTTTCATTCACTCATGCTAATTTGTCCGTCACTTTTGGGTTTTCAGATTCATAGAATTTGATAGCAGCGGAGTGTCCTCGCTCATGATTCTTTCTAGAGCCTGTTGCGGTCACCTCTAGGGTAACACATTACTATTTCTTTGTTTTTGATTTTGCTGCCTTTGGCAGTTCTGCATTTTTCTGTTTCTTTTGCCTGCCTCAATGACTACCTACAATTATCGTTAGAATTTTGCAAAGAAAACAAGCAGGCAATGTTCATCAAATCTTCTACACATTCAGCAATGAACAAAGATAGTCAACATTTTCAGGCAAAAAGAAAAAAAATCTAAGTCATATTTCATGCTCTTTCCCAAGATTAAGTTTAATTTTTGTTAGGTGCAAAAAATAAAGTAATCGGCTATCCTATCATAGGCACAAGTCATAACAAACTTTTCTTTTCCGATTATTACTAAGGCAAGTACAACACAACCTATATGCAACTAAGATGCCTACAAATGATGCGAGAGCTATCCTCCCCCCCCCCCCCAAACTCGAGATGGGCTTTGCCCTCAATGCACAAAGAATAAAATAAGAAAACAAAAATATATATGTTAAAATTAGCAAAAATAAAATAAAGATAAATAAAAATAAAGGAAAAGAAAATAAAAGTTTGTTGAGGGTTAGGAGGAGGTTGGATTTTAGCTATCTAAGGAGGAGGAGGATGTTCAGACGACGAAGCGGCAATTGGCAGATGCTTTCCGCGACGGCTGGACTCTCTTTGGTGTCTACTGTGACTCTTCTAGAGGCTCGGCAGGGGGAACGGCGGGGGATGCATCGCTTCCTTCTGACTCGATCTCGAGTTCCACGGTTTCTTCAGCTATTATGCGTCGCTTCCTCTTCCTTGTTCCTTCCTCTGTGGGTGTTGCCGGAGGGATGAATGCCATTGAGATGGATGTTGTTGCCGCTACTACTGTTGTTTCCGGTTACAGCGGCGGCTGCTCAATCTCCTCTGATGAGGAGGAGTCTGCTACTGTGTTGGATGTGTAAGCTGGGGAGAGATTCAGCTGGTACCTCTCAGGGGCGTATGCCACTATGTTAGATGGGGTGTGTAACACCACAAAAATCGGTCTAGTAGAAATTATGTTCGAAACCTAGTTATTATTATTATTATTATTATTATCATTATCATTATCATTATCATTATCATTATCATTATCATTATTATTATTATTATTATTATTATTATTATTATTATTATTATTATTATTATTATTATTATTATTGTTATTATTAATAAGGACTTTCCTTCGTTTTGAAGGAATTGCACAAAGCAATTCAACGAAACCAAATTGCACAGGCCACTTGCCCGTTTTAAATTAAATGTGGCAATTGCCACAAATGTGGCAATTTCCACAAACGTGGCAAAGAAAAATCAATCCCACGATTTGGGGCTGAATCAGCCATGCATGGGTGAGGTGGCCACCACATGGCTCAAGTAGAGGGGTTTATATCCCAAAAATGTGCCACCAATTACTATTGTGTGGAGAATGGTAAATGGAAATGAAGATCGGCTATGTGTATATAAATAGGGGGAGTGTTTGCGTGCAAGGTGGAGAGCAAGAGTCATTAGCCACTCACGTCAAAGTTAGAATGAATTCAACAAAATTAGTAAGATAGACCGAGTGAGAAGAGAAATAAATATATGATCTACTGTTTAATTGATTGTCTGATATTTTTGATATAGTAATATCGAATCTCTATCGACGTCAGGTCGAAAGAGAACAAACGTCAACTAAGGGAAAATACATCATTATACGAGAACCCTAATATCAAGGTGAGTGCAGTTGGAGTCTCAGAATTAGGCGATGAGTCTTTCTGAATTTATCGTTATCGATTTAGGTTGTTTACTAAATATTGGATTAAAAGAGTTTTGCATAAAGCATTATTAAAAGTCATGTTGGTAAGTTTTGTATGTATTGCATCGAATAATCGTCTGTAGCATTGTTGTTATTATCATCAAAGTAATTGAAACATTTGTTGCATGAATCATGGAGCATCAAACATTGATTATTGCATACTGGATATTGCATGTTGCTATTGAGATATTGATGTTGATGTGTGCATATGGTCATCAAATTATTGACATTGAATCATTGTTATCGTTATCGATATGAAGATATTGTCATTGACATTGTTACCAGTTTCGTTATTGACATTGTTATAGGCTTTGATAAAGATATCATATTGATAAAATATTATTAAGGAAAAGTCCTTCGATACTTTGGCTTCGTACTTCGTATATTTATCGGGACTACGGTTCATGAGCCAAGGCTCAAGGGTGACGACCCTAGGCGAGGCGGAGGTTCGGTTGGAGTGAGTACGAGAATTGGAAGCATTGAATCATCGATATTGAAACAAGCCATTGCTTTGTGCTTTGAGCTTGTTTATTACCGACTATCGAACCAAAGTTACCTAAGTCCAAAAGTTTTCCAAGGAAAATGAGGCTAAAAGACTAATAATGACATCAATAAAACTATTATTGAATTAAAAATATAGCATTGAATATGGTCATTGCTTTGTTACTGTCATAATATTGTTATTGATATGATATTGTCATTGATGATTGATACTATGTTTTTATGAATAAAGAGCATGTCGTGTTTATTGTATAATTGATTATCATTAAAGCATGATAAATGGCATACCATGTTCATTCATTGTTATTGACTACCTCACTTAGACTATATAAGTCTAATGCATTCATTTTCATAATATTTCAGGATAGCAAAAAGTTTGGTTCGAGATCGAAGAAGTCGACGGATAGGCAAGTCACTACGAGCTTAGAGTAATGTGTTTTGTCTTTATAAACTCCTAGAATGGTGGCAAAATAATTTGAATATGATAGGATCATGTTCTGTATAAATTTTTAAGTGCTTAAGATATCTTTTTAGTTCGAATAAAAATAGTTTTAGACAATTTAAGAAAGGGTCACTAAAATATTGTATCGTCTAATCGGATAGGTAAACGAGCATGGTTGATAACAAATTTTTGTAGGCTAATAATTAGTAAGTTTAATTTAAGTTTAGTAATATGAATTTCGGATAAGGACCTATAGTTTTTAAAATTTATGTCTTAGTCCCTAAACTTGTAAAAGTCATAAATTGGTCATAATTGAATACACATTGTTCGTATTAGAATAATTAGATTTTTTATTGTTTAATAATGTTTCTAATTGAATACACATCCGTTCACCGTTCTGTTTTTCAGTAACGCCCTTTGACCAGGTTCTCTACCAGGCCGAGAAGGGGGTGTTACAGGGTGGCGGCTATGTTATGCGGAGAATGTATAAGAGAGGGCATATGGCGGTCTGTCTGGAGGGCGGTGGCGGCAAATGAAGTTCGTCGTGCTCTTGTTGCTGCTGCAAGCTCATCAGGAAAGGGCGGCATGGTGGGCACGTCACCAAGGAATTTCTGCTGGAAATAAGCCACAAGGGCTTCTTGGGCCTCCCCCACGTAGTTCATGAAGGCCAACTGTTGTTACTCTATCCGCTTTGTGTGTTCGAGGAGTTTGTAGAGCAGCGGGGGGACCTCTCTGTCTGGGGTAGCGTCAGTACTGCCAGGGTGGCTGGCGTTTCAAACTGTGCGGTAGAAGGCTGACTGGGCGTTGCTGGTTCTTTCTCTGCATGCTACATCATCTGAATTTGGACCTTTTTGGTTCAGCCCTCCTTAGCAGTTGTAAACTCATCTGTGGGCTCTGTCAAGACTCCGAAATTGGTGCAGAGGCATGTGATGAGGGACGAGAAGTACATCATGCCCTTCTTCTTCTTGAAGCAGTTTTATATTTTTTTTGCAGATGATTTCCCCCACGTTGATCGGTCGGTGCATCAAGATGTTGTAAATTAAGGCGAGGTGCGGCTGGTTAACTGTTGAGTTGTGGGATGTGGGCAGCAACCGCCTTTTCACAAACGTGTTCCCCAACATAGCTTTAGGCAGCAGGTGGCGGCGTTGGACAGATCCCACATGTTTTCCCCCCAGCCATGGTTTGTTGGGCTTGCATATTATGGCTTTGATCTTCTCATAGTGGGCAGCCGTTAGTGACTGCCTCCATTCCTCGCACGGGTTTCCGTTCATATGAAGGCCATAATAGCTGTTGATGAAAGGTGGGTTGAGCTTGACTGCCTCTCCATAGACGTAGACGAATGGCTTGTCTAGGCATGGCTGATGTGAGTAAAATTCCATGACTATAGTGATGTTCACTATATCAGGCTGCTGAGCGAACATCTCCCATCCCTTGTAATGGATGGTTCAGAACAAGGCGGGCTCTAGGCCACAATCTCCCGTTTGCTTTGTATAATGGAAGCCTTGTTCCTCCCAGACAGCCTGCTTCAAGAATTGTGCTCTATATCTTTCCTCGTCTGCCTTGAAGAAAAACATGATGTTGGTGGGTTTTTAAGTAGATGTTGAAGCCATGTGATTAGTTTTATTCTAACTGAAAATAAAAAGGAAATATTATGAGAGAGCAGAAGAATAAGATAGAAGCTAGCAAAAAGGTGGAAGTGAAGTAAAATGAAACGATTGAGTGGTTTATATAAGGGATGCCGAGAAATGTCGGGGCGACATTAAATGATCAACTGTCCGATTTCCTCGTGCACGTTATAGATTTTTCTACTCGTTACTTTCGAAGCCGTTGGTGGCCAACTAGCCATTACACTTCGTTGTGCTAGTTGCTAACTCGGCGGGATGGTTGGCGGGCTTTTTGCTGGTCTTCCCTCTTAATCCTGCTCTTTTATTCTTGATCCTAAAATAAAAATAATTAAATAAAATCTAAAAACTTAAATACTGAAAATTAATATAGTCCTTATATAAAATAAACTTTATTCCTAATGCATAAAAATAAATAAATATAGTCCTTATATAGTCCATTTGGGTGCATCTCCTAGACATAACCACTCCCTGAGGTGGTTTAGCAATTTCTCCCCTCCTGGGGGTCCTCTTGGTCCTTCAGTTTCTGTTTGATGGGGTCCTTCAATATGCCCCGAGGTCTATCATGGAAGCCGCTGCCCTGGCATGTTTCCACACTTATCTTGGCATCTCTTTCATCCAAGCCTTCATTTCCTTCCTCTGAGGGTTGTAGCACATTCATCCTTATGCTTTGATCTTCTACCATCATTGTAAGTTCCCTGAGTTCCACATCTATCAGCGTTCTTCCCGTGGCCAAGAAGGGTCGCCCGAGAATGATGGAGGCTTTCTCATCAGCTTCACAATCCAAGATGGGGAAATCGACATGAAAAATTAGGCTGGCCACTTTGACCAATATGTCCTCAATCTTTCCCTTCGGTTGCACGAATGAGTGATCGGCAAGTTTAAGCATTACGGAGGTTGGTTTTGCAGGTCCAATACCTAGTTTGTTGAAGATGGCCTTAGACATCAGGTTTATACTGGCTCCCAAATCAAACAAGGCCATGTTCTCATGCTTGCTGCCTAGCCTGCATGGTATAACAAAGCTGCCCGGATCTATTTGCTTGAGCGGCAACTTGTTATGTAGCATAGCCATGTACTCTTCAGTGATGACCACCGTTTTGAAATCCCCTATCTGTCTCTTCTTAGAAACTATTTCTCTTAGATACTTGGCATAGTTGGGCATGCTTTGTATAGCTTCTATCATAGGTATGTTAATGTGCACCTATTTCAGAATGTCCAAGAATTTTCTAAATTGGTGCTCCTGCTACTGTTGTTTGAGCTTTTGGGGGAATGGAGCTGGAGGGCGGATGTCCTCTATTTGCTCCTTGCTTGGGAGCTTAGTTCGATGCGGATCATCCTTGTCAGGGTTGGTTTCATGGTCTGGTGTTGGGGTGGCTAATATAGGTGTTGTTGGGGCAGGCTTACTTACATGTTCTAGCTGAGTTCCTAACTGTTCTACCATCCTAGGTTCATCCAGCTACTTCCCACTTCTTGTAGTTATGGCCTTGCAATGTTCAAAAGTGGGCTTGGCTGCTTCTGGTGGGCTGCTGGATGATGCTCCCATGGTTCGGTTGTGGTAGATATCGGTGAACTTCCCAAACTGGGTCTCGAGCTTCTTAATAGTATCCTCCTTGTTGTCCATCTTCATCTCCGTCTTGTCCATGAAAGACTTAGTTTTTTCAATAAATTTATTTGTATAAACAATAAA
Source organism: Hibiscus tridactylites (assembly GCA_958450335.1). NCBI lineage: Eukaryota > Viridiplantae > Streptophyta > Magnoliopsida > Malvales > Malvaceae > Hibiscus > Hibiscus tridactylites. The sequence continues at coordinate 62,779,635 of OY288265.1, forward strand.
TTCACCATTTTGTTTCATAAAGTTATTCAAAGTAGCTTCTAGTGAATTATTGTGCTGTTGATGTTGAGTCTGCTGTCGGGACTGATTCTGCTGGTAGTTTCCCTGTAGCTGTTATGGATTTGCTGTCTTTGGGTTTCTCCAGGAGAAGTTGGGATGGTTTCTCCAGTTAGGATTGTATGTGTTTTGGTTGGCCTACTAATCCTCTCATATCCTCCCATGTAGTTTGCAGATGCAGTGCATTCAGAGGAGTCATAGTTGGCTCCACATTCGCCACAAAATGGCTCAACAACTTTTACCTCATGGATCTTCCCTGGGGATTGCACCATCTTCATCACCAGCTCCGTCAGAGTATCGAGGCAGGCATTAACAGATTCGGATGCTTCCACCTCATTCACAGTAGTTGGCCGCCTTGTGCCGCCTCGACGGGCTGTCGGGTATTTTTAATCGTTTTTAGCTGCTATGTTGAGCAGCCATAGTGCTTCCTCTGGAGGTTTGTCTAGGATGATCCCATTGACCGAGGCATCTATCAACATCCGACTTGGGTAGTTAACCCTATTATAGAATATAAATACGTAAGTCCAAGCCGGTAAACCATGAAGCGGACAGTTATTCAGCATTTTTTGGTACCGCTCCCATGCCTCGTACATTGGCTCGTCATCCCCTTGTCTAAAAGTTGTGATCACAATCCGTAGTCTATCAGTGACATTGGATGGGCTGAATCGGTCTAGAAAGTCCTTGCAGAGCTCCGCCCATGAAGTGAAAGATCCGGCTGGCTGGTTATTCAACCACTGTTTCGCCCTATCTCTCAGTGAATAGGGAAAAAGCATTAGCCACAATACGTACTGGTGTACCCCATTAATCTTGAATGCTCGGCAAATGTCCAGGAATCCTCGTAGATGCTGTCGAGCATCTTCTGTGGCAGTCCCTCCAAATTGCCCTAGTGTGTTTAGCATGTTGAACACGACAGGCTTCAGTTCAAAATGATCTGCCCCTATCTCTGGTTCCGTTACTATTGGCTCGAACCTTTGAAAGTCATGTTCAAGGCAGTCTCTAGTTGTCCGCAATTGAGGTGGATCACGTTGATCCTGCCTCTACTGTACTTGTGGTCCTCTGGGCGGCAAATCTGGCTGCCCGCCCTTGCCATTCATGGCATCAACTGGGGGGTCCTCGTTTACCATGGCCACTTACTTAGCTTTTCCTTTGTCCTTGTTCTTTAAGGCTTCCTTAAGCTCCCTCTTGATTCGTCTAGTTTCACGCTCAAGATCGTCGTAAATAATGAAGTTTCCGCTAGGGTTAGCCCAGGTCATACACTTGCAAAGGACAGGGTAAATTTTCTCTTTTTTCGATTAAAAATAAAAATAAAGGAAAAATAAAAAGGTGCAGAAATTGAAAAACAAAATTCGATGTTACCAATCCCCGGCAACGGCGCCAAAAACTTGTAGAGCGTGTAGGTGTTCCCTTTTATGTGGGAGCGCAAGTACACACTTTTGTCAAGTCTTAGTATATAAGATGTCCAATCCCACGAGGATTGGACAGCTTGTCTCGTTCTTTAGTTCCTGCACAAAGGTAAAGTAAAAACATAAGTGAATGATTGGTTGAGATTGGAAAGTAAATAAAACACAAGTAAAAGAAAAGAGGTGAATCAGGTTGATAGAGCAGGCATGGTTATGCTGCCACATAGTGTGAAAACTGCGTTGAATTATGAATGAGTTATCCTTCGCTACCATGATATGTTGCCTCGGCGGGTAGATGAGCGGCAAACTACGAACCTGTCATGCGGCCGCAACAGGTCACTTCCACTGCAGGGGTGTGTACTGTCTCAGCAGGTGGAATGGAAAGACGTCCTGGCGGCAAGTCTAGCAGATACTCCAAGTTTGGTAGGATAGTCGACAGTGATCCCTTCTATTTCTAGATTAGGATGCTTGAGATTGATAATTTGAGGACTAGTGTGGAACCAAATCAATCAACTCGGTTAGAGATCCTTTTTCGCCGCTGAAACTTGTGGACTAGTGTGGAACCAAGTTAGTCACGCCTCCCTTGTGACCGTACTTAACCACTTCGTGAGCCTTGCACTTTTGTGCCCGACAAATAGATTCTCTCAAACGAATGGTGTGGAAAGATTGAAAGAATGAAGAACAATGGATTAAGTAAACTTGGAATATTTTATTGACGAAATAACTAGGATGGTTTAAACTAGAAATACAATGGGTATTTAAACTAGTTACAATATAACCCTAACCCAATGGAGAATTAGAACATGGTGGCAGAGAATAGCACAAGTAAAGTCTATAGAAAACCTAGGATGGTTTAAACTAGAGGTACAATGGGTATTTATAGACTCAAAACTAGGTCAAGTCCTCCTTGAAGTAGAAGTCCTCTAAAGTAGCTTTTCTTCTTTAATGTAGCATTAAATGCTAACTTATTTGCTTGGAACATTGACTCGTCCTTGTTTTCGTTAGCCCGTAAGAAAGCTTGGGAATTTCGCTTTGGCAACCCTAATCGCTGCTACAGACGTCGGAAAATCATGTGAACGCCGGCGATAGAATCATGAGTTTTAGCTCTACAAATCGTGCTTCGTTAGCCTGCAAGAAAGCTTGGGAATTTCCCATAGTCAGCTGCCGCGGGCAGCATGGTTGTTAGTAGCTTTTGCTCGGCAAATACTCGGTAGGTGCTCGACAGCAACTTACTTCAGTTTGAACTGCTTCAGTACAGCTCCTGGGTTTGCTTCTCATGGTTGTGTCCTCTGTTCCTCGGCTCCATCGTTCAGCTGTTAGTACCTACAAGCAAGAATACACTAGAACAATACCTCTTGTTCACAAAATGAATGATAAGTTATAAAAGTAAGGCAGAAAAATGAAATACTGTAAAATGTTATGCATGAACCTAATTATGCCTAAAATGTGCTTAAAACAGTAATAATAAGATTTGGAAAGTGCATGAAATATAGGACTTTTGGACACTTTACCCTTGCTTCTAAATCAAGATCCCCTGTTTTTAGAGCATCAAAACAGAGATCCAAATGCATTAAAATGCATTTCAACACCAGCAACTAAACACAAACTCATTGCCCAACAAAACAACACCAATTTACCCATCCGATACAACCGAAAACTCAATCGATTGCTTCCTAAACCAAGCCCAGCCAACATTCATCACTTCCAACCATTAATAAACATCAAAACACATCTAAAAACAACCAAAACCATTCCTTATACCTCCAGCAAACAAATCACCATCAAACCACCTTAAAACCCAACTAAAACTATCAAGAAACTCAAGGATTTCGGTATTTATATCATCAAAACTCTTTTTCAACATTATAATCAACTCAAAACTCAATTAGAATCAATCCAAAATAGAGCTCATCAACAACACTCCAAAAAAAATAAGATTTAAACCATTATTTTGCAAGATTTTGATCTTAAATCAAAACTATAATTAAAACTCAATTAAAAACAACAATTAGGAGTTAATAATCTTGGGAATTTCAATAAAGAGCCTAGATTAGAGGTTGAGAACGGGATTTACCTCCAATCCTTGCCTTCCTTAAAGATTAACAAGTTTTTGCTTCACAAATCTTGAAGAACTTGAAGAGAATTCTTGGAAAAAATGAGAAACTAAAGAGAGAATGTTTGGGAGAAAAGATATCTGGAGAAAAGGTTTGATAAAATGGGTTTTGGGAAAATGAGAATTAAAATTTAGTTACGTGAAATAAAACCACCCTATTTGTAATTTTATTAATTAAAATAAAACCCCTTCTAAATCAATTATATTAAAACTCTTTTAAAACATATGTCAATTTAAGGGAAGGTGTAATTGCACAAAAGCTCCCTAGAGATTCTAAGATTTTGACTCTTCTTTTGAAATTGCATTTTTCTACAGTTTTAAAAGTTTACATTTTGGTCACTACCCAAAATGTACCACTTCCAAAACTAATTTTGTAAAATTGATTTGACCAACCTCCTAAACATGATTGTAGAGGATTTTAGCAATTTTTTCATATTTTTATCCTTTCCCGATCCTTGATTTCCCTAAACCACATAATTCGATTAGAACCGTTTCCGAACGGCTCGATCCGATGTCTAAAACATCTAGGCCCAAAACTAGGGTGTTACAGCTCTCCCCCACTTAGGAAATTTCGTCCTTAAAATTTTTACCTAAAGGAAAAAATATGCGGGGACTACTTTAACATGTCCGCCTTGCTTTCTCACGTGGCCTACTCAACTCTTCGGTGTCGCCACAACACCTTCACAGCCTCTATCGTCTTTCCACGAATAACTTTGTTGCTCGAATCCAGGATCCTCACTGGTTCCTCGTCATTTGACAAATACGGATTCATTTCTATCTCTTCAACAGGCATCACATGCGAAGGATCAAATCTGTACCTCCGCAACATCGAAACATGAAAACGTCATGAATCTTTTTCAACTCGAGAGGCAACCTCAACCGATAAGCCTTAGGACCAACACGCTCCACAACCTCACAAGGTCCGATAAACCTCGGGCTAAGCTTACCCTTACGCTCAAATCTCATCACCTTCTTCTAAGGTGATACTTTCAAGAACAAACGTTCGCCAACTGCGAACTCGATATCCTTACACTTCATATGCGCGTAAGACTTTTGTCGATCCGATGCTGCTTTTATGCACTCACCAATGAGCTTCACCGTTTCGGTGGTTCCTTTCAATATAGTCGGCATCGAAATCAACTTTTGCCCTTTTTTCGCCCATCAAAGAGGTGTTCTACATTTCCTCCCATACAAAGCCTTGTATGGAGCCATTTGAATGCTTGCCTGGTAACTATTGATGTAAGCAAACTCAACCAAAGGGAAGTGCTTCTCCCAAGAACCCTAGAAATCAATAACGCATCATCTCAACATGTCCTGAAGAACTTGAATAACACGTTCTAATTGTCCATCCGTCTGAGGATGATAAGAAGTACTGAAATTCAACTGTGTACCCAAGGCTTGATGCAAACATTCCCAAAACCATGATGTGAACCTCAGATCTCTGTCTGACACTATAGATTTTGGCACACCGTGCAAACACACAATCTCAGCAATATACAGCTCTGCCAACTTATCCAAGGTATACGTAGTATGCACAGGCAAGAAATGTGCACACTTCGTAAGGCGATCAACAATCACCCAAACAGAATTCTTCTTCGACGGTGACAAGGGCAAACCAGACACGAAATCCATGTTAATCCTTTCCCACTTCCATTCCGGAATTTTCAAAGGTTGCAACAACCCAGAAGGAACCTGATGTTCAGCCTTCACTCGCTACCAAACAATGCATTTGCTAACAAACTCAGCAACATCCTTCTTCAATCCCACCTAATAGTACTCATCCTTCAAACCACGATACATCTTGGCACTACTAGGGTGCATAGCGAAAGGACTACTATGAGCTTCAATCAGAATAGTGTGCCTCATCTCATCATCATTCAACACCACTATCTGACTCCCAAAACATAGAACACCCTCATCATTGAAACTGAAATTCAAAGGCTTACCCTCCACCACATCTTGAACATGAGGAACAAGGGAATCATCAAGCAACTACTTATCCTTGATCATCCGAATCAAAGATAGTTTCACTTGCAATTCAGCAACAAGACCACCACCTCGCAATATGCTCAAACGAGCAAACATCGCCCTCAACTCCACAGCCACCTTCCCGCTCAAAGTATCAGCCACAACATTGGCCTTTCGAGGATGATACTCGATCGACAGATCATAATCCTTAAGCAACTCCACCCATCGATGTTGCCTAAGATTCAACTCCTTTTGAGACATAAGATACTTCAAGCTCTTATGATCTGTGAATACTACACACTTCTCGCCATACATGTAATGCCTCCAAATATTCAAGGCAAACATAACAGTCGCGAGCTCAAAATCATGAGTAGGGTAGTTACGCTCATGCACCTTCTACTGCCTAGATGCATATGCTACCACCTTACCCTCCTACATTAACACGCAGCCCAAACCAACATAGGACGCATCACTATAGACCACAAACTCCTTACCAGACTCAGGTTGAATTAGAATAGGAGCTTGCGTCAAAGCTTCCTTCAGCTTCTCGATAGTTGGCTGCCTCACATCTGTCCACTCAAAGCGAACATTCTTTTGCAAAAACTTGGTCAAAGGTGAAGCGATCTTCGAGAAACCCTCAATAAACCTACGGTAATACACAGCCAAGCCAAGAAAACTTTGTACTTCTGTCACTGACTTAGCCACTTTCCAACTCATCACTGCCTCTACCTTATGCAGATCCACACAAATACCCTCGGCTGATACAACATGTCCAAGGAAGACTACCTTCCTAAGCAAAAACTCACACTTGCTCAGCTTAGCATAAAGCTGGTTCTCCAACAACACTTGCAACACTATCCTTAGGTGTCTATCATGATCCTCCTCGGTACGAGAGTACACAAGGATGTCATCGATGAACACCACCAAAAACTGATCTAAGAACTCATGGAATACGTGATTCATCAAGTCCATGAAAGGAGCATGTGCGTTGGTTAAACCAAAAGGCATCACTAGGAACTCATAATGCACGTACCTTGTCCGAAAAGCTGTCTTAGGTACATCCACATCCCTCACCCTCAACTGGTAATACCTTGACCTCAAATCAATCTTAGAAAACACCGAGGCTCCTCGAAACTGATCAAAAAGATCATCAATACTTGGCAAGGGATACTTGGTCTTGATCTTCAACCTGTTCAGTTGCCGATAATCTATACACATCCGTATTGTCCCATCATTATTCTTTACAAACAACATCGGTGCACCCCCAAGGTGATACACTCGGCTGGACACCGAAGTTGCATCTTCAACTCTTTTAGCTCTTTAGGTGCCATTCGGTAAGGAGCAATGGACACCGAAGTCATATTCTCACACAACTCGATGCCAAATTCAACTTCCCTGTTTGGCGGCAACCCAGGCAATTCTTCCGGAAAGACTCCCAGAAAATCGCAAACGGATCTAATGTCCTACACACGTGCATCCTTTGTACTAGGATTCATCACATATGCAAGATAAGAAATACAACTCATCCTTAGCATACGGCTTGCTTCCAAAGCCGAAACAACATTAGACAAGAATTTCACATTCTCACCTACTATCACCACCTCATAATCATCAGCAAGCTTTAAGGTGACTCGCTTAACATCAAAGTCAACCACTGCTCTATGCTCAGACAACCAATCCATACCAAGAATAATGATGGGACAATACATCAAATCCACAAGAAAGGCATAACCCTGAACAGATAAGGGACACCTCTGATACAACTTCCTTGTGACCACAGTCTCACCAAAAGAACTAGTCACTTCCATTCCTACTCTTAACAACTCAACAGGTATATCACGCAAATGTGCATGCTCACTCAAGATATAAGAATGCGTGGATCCAGAAACAATCAAAGCGAACAATGATAAAGACTGTAGAACAAAGGTACTTTCGATAACATCGGTGTCGTTACGCCCCTCGCGCTAAGCATAGACCCTCACAGGACCGCCTCCCTCAGGCTGAATTGCTACCACATGAGCGATACCACGCTGGCCCCCATCTCTCCTCTGAAAAATGCCTCAGCCGCGCCCACATCCTCTTTGAGGTGCAGCCTGTAATCCCCTTAGCCCGGCCTAGACGATTGACCCGAACTACGAAGATTACACGGGGAAAACCAAAGTCAACCCGAAAGTCAACCTTGATTAACGACCCTTTTTTTCTTTTTAACCTTTTCTAAATGCATATTGACCCTAGGTGTACTCTTGAGAAAAGCATATTCAAAAATCACAGCAATCGGAAGACAATAAGGGACTTAATTGCACAACATACGAGTTTAGGGACCAAAATGCAAATTCTGGAAATTACGAGGACTTTACCAATTTTTGAGTTACCATTATGAAATTAATCATGTTTCATGCTTCTCTGCCAAATTTCATCTTAAACGGACATTCCAAACTCAAGCAATTGCATATACAAAGATCAGGACTAAAATGTGAAGATTTCAAAACATAAAACCATGTAATTCAGTGCCCAACGGTCGAGTGTTCCGAAACGGAGGATGACCGTTCCGAAACACGGGACCGTTTTGCAACCTGTTCCGAAACAGGGCTTGGCAGTAGCAAAAACGTTTCGGAACGGCCCTGCCCATTTCGAAACGCCAAGGCCATTTCAGACCCCTGTTTCGAAACAGTAGCACCCGTTTCGATATGGCCTACCCAGAAATGCAGAAATTATCTTGTTTAACAAACACTCGACCCATCAAACGCATCCCTATGACGCCCAAATCATGCCAACAAGTCATCATGCGCTAAAGGAACATAATAGCATCATCATAACACATCCATAGCATCGATTAGGGAAAACCTCAAACTATAGGCATGCAACCTAATACTCAACACCAACCAAACATCAAGTCATCAAAGCAAACACCAAAGTGGCCAATTACATATCCAAAACATCATAGGCATCAAGCCAAACTTAGGGAGTCCAAAACATCTCCCAAAAATCACAACCTAGGTTCCCATTGCCAAATACCAAAAGCTAATAGTGTTGTGAAAATAGTCACCATACATGAGCTTAGACTTTCACTTGGATCCTTGACCTCCTTGCTGCCCTTAAAGCACTTCAATGCTCTGCATTATTGGTTCAAGAAAGAGAGAGCGTAAGCACGTATGCTTAGTGAGAAATGCTCTAATAAAACAACACAATAATGCACTTTGTAAAAACACCTTTCCAAGGCCTTTAATTTCAAAACATCATTTATCATGCATCTATGCATACAAACCAAGCATCTCATGCTTCAATTCATCAACATGTCATATTGGCTTTCAAGTGATAGTCCATAACCATTTTTCAACTTAAAACACAATCGGATACGCGGATTACAAGCGTTGTCCCATACGCTCCATACACACTACCAAACACTCAAGGTGGAGTTTACCGGTACAATCACAACCCCTCAACACCCGTGATGGAGTCTACGGTACAATTACAACCCCTCCACATCACTCATTGGTAGTTGTATAACATCACTAACGAGAACACGGGACACACAACACAAGATCCTCACATGGCATTTTAACCACCATTATGATCTTAGACATCTCGTTAGCGTACTTGGATGGAGTTTACGGTACCATTACAACCCCTCAACATCCAAGGCGACTTTATTCACGGTGCACCCAATCCTATAGCCGGCTAACTATATTCGATTCAAGTACTTTTAAACCAACACATCACTTGCCAGTATACATCATTTACCATCATCAATTCACTGTTTTAAAGCATTTAGCAAAGCCATTAAATAATCATGCATCACAATGCATCAAACCACATTTATCAATGTTCAAATCAAGGATCTCTTACCTTGAGCATCCTCCAACACATGGCTTACAAAACCAGCATTAAACATGCTAAAATATGCTTTCAAAACAGAATTTAAACATGCAAAATAAACACATTGCATTCAACCATCTCATGGTTCTTCAAAAAGAGAGTTTCTCCGAAAACTAACTCTCGAGCTTAGCTAAGTTGTTTAGACTTAATCTAAGCTCCCAAAACCTTCAAACATTGGTTTCAAAGCTGAAAACCAAACTTCACTCACCGATTCCGTTTCGCACGCTTGCCGAAACGCCGATCAAGCCTACGGATCAACACCACAAGGATCCAAAGATGTCTCCCCTGTTTTAAACACATCAAAGCAGAGGATTAATGCATCATCATGCATTAAAATCTTCAGCCAAAACACCTAAACTCGCTGCTCTCATCAAAACTCACATTTCGGCTACCAAACACAACCGAAATCACATCCAAACACCTCTACAACATTACCCAGCCAAGATCCATCAATTCCAATCATTCTTAGACATCACTTAACATCCAAAAAGAACCTAATCACGTCCTTATACCTCCAGCTATAGCAGAACATCAAAATCACCCCAAAAACCACCATTAACTCAAGTAAAAACTTAGGAAAATCAACCTATTCGGGATTGCATTGATTAAACCTCAATTACACATCATTTAGACATCCAAAATACATCAAAAAGACATCTCAAAACAGAGCCCAATCATTTAATACGAATTTCTTCAAAACTAAATCCAAATCTTGCATTTTAAGCCAAAATCAAGATCACAACATTAAAACCTTTAATAAAACTCAATTTAAGGATTGAGAACTTGGGAATTTCAGTAAAGAACTGAGTGTTTAGAGGAGAAGGACAGTCATACCTCTAAATGTGGATTTCTCCTTGTTCAGAGCCAAAATTCTTAAAAATTCAATAAGCAAATGATGAGGATATGATGTAGAAATGATTAGGAATCATTTAGGGAGTTGGAATCTCAACTTTAGGTGTGAAAATCAAAGGAAAAGTGGCTGTGGAAATGTGTTTGGCTGAGGGAAAATTGAGAGAAAATGAAATGGGAAAATTTTGGCAAAAGTTAGTTATGAAACTAAAATATCTCCTTTCCCTCTTTTCTTTTTATTAAATAACATTAAATGAGTCTTTAAAATTTAAGAAAAATCTGGAGAAACCCTCACTTGGGTAAATTAGCTCCCTTAAAGATTCAAAGTTTCAATCCTTTTAAAATAGTCACCAACTTTTCAAAAATTACATTTTAGTCACTAACTTGAAATGTCATATTTCCAAACCCCATTTTGTAAAATTGATTTCACCACTCTCTTATATATAAGAAAAGCGGATTTTTAGATATTTTTCCATATTTTTAATGCATCCCGAACTAGGCTTTTCCTAAAACCACCTTTTATATTCGAACCGTAATTTAAACTGGTTCGGTTCAGACCCTAAACTTCCAAGCCCAAAATTGGGGTGTTACAACTCTCCCCCCCCCCCTAAGAAATTTCGTCCTTGAAATTTACCTGGAGGAAAAAGGTACGGAAACTGCTTCAACATGTCATCCTTTCGTTCCCACGTGGCTTCCTCAGCACCACGATGCTTCCACAACACCTTTACAAACTCAATGGTCTTGCCTCGAAGAACTTTACTGTCCGAATCCAAAATCTCCACAGGTTCCTCATCATAGGTAGAATCCGGATTCAACTCCACTTCCTCCACAGGCATCACATGGGAAGGATCCGATCTATACTTCCGAAGCATAGAAACATGAAACACATCATGAATTTTTTCTAACTCTTGCGGTAACGTCAACTTGTACGCAACAGGACCCACACGCTCAATCACCTCGTATGGTCCAATGTATCTAGGGCTCAACTTACCCTTTCGGCCAAACCTCATCACCTTTTTCCAAGGCGAAACTTTCAAAAACACACGGTCACCCACCGCATACTCAATCTCCTTACGCTTCAAATCCGCGTAAGACTTTTGCCGATCAGAAGCCGCCTTCAAACAATCACAAATGAGCTTCACCTTCTCGGTGGTTCCCTTCAACAAAGCTGGCATCGAAACCAACTTCTGACCTATTTCAGCCCAACAAAGAGTAGCCCGACACTTCCTCCCGTACAAAGCTTCATAAGGTGCCATTTGAATACTTGCCTGATAACTATTATTATAGGCAAACTCCACCAAAGGCAAATGTTTCTCCCAAGAACCCTGAAACTCAATCACACAGCACCTCAACATATCCTCCAACACCTGGATAACACGCTCAGACTGTCCATCCGACTGCGGATGATAAGAAGTACTGAAATTCAACCGTGTACCCAAAGCCTGATGCAAACACTGCCAGAAACACGATGTAAACCTCGGATCTCTATCCGACACAATCGACTTTGGCACACCATGCAGCCGCACAATCTCAGCAATGTACAGCTCCGCAAGCTTATCCAAAGTGTACGTAGTATGCACAGGCAAGAAATGCGCACACTTCGTCAAGCGATCCACAATCACCCACACCGAATTCTTCTTCGATGGCGACAAAGGCAAACCAGACACGAAGTCCATGGTAATCCTCTCCCACTTCCACTCAGGAATCCTCAACGGTTGCAACAACCCTGAAGGAAACTGATGCTAAGCCTTAACCCGCTGACATACCACGCACTTGCTTACAAACTTAGTAACATCTTTCTTTAAACCCACCCAATAGTACTCATCACGAAGATCACGGTACATCTTAGTACTACCAGGGTGCATAGCAAAAGGACTACTATGAGCTTTAGTCAGAATAGCACGCCTTAAATCAGAATCATTGGGCACTACTATCCGATTCACAAAGCATAAAACTCCATCATCATTAAAGTAGAAATCTGATGGCCTATCCTCCGCAATATCCTGAACATGTGGCACCAAGGAATCATCCAACAACTGTTTTTCCTTAATCAACTGAACCAAGGTTGGTTTCACTTGCAACTCAGCCACAAGACCACCATCACGCGAAATGCTCAAACTGGCAAACATAGCCCTCAACTCAACAGCTACCTTCCTACTCAAGGCATCCGCTACAACATTAGCTTTACCCGGATGGTACTCGATCGTCAAATCGTAATCCTTAAGCAACTCCACCCAACGTCGTTGCCTAAGATTCAACTCTTTCTGAGAAATCAAATACTTCAAACTCTTGTGGTCCGTGTACACAGTACACTTCTAACCATACAGGTAATGTCTCCAAATTTTCAAAACAAAAACTACCGTAGCTAACTCAATGTCATGCGTAGGATAATTGCGCTCATGCACCTTTAACTGTCGTGATGCATAAGCCACCACCTTACCCTTTTGCATCAACACACATCCCAAACCAACATAGGACGCATCACTATACACCACAAACTCTTTCCCTGATTCAGGTTGAACCAAGATAAGAGCTTGCGTTAAAGCTGCCTTAAGCTTCTCAAAAGCCTGTTGTCTCACTTCCGTCCACTCATACTTAACATCCTTCTACAACAACTTCGTCAAAGGTGCAGCAATCTTTGAAAACCCATCAACGAACCTCCGATAGTACCCCGCCAAACCAAGGAAACTACGGACTTCATGAACAGACTTAGGAGGCTTCCAATTCATCACTGCCTCAATCTTCTGAGGATCAACACGTATTCCTTCAGTAGAGACCACATGACCAAGAAACACAACCTCTCTAAGCCAGAACTCACACTTGCTCAGCTTGGCATAAGGTTGATTCTTCAACAAAGCCTGTAACACAATTATCAAATGCCCTTCATGCTCCTCCTCAGTACGAGAGTACACGAGAATATCATCAATGAACACCACAACAAATTTATCCAAGTATTCATGGAACACTCTATTCATCATGTCCATGAAAGCTGCAGGAGCATTCGTCAAACCAAACGGCATCACAAGAAACTCATAATGCCCATACCTCGTTCTGAAGGTTTTCTTAGGCACATCAACATCCTTCACCTTCAACTGGTAATACCCCGGCCTTGAGTCAATTTTAGAGAACACAGCCGCTCTGTAACCCCCTTAGCCCGGCCTAGACGGTTGACCCGAACTACGAAGATTACACGGGGAAAACCAAAGTCAACCCGAAAGTCAACCTTGATTAACGACCCTTTTTTTCTTTTTAAACTTGTCTAGATGCACATTAAACCTAGGCATACTCTTGAGATAAGCATACTCAAAAATCACAGCATTCGGAAAACAATAAGGGACCCAATTGCACAAAATACGAATTTAGGGACCAATTTGTAAATTCTGAAAATTAAAAGGACTTTACCAATTTTTAAGTTACCATTATGAAATTAGTCATGTTTCATGCCTCTCTGCCAAATTTCATCTCAAACGGACATCTCAAACTCAAGCAATTGCACATACAAGAATCAGGACTAAAACGTAAAGCTTGCAAACCTCAAAACAATTCAAATTTTATGCCTAACGGTCAGGTGTTCCGAAACGGGTCTAGGCCATTCAGGAACACCCCTTGGCTGTAGCCAAAGTGTTCAGAAATGGGCTAGGCCGTTCAGGAACACCCAAGCCAAAACAAGGGCCTGTTTCGAAACAGGCAAGGGTGTTTCGAAACACCCCGCCCAGAAACAGCAGATTGGCCTGCTTTAACACCTTTAAACCCCATCAAACATGCTCCAAACCATTCCACAATAAATCAACAACATGTCAAACATCATACCTGCCAAATTGCATCAAAATCTAGATACAAAACCACCCTTAGGTGCACCAACTCATCCAACACATTTAACACTTAATCATGCTTTTAAAACAAGAAGCATAACATAGCGACTTATGAATAAGGAGATTCAAACGTTGCAAGCGTTAAACCACATAGTTCAAAATCATAAACCAAACTTGTCCAACATACACAATCTCATTAAACATCAACATAAGAGATTCTCCCCCCATTGCCTTTATTATCTATAGCTATTAACCGAGACATACATCTCAAATGGAGCTCTCCTTGAATCCCTTGCTTCTCGCTGACCCAACTTCAAATATCTGCATTGATGGACAAAAAGGAGCGTAAGCACATAATGCTTAGTGAGGAATGCTCGAAACCAAAACACCATCAATGCAGCGAGTCATAAAACCTCTTTTAAAAGTAAACACAATTCGATAAACCAAAGCAATGTTTGAAAACCCTTTTTAACAACATGCTTTAAATCATGCATTGCTCAAACATGAAAACCAACCCTTAGCTTAGAAAAGCTAAGTAATTCACTTCAAAGCACAACCTTGCAAAAACCATCAATTTAACCATTCCATGCATTAACATCATAGGCAAAGTTAAATACAAGATCCTCGGAAAACACTTCCACTTCACATTATACTTTTCTCATACTTGAAAATCATTTCAAAGCAAGGAACCTTTAAAAACCACTTACACCCTCAATTCTATCTCATGCATTAAACAAATGCAATACATGAACCACAAAATCAACATTTGCATTACATGCCTTTAAAAACAAGCCTTCACAAGACTTTAATGCACTAAAGAGATTCACATGCACAAATGCACCATTCTCAATAGGTAATAAACACTTGTTCAAGCTAACAAGTAAAACATGCATTCTTTGTACATTACACACTTCTCATGAAACCATGCATCATTTCAAGCATCTCATGCTTCATCATATTCAAGAACTTTATATTGGCTTCCAAGTGATAATTCACAAACCATCATAACGCAAGACTCAATCGGATACGCGGATCACAAGCGTTTTCCCCACGCTTCATACACACTACCAATCTCAAGGTCCCCAAATGGAATTTTAACCACCATTTTGACCTTACCATATACAAGGTCCTCATATGGAATTTTAACCACCATATGACCTTAACTTACACAAGGCCCTCATATGGAATTTTAACCACCATATGACCTTAACATCACCCAAGGCCCTCATATGGAATTTTAACCACCATATGACCTTAACATCACCCATTGGTAGTTGTATAACATCACTAACGAGATCCTGGGACATACAACACAAGATCCACACATGGACTTTACACCACCATTGTGATCTTAACAAGCACAAGGTCCTCAAATGGAATTTTAACCACCATTATGACCTTAGCTTACACAAGGTCCTCAAATGGAATTTTAACCACCATTATGACCTTAACACAAGACCCACCCATGGAATTTTAACCACCATGGTGTTCTTAACCATCTCGTTAGTGGACTTGGATGGAGTTACCGGTTCAACCACAACCACTCCACATCCAAGGCGACTTTATTCACGGTGCACCCAATCCTATAGCCGGCTAACTATATCCGATTAAAGTAACCAAGAACCACTTACATCACTTACCAATATAACCTTCTTACCACATTAATCCATTGTTTTACAAGCATAACCAAAATGCCAAAACCACCAATTACCATCATCAATCCACTGTTTTGAAGCATTAAACAAAGCCATTAAACAACATGCAACACTATGCATCAATTCTACAATTTCAATGTACAAAACCAAGGATCTCTTACCTTGAGCATCCTTCTCACATGGATTTCAAAACCAGCATTAAACCATGCTAAAATATGCTTTCAAAACAGAATTTAAAACATGCAAATCACATGCATTGCATCCAACAATCACAAGTGCTTTAAAAACCAATTCATAACACAAACCAAGAGAGAAATTCCATTTACTTACTCTTGAGCTTAGCTAAGTTGTTTAGACTTAAACTAAGCTCCCAAAACCTTCAAACCTTGGTTTAAAAGCTGAAAACCCAACTTCACTCGCCAATAACCAAAACTAGGCTAGCCAACAAGCCCTCCAAGCATCCGAAAACCTTCAACGCCACCTCTATTGCTCACGGATCATTCTCCCCTGTTTCAAGCACATAACAACAGAGGATTAATGCATCATTATGCATTAAAAACACCAGCAACACACCTAAACTCACTGCTCTTTGCAAATCCAACATTTCGGCTACCAAACACAACCGAAATCACCTCCAAACTCTTCCAAAACTTAACCCAGCCAAGATCCATCACTTCTAACCATTTTTAGACATCAATTAACATCCAAAATAATCCCAAACACGTCCTCATACCTCCAGCATTAACAAAACACCAAGATCACCCCAAAAATCACCATTTTCACAAGTAAAAACTTAGGAAAATCAACCTATTCGGGATTGCATTGGTTAAACCTCAATTACACATCATTTATACATCCAATATACATCAAAAAGACATCTCAAAACAGAGCCCAATCATTTATTACGAATTTCCACAAAATTAAATCCAAATCTTGCAATTTAAGCCAAAATCAAGATCACAACATCAAAACCTTTAATAAAACTCAAATCAAGGATTGAGAACTTGGGAATTTCAGTAAAGAACTGAGAATTTAGAGGAGAAGGACGTTCATACCTCTAAACTTAAGTTTCTCCCTTTTTGGAACCAAGATTCTTGAAAATCCAATAAGCAAATGCAAGGTTTTGTTGTAGAATTGATTAGAGATCAAATGAGGATTGAAATCTCATCTTTAGTTATCAAAATCAGAGGAAATTTTGCTGGAGAAATGTGTTTGGGTTGAGAGAAAAGTTGAGAGAAAAGAAAATGGAAATTTAGAGAAAAGTTAGTTAAAATGCCAAAATATCTTTTCCCTCCTTTTTACACTTAATTAAAACCATTAATTAAATTGATTAATATTCAGAAAAATCTGGAGAAACTCTTTTGGGTAAATAGCTCCTTGAAGATTCAAAGTTTCAATCCTTTTTAAAACAGTCACCAACTTTTCAAAAATTACATTTTAGTCACTAACTCAAAATGTCACTCTTCCAAACCTCCTTTTGTAAAATTGATTTCACCTTTCTCTTATATATAATAAAAGAGGATTTTTGGATATTTTTCCATATTTTTAATGCATCCCGAACTAGGCTTTCCTTAAAACCACCTTTTATATTCGAACTGAAAATCCGACCGGTCCAGTTCAAACCCAAAACTTCTAAGCCCAAAATTAGGGTGTTACAACTCTCCCCCTCTTAGGAAATTTCGTCCTCGAAATTTCAACCGGCGAACAGAGCACAACCAAACTTCTCAAAGCAACCCACAAGGCAACACATGAGACTTAACCACCACTGAACACTCTCCTCACAAAACTCCACCCAAACTCAACACCACCACATACTGTTCACGAATTCCAGAACACTCAGATGTTAACCACATCTTAACCTTTCACACTTCCGGACTGCACATAGCCCCAACAACAACCTGAAGAACCTCCAAACTTTTACAGCATACACCACCTTAACTCATAACTCCCAAGACTCGTACACACGGTGACACCAACCAATCCAATTCAGCCACCATGTGACCCACAACCTTCACTGCTTCTAAAACCCCTTGCACAACTACTCAACCTCTTCCAAAGGTTACCACATCAAGCAAGAATTATTAAGCATCAACTGCTTACTCAAACTTCTCAACGTATTGCTGACATTCCTTCACATCCGCTGCTATCATCACCGTAACGACTCACCAGGACTACTCACCTAACATCCGAAAATCACGTCACAAAACCCCAACCTTGACTCCGCCAGCCGTTCCACACACCACCAGCTGACTTCATAAGGAATTTACTTAATCACAACCAGCCAAACACTTCTCACAAGAACCCGTCCAACCAACAATGGCCTCTGATCTTACATTGCCTTTCCACTTCAAGCTTTAACTACAATACTTGCCTTACCAGGACACCGCCCAACCTATACATACATATTTAGGTTACGAAACTTCTATTCTCCCGAGCTAACCCTTTTTTTACAACCCACAACAAAACCTCTTCTCAACTCTTCGAAGGTTGCTACGAACCCTTACCTACAAAAACCACACTTCTACTACAACATCAATGCCAAGTTACCTCAGCACTTTGGAACACCTCCACTAACCTGCAACATCACTTAACTCCAAGGAACTACCACTTCTACTAGCTATTACTAACAACTCACTTAATACCCTCCATCCAATCTAATCCTATCACAACACTAACGGACCCGATTAACTATCAGCGAGTGTGAACGTTCGTATGCATGGTCACCAATATGCCCTATCAATGCCTGATGTACATGCATGCAAAACCTCTAATGTCATGTCACATGTATGCATGGACCAGTACATATATAATATATCATATAACAATGATTTTAACTGTGCATGTATGTCGGTTCACACCCACCAATAACATCCTCAGAGCCCGCCCAAAAACAACCTCCTAACTCACTTCTAACTTGACCAACTCCATCATTCTAGCAACCCATTATCCACAAGATACTCACTAATGCCCTCTTCACACTAAAGTTGTTTCCAAAACAACACCAACTACTACCCCAAACATGCTAGCAACGAGACCATACCCACAACGCAAGGAAAAACAAAACCGAAACCAAACTAAGATAACTAGGGCAAAGGTTATTTAACAAGATTACTTGTAAACACCTCACCGCCCCGGAGCTTCAACAGACGAGCTCTCTTCCTCGCAGAACCATCATCCTCCAGCCGCACCGCTGCAGCACCAGCTAACACATTAAGGTCATCACCATCTCCATGCGGTAAAGAACCCTGGCTACCCCGAGCCAACATCAAACAATTACGTCTCATATGTCCAACAGACCCACAATTCCAACAGATTTCATTTTCCAAGCTCTTCACAACTTTCTGCTCTTCCTGCCACCTCCGAACCTTGTCTCGGCCGTGCCCACGACCCTTCAGAGACCCTTCTGCTACCACTAAAGCTGATCTCACCACTTGAGGACAATCTTGCTTCACATGCTTCTTAGAACCACAATTCCAACAAACACTTGCGCCCCAACAACCTCCAACATGGCGCCTTCCACAACGGTCACACACCGGTAGCTGAGATTCCACTCCTTGACCATGCAGCACTTGCCCCAGATTTGTACTACCACTCAGACTTTGATTCAAGCAAAACCTTCCATCACGTAGCCTTTTACGCTGACCGCTCCCGAGGTCAGTATCCACAACTCTCTCGCTTAAACTTTTCTCACCTTCATTAACAGAAACCACACCCTCACACTGCTTAACCCTTAAGAATTTCTCTCCAAGGTACCTTTCATAAAAGGCAGACACAAAGAAATCCCAATCTATATCGTGGATATGTGATGCCACCGCCACAGACGTCCACCAGACACAAGCGTCCTCCAACATCAATGAGACAACACTTCCCAGCTTACAGGCATAATCACAACCTTCCTGATCCAAAATAAGAACTACACTGGCTAACCAGGCCTCGAACGTCTCAGGTGTCGAACCATGATACTCCACAGCTCCCAAATCATGTAAACGCTGTTTCGACAAACCCGCACATCCCACAGCCGGCACGTCTACAGGCCTTACTTTTGCCACAGCCTGAGATGTTCCCAACACCTCTTGAACTATAGGTGATGAACTCTTCATCACATAACCAGCTTCTTCCTCCTGCTTCACTACCTCAACTCAAAGCATTGAGGACTGAGACGAAACACCTCCACCAAAAGGTGAACTCTACGCCTTAACAACCTGCTCTAAAGCAGCAACCATCTCACCTAACTGCCATTCTTTCATCGATTTCACCATGCTATTAACAACAAACAATTATAACAAAACAAACAAAACGATTAGGCCAGCTTCAAGCAAGGATTCAATACTCCATTAACAACATAACACAATAGCTATAATAATAAGGCAATGGGTATCCCAAATTCTCCCCTTTTACATGACATAACAGTCAATAAAAACATGGATATCACAACATCGAGCATATCAATCAACATACTTCGATCATGCTCTCAGCAAACAACATTCACTCGTAACAGCATAATATCAACATATCATACCCATTACACTTTCATTATTCATAAAATCAGCTCACAACACCAGCATAACATCAGCACAAAACTACATTAGCTCAATGAAGATTCACAATCAAAAAGCATGCTAAAACATCAACAATTCGCTCAAAAACACGTATTTCAACCGACTTTCAACCACACATCAGAATAAACATCAAACACATATTACAACAATTTACCATTTCCCCAAGCATTCGCAACTCAGCTCTGATACCACCAAATGTAACCCCCTTAGCCCGGCCTAGACGGTTGACCCGAACTACGAAGATTACACGAGGAAAACCAAAGTCAACACGAAAGTCAACCTTGATTAACGACCATTTTTTTCTTTTTAAACTTGTCTGGATGCACATTAAACCTAGGCATACTCTTGAGATAAGCATACTCAAAAATCACAGCATTCGGAAAACAATAAGTGACCCAATTGCACAAAATACGAATTTAGGGACAAATTTGTAAATTCTGAATATTAAAAGGACTTTACCAATTTTTAAGTTACCATTATGAAATTAGTGATGTTTCATGCCTCTCTGCCAAATTTCATCTCAAACGGACATCTCAAACTCAAGCAATTGCACATACAAGAATCAGGACTAAAACGTAAAGCTTGCAAACCTCAAAACAATTCAAATTTTATGCCCAACGGTCAGGTGTTCCGAAACGGGTCTAGGCCGTTCAGGAACACCCCTTGGCAGTAGCCAAAGTGTTCAGAAACGGGCTAGGCCGTTCAGGAACACCCAAGCCAAAACAAGGGCCTGTTTCGAAACAGGCAAGGGTGTTTCGAAACACCCTGCCCAGAAACAGCAGATTGGCCTGCTTTAACACCTTTAAACCCCATCAAACATGCTCCAAACCATTCCACAATAAATCAACAACATGTCAAACATCATACCTACCAAATTGCATCAAAATCTAGATACAAAACCACCCCTAGGTGCACCAACTCATCCAACACATTTAACACTTAATCATGCTTTTAAAACAAGAAGCATAACATAGCGACTTATGAATAAGGAGATTCAAATGTTGCAAGCGTTAAACCACATAGTTCAAAATCATAAACCAAACTTGTCCAACATACACAATCTCATTAAACATCAACATAAGAGATTCTCCCCCCATTGCCTTTATTATCTATAGCTATTAACCGAGACATACATCTCAAATGGAGCTCTCCTTGAATCCCTTGCTTCTCGCTGACCCAACTTCAAATATCTGCATTGATGGACAAAAAGGAGCGTAAGCACATAATGCTTAGTGAGGAATGCTCAAAACCAAAACACCATCAATGCAGCGAGTCATAAAACCTCTTTTAAAAGTAAACACAATTCGATAAACCAAAGCAATGTTTGAAAACCCTTTTTAACAACATGCTTTAAATCATGCATTGCTCAAACATGAAAACCAACCCTTAGCTTAGAAAAGCTAAGTAATTCACTTTAAAGCACAACCTTGCAAAAACCATCAATTTAACCATTCCATGCATGAACATCATAGGCAAAGTTAAATACAAGATCCTCGGAAAACACTTCCACTTCACATTATACTTTTCTCATACTTGAAAATCATTTCAAAGCAAGGAACCTTTAAAAACCACTTATACCCTCAATTCTATCTCATGCATTAAACAAATGCAATACATGAACCACAAAATCAACATTTGCATTACATGCCTTTAAAAACAAGCCTTCACAAGACTTTAATGCACTAAAGAGATTCACATGCACAAATGCACCATTCTCAATAGGTAATAAACACTTGTTCAAGCTAACAAGTAAAACATGCATTCTTTGTACATTACAAACTTCTCATGCAACCATGCATCATTTCAAGCATCTCATGCTTCATCATATTCAAGAACTTTATATTGGCTTCCAAGTGATAATTCACAAACCATCATAACGCAAGACTCAATCGGATACACGGATCACAAGCGTTGTCCCCACGCTTCATACACACTACCAATCTCAAGGTCCCCAAATGGAATTTTAACCACCATTTTGACCTTACCATACACAAGGTCCTCATATGGAATTTTAACCACCATATGACCTTAACATACACAAGGCCCTCATATGGAATTTTCACCACCATATGACCTTAACATCACCCAAGGCCCTCATATGGAATTTTAACCACTATATGACCTTAACATCACCCATTGGTAGTTGTATAACATCACTAACGAGATCCCGGGACATACAACACAAGATCCACACATGGACTTTACACCACCATTGTGATCTTAACAAGCACAAGGTCCTCAAATGGAATTTTAACCACCATTATGACCTTAGCTTACACAAGGTCCTCAAATGGAATTTTAACCACCATTATGACCTTAACACAAGACCCACCCATGGAATTTTAACCACCATGGTGTTCTTAACCATCTCGTTAGTGGACTTGGATTAAGTTACCGGTTCAATCACAACCACTCCACATCCAAGGCGACTTTATTCACGGTGCACCCAATCCTATAGCCGGCTAACTATATCCGATTAAAGTAACCAAGAACCACTTACATCACTTGCCAATATAACCTTCTTACCACATTAATCCATTGTTTTACAAGCATAACCAAAATGCCAAAACCACCAATTACCATCATCAATCCACTGTTTTGAAGCATTAAACAAAGCCATTAAACAACATGCAACACTATGCATCAATTCTACAATTTCAATGTACAAAACCAAGGATCTCTTACCTTGAGCATCCTTCTCACATGGCTTTCAAAACCAGCATTAAACCATGCTAAAATATGCTTTCAAAACAGAATTTAAAACATGCAAATCACATGCATTGCATCCAACAATTACAAGTGCTTTAAAAACCAATTCATAACATAAACCAAGAGAGAAATTCCATTTACTTACTCTTGAGCTTAGCTAAGTTGTTTAGACTTAAACTAAGCTCCCAAAACCTTCAAACCTTGGTTTAAAAGCTGAAAACCCAACTTCACTCACCAATAACCAAAACTAGGCTAGCCAACAAGCCCTCCAAGCATCCGAAAACCTTCAACGCCACCTCTATTGCTCACGGATCATTCTCCCCTGTTTCAAGCACATAACAACAGAGGATTAATGCATCATTATGCATTAAAAACACCAGCAACACACCTAAACTCACTGCTCTTTGCAAATCCAACATTTCGGCTACCAAACACAACCGAAATCACTTCCAAACTCTTCCAAAACTTAAACCAGCAAAGATGCATCACTTCTAACCATTTTTAGACATCAATTAACATCCAAAATAATCCCAAACACGTCCTCATACCTCCAACATTAACAAAACACCAAGATCACCCCAAAAACCACCATTTTCACAAGTAAAAACTTAGGAAAATCAACATATTCGGGATTGCATTGTTTAAACCTCAATTACACATCATTTATACATCCAATATACATCAAAAAGACATCTCAAAATAGAGCCCAATCATTTATTACGAATTTCCACAAAATTAAATCCAAATCTTGCAATTTAAGCCAAAATCAAGATCACAACATCAAAACCTTTAATAAAACTCAAATCAAGGATTGAGAACTTGGGAATTTCAGTAAAGAACTGAGAATTTATAGGAGTAGGACGTTCATACCTCTAAACTTTAGTTTCTCCCTTTTTGGAACCAAGATTCTTGAAAATCCAATAAGCAAATGCAATGTTTTGTTGTAGAATTGATTAGAGATCAAATGAGGATTGAAATCTCATCTTTAGTTATCAAAATCAGAGGAAATTTTGCTGGAGAAATGTGTTTGGGTTGAGAGAAAAGTTGAGAGAAAAGAAAATGGAAATTTAGAGAAAAGTTAGTTAAAATGCCAAAATATCTTTTCCCTCCTTTTTACACTTAATTAAAATCATTAATTAAATTGATTAATAATCAGAAAAATCTGGAGAAACTCTTTTGGGTAAATAGCTCCTTAAAGATTCAGAGTTTCAATCCTTTTTAAAACAGTCACCAACTTTTCAAAAATTACATTTTAGTCACTAACTCAATATGTCACTCTTCCATACCTCATTTTGTAAAATTGATTTCACCTTTCTCTTATATATAATAAAAGAGGATTTTTGGATATTTTTCCATATTTTTAATGCATCCCGAACTAGGCTTTCCTTAAAACCACTTTTTATATTCGAACCGAAAATCCGACCGGTCCAGTTCAAACCCAAAACTTCTAAGCCCAAAATTGGGGATACCACCAAATGTAACCCCCTTAGGCCGGCCTAGATGGTTGACCCGAACTACGAAGATTACACGGGGAAAACCAAAGTCAACCCAAAAGTCAACCTTGATTAACGACCCTTTTTTTCTTTTTAAACTTGTCTAGATGCACATTAAACCTAGGCATACTCTTGAGATAAGCATACTCAAAAATCACAGCATTCGGAAAACAATAAGTGACCCAATTGCATAAAATACGAATTTAGGGACCAATTTGTAAATTCTGAAAATTAAAAGGACTTTACCAATTTTTAAGTTACCATTATGAAATTAGTCATGTTTCGTGCCTCTCTGCCAAATTTCATCTCAAACGGACATCTCAAACTCAAGCAATTGCACATACAAGAATCAGGACTAAAACGTAAAGCTTGCAAACCTCAAAACAATTCAAATTTTATGCCCAACGGTCAGGTGTTCCGAAACGGGTCTAGGCCGTTCAGGAACACCCCTTGGCAGTAGCCAAAGTGTTCAGAAACGGGCTAGGCCGTTCAGGAACACCCAAGCCAAAACAAGGGCCTGTTTCGAAACAGGCAAGGGTGTTTCGAAACACCCTGCCCAGAAACAGCAGATTGGCCTGCTTTAACACCTTTAAACCCCATCAAACATGCTCCAAACCATTCCACAATAAATCAACAACATGTCAAACATCATACCTACCAAATTGCATCAAAATCTAGATACAAAACCACCCCTAGGTGCACCAACTCATCCAACACATTTAACACTTAATCATGCTTTTAAAACAAGAAGCGTAACATAGCGACTTATGAATAAGGAGATTCAAACGTTGCAAGCGTTAAACCACATAGTTCAAAATCATAAACCAAACTTGTCCAACATACACAATCTCATTAAACATCAACATAAGAGATTCTCCCCCCATTGCCATTATTATCTATAGATATTAACCGAGACATACATCTCAAATGGAGCTCTCCTTGAATCCCTTGCTTCTCGCTGACCCAACTTCAAATATCTGCATTGATGGACAAAAAGGAGCGTAAGCACATAATGCTTAGTGAGGAATGCTCAAAACCAAAACACCATCAATGCAGCGAGTCATAAAACCTCTTTTAAAAGTAAACACAATTCGATAAACCAAAGCAATGTTTGAAAACCCTTTTTAACAACATGCTTTAAATCATGCATTGCTCAAACATGAAAACCAACCCTTAGCTTAGAAAAGCTAAGTAATTCACTTCAAAGCACAACCTTGCAAAAAACATCAATTTAACCATTCCATGCATGAACATCATAGGCAAAGTTAAATACAAGATCCTCGGAAAACACTTCCACTTCACATTATACTTTTCTCATACTTGAAAATCATTTCAAAGCAAGGAACCTTTAAAAACCACTTACACCCTCAATTCTATCTCATGCATTAAACAAATGCAATACATGAACCACAAAATCAACATTTGCATTACATGCCCTTAAAAATAAGCCTTCACAAGACTTTAATGCACTAAAGAGATTCACATGCACAAATCCACCATTCTCAATAGGTAATAAACACTTGTTCAAGCTAACAAGTAAAACATGCATTCTTTGTACATTAAACACTTCTCATGCAACCATGCATCATTTCAAGCAGCTCATGCTTCATCATATTCAAGAACTTTATATTGGCTTCCAAGTGATAATTCACAAACCATCATAACGCAAGACTCAATCGCATACGCGGATCACAAGCGTTGTCCCCACGCTTCATACACACTATCAATCTCAAGGTCCCCAAATGGAATTTTAACCACCATTTTGACCTTACCATACACAAGGTCCTCATATGGAATTTTAACCACCATATGACCTTAACACAAGACCCACCCACGGAATTTTAACCACCATGGTGTTCTTAACCATCTCGTTAGTGGACTTGGATGGAGTTACCGGTTCAATCACAACCACTCCACATCCAAGGCGACTTTATTCACGGTGCACCCAATCCTATAGCCGGCTAACTATATCCGATTAAAGTAACCATGAACCACTTACATCACTTGCCAATATAACCTTCTTACCACATTAATCCATTGTTTTACAAGCATAACCAAAATGCCAAAACCACCAATTACCATCATCAATCCACTGTTTTGAAGCATTAAACAAAGCCATTAAACAACATGCAACACTATGCATCAATTCTACAATTTCAATGTACAAAACCAAGGATCTCTTACCTTGAGCATCCTTCTCACATGGCTTTCAAAACAAGCATTAAATCATGCTAAAATATGCTTTCAAAACAGAATTTAAAACATGCAAATCACATGCATTGCATCCAACAATCACAAGTGCTTTAAAAACCAATTCATAACACAAACCAAGAGAGAAATTCCATTTACTTACTCTTGAGCTTAGCTAAGTTGTTTAGACTTAAACTAAGCTCCCAAAACCTTCAAACCTTGGTTTAAAAGCTGAAAACCCAACTTCACTCACCAATAACCAAAACTAAGCTAGCCAACAAGCCCTCCAAGCATCCGAAAACCTTCAACGCCGCCTCTATTGCTCACGGATCATTCTCCCCTGTTTCAAGCACATAACAACAGAGGATTAATGCATCATTATGCATTAAAAACACCAACAACACACCTAAACTCACTGCTCTTTGCAAATCCAACATTTCGGCTACCAAACACAACCGAAATCACCTCCAAACTCTTCCAAAACTTAACCCAGCCAAGATCCATCACTTCTAACCATTTTTAGACATCAATTAACATCCAAAATAATCCCAAACACGTCCTCATACCTCCAGCATTAACAAAACACCAAGATCACCCCAAAAACCACCATTTTCACAAGTAAAAACTTAGGAAAATCAACCTATTCCGGATTGCATTGATTAAACCTCAATTACACATCATTTATACATCCAATATACATCAAAAAGACATCTCAAAACAGAGCCCAATCATTTATTACGAATTTCCACAAAAATAAATCCAAATCTTGCAATTTAAGCCAAAATCAAGATCACAACATCAAAACCTTTAATAAAACTCAAATCAAGGATTGAGAACTTGGGAATTTCAGTAAAGAACTGAGAATTTATAGGAGTAGGACGTTCATACCTCTAAACTTTAGCTTCTCCCTTTTTGGAACCAAGATTCTTGAAAATCCAATAAGCAAATGCAAGGTTTTGTTGTAGAATTGATTAGAGATCAAATGAGGATTGAAATCTCATCTTTAGTTATCAAAATCAGAGGAAATTTTGCTGGAGAAATGTGTTTGGGTTGAGAGAAAAGTTGAGAGAAAAGAAAATGGAAATTTAGAGAAAAGTTAGTTAAAATGCCAAAATATCTTTTCCCTCCTTTTTACACTTAATTAAAATCATTAATTAAATTGATTAATAATCAGAAAAATCTGGAGAAACTCTTTTGGGTAAATAGCTCCTTAAAGATTCAAAGTTTCAATCCTTTTTAAAACAGTCACCAACTTTTCAAAAATTACATTTTAGTCACTAACTCAATATGTCACTCTTCCATACCTCATTTTGTAAAATTGATTTCACCTTTCTCTTATATATAATAAAAGAGGATTTTTGGATATTTTTCCATATTTTTAATGCATCCCGAACTAGGCTTTCCTTAAAACCACTTTTTATATTCGAACGGAAAATCCGACCGGTCCAGTTCAAACCCAAAACTTCTAAGCCCAAAATTGGGGATACCACCAAATGTAACCCCCTTAGGCCGGCCTAGATGGTTGACCCGAACTACGAAGATTACACGGGGAAAACCAAAGTCAACCCAAAAGTCAACCTTGATTAACGACCCTTTTTTTCTTTTTAAACTTGTCTAGATGCACATTAAACCTAGGCATACTCTTGAGATAAGCATACTCAAAAATCACAGCATTCGGAAATCAATAAGTGACCCAATTGCATAAAATACGAATTTAGGGACCAATTTGTAAATTCTGAAAATTAAAAGGACTTTACCAATTTTTAAGTTACCATTATGAAATTAGTCATGTTTCGTGCCTCTCTGCCAAATTTCATCTAAAACGGACATCGCAAACTCAAGCAATTGCACATACAAGAATCAGGACTAAAACCTAAAGCTTGCAAACCTCAAAACAATTCAAATTTTATGCCCAACGGTCAGGTGTTCCGAAACGGGTCTAGGCCGTTCAGGAACACCCCTTGGCAGTAGCCAAAGTGTTCAGAAACGGGCTAGGCCGTTCAGGAACACCCAAGCCAAAACAAGGGCCTGTTTCGAAACAGGCAAGGGTGTTTCGAAACACCCTGCCCAGAAACAGCAGATTGGCCTGCTTTAACACCTTTAAAACCCATCAAACATGCTCCAAACCATTCCACAATAAATCAACAACATGTCAAACATCATACCTACCAAATTGCATCAAAATCTAGATACAAAACCACCCCTAGGTGCACCAACTCATCCAACACATTTAACACTTAATCATGCTTTTAAAACAAGAAGCATAACATAGCGACTTACGAATAAGGAGATTTAAACGTTGCAAGCGTTAAACCACATAGTTCAAAATCATAAACCAAACTTGTCCAACATACACAATCTTATTAAACATCAACATAAGAGATTCTCCACCCATTGCCTTTATTATCTATAGCTATTAACCGAGACATACATCTCAAATGGAGCTCTCCTTGAATCCCTTGCTTCTCGCTGACCCAACTTCAAATATCTGCATTGATGGACAAAAAGGAGCGTAAGCACATAATGCTTAGTGAGGAATGCTCAAAACCAAAACACCATCAATGCAGCGAGTCATAAAACCTCTTTTAAAAGTAAACACAATTCGATAAACCAAAGCAATGTTTGAAAACCCTTTTTAACAACATGCTTTAAATCATGCATTGCTCAAACATGAAAACCAACCCTTAGCTTAGAAAAGCTAAGTAATTCACTTTAAAGCACAACCTTGCAAAAACCATCAATTTAACCATTCCATGCATGAACATCATAGGCAAAGTTAAATACAAGATCCTCGGAAAACACTTCCACTTCACATTATACTTTTCTCATACTTGAAAATCATTTCAAAGCAAGGAACCTTTAAAAACCACTTATACCCTCAATTCTATCTCATGCATTAAACAAATGCAATACATGAACCACAAAATCAACATTTGCATTACATGCCTTTAAAAACAAGCCTTCACAAGACTTTAATGCACTAAAGAGATTCACATGCACAAATGCACCATTCTCAATAGGTAATAAACACTTGTTCAAGCTAACAAGTAAAACATGCATTCTTTGTACATTACAAACTTCTCATGCAACCATGCATCATTTCAAGCATCTCATGCTTCATCATATTCAAGAACTTTATATTGGCTTCCAAGTGATAATTCACAAACCATCATAACGCAAGACTCAATCGGATACGCGGATCACAAGCGTTGTCCCCACGCTTCATACACACTACCAATCTCAAGGTCCCCAAATGGAATTTTAACCACCATTTTGACCTTACCATACACAAGGTCCTCATATGGAATTTTAACCACCATATGACCTTAACATACACAAGGCCCTCATATGGAATTTTCACCACCATATGACCTTAACATCACCCAAGGCCCTCATATGGAATTTTAACCACTATATGACCTTAACATCACCCATTGGTAGTTGTATAACATCACTAACGAGATCCCGGGACATACAACACAAGATCCACACATGGACTTTACACCACCATTGTGATCTTAACAAGCACAAGGTCCTCAAATGGAATTTTAACCACCATTATGACCTTAGCTTACACAAGGTCCTCAAATGGAATTTTAACCACCATTATGACCTTAACACAAGACCCACCCATGGAATTTTAACCACCATGGTGTTCTTAACCATCTCGTTAGTGGACTTGGATTGAGTTACCGGTTCAATCACAACCACTCCACATCCAAGGCGACTTTATTCACGGTGCACCCAATCCTATAGCCGGCTAACTATATCCGATTAAAGTAACCAAGAACCACTTACATCACTTGCCAATATAACCTTCTTACCACATTAATCCATTGTTTTACAAGCATAACCAAAATGCCAAAACCACCAATTACCATCATCAATCCACTGTTTTGAAGCATTAAACAAAGCCATTAAACAACATGCAACACTATGCATCAATTCTACAATTTCAATGTACAAAACCAAGGATCTCTTACCTTGAGCATCCTTCTCACATGGCTTTCAAAACAAGCATTAAACCATGCTAAAATATGCTTTCAAAACAAAATTTAAAACATGCAAATCACATGCATTGCATCCAACAATCACAAGTGCTTTAAAAACCAATTCATAACACAAACCAAGAGAGAAATTCCATTTACTTACTCTTGAGCTTAGCTAAGTTGTTTAGACTTAAACTAAGCTCCCAAAACCTTCAAACCTTGGTTTAAAAGCTGAAAACCCAACTTCACTCACCAATAACCAAAACTAAGCTAGCCAACAAGCCCTCCAAGCATCCGAAAACCTTCAACGCCACCTCTATTGCTCACGGATCATTCTCCCCTGTTTCAAGCACATAAAAACAGAGGATTAATGCATCATTATGCATTAAAAACACCAACAACACACCTAAACTCACTGCTCTTTGCAAATCCAACATTTCGGCTACCAAACACAACCGAAATCACCTCCAAACTCTTCCAAAACTTAACCCAGCCAAGATCCATCACTTCTAACCATTTTTAGACATCAATTAACATCCAAAATAATCCCAAACACGTCCTCATACCTCCAGCATTAACAAAACACCAAGATCACCCCAAAACCACCATTTTCACAAGTAAAAACTTAGGAAAATCAACCTATTCCGGATTGCATTGATTAAACCTCAATTACACATCATTTATACATCCAATATACATCAAAAAGACATCTCAAAACAGAGCCCAATCATTTATTACGAATTTCCACAAAATTAAATCCAAATCTTGCAATTTAAGCCAAAATCAAGATCACAACATCAAAACCTTTAATAAAACTCAAATCAAGGATTGAGAACTTGGGAATTTCAGTAAAGAACTGAGAATTTAGAGGAGAAGGACGTTCATACCTCTAAACTTGAGTTTCTCCCTTTTTGGAACCAAGATTCTTGAAAATCCAATAAGCAAATGCAAGGTTTTGTTGTAGAATTGATTAGAGATCAAATGAGGATTGAAATCTCATCTTTAGTTATCAAAATCAGAGGAAATTTTGCTGGAGAAATGTGTTTGGGTTGAGAGAAAAGTTGAGAGAAAAGAAAATGGAAATTTAGAGAAAAGTTAGTTAAAATGCCAAAATATCTTTTCCCTCCTTTTTACACTTAATTAAAACCATTAATTAAATTGATTAATATTCAGAAAAATCTGGAGAAACTCTTTTGGGTAAATAGCTCCTTAAAGATTCAAAGTTTCAATCCTTTTTAAAACAGTCACCAACTTTTCAAAAATTACATTTTAGTCACTAACTCAAAATGTCACTCTTCCAAACCTCATTTTGTAAAATTGATTTCACCTTTCTCTTATATATAATAAAAGAGGATTTTTGGATATTTTTCCATATTTTTAATGCATCCCGAACTAGGCTTTCCTTAAAACCACCTTTTATATTCGAACCGAAAATCCGACCGGTCCAGTTCAAACCCAAAACTTCTAAGCCCAAAATTAGGGTGTTACACGCTCCCCGAAATTGATCAAAAAGATCATCAATTCTCGGCAATGGATACCGATTCTTGATAGTCAACTTGTTAAGCTGACGGTAATCAATGCACATTCTCATAGTGCCATCCTTTTTCTTCACAAACATGACCGGTGCACCCCAAGGTGACACACTCGGCCGTATGAAACCACGATCAAGCAACTCCTGAAGTTGCGTCTTCAGCTCTTTCAGCTCTTTAGGTGCCATTCGATAAGGAGTAATGGACACTGGAGTTGTGTTTTCATACAGCCCAATCCCAAACTCCACTTCGCGATTAGGAGGCAATCCAGGCAACTCCTCCGGAAACACACTAGGAAACTCTCGCACAGTCCTGATATCTTGCACTCGTAACTCCTTAGAGCTAGGATTCATCACAAAGGCAAGGTAGGCTTCACAACATTGCCTCAGCATCTGGTTCGCTTCCAATGTGGACACCACATTAGCAAGAAACTTCACATTCTCACCAACCACGACTACCTCATAATCGTCCGCAAGCTTCAACGAAACTCGCTTATTCTCAAAATCCACAACAGCTCGATGCTCAACAAGCCAATCCATACCAAGGATTACATCAAAACCATAGAAAGGCAATTCCATAAGATCAACATGAAAAACATGGTCTTGCACAACCAAAGGACACCTTCTATAAAGCTTTCGTGTCACAACATTCTCACCAAAAGAACTAGTTACACGCACACCAACATCCAAAGACTCAACAGGCAAACCAAGCAATTGAGCATGTTCACGCAATATGTATGAGTGTGTAGATCCAGAATCAATCAAGGAAATTAATGACAAGGATTGCAAAGTGAAAGTACCTGCAATCACATCCGTGTCTTTCCTCCCTTCCCTCTGAGCATACACTCTGGCCTGGCCACCACCCTCAGGCTGAACAGCTACCACATGAGCCACATTCCTTCCACCATCCTCCCTGCGCTGGAAGTTACCGCGGCCGCGCCCACGGCCTCTCTGTGGTGCAACAACTCCAGGAGCACGTCCCTGACCACCACCGGCCAACAGAGGACACTCCCTCTTCATGTGATCCGCCGAACCACAGTTCCAGCATGAAGTACCGGTCACCACAATAGGAGCATGTACCTCCCTCGCTGCTCGTGGACAATCACGCCTCAAATGACTACGCGATCCACATGCCCAACATGTGTTCTGATAAGCTCTCGCCCTGTCTCCCTGAACAGGCGCACCTTGCCCCACCACCACGCCTAGCTGAAGACTGATACTTCCGATCACGTCCTCTCTTGTTCCGTCCGCCATAGGAACTATACTCAGCAGCTCGCTTGCCCGCACTAGGACCAACACCTCTAGAAGATAAACTCAAATTCAACTCAATATCTTTCGCTCTACCAACTAGCACATCAAAATCAGTGTACTCAGCAGCCAGCATATAGGTCTTCACTTGAGTAAGAGACATGAATTCCCTTTTCTTTTCATCTAGGTACCGCACACCCAGATACCTCCTCTTGAACGCGTTCAGAAAGAACGTCCAAGTCACGTCAGCATCCTCCATTCCGGAGATAGTGGTTGTCCACCAGGTATACGCATCGTCATGCAACAACGATATTACACAGCCCAGCTTCTGCACTTCATTGCAGTTCATTTGTCCCAAAATTCTCTTGGTAATTTCCAACCAAGACTCAGAACCTTCAGCAGACAAACCCCTGAACTCAGTCCCTCCCAGACTGCGCAAGCGTTCCAGAGGTAGTCTAGCATTAGCATCTCCCTGATGCCCAGCTCTATGAGCTCCAGCTACCGCCGCCTGAAAGGCTCCAGCAATAGCATGAATCAGCATTGTCATGTCAGGAGCAGCTTGCCCCTGCCCAGCTTTAGGTCCAGCGACCCCAGCACCAGCACCAACACCAGCTCCCTCACCCCCAGCACCACCACCACCGGGTGGAGGAGGTAAATCCACTACATTTTCAGCATTCTCTTCGTTCTCATTTTGAGCCATAGCTCGCGTATTAATCCTCGTCTCTCTACGAGGTCCCATTCAATATACAATGCAATCACCATGCAATAAACATAGTCAGGCTCAGCAAGGTAAGCAATCCCAGTACTCAAGCTCATTTCCAATTAAAAACAAATCATTTCATTAGCTTTGATATGGCAATGGGTCCCTCTAACATGCTTCACCACAGCATACAGTACAATTGCAACATACTTACAATTCACACATCATGCATTCACTCAACAAGCATACAAGCATTCATACACATATCACCCACTTAACCGTTCCCAAATACTCGAGAACTCAGCTCGGATACCACCAAATGTAACCCCCTTAGCCCAGCATAGACGGTTGACCCGAACTACGAAGATTACACGGGGAAAACCAAAGTCAACCCGAAAGTCAACCTTGATTAACGACCTTTTTTTCTTTTTAACCTTGTCTAAATGCATATTGACCCTAGGTGTACTCTTGAGATAAGCATATTCAAAAATCACAGCAATCGGAAGACAATAAGGGACTCAATTGCACAACATACGAGTTTAGGGACCAAAATGCAAATTCTGGAAATTACGAGGAATTTACCAATTTTTGAGTTACCATTATGAAATTAATCATGTTTCATGCTTCTCTGCCAAATTTCATCTTAAACGAACTAAAACGTGAAGATTTCAAAATATAAAACCATGTAATTCAGTGCCCAACGGTCGAGTGTTCCGAAACGGAGGATGACCGTTCCGAAACGCGGGACCGTTTCGCAACCTGTTCCGAAACAGGGCTTTGCAGTAGCAAAAACGTTTCGGAACGGCCTTGCCCGTTTCGAAACGCCAAGGCCATTTCAGACCCCTGTTTCGAAACATTAGCACCCGTTCCGATACGGCCTTCCCAGAAATGCAGAAATTATCTGGTTTAACAAACACTCGACCCATCAAACGCATCCCTATGACGCCCAAATCATGCCAACAAGTCATCATGCGCTAAAGGAACATAATAGCATCATCATAACACATCCATAGCATCGATTAGGGAAAACCTCAAACTATAGGCATGCAACCTAATACTCAACACCAACCAAACATCAAGTCATCAAAGCAAACACCAAAGTGGCCAATTACATATCCAAAACATCATAGGCATCAAGCCAAACTTAGGGAGTCCAAAACATCTCCCAAAAATCACAACCTAGGTTCCCATTGCCAAATACCAAAAGCTAATAGTGTTGTGAAAATAGTCACCATACATGAGCTTAGACTTTCACTTGGATCCTAGACCTCCTTGCTGCCCTTAAAGCACTTCAAGGCTTTGCATTATTGGTTCAAGAAAGAGAGAGCGTAAGCACATATGCTTAGTGAGAAATGCTCTAATAAAACAACACAATAATGCACTTTGTAAAAACACCTTTCCAAGGCCTTTAATTTCAAAACATCATTTATCATGCATCTATGCATACAAACCAAGCATCTCATGCTTCAATTCATCAACATGTCATATTGGCTTTCAAGTGATAGTCCATAACCATTTTCAACATAAAACACAATCAGATATGCGGATTACAAGCGTTGTCCCATACGCTCCATACACACTACCAAACACTCAAGGTGGAGTTTACCGGTACAATCACAACCCCTCAACACTCGTGATGGAGTCTACGGTACAATTACAACCCCTCCACATCACTCATTGGTAGTTGTATAACATCACTAACGAGAACACGGGACACACAACACAAGATCCTCACATGGCATTTTAACCACCATTATGATCTTAGACATCTCGTTAGTGTACTTGGATGGAGTTTACGGTACCATTAAAACCCCTCAACATCCAAGGCGACTTTATTCACGATGCACCCAATCCTATAGCCGGCTAACTATATCTGATTCAAGTACTTTTAAACCAACACATCACTTGCCATTATGCATCATTTACCATCATCAATCCACTGTTTTAAAGCATTTAGCAAAGCCATTAAATAATCATGCATCACAATGCATCAAACCACATTTATCAATGTTCAAATCAAGGATCTCTTACCTTGAGCATCCTCCAACACATGGCTTACAAAACCAGCATTAAACATGCTAAAATATGCTTTCAAAACAGAATTTAAACATGCAAAATAAACACATTGCATTCAACCATCTCATGGTTCTTCAAAAAGAGAGTTTCTCCGAAAACTTACTCTTGAGCTTAGCTAAGTTGTTTAGACTTAAACTAAGCTCCCAAAACCTTCAATCATTGGTTTCAAAGCTGAAAACCAAACT
This sequence comes from Hibiscus tridactylites, assembly GCA_958450335.1. Classification (NCBI taxonomy): domain Eukaryota; kingdom Viridiplantae; phylum Streptophyta; class Magnoliopsida; order Malvales; family Malvaceae; genus Hibiscus; species Hibiscus tridactylites. Next base: position 62,816,039 of record OY288265.1, read on the forward strand.
TCACTCACCGATTCCGTTTCGCACGCTTGCCGAAACGCCGATCAAGCCTCCGGATCAACACCACAAGGATCCGAAGATGTCTTCTTTGTTTTAAACACATCAAAGTAGAGGATTAATGCATCATCATGCATTAAAATCTTCAGCCAAAACACCTAAATTCGCTGCTCTCATCAAAACTCACATTTCGGCTACCAAACACAACCGAAATCATATCCAAACACCTCTACAACATTACCTAGCCAAGACCCATCAATTCTAATCATTCTTAGACATCAATTAACATCCAAAAAGGACCTAATCACGTCCTTATACCTCCAGCTATAGCAGAACATCAAAATCACCCCAAAAACCACCATTAACTCAAGTAAAAACTTAGGAAAATCAACCTATTCGGGATTGTATTGATTAAACCTCAATTACACATCATTTAGACATCCAAAATACATCAAAAAGACATCTCAAAACAGAGCCCAATCATTTAATACGAATTTCTTCAAAATTAAATCCAAATCTTGCATTTTAAGCCAAAATCAAGATCACAACATTAAAACCTTTAATAAAACTCAATTTAAGGATTGAGAACTTGGGAATTTCAGTAAAGAACTGAGTATTTAGAGGAGAAGGACGTTCATACCTCTAAATGTGGATTTCTCCTTGTTTAGAGCCAAAATTCTTGAAAATTCAATAAGCAAATGATGAGGATTTGATGTAGAAATGATTAGGAATCATTTAGGGATTGGAATCTCAACTTTAGGTGTGAAAATCAAAGGAAAAGTGGTTGTGGAAATGTGTTTGGCTCAGGGAAAATTGAGAGAAAATGAAATGGGAAAATTTTGGCAAAATTAGTTATGAAACTAAAATATCTCCTTTCCCTCTTTTCTTTTTATTAAATAACATTAAATGAGTCTTTAAAATTTAAGAAAAATCTGGAGAAACCCTCCCTTGGGTAAATTAGCTCCTTAAAGGTTCAAAGTTTCAATCCTTTTAAAACAGTCACCAACTTTTCAAAAATTACATTTTAGTCACTAACTTGAAATGTCATATTTCCAAACCCCATTTTGTAAAATTGATTTCACCACTCTCTTATATATAATAAAAGAGGATTTTTAGATATTTTTCCATATTTTTAATGCATCCCGAACTAGGCTTTCCCTAAAACCACCTTTTATATTCGAACCGTAATTTAAACCGGTCCGGTTCAGACCCTAAACTTCCAAGCCCAAAATTGGGGTGTTACACAGCCACAGCAGGTGCACGTCCCTGGCCTCCACCAGCCAACAGAGGACACTCACGCCTCATGTGATCTGCTAAACCACAGTTTCAGTAAGAATTCCCTGTCACCACAACATGAGCATGTGCCTCTCTAGCCGCACGAGGACAATCTCGCCTTAGATGGTCTCTCGATCCACACGACCAGCACGTGTGCTGCTCAGACCTCACTTGTCCACCCTGAACCTGTCCATCTCGTCCTCGAGCACCTCGCCTCGCGTCAGGTTGATGCCTCCTATCTCGGCCTCTCTTGTTTTTTCCACCACCAGAACTATACTCAGCAGCCCTCTTACTATAGCTAGAACCACCTCCCCGAGATGTCAGACCCAAGCTCTGCTCGATGTCTTTAGCCCGACATACGAGCACATCAAAATCCGTGTAGTCTGTAGCCAACATAAAGGTCTTTACTTCCTGCTCTAGCCCATATCGGAAGCGATCACAACGATGCCTCTCACTCGGCATCAACTCAAGGGCATACTGGATCAAACGTACGAATTGGACCTCGTACTCAGCCATAGAAAGATCTCTTTGTACAAGCGACATGAACTCGCACTTCTTTTCGTCCAAGTATCTCACACCAAGATACTTATTCTTAAGGGCACTCCGAAAGAAGTCCCAATCCACCTCATTGGGTTCTATTCCAGCAGTGATAATCGTCCTCCAACTATAAGCATCACCCTAGAGCAAGGAAACTGCGCATCCCAACTTGCGCACATCACTGCATCCCATCTGATCCATAATACGGATCGTACTAGCTAACCATGCCTTAGATGCCTCAAGAGACATATCATGGAACTCGACAGCTCCCAAATTCCTCAGCCTTTCCAAAGGCAAACCCACATGCCCAGCTGCAGGTGCATGAACTTGCGCTCCAGCTACCGTAGCCTGAAACGGTCCGATGATCACCTAAACCAGTGGCGCTAGATCACCCGATCCTGGACCAGCCTGTCAATATTGCTCCGGCTCTCCACCTCCAGGTGGTGGTGGCAGAGGTAGAGTCTCATCAGACGGGTTCTCAACCCCAGATTACCCTGCTCAGGCACAGGCACGATCGTATTCGATCTAAGCTCTCTCCTCGCACCCATTGTGCTATTTTCAATAAGGCATAACAACAAAAACAAATCAAACCAGGATTTATGCCAACCTCAAGCAAGGATCCAAGTTTACAAAACCAATTTAAAACATTCAATTAGTGTAATAAGGCAATGGGCACCCCAATTTCCCTCAAGCATAACATAGCATACAATAGCATATCACATTCATCATACTTTACATTATCCATATCATCAACATATATTCATATTTAACTCTCATATGATTCATAACAACCAAGAATGTCATAAACACCAACATTCGACCAAAAACATGATTTTTCAAAAAAAAACATGTCATTTAACATTGAATAGAACATCAAAACATTCCAATTTGACTAACCATCATCCCCAATTCTTTTGAAACCAGGCTCTGATACCAACAAATGAAACTCCCTTAGCCCGGCCTAGACGCCCAACCCGAACTAAGAAGATTACACGGGGAAAACCGAAGCCAACTCGTTAAAGCTGACTCCGATTAATGACCGTTTTTTATCCTTCCTATATGCTCAGTAAGATCATATATGTTCAGCAAAGCGATTAGAAGAAAATGGCACAGCGATCAGAGTTCGATTAGTGGTTCGATTGCTTAAATTACACATTTAGGGACTAAACTATAATTTCCATAAAATACAGGGTCTATTCAGATTTTAAAGTTACCAATCCTTAATTAATCATGTAACATGCCATCATGTCAAATTTAATTACAAACGTATCATCCAAACTCAACCAATTGATCGTACAACATTCAAGGACCAAAATGCAACATTCCAAAACTTAAAAAGATACTTTTAACTGAATTTAATGGCTCCTTATCAGTACACCAAAGTTTGTATCGATACGGGGGAAGGTAGTAGCAAATTTTGGAAAAAAGGTATCGACACGATTCCCCGCGTATCAGTACGACCTTCAAACTTTTGCCTAGGCGTATCGATATGCGGGCAACTCGTATCGGTACCCATAAGCTGAAATGCCTGAAAATAGCCTTAGCGTATCGATACGCAATCCCGAGTATCGATACGCATACCAGAAATGCACTTCCAACAACCCTCAAATCACATCTAAGAATAACTAAACATGTCCAAATCATTCATATATGTTATAATCAACATCCCAAACACTTATGCATCATCAACCAATCACAACACAAGCATTAAGCATAGCATTCCATGAAGAGATATTAACTACTCAAGCATTCTTTTTAAACATAGACCATATCATAGCCAAACACCAAATATAAGACCACAACCCAAATAAAGACCATTTACAAGTCCCAAAAACACAAACCAAATATGCCCAAGGTGTTTAACATCACCAAACAAATCCATGAGTAGAAATCCCTCTCATTGCCTCTTATTACACTAAAGTGAGAACACATACTTTGCTTAGCTAAATCACTTAGGTTCCCCTTGCTCTCTTGCCGCCAAAGATGCTCAATTCTCTGCATTGATGAAATAAATGAGTGTAAGCATAAAGCTTAGTGAGGACCGCTAACAACAAAACATTCATCAATGCATTTTGAAAACCATATCATCAACATTTGTAAACATATGTCTTCCTTTAAAATATGCACTTTAAAAAATCATTTCCACTTTCAAAATCCACATGCTCATAGCATCATTAATTACAACAGCAAAAACTTGTGCTCATGCTTAAATCAAGCATCATATGCATTCAAGCATAATCTCTCAAGCATCTCATGCTTTATCAAATAAAAGTTCAACATTAACTCATTATACCCACATCATTATGTTGGCCCGCAAGTCATCAATAACAACTCATATCAAAACAAACACAATTGATACAATCGGATACGCAGATTACAAGCGTTGTCCCACACGTTTCATACACATTACTGGATTATACAAGGTGGAGTTAAATGGAACAATCACAACCACTCAACACCCGTGATGGAGATTAATAGCACAGTCACAACCCATCAACATCACTCATCGGTAGTTGTATAATTCCACTAACGAGAGTACGGGACACAAACCACAAGATTCACACACAGGATTAAACCATCCACCGTTGTGATCTTAGCCTCAATCGTTAGGGTACTTGGTTGGAGGTTACGACACAATCACAACCCCTCGACATCTAAGGCGACTTTATTCACGACCACCCATTCCTATAACCGGATAACTATATCAGATTAAAGTAACCAAAAATCATTTCCATCACTTGCCAATATAATCATTTATCATCCCCATTTCACTATTTTACAAACAGAAACCACAATGCCACTTTCACAAGCATTAACATGTTTAAACCAAATGCATCAATCATATGAATCCAAGGATCACTTACCATGTGCATCCTTAACAAAATGGCATTAAAAACCAGCATCATCAATGCTCAAAACATGCTTTAAAACAGTAGTCAAACCACATTTAATTCAAGTTTAAAACCAAAACATAGCACATTCCGAGAGACTTTCGATTTACTTACTCTTGAGCTTAGCTAAGTGTTTCAAACTTACACTAAGCTCCCAAAACCACACTCAAAGCATTTTAAAGCTGGAAAATCCTTTTCCACTCACCGATACGCGAAACTACACTCGCTGACACGTAGATCACTCGCCTGAAGCCTCCAAAAATGCTTCACTTGCTTCCGGATCAAGATCCCATATTTTTAGAGCATCAAAACAGATATCCAAATGAATTAAAATGCATTTCAACACCAGCAACTAAACACAAACTCGTTGCCCAGAAAAACTACACCAATTTACCTATCCGATACAACCGAAAACTCAATCGATTGCTTCCTAAACCAATCCCAGCCAACATTCATCACTTCCAACCATTAATAAACATCAAAGCACGTCTAAAAACAACATAAACCCTTCCTTATACCTCCAGCAAACAAATCACCATCAAACCACCTCAAAAACCCAACTAAAACTCTCAAGAAACTCAAGGATCTCAAGGATTTCGGGATTTATATCATCAAAACTCTTTTTCAACATTCTAATCAACTCAAAACTCAATTAGAATCAATCTAAAATAAAGCTCATCAACAACACTCCAACAATCAAGATTTAAACCATTATTTTGCAAGATTTTGATCTTAAATCAAAAGTATAATTAAAACTCAGTTAAAACAACAATTAGGGGTCAATAATCTTGGAAATTTCAATAAAGAACCTAGATTAGAGGTTGAGAACGGGATTTACCTCCAATCCTTGCCTTCCTTAATGAATGACAAGTTTTTGCTTCACAAATCTTGAAGAACTTGAAGTCAATTCATGGGAGAAAATGAGAAACTAAAGAGAGAGTGTTTGAGAAAAGAAATCTAGAGAAAAGGTTTGAGAAAATGGATTTTGCTGAAAATGAGAATGGAAAGTTAGTTACGTGAAATAAAACCTCCTTATTTACTATTTTATTAATTAAAATAAAATCTCTTTTAAATCAATTATATTAAAACTCTTTTAAAACACATGTCAATTTAAGGGAAGGTGTAATTGCACAAAAGCCCCCAAATATTCTAAGATTTTGACTCCTCTTTTGAAATTGCATTTTTCTATAGTTTTAAAACTTTACATTTTGGTCACTGTCCAAAATGTACCACTTCCAAAACTCATTTTGTAAAATTGATTTGACCAACATCCTAAACATGATTTTATAGGATTTTAGAATTTTTTGTCATATTTTTATCCTTTCCCGATCCTTGATTTTCCTAAACCACCTAATACGATTTGAACTGTTTTCGACTGGCCCGATCCAATGTCTAGAAAATTCAGGCTCAAAACCAGGGGTTACACTTACCACCAAGACTACATTAACCAAAGGAAAACAACACCAGAATAAGCCACGTCCAACATATGTTAGCTCCCTGCACCGAAAATAATTTGTCACACAAACTCGAATTATGAAAATCACCCCAGATGTCCCGATCTTAATCAACAACAACTGCATCAAACCCCCCAACACCATCGCAGGTTAGCATCCCAAGTAAAAAAAATTCTTCCTTACACATTTTCGTTACTGTCTAAAAAAACCAATCCACGATAGCAAGCGCAACACTGACTGCTATTATCCTCGCTCCCTCGCCCAAATAATATTAGCTATATATCTGACGACATCCTCATCGTTCCCCACGACTATAGAGCCAACCAACTTGCCCAATGCCACAGTTTCCCTCGCCTCCCTTAATATAACCTTCTTCAGATTAATGAAATCAAAATCTGATAATGATTAAACTCACATTCTCTTCATACCTAATAATTAAACTCACATTCTTGAGATCTAGAACTGGATCCACCGCACGCAAATCCTTACACCGATTCTCTTCCCACAAATGATTAAGCTGCCATTAATTTGGAGCCTCATACGAGTTCGGCACCATCTTATCCCTACTATGCAGCGCTAACGATACACCCATACTAGGAGACGTATTAGGCCATGCTATCGGGGTATTAAAACCCTCATCATATTCCTTAATCATATCCTCTTGATAAATCCTCATCTCCCTTATTCCCTCCCCAATATCACAGTTCCTTTGTCCTTGGAATACCATGTTCAGATGATTCTTGTGATGAATCCTGCTCATCTTCTTCAACCTTACACTTACAACGTATGTTATAGACCATGAAGGGATATGTTTGGGTAGTTCGAATTTGGTAATCCATGTTATTCACCTGCAACAGTACCACCTCATCAATCCGAGACAAATGAGTAGTCACGATCTGCACCTAGGAAGCACGGGTACGGCAACCCCATGCCGTTTTAAGTACCCGAAACGTCTCAGGGACGGGTACGGCACGGGGACGGCAAAGGGACGTACCGGGGACGGTCCTTGTTGACGGGGTACAGTCAAAATTGATCGGGGACGTTTCGGGGACGGTAGTTGACCTTCACCGGTGTCCCCAAGGTCATTTTGCAGATGAGAGAATAGCGGGCTTCGATATGGATTCCGACAATAATCTCACCGGCGGATGAGAAGCGACCAACAAAAAAAATTAGAAAAATAAAATCAGGCTCAGTTGCGGAGCAAGAAAGAAGACAGGGTTGAGGAAGACAAGGCGTGATATTTTTTAAATTTTTATTTCTCATTAATTGGGTCTATTTCAACTTTTGTAGGCCCAATAAAGTGCTTTTAGTTATTTTATTATTATTATTATATATATATATGAACATTTATTTAATTATTTTATTTTTACTGTTTTATTTTCATAATTATATTATTATTTCATTTAATTATGAACAGTATTTTCTACTTTAATTTTTTTATCAACATTTTGTTTTTATTGATCACTTTAGATATTATTATTATTATTATTATTATTATTATTATTATTATTATTATTATTATTATTATTATTATTATTATTATTATTATTATTATTATTATTATTATTATTATTATTATTATTATTATTATTATTATAAATAATTTATTAATATATATATATATATATTTATATTTGCCGTACTCTTGCCGTACCCGTATCCTGTAATTTTAGAAATCCGTCCCCGTATCTGTCCCCGTATCCGTATCAGTGCAACGTAGCACATTACCCTTGTCGAAATTTATCGATTCTCTGATGTTCTCGTCCAAGATAATAAAGTGTCCCCAACAAGCTGCTATATTTTGAAAAGTCTCCAACGACAAAACATGTAGTGGCAACCCATACACCGACAGCCAAACCCTTCTACTCACAGACCCCAACTCCTCCTTCCACACATTAATTGAAGAAAATCATTTCCTTTGAAGATCCAAGATCGAAAGAATCAAACAATACGACCATTGACTGTCCTGCCATTCTCATTATTGATAACATTGTCAAATCTCTTGCTACAGTGGCCACTGTCACATATTGTGAACATACCCCTATAGCACACCTCTGTAGTAAATCCAATTTTTCCTGATCAACCACTCCTTGAATCCGAGTAGTAACCCCTTGAAAATGATCGATCCCGTCTTCAATCCCCTTGACCGGTTCATTAGACTGTGATCCTAATCCCTTCTTGTTTTCCACCCCATTCGCGCCTCATTTGGTAAATCAGTCGATTTCTTCTGTTTCCAAAACGACGAACGGGTATTATATTGCGTAAATGTAACCTTGAGAACGAACCCAAAAAGACGAAAACCATTCAAGCGATGAATCATATTTCGAGCCTCATTCAAACTTGGAACCATGACAAAACCAAAACGATTGCCCAAAACTGATAATATATAGTTAGGGTTTTTTTATTAAGATATATATCATGTGTATATAGATAATTCAGTATATATTTTTTAAAATTCAAGTAAAATATCGGGATCCTTGTGGATACCCCACGGTTATTTATACTGTTGCGTTTTGGTTATCCCCACTGTTCAAATATAGCAATCCCCATCCCCATCCCAATTTGAGCATCGGTGATAAAATTTCTCCCATCCCATCCCCATAGGTGAAGATTTCGATTATTCATCATCCTCGTCGGTTCGGATGCCTATGGATTTCGAATATTCCCCACTCAATTCCCACTCTAGTACTATTAAATAACATTTCCCTGGGAAACCTAAATGTTACCAAAATCATGTAACATTTTAGGTTGAAAGAGTAGCATTTTCTTCGACAACCTAAAATGTTATCAACACTTTTAACCTTTTAAGTTGGAAGGATGATATTTCCTTCGACAACCTAAAACATTACCAGAACATGTAACTCTTTTAGGTTGTAAAAGTAACATTTTCTTCGGCAATCAAAAATATTACCCAAAATTAAATTGATAAAAGTCAACATTAAATTAGTAACCAATAAAAGGAAAAATCGGTCGCACCGTATATTAACTACATTTTAAGTGTCCTGTGGCAGACCCACCCTCGTGAAGAAGTTAAAAAAAGGAATTAATTGCCCATTTGTTTTTTATTCATGCAAGATAGCTATCTGTCACAGACTTATTCTCACAAACCGATCTGTGCGGCGTTAGCAAGTCTCGATGATGCTAACCAACCTTGATCTCTCACGCGATGCAATGGCTAACAAGGAACACAAGAGAAGGCAAGAGAGTTTACAAGTAAAGAACTTGTATTAACTAAAGAAGGGAGCATTACAAGAGAGCTTTACAAATATGCTTGAGTGGCTAATTTCTTGAGTGAGTACAAAATGAAGGTGGTGACCCTATTTATAGGCTCCAACCTCCTCAATGGACGGTTGAGATCGATTTGATCCAACGGTCCAAATGTTGCCTCCCAAAATATCTTCTAAGGGACTACACTATTCTAGAGTATTCTACATAAGTGTATACATATCTACACCTATCCAAAAGGTTCTAAAGAGTTCCAGGGTCTTCCAGAGTTGTCCCGAGCTTTCCCGAGTCTTCCCGAGCCTTCTGGGTCCTCCCGAGTGTGTCTAGACTTGGATAGAACGTCCCGGACCTTTCTAGAACGTTGTGGCATGTCTCTAGAGGCTTCATGGCCGTCCTAGGCCCTTATAGAGCCTTCCTTGGTGCTTGCTTGCTTCAAAAGTGCACAAGGAGTGGAAAGAACCGAGGTTTGGATTTTCGGGAAAATGGTGGGTTGTGACATTCTCCCCCACCTACGCTCGCGACGCCCTCGTCACGCCTTTGTTGAACTCTCACAGTTGGTCCTTGAATTGCCAAAGGGCTTCTTCAGTTTCCCAACTCGCCTCGGCAATGGGCAGACCCTTCCACTTGATGAAGTACTCCTTATAAGCTGACACGCCCTTTCGCCTAACCACTCGATCGGCCAACAATTCTTCAACTTCCTTGTCGAAGGAAGTGACCACGGTTGTGGGTGCTCTAGTGGGGACTCCCCTCGATGGATCCTCCATGTCTTCATGATAAGGCTTCAACAAACTCACATGAAAGACTGGATGAATTTTAAGCCTCGGTGGAAGCTGAAGTTGGTAAGACACCTTGGCTACTCTCTTGATCACCGAGAATGGTCCCTCATACTTGCGGACTAGTCCTTTGTGTACCCTTCGTAGGGTCTTGAATTGCTGGGGTAGGAGCTTGAGCATTACAAGGTATCCTTCCCTGAACTCTAGGGGCCTTATTTTCTTGTCTGCCAACTTCTTCATCCTCTTGGCAGCCTTGTGTAAGGATGCTCGAGCAAGCTCGTTCGGCTCATGCCACGACTTGGCAAGCTTGTAGGCTGCGGGGCTCTTCCCTTCATAGCGTGTGGCAAGGGAGAGCGGTGTGGTCGGTTGGTGTCCCAAGACAATCTCGAAGGGACTTCGGTTGGTGGCCTCGCTCCTTTGTAAGTTGTAAGAGAACTGTGCAACGTCGAGAAGCTTGGCCCAATCTCTTTGATTGGCACTGGTGTAGTACCTTAAGTAAAGCTCCAAGAGAGCATTGATGCGCTCAGTTTGCTCGTCTCTTTGGGGATGGAAGCTTGTTGAGAAGTTAAGGTCGGACCCTAGCATTTTGAAGAGTTCGGTCCAAAACCTCGCTGTGAACCTTGGATCCCGATCGCTAACAATGTTGCTTGGTATGCCCCACAACTTGACCGCGTTGTGGAGAAAGAGCCTTGCTACCTCATTTGCTGTGCAATCAGGGGATGCTGCAATGAAGGTGGCATACTTACTGAATCGCTCCACCACGACCATTATGCTTCCAAATCCTTCAAACTTGGGGAGACAAGTGATTGTCGGGTACAGGCAAAGGATCTAAGAGCCCTCCTGGTTGTTGTTTAACAACCTTGTTGTAACCCCCTCATCCCGGTCTAGACGATTGATCGGTCCGAGTAGGCTACACAGGGAAAACCGAAGTGAAACCCGCTAAGGCTCCCCTTCGGTTAACAACCCTAGAAAATTTCTTTTTATTATTATCTTGTCTAAATGGTTTTCTTTGATCCTATATGAAGGGTCAACAACGAAATCAACAAACAAGGCGATCAACTCCACATCATAGCAAACAATCAAATTTTAGCTTGTTAAGCAGGCCGTTTCGAAACACTCAAGAAGTGTATCGAAACGCCTTGACTTGGTCAACGACCTAAGTCAACACGAGAGAACTGTATCGAAACGGTGGTCAACCATTCCGAAACACCCCCAACAGTCAACTTCTCGTGGTCAACGACATATTGACCGTTTCGAAACAACAAGACCTGTTTCGGTACCTCAATTTATCGGCAAATTCTCAAATTTCCAGTGGCAAAACTGTACCGAAATGGCCCCTAAGCGTATCGAAACGCCTGGCCTGAAACAAGAGGCTATATCGAAACGAGACCAACTGTTTCGATACACGAGCTACGAAAAGATAGATTTTAGCTGGTTTTTTATACAAGGCAACCCCAAAACTCAACTAAAACCTCCAAGACTCATGATACATCAAATCTAGATGAAAAACACCCTATATGGACATGCTTAGCACACAACAAACATGTAGGAGCCATACATTAAATGAATCAATAAGCACAACAAGGATTCATGCATAACATTCAAGACTTAAGCCTTAGGCAAGCATACATATAACATTCATAAAAGGGATATAAGTTTCAACCACAAGACAAGCATGCATCAAGTAAATATGGTTTACAATCCATAACATATAGGCATACACATAGACATCATAAATTCAACAAATCAACATGTTCAACAAACACATCATCAACTAAGAAGTTTGACACCAACTCCTACAAGTCTACACCCCCATCGTCTACGCATTATTACAATACACAAATCATACTTGAGGTAAAATGAGAACTCCAAAAGCTCATTTCTTGCCCGCTTGCCTGCCGAACACTAACGATATGTATGTTGGAAACAAAGGAGAGCGTAAGCTAACTAGCTTAGTGAGAAAAGCTCTACAATTCAACAAGCATGCAGTTTTCAAAACACTTTTCACATTTCACATGAAATCAATGAATGCACGAGTGATCATTACTACAAGACTACACATGGCTCCTACAAACACAACCAACTTACACACGGTGGGACCACACATCACCGTTCGACTAGTAGTTTTCCGATGGGACCACTCATCACCTACTCTACTACTAGTCACTATCGGTGGGACCACTCATCACCGTAGTTTAGACAACTATCACGTGAGGCTCAACTACTGCACGACTACACAACAACAACAATGCAAACAACTCGAAATGCACAAGACCACATCATACGACCATTCATCAACAATTAACAAGATGTAGGAGGATTAACTTACACTTGGGTTTGAGTGGACCCTCAAGGTCCCACCCAAACCCCCCAAGAGTTCCGATTCGTAAACAAATCGAAGTTCGACATTTTTACTCACTGTTACTAACCAAGAGTGAGCTGAAATCAAAGCTCAAGTCACCGACTTCTCCGGATTCGCTCCCGAGGCTTCACCAACAATATTTCTTGCTTCTAAACATCCCAACACAAATCAAAACAATCTCAAATCAGTCCACACAATCATGTAGCAAACCTGGAACACTATTCAAGCATCAAACACATGATTTTCAAGCTATGAACAACCCCAAAATCATCAAACTCGAGCAGCCCTTAAACTCAATCCAAAACTTATGATTTCAACCTTTTTAACACTCTTAAATGATTCCAAAACAACCCCAGCTGTCATACTAACCTTAGCTCTCAATTTCCAACATTAAGAACACCCAAAACTCCTCCTAAAACCCTTCAAAAACCCCAACAAAACCCAATTCCGGGAAACTTAATAAAACACTTTAAAAATCATATATGTTGGATCTCATGGTTCATAGACAACTCATATATCATTAACAAATCAAAATCTTATGTTAAGAACAATAAAGGTAGCATTTTTAATCAAAACCTCCAAAAACTCAAATTCCAAAAACATGGACAAAAATGAAAACTAGTGGTACTTTCAAAGAGAGGAAGATGAGAGCAAGATTGGGGTGTAATTACCTTTCAAAACCGAGCCAAAATGAAGAAGAAAGAAGATGAAATAGTGATTTAGAGGGGGAGCTCCTTCAATGTCGTTCAAAATGAAAAATGGGTGAAGGAAGAAGACAAGGCTCTCTTTTAATTAAAAGGGGTTTTAAAATGAAGTCCAACTATTTACGGATTTGCCATTAATGAGATGGCAAATCTCATTATTCACAAATTCCATGGAAAATGAAAAACAATTTAATTTAGTCCAACACAAAAAGGTTTGTTTTGAAATCACAAGGTCCAAATAATATATATTATTATTATTTTAATTATAAAACCGAGACTCAAAATATTATTTTCACCCGACCCCTAAACCCGAGTGTTACAACTCTCCCCCACTTAAGGAATTTCGTCCCCGAAATTACCTGACGGAAACAGATACGGAAACTGCTCAAGCATATCAGATTTCCTCTCCCACGTGGCCTCTTCCACACCTCTGTGTCTCCACAACACCTTTACCAACTCTATGGTCTTGCCACGCAACACCTTGCTATCAGAAGCAAGTATCTCAATAGGTTCTTAATTATAAGATAAATCTGGATTTAACTCTATCTCCTCAATAGGCATAACATGAGAAGGATCTAATCTAAATCTCCTAAGCATCGACACATGAAACACATTATGGATCTTCTCTAGCTCAGAAAGGCAATCTCAAACGGTAAGCTACTGGCCCAATCCGCTCAACTATCTCATAAGGTCCAATGAATCTTGGGCTTAACTTGCCCTTCCTCCCAAACCTCATCACCTTCTTCCAAGGCAAGACTTTCAAAAACACTTTATCTCCCACGGAATACTCTACCTCTTTCCTCTTTAAGTCGGCATAGGACTTCTGTCGATCTGAAGCTGTTTTCAAACGTTCACATATCAACTTTACCTTCTCGGTGGTGCCCTTAAGCAATTCAGGCATCGGTACAAGCTTCTGTCCGGCTTTGGCCTAACAAATCGGGGTTCTACACTTCCTACCATACAAGGCCTCATAAGGAGCCATCTGAATACTCGACTGAAAATTGTTGTTATACGCAAACTCCACTAACGGTAGATGTTTCTCCCACGACCCCTGAAAATCAATGATGCAACATCTCAACATATCCTCCAATACCTGAATCACTCTCTCAGACTGACCATCTGACTGTGGATAATACGAAGTGCTGAAGTTCAACAAAGTACCCAAAGCTCGATGCAAACACTCCCAAAATCTAGCTGTAAAACTCGGATCTCGGTCTGACACAATCGACTTCGGTACCCCATGTAGTCTCACTATCTCACAGATATACAGGTCAGCCAACTTATCTAGGGTAGAGGTGGTATTAACTGGTATGAAGTGGGCACACTTAGTAAATCTATCCACTATCACCCATACTAAGTTCTTCCTCGAATGAGTCAACACTAGCCCTGACACAAAGTCCATGGTGATACATTCCCACTTCCATTCCGGAATCTTCAATGGCTGTAACAAACCTGAGGGAAACTGATGCTCGGCCTTGACTCTCTGACAAACCATACATCTACTCACAAACTCGGCCACGTCCATTTTCAAACCAACCCAATAATACTCTTCTTTTAACCCTCGATACATCTTCGTGCTACCCTGATGCATAGCAAAAGGACTATTATGAGCCTCATTCAAGATCGTTCGCCTCAACTCGACATCCTCCGGAACCACTATCCTATCCTTGTAACATATGATCCCATTCTCTCCAAAACAATACTCAGTAGGCCTATCTTCGACTATGTCTTGCACGTGAGGTGCGAAAGACTCATCTCGCAACTACTTCTCTCGAATTAACTGAACTAATGAAGGCTTAACCTGAAGCTCGGCTATCAACCCACCATCCATAGACACACTCAACCTCGCAAACATAGCTCGTAACTCAACGACCACTTTTCTACTAAAGGCATCGGCCACTACGTTTGCCTTGCCCGGATGGTACTCTATAGTGAGGTCATAATCCTTAAGGAGCTCTAACCACCTACGTTTCCTGAGGTTCAACTCCCTCTGACACATCAAATGTTTCAAACTCTTGTGGTCGGTATACACGGTGCACTTCTCACCGTAAAGATGGTGTCTCCAAATCTTCAATACGAACACCACTGTGGCTAGCTCTATGTCATGGGTGGGGTAATTCTTCTCGTGAACTTTCAACTGTCGTGAAGCATACGCTGCTACCTTACCTTCTTGCATAAGCACACACCCTAGCCCTACGTAGGACGCATCATTGTAAATCACAAATTCTCTCTCTGCTCAGGCTGAATCAAGATAGGAGCTTCGGTCAAAGCTTTCTTCAGTTTCTCAAACACTTCTTGTCTTGCATCTGACCACTCATACGGAACATTTTTCTGTAGCAACTTAGTCAACGGAGCCGCTATCCTCGTGAACCCCTCAACAAACCTTCTATAGTATCCCACCAAACCTAGGAAACTGCGGATTTCTGTCACTGACTTCGGCTGTTTCCAACTTACTATGGCTTCTATCTTCATGGGATCCACACTAATCCCACTAGCCGAGATCACGTGACCTAGGAAGACTACCTCCCTAATCCAAAACTCACATTTGCTTAGCTTGGCATACAACTGATTCTCTAGTAGGGTCTGAAGTACTAACCGCAAGTGCTCATCGTTCTCCTCCTCGGTCCTAGAATATACCAAGATGTCGTCTATGAAAACTACCACAAACCTATCCAAGAACTCATGAAACACATGGTTCATCATATCCATGAAAGCTGTTGGTGCGTTAGTCAACCCAAAAGGCATTACCAAAAACTCATAATGTCCATAACGTGTACAAAAAGCTGTCTTCGGTATGTCCACATCCTTTACCTTCAACTGGTAGTACTCGGACCTCAAGTCAATCTTTGAAAACACAGAAGCATCTCTCAACTGGTCTAGCAAGTCATCTATCCTAGACAAAGGATATTTGTTCTTCACTGTTACCTTATTCAACTGCCTATAATCTATACACATCCTCATGCTACCATCCTTCTTTTTCACTAACAAGACCGGAGCACCCCACAAAGATACACTAGGTCTAATGAAGCCTCTATCAGTCAACTCCTGAAGTTGTGTCTTCAACTCTTTCAACTCTTTCGGTGCCATTCTATACGGAGCAATCGCCACTGGTGTAGAATCGGAATACGTCTCAATAGCAAACTCAACTGCTCTATCTAGAGGCAAGCCTGGTAGCTCTTTCGGAAAAACACTAGGGAAATCACATATTGTTCTGATGTCCTGAGGTCTCACCTCACTCATATTAGGATTCATTACATAAGCCAAGTAATCATGACACCCCGAACTCAATAACCTCTGAGTTTCCAAAGCCGAAACCACATTGGACAAGAACCTGACGTTCTCACCAACTACCACAACCTCAAAGTCATCGGTAAGCCTCAAGAAGACTCTCTTGGTCTCGAAGTCAACCTTAGCTCTATGCTCTACAAGCCAATCCATACCCAAAATCACATCAAAGCCGTAGAAGGGTAACTCCATCATGTCGACAGGAAATACGTGGCCCTGAACCATCAAGGGACACCTCCTATACACCTTCCGAACCACTACTGTATCACCAAAAGAGCTAGTAACATTTACACCTACCTCTAGCCAATCACATGGTAACCCTAGAGACCTTGCGTGCTCACCCAAAATATATGAATGTGTCGACCCCGAATCTATCAAAGAAAGAAAACTCAAAGACTATAATGAGAAATTACCTGCAATGACATCAGTGTCATTCTCAGCCTCTCGATGAGCATACACCCTAGCCGGTCCTCCTCCCTCGGGCTGGACTGCTACAACATGAGCCATGTTCCTCTGACCCTCATTCATTGGCTGAAAGTTCCCGCGACCGCGCCCACGGCCTCTCTGGTGCTCAAATCCCCTAGCTGGATTCGGCCCGTCCCTAGCTGGGTGCGGACAGTTGCGCCTCATGTGGTCTCGAGATCCACAGTTCCAATAAGGCCCAAAGGCACCCGCACACTCGCCCTGATGGCGTCTCCCACACCTATTGCACTATGGTGTGTGCATAACAGCTCATTGGCCTTGATGGCCCTAACCATAGTTACCTCCCATATACCTCGTATCCGGATGGTACCTCCTATCCCTGTGCCTCTTGGCATGGTCTCTATCCCAATTCGCATGTCTCTTTCCGGAATCGGACCCACTAGCACGTGCTCTAAAGCCTAGGTTCTGCTCTATATCCTTGGCCCTATAGACCAAGACATCGAACTCGGTGTAGTCGGAGGCAAGCATGTAGGTTTTCACATCTGTAGTCAACCCATATCGGAAACGCTCACACCGCTCCCTCTCATTCGGAACTAACTCTGGTGCGTACTGGCTCAACCTCACAAACTAAACCTCGTATTCAGACACGGTCCAATTACCTTGAACCAAAGCCATAAACTCTCTTTTCTTTTCATCCAAGTACCAGACTCGAAGGTACTTCCTCTTGAAGGCATTCCTGAAGAACTCCCATGTGATATCTGCCTCGGCCATATCAGAAGTAACAGTGGTCCACCAAGTATAAGCGTCCCCCTAAAGCAAAGAGACGATGCATCCCAACTTACGGGCATCTGAACACTCCATCTGACCCAAGATGCGAGTAGTGCTCTCTAGCCACCCCTCCGAACCCTCGAGAGATAATCCACGAAACTCAACTGCTCCCAAGTTGCGAAGCCTCTCTAGGGGTAACCCTACCCCCGCACCTTGAGGTGGTGCTAGAGCTTGCATACCGGCCAAAGCTGTCTAAAAAGCTCCGGCTATGGTCTGAATCAAATGGGCCACATCTGGACCTGCCTGACCCTGGCCCGCTTGAGCCCCGTTACCTCCCACAATAGCATCAACCTGAGGCCTATCACCATCACCTCCAGCATTTACCCATTACCATCGGGAGCATAAGGAGCAGGAGGCACGTCCTCGGGTTCCTAGTCACATGCTCTAGGTCGTCTCATCGGTCTCGCCATAGCAAAACAAGTTCTAAAGCAATAAACACACAACAAACAAGGAAAACGTTAGGTTAGCAAAAGGGCAAGGACTCCGGTTCTCAAGCTCGTTAAACCAAAACAATTTTACTTTTGACAACAACACCTAACAATGGGGACATTCCACTAGCCCTTACCCCACCAGAGAAAGCCACTAAAACATGCTTACAAACACCGTGCTAGCAAGCAAACATTCGAGCATACATGGTAAAACACTCATTAATACATAGCAACTTCATAACACATAAACTTACCTCACTTACCTACCCGAGGTCACGGAAACCTCAGGCTTTTATACCACCAAATGTAACCCCCTCATCCCGGTCTGGACGACTGACCGGTCCGAGTAGGCTATACGGGGAAAACCAAAGTGAAACCCGCTAAGGCTCCCCTTCGGTTAGCAACCCTAGAAAATTTCTTTTGACTATTATCTTGTCTAAATGGTTTTCTTTGATCCTATATGAAGGGTCAACAACGAAAGCAACAAACAAGGCGATCAACTCCACATCATAGCAAAGAGTCAAATTTTAGCTTGTTAAGAAGGCCGTTTTGAAACACTCAAGAAGTGTATCGAAACGCCTTGACTTGGTCAACGGCCTAAGTCAACACGAGAGGACCGTATCAAAACGGTGGTCAACCATTCCGAAACACCCCCAACAGTCAACTTCTCGTGGTCAACAATATATTGACCGTTTCGAAACACCAAGACCCGTTTCGGTACCTCGATTTATCGGCAAATTCTAAGATTTCCAGTGGCAAAACTATACCGAAACGACCCTTAAGTGTATCGAAACGCCTGGCCTGAAACAAGAGGCCGTATAGAAACAAGACCAACCGTTTCGATACAGGGCTGCGAAAAGACAGATTTTAGCTGGTTTTTTAAACAAGGCAACCCCAAAACTAAACTAAAACCTCCAAGACTCATCATACATCAAATCTATATGAAAAACACCTTATATGGACAGGCTTAGCACACAACAAACATGTAGGAGCCATACATTAAATGAATCAATAAGCACAACAAGGATTCATGCATAACATTCAAGATTTAAGCCTTAGACAAGCATACATATAGCATTCATAAAAAGGATATAAGTTTCAACCACAAGACAAGCATGCATCAAGTAAATATGGTTTACAATCCATAACATATAGGCATACACATAGCCATCATAAATTCAACAAATCAACATGCTCAACAAACACATCATCAACTAAGGAGTTTGACACCAACTCCTACAAGTCTGCACCCTCATCGTCTACGCATTATTACAATACATAAATCATACTTGAGCTAAAATGAGAACTCCAAAAGCTCATTCCTTGCCCGCTTGCCTCCCGAACACTAACGATCTGTATGTTGGAAACAAATGAGAGCGTAAGATAACTAGCTTAGTAAGAAAAGCTCTACAATTCAACAAGCATGCAGTTTTCAAAACACTTTTCACATTTCACATGAAATCAAAGAATGCACGAGTGATCATTACTACAAGACTACACATGGCTCGTACAAACACAACCAACTTACACACGGTGGGACCACACATCACCGTTCGACTAGTAGTTTTTCGATGGGACCACTCATCACCTTACTCTACTACTAGTCACTACCGGTGGGACCACTCATCACCATAGTTTAGACAATCATCACGTGAGGCTCAACTTCTACACGACTACACAACAACAACAATGCAAACAACTCGAAATGCACAAGACCACATCATACGACCATTCATCAACAATTAACAAGATGTAGGAGGATTAACTTACACTTGGCTTTAAGTGGACCCTCAAGGTCCCACCCAAACCCCCAAGAGTTCCGATTCGTAAACAAATCGAAGTTCAACATTTTTACTCACTGTTACTACCCAAGAGTGAGCTGAAATCCAAGCTCAAGTCACCGACTTCTCCAGATTCACTCCCGAGGCTTCACCAACAAGATTTCTTGCTTCTAAACATCCCAACACAAATCAAAACAATCTTAAATCAGTCTACACAACCATGTAGCAAACCCGGAACACTTTTCAAGCATCAAACACATGATTTTCAAGCTATGAACAACCCCAAAATCATCAAACTCGAGCAGCTCTTAAACCCAATCCAAAACTTATGAATTCAACCTCTTTAACACTCTTAAATGATTCCAAAACAACCCCTAACTATCATACTAACCTTAATCCTCAATTTCCAACATTAAGCACACCCAAAACTCGTTCTAAAACCCTTCAAAAACCCCAACAAAACCCAATTCCGGGAAACTTAATAAACACTTTAAAAATCATATATGTTGGATCTCATGGTTCATAAACAACTCATATATCATTAACAAATCAAAATCTTATGTTAAGAACAATAATGGTAGCATTTTTAATCAAAACCTCCAAAAACTCAAATTCCAAAAACATGGACAAAAATGAAAACTAGTGGTACTTTCAAAGAGAGGAAGATGAGAGCAAGATTGGGGTGTAATTACCTTTCAAAACCGAGCCAAAATGAAGAATAAAGAAGATGGAATAGTGATTTAGAGGAGGAGCTCCTTCAATGTCGTTCAAAATGAAAAATGGGAGAAGGAATAAGACAAGGCTCTCTCTTAATTAAAAGGGGTTTTAAAATGAAGTCCAATTATTTACAGATTTGCCATTAATGAGATGGCAAATCTCATTATTCACAAATTCCATGGAAAATGAAAAACAATTTAATTTAGTCCAACACAAAAAGGTTTGTTTTGAAATCACAAGGTCCAAATAATATATATTATTATTTTAATTATAAAATTGAGATTCAAAATATTATTTTAATATTACTTTAACCTGACCCCTAAACACGGGTGTTACACTTGTCTTGTTGACACACAAGACAAGTCCTCATATATTCTTCTACGTCATCGAGCATCCGGGGCCAATAGTAGTTGGACTTTAAGAGTGCAAGGGTACGACACATACCTGGATGTCTGGCCCATAAGGAGTCATGACACTCCTTGATCAACTCCTTGCGTAAGTTTCCCTACTTTGGTACATATACACAGTTGCCTTTGGTGTAGAGTAGTCCATCACTTACCCAAAACCGTCGGGTCTTGCCCTCGTTGGCTAGGGAAATGATGTTCTTGGAAAGGGGCTCTTGGTGTAGGCCCTCCTCGATCCTGTCGAGGAGTGGACTGGTGACTTGGCTTAGCGCAGCTAGCTCCGCCTTCCGACTTAGTGCATCGGCGACTACATTCGCTTTGCCTGGGTTATATTGTAGAATGTAGTCGAACTCGTGTAAAACCTATGTTTGATTTTGATATAATTAAATCTTTAAGGATCAATTTGAAAAACTTAAAATTGTTTTATAAGTCCCTTAATATGTTTTAAATCACCAACACTTTAAAACTGATTTGAAAAACTCAAACTCAAAATATTTTCTAAGTGTTCCAAGGCCAAACTATTGAAAATCGTCCAGGTGTATCGATACGCTTCCAGCCGTATCGATACCTTTTTAACAAAGTTGGCTACTGCCGGAACTTGTTTCGATACGCCCTTAATCGTATCAAAACACAGTATCGAAACAGACTCAATCTGTATCGATACGCTCCTTCGTAAAAGTCTAAAAGAGTTTGAATGGCGTACCAATACGACTTCACCCGTATCAATACAGTTTTAATGAATTTTTAATTCAAGTCGGTTTAAATATTTCGACCGTTGGTGTCAGTTGGTTAGGTAACCAAATTTTAAATTGGTCATTGACCCGTATCGATACAGTAAACCCTCGTATCGAAACGCAAATAGACAGTGAATTAAGTTGAGAAAGAGGTATCGATACGGTCTTAGCCGTTTCGATACCCCGTACCGATACGCTTACGTGCATTTCGATACCCCTTATTTATTGCACATAACGGCTCTTTCTTTTCTGAGACAGGTATTGATATGGCTCCCCGAGTACCGACACGGATAGCTGCAGAAGTGCATTTATGGTGGTAAGAGAGGGTTCCAACGGCTCTATTCAAGTTCCCAACCACCCAAACGGCTAGAATTAATAGAGAAGGTATAAATTGAAGTCCTTTGAAGGTCAGCAACAACTATTCAACCCACTAGCATCATCAAAGCAAAAATCCAAACCCTTGAGCTATTCAAAGTAAAATTCTTGTACCCAACTCTAGTGTGTTTCAATTGTTAATTCGTATTGTGAGTTTTGGGTGATTGAAATTGTAATTGAGTAGACAATTATCCTTTGAGAGGAATCATTTGAGTTTACCACAACCTTTCTTTGTAATTTGAGTGGATTAAGCTTTGGGTAGAAAGCTTAATCGAATTTGTAAGGTTACCTCCTCATCCAAGAAAAGGGGAAGAATTCAAGTAGTGAATTTGTTAAAAATCCTTAGTGGGAACTAAGGTAGTGGATGTAGAGTTCATTTGGAGAACTTGAACCACTCTAACTACTTGTGTCAATTTTATTTTTCACTCATTTCTTCCCACCAAAATTTTAAATGCCAATTCACCCCCTCTTGGTCATTTGCAATTGTTCGATCAACTCAACAATTTGTATTAGAGCCACACTCATTGGAAGGATTACAACCCTCTTGAGTCGATTCTAGGAGAGTTTGATCAACAACTAGTCAAGCAATGGCATCCACCTCCAACTATGAGTCCCAATCCACCACCAAGTCACCATTCTTCAATGGGGACAACTACCCATATTGGAAGAATAGGATGAGGCTTTTCATCAAGTCTACCGACTACATGGTGTGGGATGTGGTTGAAGAAGGTCCATACATTCCCATAAAGAGAGATGGAGAAAGACTTGTCCCAAAGGTCAGAGCCGAGATGACGGATAATGAAAGAAGAAGGATGCAAGTGAATGACAAAGCTCTTCATGTGATATTTTGTGCACTTGGTCTGGATATCTACTCCAAGGTGTCTTCAATCGAAAATGCCAAGGAGGTTTGGGACACCCTCGAGACAACATATGAGGGAACTAGTGATGTCAATGAGACAAAGATGGGCT
This sequence comes from Hibiscus tridactylites, assembly GCA_958450335.1. Taxonomy (NCBI): domain Eukaryota; kingdom Viridiplantae; phylum Streptophyta; class Magnoliopsida; order Malvales; family Malvaceae; genus Hibiscus; species Hibiscus tridactylites. Next base: position 62,839,198 of record OY288265.1, read on the forward strand.
ACTCAATCTAAGCTATGAGAACTTCAAGATGGATCCCGATGAAAGTGTCTCCAAGATGTTTGATCGATTCTCGGTCATTGTCAACCGATTGAAGGGGTTCGGCGAAATCATCCCTGAAGAAAAACTAGTGAGAAAATTGTTGTACTCTCTTCCGAAGTCATGGGATGGCAAGAGAACGGCTATTATTGAAGCTAGAGATTTGAAGACTCTCAAGGTTGATGCTCTTGTTGGATCTCTACTCACCCATGAGATTATGAGGAAGGGAAGAGAACAATAGAAGAAAATAGTTGAGAAAAAGGAGATTGAGAAGAAGAAAGTGGGAATCGCTCTAAAAGCTTCACATCAAGAAAGCGATTCAAGTGAGGATGAAGATGAGGAGATGGCCATGTTGGCCAAACAGTTTACTCGGTTCATGAAGTCAAATCGTGGAAGAAAGTTCATTAGAAAGGGAGACTTCAAGAGTAAGAGCAAAGGAGAGGAGAAGGACCAAATCACTTGTTATGAATGCAAGAAACCGGGTCACATCCGTTCCGAATGTCCTCAATTGAAAAATAAGAGCTTTGGGAAGAAGAACAAGTTCAAAGCTCAAATAGCCACTTGGAGTGACAATGAGTCATCCGAGGAAGAGGAGGAAGTGGCCAATCTATGTCTCATGGCCATTGATGATGAACCAAAGGTAAACTCTAACTTATCCAATTTTGATTTTACTTTTGATGAACTTCAAGATGCTTATGATGAATTGCAAGTGGTTTATGATTAGTTAGTAGGAAAATACAAAGAATCCATTTTGAAAAACAAGAAAACCATTTTCGATTTGAAAAATCAAAATGAGACTTTTTGTAAAGCTAACTCCGAATTGGAAAAGAAAGTTTTGTTTTTAGTAAATCTTTCAAATGATCTTAAAACAAAAAATCTTGAACTTGAAAAACTTCTTTCCGATTTTCAAGATTATCACACAAAGGAAGTGGATAATCTTAAAACATCTATTGCTATTGGGAAAAACAATTTTGAAAAAGGAAATCATTCTAAATCCCAATATGTAAAAAGAAAACCTTTTATTCCTAAACAAAGAAATTTTAATAAGCAATTTAGAGGTCAAAGAGTTAGGAGTGTTTGGGTTCCTAAGGAACTCGTTATTTCTAATGATATGAATGCTATTGCTTCTTGGATCCCTAAGGGAACCAAAATGTTGAAGGCTAACACTCATGGACCCAAAATGATTTGGGTACCAAAAATTAAGGCCTAATTTCTTTGTTTGTAGGGGGAGCATTGCTACAAGGCTAAAGCTTCAAGCAAAAATTCTTGGTACCTTGATAGTGAATGCTCAAGACACATGACCGGTGACAAGAGTAGATTCGTGGAACTAAAGCCAAAGAGTGGTGGAGTGGTAACTTTCGGTGAAAACTCCAAAGGCCACATTGAAGGAATAGGCTCCATTGGTAATCACTCTTCTATTTTCATTGAAAATGTTTTGTATGTCAACGGTCTTAAGCATAACTTATTGAGTATTAGTCAATTACGTGACAAAGGTTTTAATGTTTTATTTGATAAAAGTGGTTGCAAAATTGTAAACATTAAAACAAATCAACTAATGCTCATTGGTCATCGCATAGGAAACATATACATGGTGCATCTAGATGACATTCATTCATCTCATACATGCTTAGTTGCACATGATGAACATGACTCATGGCTTTGGCATAAAAAATTAGGACATGCTAGCATGAGTATATTAGAGAAATTAATTTCCCTTAATCTAGTTAGAGGTTTACCCAAACATAAATTTTCAAATGATAAAATTTGTGATGCATTCTCAAAGGGTAAACAACATAGAACTTCTTTTAAATCCATAAATGATGTCTCTACTAGTAGATGTTTACAATTGATTCATATGGATCTTTTTGGGCCTATTAGAACAATGAGCTTGGGTGGAAAATCATATGCTTTTGTGCTTGTAGATGACTATTCTAGGTTTACTTGGGTTCTATTCTTAAGTACAAAGGATGAGGCTTTAGAAAAATTCATCACATTTTCTAAAATAACTCAAAATGATCTTGAACTTCAAATTTCTCACATTAGAAGTGATCATGGAACCGAATTTCAAAATCTAGATTTCGATGAGTTTTTAAATGAAAATGGGATTAGCCACAATTTTTCTGCACCTCGCACTCCTCAACAAAATGGGGTAGTTGAGAGGAAAAATTGAACTTTAGAAGAAATGGCTAGAACCATGCTTTGTGAAAATAATTTACCTAAATATTTTTGGGCGGAAGCAACAAATACCGCTTGCTATATTATAAATCGAGTAATGATTAGGCCAATTTTGAAGAAAACTCCTTATGAGATTTTAAAATCTAAGAAGCCTAACATTAGCTATTTCCATCCTTTTGGTTGCAAGTGTTTTGTTATTAATAATGGTAAAGAAAACTTAGGTAAATTTGATGCTAAAAGTGATGAAGCTATTTTCTTAGGGTACTCTTTAAACTCTAAAGCCTATCGTGTATTTAATAAAAGAACTCTAGTAGTTGAAGAGTCAATACATGTTGTTTTCGATTATAACCTCCTTCCGAGGAAGGAATCTTGTGATGATGATGATGAAGGAATCCTTGATGCCATTGATGGAGGACAAACGTCAAAGGTGGATGAGATTCCAACTAAAGATGAGGATACACAAGATCCACCTCTTGAAGCTTTGAAAGACTTGGCTCTTGAGGAAAGGGAGGTGTCTTACCCAAGGGAGTTAAACTATGTCAAAGGTGGTGAAATCTTGGGTGATCCATCCAAGGGGGTAACTACTAGATCCTCTCTCAAATTAATGAATCATGTTGCATTTCTTTCATGCATTGAGCCTAAAAATATTAAAGAAGCTTTAAAAGGTGATTTTTGGATTTTGGCCATGCAAGAGGAATTAAATCAATTTGAGAGAAGTAGAGTTTGGACATTAGTTGAAAGGCCTAATAATCAATCTACTATAGGTACAAAATGGGTTTTTAGGAATAAATTAGATGAAACTGGTAATATAGTGAGAAACAAGGCTAGGCTTGTTGCTCAAGGCTATACACAAGAAGAGGGAATTGATTTTGATGACTTATGCACCCGTAGCTAGGATGGAAGCTATTAGGATGTTGCTTGCATTTGCATGTTATCATAATTTCAAGCTTTTTCAAATGGATGTGAAAAGTGCCTTTTTAAATGGTTTTATAAATGAAGAGGTGTATGTTGAACAACCACCGGGTTTTGAGGATTCAAAATTTCCAAACCATGTGTTTAAACTTACAAAAGCTCTCTATGGTTTAAAACAAGCTCCTAGAGCTTGGTATGAGAGACTTTCAAATTTCTTAATTGAAAAAGGTTTTGAAAAGGGAAAAGTGGATACCACACTCTTCATAAAAAGATATAACAATGACATCTTAGTAGTTCAAATTTATGTTGATGATATCATTTTTGGTTCTACTAATGAGTGTTATTGTAAAGAATTTTCTAAGCTAATGCAAGGTGAGTTCGAGATGAGCATGATGGGGGAGCTCTCATTCTTTTTGGGACTCCAAATCAAACAAAGGAAAGATGGCACCTTCATAAATCAAGCCAAGTACGTGAATGATATGCTCAAAAAGATTGGCTTGGAGAATGCAAAACCTCAAGCCACTCCTATGAGTTCCTCCATAAAGCTTGACAAAGATGAAGGAGATAATTGTGTTGATTCTAAGCTTTATAGATCCATGATAGGTTCTTTGCTTTACCTTAACGCAAGTAGACCGGATATTATGTTTATTGTTTGCTTGTTTGCTAGGTTTCAAGCTAGTCCTAGAGAATCACACTTAGTTTCCATTAAGATAATTTTTAGATACCTTAGAGACACACCTACTTTAGGCCTTTGGTATCCTAAAGATTCTTCCTTTAGCCTTCATGCTTATCCAGATGCGGATTATGGGGGATGTAAGATAGATAGGAAAAGTACTTTCGGGACATGCCAATTCTTAGGTAGTATGCTCGTATCTTGGTTCTCTAAGAAACAAAATAGCGTAGCCTTATCTACCACCGAAGCGGAGTACATATCCTTAGGGAGTTGTTGTGCTCAAGTCCTTTGGATATCGATACGGTTCTTCATTCAGATTCCCATGCTTCTTTTTGCCTTAAACGGGTATCGATACAGTTAAACCTGTATCGATGCGAGCTTCAATTGTTTCGATACGTGTTCTTCATTCAGATTCCCATGCTTCTTTTTGCCTTAAAAATGCCTGTTGCAACTCTTGTGCTTAAAATTTTAGTTTTGCTTAAAATGAGCGTATCGATACGTGTTCTTCATTCAGATTCCCATGCTTCTTTTTGCCTTAAACGGGTATCGATATGGTTAAACCTGTATCGATGCGAGCTTCAATTGTTTCGATACGGATCTCATCTGTTTCGATACGATTCTCCAACAGGCATTTTTAAGGAAATAACGTTTCTACCCCCGTATTGATACACCTTCAGGCGTATCGATACTCGACTGCGCAGACAGCTTTTAATTTGGCATTTAAAGTCTTAAAGTTTTACCAAAACTAAAATTCTTCAAACCCAAACCCTAGCTGTTTTTGCCTATAAAAGGGCTCTTCCTTCCTCATATTTTCACACCACAACTCAAAATCTTAAAGAGGTTTTCCATCAAGCAAAGCTCTAAGATCCTTCTCATCAAATTTGTGCTAGATTTTTCTTCATTCTCTCAAATTCCTATCAAGGTAAAATTCTTTCTTTTTCTTTTTCAAATTTTTGTTTTGTTTTTATGTTCATCTTTTTAACAAAATTTTGTGTTCTTCAAAAAAAATTCTTCAAATTTTATTTTCAAAATTTTTTACCTTGGTTCTTAACTTAAATGAAGAAATCTAAATGCATGATTTTCTTTTAGATCATGGCACACAAGGAATCTAGGAAGAGATCAAGGGTTTCTCAAACCGGTGAATCATCCAATCTTGGAGTTGTTGCACGTCCGAACTACACTTCAACCTATGAACACTCTTTTGAAAACCCCGCGGCTCTTGCGTATTTTCGTCAATTCGAGAAGTACAAGATCCGTGCGGAAAGGGTAATATCCATTCCTTTTCTTAACTCGGAGCATTTCAAATTTGAATATATTCCTTTGCTCCAACGTTGGAATTTCATTGATTTTCTCTCAATTCCTGGTTTTTATTACCGTCTTTTAGTTTTGATCTTTTACACTAATGTCAAATGTATTGCACGTAATGGGGTTGTTACCGCCATTAGTTCTTATCTCATGGGCAAGAAATTCATCCTTGATGTCAAATCCATATGTGAAGTTTTTAATTTGGAGGATGAAGGCCTTGATGATGAGAATGCTTTAGGCCATGTTCTTAGTGGCTCCGTAACCGCCCTCAATGCTCAAGATCGGATCCTCCATTTGATGGTGTCTTGGTGGTTTAGGCCCTCCGGAGGAAAATACTCTACCATTCGTAAAGTGGATGATTTTTGGATCCGTTGCTTCCGTGAGCAAAAGCATCAACACCTTGCTCGAATCATGTTTGCGGAGATCGTCTATCTTGTGCAAAATCACCACACCTCTCTCGTCACATCTTTTACCTATGGTACGACCTTAAGCTATTTCTTTATGAAAAAGGATATTGATTGCTCTTTTGACTACCCAACTCCCCTCACCGATCCTATTGATGAACAATCTCTTGCACGGGGTAAGTTCCATTATTTTAATGGTAATTGGGTACGTCTTTCCGAGCTACCACCCGAGGCCGCGGCAATATTTGAAGAACCTCAAGGTGATCAAGCTCCTCAAGCTCCTCCACCCCCTCCTCAACCCTTCATGGATGCTCTTATGACATTCCTCAATGAGCAATTCACCGGGTTGCGCACGGATATGGGAAATCATCTTACCGCCCTTGAAACAACTTTTGATACAAGGACGACGAGCATGGAGAATCGCCTCGCCTCTCTTGAAAGCGGTCATAACTCTTTGAATATTTCCCTCTATGCTTTCCATGATGAGTGGCGCAATAGCATGAGGAATGATGATCCAATGGGAGTTGACGATGAAGATGATGAAGACATTGATGATGATGCCTCGTAGCTTCTCCTTGCATCTCATGCATTTCATCTAGGATATTTATATTTATGCACTTTTGTTTCATGTTCTTAGGACTAAGTTTGTTTTATTATTAAACTTAAGCTTTGATTTTATGTTTTTGTTGGATTTTTAAGTTTGATGTTATGCTTTTTTTGAAGTTAATAATATTTAGGTTGCCTATTTATACTTTTGCCTATGATATGCATTTCTCTATTGTCTCAATATTTTTGATCTAATAAAAAGGGGGAGAGAAACTAGCTCAAAACACTTTAAAAATTTAAAAATTTTGATTTCAACTTAAAAGTTACCTAGCTTATATTAAGGGGGAGTTAACTTTGTAAAGTTTTTCAAAGTGTCAAAAATTTTAAGTTTTAGTTTTGTTATATCAAAAAGGGGAGATTGTAAAACCTATGTTTGATTTTGATATAATTAAATCTTTAAGGATCAATTTGAAAAACTTAAAATTGTTTTATAAGTCCCTTAATAAGTTTTAAATCACCAACACTTTAAAACTGATTTGAAAAACTCAAACTTAAAATATTTTCTAAGTGTTCCAAGGCCAAACTATTGAAAACCGTCCAGGTGTATCGATACGCTTCCAGCCGTATCGATACCTTTTTTACAAAGTTGGCTACTGCCGGAACTCGTTTCGATACGCCTTTAATCATATCGAAACACCGTATCGAAACAGACTCAATCTGTATCGATACGCTCCTTCGTCAAAGTCTAAAAGAGTTTGAATGGCGTACCGATACGACTTCACCCGTATCGATACGGTTTTAATGAATTTTAAATTCAAGTCGGTTTAAATATTTCGACCGTTGGTGTCAGTTGGTTAGGTAACCAAATTTTAAATTGGTCGTTGACCCGTATCGATACGGTAAACCCTCATATCGAAATGAAAATAGACAGTGAGCTAAGTTGAGAAAAAGGTATCGATATGGTCTGAGCCGTTTCGATACCCCATATTTATTGCACACAACGACTCTTTCTTTTCTGAGACAGGTATCGATACGGCTCCCCGAGTACCGATACGGATAGCTGCAGAAGTACATTTATGGTTGTAAGAGAGGGTTCCAACGGCTCTATTCAAGTTCCCAACCACCCAAACGGTTAGAATTAATAGAGGAGGTATAAATTGAAGTCCTTTGAAGGTCAGCAACAACTATTCAACCCACAAGCATCATCAAAGCAAAAATCCAAACCCTTGAGCTATTCAAAGTCAAATTCTTGTACCCAACTCTAGTGTGTTTCAATTGTCAATTTGTATTGTGAGTTTTGGGTGATTGAAATTGTAATTGGGTAGACAATTATCCTTTGAGAGGAATCATTTGAGTTTACCACAACCTTTCTTTGTAATTTGAGTGGATTAAGCTTTGGGTAGAAAGCTTAATCGAATTTGTGAGGTTACCTCCTCATCCAAGAAAAGGGGAAGAATTCAAGTGGTGAATTTGTTAAAAATCCTTAGTGGGAACTAAGGTAGTGGATGTAGAGTTTATTTGGAGAACTTGAATCACTCTAACTACTTGTGTCAATTTTATTTTTCACTCATTTCTTCCCACCAAAATTTTAATTGCCAATTCACCCCCCTCTTGGCCATTTGCAATTGTTCGATCAACTCAATAACTCGGCTAGGAAGTCTTGCCACCTAGCTTGCTTTGGGCTAAGTTTCTTTTGAGTTTGGAAGTAGCTGGTTGCTACGTTGTCGGTTAAGATCAAGAACTTAGCCCCTAGGAGGTAATGTCGCCACACCCTGAGGCAATGAATGATGGCAGTCATCTCTTTCTCTTGCACGGTGTAGTGCCTCTCGGTATCGTTGAGCTTCTGACTCTCGTAGGCGATCGGATGCCCATCTTGCATAAGATCTCCTCCTATGGAAAAATCCGATGCGTCGGTGTGCAACTCGTAGGGCTTGGTGTGGTCGAGCAAGCTCAGTATTGGCTCCTCACAAACGGTTTTCTTTAGGTCTTCAAAGGCCTCTTGGCAGGCTAGTGACCACACCCATGGTTTGTTCTTCTTTAGGAGCTCGGTTAAAGGTGTAGCTCTCGCTGAGTAGCCGTTGATGAATCGGCGATAGTAGTTCACCAGTCCGACGAAGGATCGTAGCTCATGTACTTTGGTGGGTGGCTCCCACTCTTGGATGGCTCGTACCTTGCCATCTTCCATCATTAGCTTCCCATCCTTGATCCTGTGCCCTAGGAACATGACTTCGGGTTTGGCAAAGGAGCATTTCTCCTTCTTGATAAAGAGTTGGTTCTCTCGCAGCACCTTGAACACTTCCCTTAGGTGTTCAACATGTTCTTCTAGGGTCTTGCTATAGACCACGATGTCGTCGAGATAGACGACCACGAACCGATCAAGACAGGGATGGAAAAGCTTGTTCATCAAAGTGCAAAAGGTTATTGGGGCGTTTGTTAGTCCGAAGGGCATGACTAAGAATTCATAAGAACCATACCTTGTGACGCATGTGGTCTTGGGCTCATCCCCTTCCGCAATGGGCACTTGGTAGTACCCCGATCAAAGATCCAGCTTGGAGAAGTATTGTTCATACCCGGGCTGGTCAAATAGATCCGAGATAAGAGGGATTGGATACTTGTTTTTTATATTGACCTTGTTGAGTGCTTGGTAGTCAATGCACATCCTTAACGAACCATCTTTCTTCTTCTGGAAAAGAACTGGTGCCCCAAATGGTGCCTTGGATGGTCGGATAAACCCTGCATCGAGTAGCTCTTTGAGTTGTCTCTTTAGTTCTTCCAACTCTGGTGGTGCCATGCGGTAGTGCCCCATGGCTGGTGGCTTGGTGCCGGGTTCCAACTCGATCTTATGATCTACTTCCCTTCTTGGAGGTAGCCATCGGGGTAGTTCGGGTGGTGCAACATCCTTTAACTCATTAAGCACTTGAGCTACCTCCCTTGGCAGGTCTTCGTCGGGCATGGCCTCCTCGTCATCATACTCACTAAGGATGGCCAAGTAACTTTCCTCATTTCTCTTGACGCCCTTCTTGAACTGCAAGGCAGAGAGTACCTTGGCATCTTGCTTGGTGGCCCTGGTCGTTGGCACCATGCATGCTTGATTGCCATCCATGATGCACATGCTATTAGCAAAGGGCACGAAGAATGGTTTGACTTGATCAAGGAACTCGAGCCCTAGGACGATCTTGAAGTCGTCAATCGGCATAACGGAGAAGTCTATGTGCCCTGACCATTTTCCCACAATGGTTTTTACCCCTCGTGCGATTCCATAGATGGGTTTGGCAGTTGAGTTGACTGCCTTGATGGATCCGCCTCCTCCCACAGCTTTAAGACCAAGTCTCTTAGCTTCTTCTAAAGAGACAAAGTTATGAGACGCACATGTGTCGAGCATTGCCCTTGATGCTTTCCCATTGATGGTGACGTCTACATAGAGCAACCCATTGGCTTCGGTCTTCGGGGCGGATTGGATGACATTAAGCAATTGCATAGACCCCAGTTGGACACCTTCATCTTCTTTATCGGTGTCGCCTCCTTCTCGATGCTTCGCGAGGAGCGAGTTGAGGGCTTTCCTTTTCGGGCACTCTCGAACCCAATGGTCTCCATCACAAATGAAGCACTTGTTGGATGAAGGTCTCTTCGGTCCTCGAGTGTCTTTAGCTTAGCCTTTATCCTTGTTCTTCCACGAAGACGAGTCTTTGTGCTTGGGTGAGTTGTCTTCATGGTGTCCCTTTTTGCGATGGCCTTTGCCTCCCCCACCTTTGGCGTGACCACCTTTCTTGTTCTTCGACTTGTTGGACTCCTTGTTGCTAGAGTAGTCAACAAGGCTTTCTGCTACGAGAATGGCATCAGCAAGGTTTTGAACTCCCTGACGCCTAAGCTCGGCCTTGGCTCATTTTGGAGGCCATCCATAAAGTTGAAAAGAGAGTCTTTGTTGGAAAGATCGGGGATCTCAAGCACTAAGGTAGTGAACTCCTTTACATAGTCACGAATGCTCCCCGATTGCTTGAGCCTTCGCAATCGTGCCCTCGCTTCATCTTCGGCATTCTCCGGGTAGAATTGCCTTTTAAGATCCTTCTTGAAGTCATCGAAGGTAGTCATGGTGCACGTGCCCTTCTCCACGTCACTACGCCTTCTCCTCCACCAAAGCATAGCTGTGTCGGTGAGGTAAAGTGAGGCGGTTTGGATCTTTGCGGCCTCGTCCATGATTCCCACCGCAACAAGATATTGTTCCAAGCCATACAAGAAGTTTTCGGCTTCTTTTGCATTGTGTGCACCCGTGAAGGTCTTAGGTTTGGGCACCTTGACCTTCCTAGACTCATAAGTGGTGCTAGGCCCGGCGGCCATGGCTCGCTTGCACAAGGCAAGGTCGCCTTGCAAGGCCTCGATTTGAGCATTAGAGTGAGCAAGCTCTTGTAGGAAAGAGTCACGTACCTTCGAGAGCTCCCCCATTAGGAGATCGTGGATTTGCCTCATTTCCGCATGCATGGTTTCCTCTAGCTTCACCATCATGGCCTACATGGCCGTCTGGATCTCGACATCTTCCGCCTCAAGGCCTTCTACTCGGTTGGTAAGGTCGTCCACTTCGGTGCTCACACCCACCACATTCTCCTCGATGTGGGTAAGACGGGTCTCCAAGCTAGAGATCATGTCCTTGGACTTGGCCCTAGGCCTCATCTCACCAGGCTCAACCATCTCCTTGCGCCCTCGACGATCATGCATGACTTCCGTGTCGGATGAGCTAACTACTCGACTCTTGCCCATTTTTGCCACACCGTAAGTCTCGTAACACGCTCTGATACCAACTGTCACAGACTTATTCTCACAAACCGATCCGTGCGGCGTTAGCAAGTCTCGATGATGCTAACCAGCATTGATCTCCCACGCAACGCAATGGCTAACAATGAACACAAGAGAAGGCAAGAGAGTTTACAAGTAAAGAACTTGTATTAACTAAAGAAGGAAGCTTTACAGGAGAACTTTACAATTATGCTTGAGTGGCTAATTTCTTGAGTGAGTATAAAATGAAGGGGGTGGCTCTATTTATAGGCTCTCACCTCCTCAATGGACAGTTGAGATCGATTTGATCCAACGGTCCAAATGTTGCCTCCCAAAATATCTTCTAAGGGACTACACTATTCTAGAGTATTCTACATAAGTGTATACATATCTACACCTATCAAAAATGTTCTAGAGAGTTCCAGGGTCTTCCGGAGTTGTCCCGAGCTTTCCCGAGTCTTCCTGAGCCTTTTGGGTCCTCCCGGGTGTATCTAGACTTGGATAGAACGCCCCGGACCTTTCTAGAACGTTGTGGCATGTCTCTAGAGGCTTCATGGCCGTCATAGGCCCTTATAGAGCCTTCCTTGATGTTTGCTTACTTCAAAAGTGCCCAAAGACTGGCAAGAACCTCGGTTTGAATTTTCGGAAAAAATTAGTGGGTTGTGACATTCCATCTCTTAACTTTATTATCTAATATTTTATTAACTGTACTGGGCTAGGTGTCATCCTTAAAAACGTCTGAAATTACTCATCAAACTCCATTTTATTTATCTTTTTTCTATTTACCACTTCAACCACTTTCTTTTCTTCTATTTCTTTTTTATATTTATCTATATAGTCATTGAATGTCTTATCTAAGACCTCTGAACAAATCAATTTGTCTTTCCGATAATTCTAACGTATTAAAATAATTTTTTTGAGTCTCAAATCTTCAAATTTATCCAAACTCGACGTTGTTGTTGACCAAATTATGACGTCGGAAAAGTTAGGGTATTACTATTACATCCTTACATAAAATTGTCTTAAATTCAAATTTTGTTGTGTAAGTGGGAATTTTATCTAGTTGAATCAAATTGAATGAATTTTGAATTAATCGAATTAAATAATTTTATTTTTTAATAATACTTAAACAATGAGAGAACGTTGAGAAATTTCACAAATTTTAAGCTATGGATTATAAAGTTAATGGTTAGATGCCTTATCTGATGGTTCAGAATTATCATATCTGAGTCGTTTCTCGATTGTGAAAGAAATATGTTCGATTGTACAACATATGACCTTTTTATAATTGCATTGAAAGAGGTACGTTAGTTTACAATTAATTAATCTAGTTATTCAAATAACTTGAATTTTACGGTTAAATTTAAAAGTAATTTAAATTTTAAATTCAAATTAAGTATTTAAATTAATTATAAAACTTGAATAATTCAATCAAATTATTTTAAATTTAAGAGTTTAATATATTTTTTTCAAAAATAAATTGGCATTTGCTGAATGTTTTTAATTGAAAAAAAAATGTAAATTACATCTCATAATGAAACATGTTGGCCTCATAAATGTGATTCAGAACATGGGAAGCAGAAAATTACGACGTTGTACTTTATCCGAAAACTAAAAGTACAACGTTGTCGAGAATAGAGCTTATTGAGCGTTACTGAATGGGAAAGTTGGCTCAAAAGTTTCTTGCTATTTAAACAAGCAAAAACGACAGGACATAACAATTTATTCGACAGAAGCCAGATTTATTTAAATATCTGTCAAATCATTTTTTTTTAATCTCAGTCAAACCAAATTTAATGGTCTATAAAAGTTTCTTTTTAGTAAAAGGAGATGAGACAGGAGACAGGAGACAGGAGCCAGAAGTCACGGCTGGGTTACTTTCTTATCTAGTAATTACTATATTAAATACATCATGTTTTGTCTTAATTAATGCGGATAGTGAAACTTCATATTCAATGAACAGTGTAAAATGGAAGCACTAATCCACGTAATCTTAATTAATTTTGATAAATAACTTTCTTATATTTCACATTTATCATTTAACAAAATTTTATGTAACCCTCTAGACCCGCCTATGCGTTGTCACGGATCCTAAAAAGTTACATTAGGGTTACCGGAGCGACCCACATTAAAATTTCAAATAAACAAATCGTTAACCATTTAAAATCATAAATCAAATTTTGAATTAAAATACAATTCCAGAAAATATTCAGACTACAAAATAAAAACTATGATACAAATTGCTAAAACAAGTTTTAGACTCGAATGTAAATCAAGATGTGACATACATGCCCCCTAATTACACAGATACCATACTCCGCAGGCAAACCGAAGAAACTACATACCGATGTTGACAGCTGCGTCATGGTCGATCTTCTAACCTGTAATGGTAAAAACAGCGTGAGCTTCGAAAAGCTCAGTAATACAACTACCAAGGGATGCTAAGAGCACAAGCAGGTAAGGCAAGCTTAACACTGTCATAAAGAACTAGGTAACGATAAGCTCAAATTACGATTCGAGATTTCAGAGGAGCATTATACTAGAAGGTAACAAAGTTGTTCTTTATTAGATCACCTGAACCTCAAGATGTGAGTCTAAAGCAGAGATTCAAAATAGATTCAGATTTCAGAAGTTGAATTAAGGAGTTCAAAGCGGTTCATTAAACGCGAATTATAAGTTTACTGAGCGTTCAACTTTAATACATTAATTTAGTAGGATATACATAAGAAGAGGTCAGAAAGTTTTATTAACTTACTTAACTACCCTCCAACCGAACTCAAAAATGCAATTCGCCTTGAACTGCATACAGAAGGTCTTACCCTAGGCCTGAGGCGTAGGAGCCTACCTAAGGTGATGCCTTAGGTCCAGAAAGACTTACCCTAGGCCCGTGGGCGTAGGAGCTTAGGTACAGAAGGACTTATCAGCGCTGAGCCTACAGATCATCATTCATATCCAGATAATATACCACAGATGATTTCAACTTATATTCAGAAGACAATATAGCAGAAAATAAATATTAAATCTATTTTTATACCAGAAGACATGTATCAAATTTATTTTATTATCATTATCATTATTTCGTATTCAATGCCATATATCAGATATATTTTTCATAACAGAGGTCAGAATTTAGAGAATTGTTTTCCTTTCGTATTACAATATCATACTTTTAAATTTTAAGCATATTGCCTTGGTTTAGAACAGAAAGAAATTACAAATACAGGGTACACGCTATAGGGCCTAATTCATTTCTTAGAGGTACTCGATAGATATTAGAAAGATGACACTTGACGAATTTAGACTGATTTCAGAACGAGATCCCTACGAATAGGGGAGTTCGGTAAGACAGATCGAATTAACATCGAAAGTTGACGCTTCAGAATCATAGGGATTTCAGATATATCGAGAGTGATTCGATCGCTAAAGCTTACGAGGGTATTGTTGGTCATTCCGGCCATCGAAGTGTAATTTGGTCAGCTAAATCAACAAGGTATAAACGGTGATGTACAAAATTTAGGAATTTTAATTGCTCATCAAGCTTTCGAGTCTCTCTGAACTAGTTGAAACCTTAAACACAGAGTTTGAAATATAATCAGATAAGCACATCTTAAGCATTCATTTTCAGAATTGATTACAACATAACAACAAAGCATATCGTCTTCACCTTACATCCACTGAACTTACTACGAGAGATCAAACATGTATCCAAGCGGTAATTTTCCAAATTCCTGAACATGCATATAACCCCCGAACTCGTTCCATAGCATCGAATTTATCTTTTTGAGGAAACATGTTGCTCTTACCAATCGCTGAGTACTTTCTCCAAATAACCCGAACATGTCGTCACATGGTATCTTTCCAAAATTAGGATAGTATCAGAAACGGCCAACAAACACGGACTGTGAATTACCACTTTAGAGTTGTTATATTGTCTAGCTTTATTGGTATTCCTTTTTCCAGTTTTGGAGTTAGCTTCAGTCATTTCAACATTCGCATGTATTTCGGATGCTTCATATCTGAAGGTGCTCCAAAACAAATTCTGAGCCTTTCGGTCATTCTAACTATTCAATCATTTCCGATATCGAGGGTATATTCGTCATTTCGATTAATTTGACAATTGGTGCCGAGGATACATTATTCTTTTTAATCATTATGGATATTCCGACCGATTCAACTGTATCAGTATTACCAAACATTTCAGTCATCTCGATCAATTCAGCAATTTACGCGACTTTGTCTAATCCAAACATACAATTGTTTTCTCGCAATTGTCTTTAGAGAATATTCAATCTCAAAAAGGAATCTGAGCAATTTACAGACTCAAACGTGAAGCCTCGCTACCATAACTTCCCAAGCAAACTTCAAGATTTTCAGAAGGTTTGGTTGTTTTACCGGATCTAGTGTAGATTCTCAGACCACACTCATTAATAGGGGTATTTTAGTCATTTTCATACATCAAAGGCATTTTCGTAATTCATTAGCAAAAATAATCAGACTTAGAGATTAACCCTTTTATTAATCGTTTACTGAACTCGAAAGTCCTTTCGATTTATCAAACCTCTTATGCGAATATTTGCCTTGGCCATTAATATTCTTATTTCATAATTGATCGACGTAATCAGAAATAATCATATGCTCAAGCATGATCGTGTAAACATTAACCGAATACCAACATGTTGCAAAAGCATGCAGAAGGTAGTAATGTATTACCTTAGTTCCGAGCTACAACGGTTGATTCATGACACCTCCTTCGATCGCACTCGATTCCAAGATTTGACGGTTCCCAACATCTTGAATTCAAGGATACTTTGATACCTTCAACAACATAGATTCACATTTTAGTCCTTATCCAAAGAGCTCTTAACAAAATAAACACTTCCGGGTTCAAAGTCAGATTCAGAGGCCTTCGAGTCAGAATTTTGCAAAACAGACTCAGGACGTCAAAAAACATAAAATAGGAGTTTTCGGAAAATTTGACTTTTTGGTCAACGGTCAAAGTCAACGTTGACGTCAGCAGGTCAACGTTGACGTCAGCAAGTCAACGGTCAATGGGGTCAGTGTCAACTGGTCAAAGTCAATGCTGACGTTAGCAGTCAACTGAGTTGACTCGGGATGACTCGGACGAGTTGACTCGGCTGACTCGGACGAGTTGACTCGACTGACTCGGACGAGTTGACTCGGGTTGACGGGTCGGGTCGGACTCAGGTTGACGGGTCGGGTCGGACGGGTCGGACGGGCTTGACCGAGCTGACCGGTTCAACATTTACCTTTCAACAGGGTTTCGTCGGCCGGTCGCCGAAATGGTCACCGGAAGCTCCACTGGTCACCAGACTGCCAGAAAAACATAAATTTTCAGACAAATATAACGACCCAACTTAAAGACCAACCGAAATGGACCAAAATCGGGCCAAAATTTACCTAAAATGCCAAACCTTCGCCGGAAAACTCGAATCTTCGACGAGGGCCTCGCCGGAGTCGGACGGACGACTGGTCGGTACGGTTTTCCTCACCGCGGCACGGCGAACGTGATGCCGGTGAGGGCACACCGGACAGACAATGGACGGTGACTGAATCGACCAAGAAATTGAACGTGGAAGCAAGGGTTTTGTCGGACCTTCAAACATGAGTTTGCCAATGAAAGGCGGCTCGGTTGCGCGCGTGGAAGCCAGGGGCGAGGTCGTGACGTCGTGGCGCTTCTGATAATGCCGGCGGTGACTCTCACGGCGACACGGTGGGCGAGCTCAGACGGAGATGATGAGGTGTCGGTTGGGTTTCAGAACTCTCTGGAACTCATCTAATTGATTCCAACGAAAAAAAAATTAAATGAGGTAGGTGGACAGACACGTTGTTTTTAATAGATCTTATTTAGGCCTCCCAAACTTAACTCAAATATTAAAGCAGTCAAACCCTTGATAGAAAAGGACACTTGGCTTAATGGTTAAATATACATGGGTAAAGGATGGGGTGAGGTCGTGGGTTCAAAACCCCACAATTGCAAATCCGTCTTCTTTTTGTTTTAAAGCAATTTTTTAGTGTTACATTTTACATATTCGTGTCATATTTATAAGGAAAATTCTACAACGTGCGACGAACACCGATGAACATCACTAATGATGAACATTGATGAACACCATTAAATTAATTAATAAAAATTTAAAATTTCAAGGACCCATCAAATAATTAATAATTACTTTAAAAAATTCAATTAAATTATTTTTATATATATTAAAATTTTATTTTTTTAATAAGGATAAACTATATATTTAGTACATTACCTATTTCCGTATTTCTATTGAACCCTTATTATTTAAATATTATTTCAATTTCCCTATTCTTTATAAAAAATAATTAAACCCTCAACCTAAAACCCTAAACTATTAAACCTTAAACCCTTAAACTCTTAAACATATAGCCTAAACGAATTTAGAGAAGATATAACTTTGAGAGTTAAATGAAAATGTACCGTTGAACCAAACTGAAAAATGTAAGACAAAGGTACACATGGATCCTAAACAAATTTACTGCTGCATTATTTCTTATGTAGATATTATAAGAGAACACTCTTTTCACTCTAACACCAATCTGCAAAATGTTGTCAATTAGCTCATCTAAAACCACAACTTACAGGAACAACGAACAACAAATATATCCTAAAGACTGCCCACACACGAATCGACCCATAGAAAGAGGGCAACGCTTGATGGTGTGATTAGCTCATTGATTAGTGCAGTCAATGCATTTCATCTCCTAAAAGTCGTAGGGCATACCTTATAGGGTAACATAGTTATCTCCATCATTCAATATGATTAACAGGGACAAGCATATCATAATCACTAGATTAACTTTAAACATTGTCCATAACAACCGATACGAGAGTTAACTATATAGTTCATGTCCTAGACTGGTTTCAGTGACAATATATAGATAATGCATGTCAAATTATATTTGTATCTTTCTGAAAAAAGAAGGAAAAAACAAAAATAATAAGCATTGACCGAAGAACGATGGTATTGTCCACAGGGCCCGTATTTAAATATTGTTCTAGCGATACAAGTATATCTGCCTATAGAAAAGAATGCAGTTTCGAGTCAAGTCAGTAAATTAAAAATCATTACATTCAATTTCAAATTAAGCATTGGTAAGAACTCGCAAAAAATACCACTCTCATTAAAGCAAAATAGCCTGCTTAGAAAATACAAGGGAGTCTCAAATTTTTGTTAAGAACAAGCTCGAAATATTTATAATGTTAATTTCCATAGAATCAAACCGTCACAAATGAACCCAAGTTGAGAGTGGTAACAAACCTCTGGATAGTTCTTTGGCAATCCAAAATTCAACTCTGGAAAGCCTAGAAATTAACATAATTTGATGAGGTAAAACCGAGTCCTGTTTAAAGGAGAAAACATAAATATGCTTAGAAACTCAGGACACGTCAAACTGTTAGCAAACATATCCTAGGTGGTAAGAAGGGTTTATGTAATAATTTCTCCTATTGAACATGTTTAAGAAAAATTAAGCCGGGTTTTTTTAGAAAGAATTAAACCGGTTTTGTTTTGGAAAGAAAAAAAAAACACGAGTAATTGATTTGGGATGGGGTAGGTAAGTGTGTGATTATAATGATAGGTCCCGACTCAAATGAATGATCATCCAAGTTTTTCATTTCATTTAACTCTTAAAGTTATATCTTCCCTAAATTTGTTTAGGGTATAGGTTTAAGAGTTTAAGGGTTTTAGGTTTAATTATTTTTTATAAAGAATAGGGTCAAATTGAAATAATATTTAAATCATGAGGTTTCAATAGAAATACGGAAATAGGTGATGTACTAAATATATAGTTTACCCTTATTAAATTTTTTTTAATATATATACATACTTTAATTGAATTTTTTAAAGTAATTATTAATTATTTGATGGGTCCTCAAAATTTAAATCTTTATTAATTAATCTAATAGTGTTCATCAATGTTCATCATTAGTGGTGTTCATCGGTGTTCGTCGCACGTGGTAGACTCATCTTATTTATAATTTAAAATATATTGTATTTACTTAAATTTTAACATGTTTATCACATATTTTACATAAAGTTGGCATTCGTATATTTCTATTTTTTTTATAAAGTAAAGAGATAATTACATTTTAAAAATAAATATCGATATTTGAATTTATACAAAAGAAAATAATATAAATATTATTGACTACTTGATCTCAATCTCTTATTACAAGCTATTTTATTCTTTATGCTGATTTAATGTAATTTGCTTTTCGTTTTTCATTGAAATTAAACATTAATTTGTTTTCTTTTCCTGTTCAAAGTGGCATGTGCGTTTAGCTCATTGTTTTCTTTGTTGTTTTTCTTTTTTACCAAGTAGCTCAAACTTCATTCATCCAAACAACATTACAGTAAGTTAACCAAACCAACATGATGCTCTATCATCCAGTTAATTGGACACATCAATGTCCTGGTTTGTTTAGCCACCTAATCGGTAGCAAAGTTACATTCTCGACGCATGAATGAAAAGGAAATACTGTTCAAATTTGCAGCATAAAAGCGTAAATCCGATTCCACTTTTGCACTCTCCAAACAAGAACACTGGAGGCGGGAAATTAAACCGCATTGTCAGATTCGACAATGATCCTATCCCATCCAAGTCCTAAGGCTACAATATGACCCAAATCACTGTAACAATCCCTGTAGATTTAAGATGATAGTTACATGATTTAAACAAGAACACGCTTATTCGCAAGAACTCCAGTTGAATGACGAATCACTGTAACAATCCCTGCTGTTAGAAATGCCCGTGGAAAAAATTTAAAAAGTTATTCACTAATTTACTGTAGATTTAAGATGATAGTTACATGATTTAAATCACTCATAATATGACAGTTACATAATGCACAATTAAGATGATAATTACGTGATTTAAATCATGTTTAATATGACAGTTACAAACAAATTAATTTTTTTGTCATTATTACTGTGAGTGATTTGACGATTTTACGCCCAGCTTTCAGCCTATAAATAGAAGGCTTGTGATTCACTTTTGAGTATCTCATTCAAACACTCTCATATGTGTTTCATGCTTATGAGAATAGAAGGGCAATACCACTTTGTCCAACTTCAAAATTCAGGTGTACAAATTTTGAAGGCGTTGTGTTAACCTCGGGATTATCGTCTAGTGCAACGATTACACCAATTGGGGCGAATTTACTTTTAAGGTAGTGGTCAAACCACGACACAACAAATGGTTCGATCTCTTTCAATTTACTTTATTTCATCCAGTTAGTGCAAACGATTTTACTTCATAGTTATATTTCTAACAAATTAGAAGCAAATTCTACTACTATTGAAAGGTTGTTGAAATTTAAAGCTAATTCATCTTTCAAGAAAGCTTTTCTCAGTGATATGCACACCATAAATCGGCAGTGTGAATGTGACGTTGTTGCATGGATTTTGTTTTGAAAAGGTTAAGATGGTTAAATTCATATGCTTATCAAATAAAATTTGGTTGCCTTATTGAAATTTTTTTAGATACCTTATCGAATTAAATCTTGCTTAGTGGGGTAATGCCTGCTTGTAACCCACGTGGGGGCAACAGAGTGGGTGGATTATGATTTAATCCTTTCGATCAGATTGGTGTCTTGTTTTTGGCCAATGAATATTTTGTGGATTATAACGTTCAAAGGATTTGAGACCGATAATTAAATCGGGGTGCTAATAATCTCTTTTAATAAGATTAAAGGAATTTATAATTCCTTGTGGTGGTTACAATTTTTTAACACCTAGCAAAAATTTGATGGAGGGAAAAGAAAAGAAAAAACCACGAATAAATATCATATTTCCAAAAGAAAATGGTTTAATTATTTCATTAAATTCCTTCGCCTTTTCTTTTTTGCTCCGCAAGTCACCGAATTTTCAATTATTTCAAAATGGTCACCGTTTTTTCATAAATTTTGTCCCTGATTTTACTTTGTTTTTATTTTAATCATTTTTTAGTTTGGTTTTCTATATACATATAAATCCTTTTTTACAGAAAAATATTTTTTGTTTGTTCTCTCTTTTAAAATCCAGCTCATACGATTAAGGGAATAATATGTTTTTAAAGTCACCAATCTCATCCATTTTCCTTTAATGTTCGTGTATTTATTTGTATTTATTTAATCATGTACATTTGTATGCTTTTATATTATATTGTAGATTAATTTAATGAAATTGGTTTCATAATGTAATGTTTAATAATTAGAATCTTAATAAATGCGGTGTCTTATGAAACGAAAATGACAGGTTAGCACTAACAGTGTTGGCGGTGATTGAACTTCATTTTCTAAATGGTAAGACTGTTAAAATAGATTCATATTCATAAATGGACAATGATTTAAATTTTATACGAACTAGCAAATTTCGACATTAAAACATTTTGTAATCGACTGAGTACCAATTTTTTGGCGTTGTGGGCGTGCTAATCCTTCACCACGAGTAATCGACTCTCGAAGCCGTTTTCCTGTTTTCGCAGGAAAAAACTATTGTTTTAATAAAACAAAATGTTTTATTAAAATGACCCAGTTTTAGGTGATCCAATCACACATTGAAAAAAGATTGGTGGCGACTCCGTGTTTTTGCTTTCAAAAAGTTGGGCTCGAAAGGGTTGCGACAGCTTAGCGACTCCGCTGAGAAATTTTTGTTTTTTTTTTACAAAAAAGAGAGTCAGGCCACAAGTCAATTACATTTTGTTTTAATGTCGGAATTTGCTAAAGTTCATGTAAAATTCACTTTAATTGTCCATCTATGAATATGATTCTATTTTACGCATTTTAAAATTGGTTAAGCTTTATACCCGAGTTTTATCCCATTTGTTTAAGTGAGGGGAAAATGCTTTGCTCATATCAAAATATTGATTCTCCGTATGAGCCTAGCATGTACCTTCAGGACTCATATGCCCTATGTTTTTGTAAGGATATTGATCCTTCGTAAAGGCGTAGGAAATGAGTCCCCTGAGTTGAACGTGATTTGTTTGTAACCTATAATGGGTGAGAATCAGAGGCCTTACTACCCTTAGTAGGGGACAACGAGGATAGCTTGGGAACCTTTTTAGAACCAAACTTTTGTTGGTGAATCTAGAATGCCACCCCAATAAAGCCATGTGGAAAACATTAGGCTTTTAGTCTGGTCAAAATTATTTCGTAAGGCTAATACGTGGAGACATGTCATGGGTGTTGGAATATGCTGCCCAGAATTATTCGTACAATGAAATTAATTTGGACCTTTTATGTTTTTATTTTCATTTTATAAGAATACTAATCCTTTCATTTTCTTGTCTTAATTTTGTTTTGCATTTTTATTTTTACTTTTTTCATTTCATTTGCATCTCATATTTAGAAGTGGTCGATTCTGAAGCATGTTGCCCAATTAGAAGAAGCTTTTGTCATGGATGGAAGGTACCTAAAGAAAAATGAAGTTTTTCGGGAGATTACATGGAGGAAACATTAAAGTATGCTCACATCAAGCATAAGTTGCAAGTGCTATGGGACCACTTTGACGGTGTAACCAAGCAGTTATTACAAAATGAAGAATTTGAAGATGGTCATTGGTCCACTTGACTTAGGGGTAATGTCAGAAGGACCCAAGAACGAGACGAGTTCAACAAAAGTATCACAACCTAAATTGCAGACGTAGCTAGGCATGTGACGATGATAGTCAAAGAAGCTACATTACTTCACCCCCACGTCAGACCAATAGGGAAAGTGAGACCAAGGCTTCAAAGATTGATTGAAGAAATAGAGGAACTGGGTGCTTAGGCTGAGAGGTGTTCTTAAGACCTTTGTCATCCAATGAAAGATATTTCTAGAGGAATACCTTAATGGAAACGATGGCCCTTCTCTTGCACTCATGCATTTGGATTTTTTGTTGTTTCTTACATTTATGTTGTGATCACTGCATACATTCACATATGATAAGAAATCAATCACATGACAAAATTTTAAAAAATAGAAATAACATCTCACAAATATGATACTCGTTCTCAGTCCAGAGCAATGGCCATGGAAGACATATTGGAAACTTTGGAGAATAGCCACAAGGGTACCCAAGACAGTATCGATAAAATGGAGAAAGAATTGAAGGACGAAATTGTACGAGCTCAAAGAAACACCGTCAGCCCGATAGTAGCCATGTTAGGTTTCAAAGACCCAAAAAAAGGAAAGGTGGTTGACGCCAATGATGTTTCATCACCCCAGCCTGAGATGACTAGTCGGCCATCTCATCTAAATAAGAGGTTCCATATTCGTACAATAGAAACCTCGATTCATACTCTGGCAAGGATAAATCATAAGGAAAATCAAGGCATTGAGGTACATAAGGCAGTCAATAGAATGAATAAGAAGCTAGAAGATTAATGTGGCAGGCTCGAAGAGATCATCATAGCCTTACAAGAAGGTAACATTTATGGTCGTGTAGATGCAAGGGATCTAAGTTTGGTGTCTGACTCGGTGGTTCCTTCAAAATTCAAAGCTCCAGACTTCGAGAAGTATGACAGGACCACTTGCCCTTTATCGCACTTGACCATGTACTGCCGAAGAATGTTGCAACACATGGAAAAAGATAAGTTACTCATCCTTTGTTTCCAAGATAGTTTATCAGGGTCTGCTACCCGATGGTATACTCAACTGAGTCGGGCCAACATTCGAACTCGGAGAGATCTATCAAGAGCCTTCTTTGAACACTACAAGCATGTGACAGACATGATCCCCAGCCGACTCGTTCTGCAAGATATGGAACAAATGCCTGATGAGAGCTTTCGCTAATATGCCCAGATGTGGCGAGATGTGCTAGCCCAAGTACAACCTTCAGTATTGGAAAATGAGGTTACTCTTGTAACTCCCCGGTTTTGGGCTCAGAAGTTTTGGCGTTGACCGGTTCAGTCAAGTGCTGATCGAATATATAAGAGGGAATTTAGGAAAACCTAGTTCGGGTTGCAGTAAAAATATGGAAAAATATTCTAAAATCATCTTTTAATATATAAAAGTGAACTGTGAAATCAATTTTGGAAAATGAGGTTCGGAAGGTTGACATTTTGGCTAGTGACCAAAATGTAATTTTTGAAAGTTGCGGGACAGTTTTATAAAGGATTGAAACTTTGAATCTTTAAGGAGCTATTATTCCAAAAAGGATTTCTCCAGATTTTTCTAAGATATTTTAAGTCTAAAATCTGATTTTTAAGGATTAAGAAAAGAGAGGGAAATCATTTTAACCAATTCTTAACTAATTTTTCTATTTTCTCTCAAATTCTCTTTTCTCTCATTTTCTCTCTACCCAAACAAGATTTCCTCAGATTTCTTTCTCTGATTTTGACTTCTTAATCTCTCATTTCAACTCTCATTTGATTTCTAATCATCTCATCATCAAAACCTCACAATTTACAAGTTGATTCATCAAGCATTTTGGCTCTAAAATGGAGAAATTCAGGTTTGGAGGTAAGAACGTCCTTCTCCTCTAAACTATCAGTTCTTTACTGAAATTCCTAAGTTCTCAATCCTTGATTCATGTTTTATTAAAGGCTTTTCAATTGAGATCTTGATTTTTGGCTAAAATGCAAGATTTGGTGATTTTGGTGAAAATTTCGTGTGATCTGTTTAAGCAGGGTTTTGAGGTGTTAAATTGATGTTAAATGAATGCTAAAATGATTAGAAGTTGAGGTTTAATCAATGCAATCCCGGATAGGTTGAATTTCCTAAGTTTGGCTTGAGTTTTTGGTTGTTTTTGGAGTGTAATTGGTGATCTGTTATACCTGGAGGTATAAGGACGTGGTTGTGATCTTTTTGCATGTTATTTGATGTATAAAAATGGTTAGAAGTGATGGATCTTGGCTGGGTTAAGTTTTGGAAGTGTTTGGAGATGATTTTCGGTTGTGTTTGGTGGCCGAAAATGGAGGTTTAGTGAGAGCAGCGAGTTTTGATGCTTTCATTGAAGCAATTAATGCATGATGATGCATTAATCCTCTGCTTTAATGTGTTGAAACAGGGGAGGCATCCTAGGATCCAAGATTTGTTGATCCGGAGGCTTGTTTTGGTGCTTTGGCTTGAAGCGAAGTGGTAATCGGTGAGTGAAAATGGATTTTCAGCTTTTAAACCAAAGGTTGAAGGTTTTGGGAGCTTAGTATAAGTCTAAACAACTTTGCTAAGCTCAAGTGTAAGTTTTCGGATTACTCTCTTAAAGTGGTGGCCATGTTTTGATGAAATGTGAAATGATGATTTTGCATGATTTGCTACTGTTTTGGAAAGCATGTTTTAGCATGTTAATTACTGATGTTTTAGCATGATTTATGCTGATGTTTTAAGCCATGTGTTGAAGGTGTCTCTAGGTAAGAGTACCTTGTTTTATGCATTGTTAAATGATGATTTAATGCTTTGAAATGCATGAAGAAATGGCTTGGTTTAAATGCTTTAAAACAGTGGATTACATGTTGTATAAAGTGTGTATTGGCAAGTGATGGTTTGTAAAAGTGAAGGTCACTAAGGTGGTTAAAAGTCCTTGAGTGAGCCTTGTTATCTAAGATCATCAAGGTGGTTAAAAGTCCTTGGATGAATCTTGTTGCGGACACTAAGGTGGTTAAAAGTCCTTAGGTGCTCCTTCCATGGTGGTTAAAAGTCCATGGGGCCAAGGTGTTTAAAAGTCCTTGGGGTATTTCAAGCTACGGACACAAAGGTGGTTAAAAGTCCTTGTGTGGTCCATTCATGGTGTTTAAAAGTCCATGGCCAAGGTGTTTAAAAGTCCTTGGGGTCCAAGGTGTTTAAAAGTCCTTGGGGAAAGTTGTTGAACTTGATTTCTAAATGAAATGTATCACTTGAGCCAATATGACATGTATAGTACATGAGATGCATGAGATGCATGAGATGCATGATTTAATGTTTATGTTGAAGCATGAGATGCTTGTTTAAATGTAATGTGGAGGCATGATATTGCTTGATTTAAAGTATGCTTTGAGCATGTGTAAAGGTTGTTTACAAGCATGATTTACAAATGGTTTTAAATGCATTATTGAATGGTTTTTAAAGAGCACTCCTCACTAAGCTTTGGCTTACGCTCTCTCGTTTTCTTGATTCAATAATGCAGAGCATTAGAGTGCATTGAGGGCAGCAAGAGGAGGCAAGCAAACAAGTACAAGTAAAGCTCAATGTATGAAGGTTTTATAAGTGTTTTAGCTTTTGTATGTTTTTGGCAATGGGGGACCAATGTATTTGTTTGGGAGGTGTTTATGACTCCCTAAGTATGTGTATGTGGTTGATGTTGCTGGTTTTTGGATTGAATTTCTATTGCTTGCTTTTGAAGGTTTAAGGCTTGAATGTTAGCTTGTGTAGGAAGCATGACCTTGAATTTGGGGCTTTTTGCATGTGATGTTATTTTGTTGAATTAATGATGCTTGGATGTCTTAAATATATTTAATTGCATGCTGGTAAAGTTTGGTGATGTTTGGAGCATGTTTGAGTGTCCAATTGCATGATCTAGTATGCTTGTTTGCTGGTTTTTGTGCAGGCGTTTCGGAACAGGGGTGTACCATTTCGGAACGGGTGCCTTGCATGAACCCAGGCGTCCGAAACGGTATGCACCGTTTCGAAACGGTTTAGCCTCTGCCGAGGCCATGTTCCGGAACCCGTTTCGGAACGGCCCGTGTTTCGGAACAGGGCTAGCCTGTTTCGGAACGGTCGACCGTTAGGGGGCTGACATGGTAGTTACATGTTTTGAAATGTTTGCGTTTTGGTCCTAAATCTTGTGTGATCAATTGCATGAGCTGTGGATGTCCTTTTGAGCTGAAATTTCACAGAGAAGCATGAAACCTGACTAATTTCAAGATCGTAACTTTAATTTGGGCTAAGTCCCTTAATTTATCAGAATTTACAATTTGGTCCCTAAAGTTGTAATTCGTTCAATTGGGTCCCTGTTTGATCTCTGATGTTTGTGATCTTTTGATATATTGTTTGTATGATCACACTTAAGGTTAATGTGCATCTAGACAAGACTAAAAAGAAAAAAAAAGGGTCGTTAATCAAGGTTGACTTTCGGGTTGACTTTGGTTTTCCCCGTGTAATCTTCGTAGTTCGGGTCAACCGTCTAGACCGGGCTACGGGGGTTACATTTGGTGGTATCAGAGCTGAGTTCTCGAGTAATTGGGAATGTGTGAATGCATGATTGAAGCATGGTTTGGTTGGTATGCTTGTTGAGTGAAAGCATGTTCAGTGATATGATATGATGATGTGTATGTGATGCATGTTGTGATGATGCATGATGAGGGTACCCATTGCCAAACAAAAGCTAAAGGGATGATGTTGTTTTTGAAAGAAATTGAGCTTGAATACTTGGAATTTGCTTACCTTGCTGGTCCTGACTTGTTTTATTTTGTATTGTTATGCATGGTAAAGTATGGCACCACGTAGAGAGTTAAGGAGTAGCGCGAGAGCTACGACCCCGGAGGGGAATGTGAATGATGAGCACACTGGTAGTGCTGTGTTACCTCCTCCTCCACCTGGTGGTGGTGGTGCGGAGAGGGAAAGAGCTGGAGCTGAGGCAGCTGGTGCTGGAGCTGCAGGGCCTGAGGTTGGTCAGGGGCAAGCGATGCCTGACATGTCTGTGCTGGTACAAGCTATTGCGGGTGCGTTTCGAGCAGCAGTAGCTGGAGCTCAAGGAGCTGGGCATCAGGGAGATGCTGGTGCTAGACTACCCTTGGAACGTTTGCGCAGTCTTGGTGGGACTGAGTTTAGGGGTATGTCAGCTGAGAGGTCTGAAGCATGGTTGGAGAGTACCAAGCGTGTCTTGGGACAAATGAGTTGCACTGATGTGCAGAAGCTGGGATGTGTGGTGTCACTGCTGCAAGGTGATGCTTATACGTGGTGGACGACCACAATCTCTGGGATGGCTGATGCTGATGTTACATGGACGTTCTTTCAGCATGCGTTCAAGAGGAGATATCTGGGAGTTAGATATCTGGATGAAAAGAAGCGTGAATTCATGTCTCTGACCCAAGGGAACATGAGTGTGGCTGAGTATGAGGTACAGTTTGTACGTCTTAGCCAGTATGCACCTGAGTTGGTACCTGATGAGCGCGAAAGGTGCGAAAGGTTCCGTTATGGTTTGGTGACGGAGGTTAAGACCTATATGTTAGCTGCTGAGTACAATGATTTCGATGTGTTGGTTAGTCGATCGAAGGACATTGAGATGAACCTGGGTTTGTCTGCTAAGGGTACTGGAGCTAGTTCTGGGAAAAGAGCTGCTGAATATAGTTCCGGTGGTCGGAACAAGAGAGGGCGTGATCAGAGGTTTCAGTCCTCGTCTAAGAGAGGTGGAGGTGCACCTGCTAGGGGTGGCAGTGCTAGAGCTGACCCTAGTGCTTGTTGGATTTGTGGTTCCCGTGGTCACTTGAGGCGTGACTGTCCTCGTGCTGGGAGAGAGGTGCAAGCTCCTGTGATGGCAGCTGGTTATGAGTGCTGGAACTGTGGTTCAGCTGATCATCTGAGACGTGATTGCCCGAGGATAGCTGGTGGTCAAGAGCGTGCTCCTGTTGTTGCAGCACCGCAGAGAGGTCGTGGGCGCGGCCGTGGTAATTTTCAGAGGCGAGAGGAAGGTGGGCGCGGTGTAGCTCATGTTGTGGCTATTCAACCTGAGGGTGGAGGCCAAGCGAGGGTGTATGCTCAGCGCGAAGGAAGGAATGATGCAGATGTGATTGCAGGTACCTTTACTTTGCAATCCTTGTCATTGCTTTCTTTGATTGATTCTGGATCTACGCATTCATACATTCTTCGTGAGCATGCCGAGTTGCTTGGTTTGCCTGTTGAGTCTTTGGATGTTGGTGTTAGAGTCACTAGTTCTTTTGGTGAAACTGTTGTGACTCGTAAGCTTTATAAAAGGTGTCCTTTGGTTGTTCAAGAGCATGTCTTTCTTGTTGATCTTATGGAGTTGCCCTTTTATGGTTTTGATGTGATCCTTGGTATGGATTGGCTTGCTGAGCATCGTGCTGTTGTGGATTGTGAGAATAAGCGGGTTTCGCTTAGGCTTGCGGATGATTATGAAGTGGTGGTGGTTGGTGAGAATGTGAAGTTTCTTGCCAATGTTGTTTCTACCCTGGAGGCGAGCAGGATGCTGAGGCAAGGTTGTGAAGCTTTTCTGGCTTTTGTGATGAATCCTAGTTCGAAGGAGCTGAGGATGTGCATTGATTACCGTCAGCTGAACAAGTTGACTATCAAGAATCGGTATCCTTTGCCGAGGATTGATGATCTCTTTGATCAATTTCGGGGAGCTGCTGTGTTCTCTAAGATTGACTTGAGGTCAGGGTATTATCAATTGAAGGTGAAGGATGTGGATGTGCCTAAGACAGCTTTCAGGACAAGGTATGGGCATTATGAGTTCCTTGTGATGCCGTTTGGTTTGACAAATGCTCCTGCTGCTTTCATGGACATGATGAATCGTGTTTTTTTCATGAATACCTGGACAAGTTTGTTGTGGTGTTCATTGATGATATCCTTGTGTACTCGCGTACTGAGGAAGAGCACGAAGAGCATTTGAGGGTTGTGTTGCAAGCTTTGTTGGAGAATCAGCTTTATGCTAAGTTGAGCAAGTGTGAGTTTTGGCTTAGAGAGGTTGTTTTTCTTGGGCATGTGGTCTCAGCTGAGGGGATTCGTGTTGATCCTCAGAAGATTGAAGCGGTGATGAACTGGAAAGTTCTTAAGTCTGTTCAGGAGGTTCGTAGTTTCCTTGGTTTGGCAGGATACTACCGAAGGTTTGTGGATGGTTTTTCCAAGATTGCTGCTCCTTTGACGAAGTTGCTGCAGAAAGATGTTAAGTATGAGTGGACAGAAGCGAGACAGCAAGCTTTTGAGAAGCTGAAGTTGGCTTTGACGCAAGCTCCTATCTTGATTCAGCCTGAATCAGGGAAAGAGTTTGTAGTCTACAGTGATGCATCCTATGTTGGTTTGGGGTGTGTGCTGATGCAAGAGGGTAAGGTTGTGGCTTATGCGTCGCGGCAGTTGAAGGTGCATGAGCGTAATTATCCTACGCATGATATTGAGCTGGCTGCAGTGGTTTTTGCTCTGAAGATCTGGAGGCATTATCTGTATGGTGAGAAGTGTACGGTGTACACGGATCACAAGAGTTTGAGGTATCTGATGTCTCAGAAGGAGTTGAATCTCAGGCAGCGACGTTGGTTGGAGTTGCTCAAGGATTATGATCTGACGATAGAGTATCATCCTGGAAAGGCCAATGTTGTTGCGGATGCCTTGAGTAGAAAGGTAGCTGTTGAGCTGAGAGCTATGTTTGCTAGCTTGAGTATATCGCAGGATGGTGGTCTTGTTGCTGAGTTGCAAGTGAAACCTTCGTTGGTTCAGTTGATCAAGGATAAGCAGTTGTTGGATGATTCCTTGGTGTCTCATGTTCAGGATATCGCGGAGGGTAGACCTTCAGATTTCTGTTTTAATGAGGATGGGGTGTTTTGTTTTGGTAATCGGATAGTAGTGCCTGCAGATGCTGAGTTGAGGCATGCTATTCTAGCTGAAGGTCATAGTAGTCCTTTTGCTATGCATCCTGGTAGTACAAAGATGTATCGCGATCTTCGTGATGAGTACTATTGGGTGGGCTTGAAGAAGGATGTGGCAGAGTTCGTGAGCAAGTGTTTGGTGTGTCAGCGCGTTAAGGCTGAACATCAGGTTCCTTCTGGTTTGTTGCAACCGTTGAAAATCCCTGAATGGAAGTGGGAGAGGGTTACCATGGATTTTGTATCTGGTTTGCCTTTGTCTCCGTAGAAGAAGAATTCTGTTTGGGTGATTGTGGATCGCCTGACGAAGTGTGCACATTTCTTGCCTGTGCATACTACGTTTTCCTTGGATAAGCTGGCAGAGCTGTACGTTGCTGAGGTTGTGAGGTTGCATGGTGTGCCTAAGTCGATCGTGTCGGATAGGGATCCGAGGTTCACGTCGCGTTTTTGGCAGTGTTTGCATCAAGCTCTGGGTACAAGGTTGCATTTCAGTACATCCTATCATCCCCAGTCGGATGGCCAGTCTGAGCGAGTTATTCAGATTTTGGAGGATATGTTGAGATGCTGCGTGATAGAGTTCCAAGGTTCTTGGGAGAAGCATCTGCCTTTGGTTGAGTTCGCTTACAACAACAGTTTTCAGGCAAGTATACAGATGGCACCTTATGAGGCTCTGTATGGGAGGAAGTGTAGGACTCCTCTGTGTTGGGCTGAAACTGGTCAAAAGTTGGTTTCGATGCCTGCTTTGTTGAAAGGTACCACCGAGAAAGTGAAGCTCATTTGTGAGCGGTTGAAGGCTGCTTCTGATCGGCAGAAGTCTTACGCGGATTTGAAGCGTAGGGAGATAGAGTTTGCGGTGGGTGATCGCGTGTTCTTGAAGGTTTCGCCTTGGAAGAAGGTGATGAGGTTTGGGCGGAAGGGTAAGCTAAGCCCTAGATACATTGGACCGTATGAGGTTGTTGAGCGTGTTGGTCCTGTTGCGTATCGGTTGAGGTTACCTCAGGAGCTGGAGAAGATTCATGATGTGTTCCATGTTTCTATGCTTCGGAGGTATCGATCTGATCCTTCGCATGTGTTGCCTGTGGAGGAGGTGGAATTGAATCCGGATTTGACCTATGATGAGGAACCGGTGAAGATTCTGGATTCAGATAGCAAGGTTCTTCGTGGCAAGACCATTGAGTTGGTGAAGGTGCTGTGGAAGCATCGCGGTGTTGAGGAAGCCACGTGGGAGCGGAAGGAGGATATGCTGAAGCAGTTTCCTTATCTCTTTCCTTCAGGTAAATTTCGAGGACGAAATTTCTTAAGGGGGGGGGAGAGTTGTAACGCCCCGGTTTTGGGCTCAGAAGTTTTGGCGTTGACCGGTTCAGTCAAGTGCTGATCGAATATATAAGAGGGAATTTAGGAAAACCTAGTTCGGGTTGCAGTAAAAATATGGAAAAATATTCTAAAATCATCTTTTAATATATAAAAGTGAACTGTGAAATCAATTTTGGAAAATGAGGTTCGGAAGGTTGACATTTTGGCTAGTGACCAAAATGTAATTTTTGAAAGTTGCGGGACAGTTTTATAAAGGATTGAAACTTTGAATCTTTAAGGAGCTATTATTCCAAAAAGGATTTCTCCAGATTTTTCTAAGATATTTTAAGTCTAAAATCTGATTTTTAAGGATTAAGAAAAGAGAGGGAAATCATTTTAACCAATTCTTAACTAATTTTTCTATTTTCTCTCAAATTCTCTTTTCTCTCATTTTCTCTCTACCCAAACAAGATTTCCTCAGATTTCTTTCTCTGATTTTGACTTCTTAATCTCTCATTTCAACTCTCATTTGATTTCTAATCATCTCATCATCAAAACCTCACAATTTACAAGTTGATTCATCAAGCATTTTGGCTCTAAAATGGAGAAATTCAAGTTTGGAGGTAAGAACGTCCTTCTCCTCTAAACTATCAGTTCTTTACTGAAATTCCTAAGTTCTCAATCCTTGATTCATGTTTTATTAAAGGCTTTTCAATTGAGATCTTGATTTTTGGCTAAAATGCAAGATTTGGTGATTTTGGTGAAAATTTCGTGTGATCTGTTTAAGCAGGGTTTTGAGGTGTTAAATTGATGTTAAATGAATGCTAAAATGATTAGAAGTTGAGGTTTAATCAATGCAATCCCGGATAGGTTGAATTTCCTAAGTTTGGCTTGAGTTTTTGGTTGTTTTTGGAGTGTAATTGGTGATCTGTTATACCTGGAGGTATAAGGACGTGGTTGTGATCTTTTTGCATGTTATTTGATGTATAAAAATGGTTAGAAGTGATGGATCTTGGCTGGGTTAAGTTTTGGAAGTGTTTGGAGATGATTTTCGGTTGTGTTTGGTGGCCGAAAATGGAGGTTTAGTGAGAGCAGCGAGTTTTGATGCTTTCATTGAAGCAATTAATGCATGATGATGCATTAATCCTCTGCTTTAATGTGTTGAAACAGGGGAGGCATCCTAGGATCCAAGATTTGTTGATCCGGAGGCTTGTTTTGGTGCTTTGGCTTGAAGCGAAGTGGTAATCGGTGAGTGAAAATGGATTTTCAGCTTTTAAACCAAAGGTTGAAGGTTTTGGGAGCTTAGTATAAGTCTAAACAACTTTGCTAAGCTCAAGTGTAAGTTTTCGGATTACTCTCTTAAAGTGGTGGCCATGTTTTGATGAAATGTGAAATGATGATTTTGCATGATTTGCTACTGTTTTGGAAAGCATGTTTTAGCATGTTAATTACTGATGTTTTAGCATGATTTATGCTGATGTTTTAAGCCATGTGTTGAAGGTGTCTCTAGGTAAGAGTACCTTGTTTTATGCATTGTTAAATGATGATTTAATGCTTTGAAATGCATGAAGAAATGGCTTGGTTTAAATGCTTTAAAACAGTGGATTACATGTTGTATAAAGTGTGTATTGGCAAGTGATGGTTTGTAAAAGTGAAGGTCACTAAGGTGGTTAAAAGTCCTTGAGTGAGCCTTGTTATCTAAGATCATCAAGGTGGTTAAAAGTCCTTGGATGAATCTTGTTGCGGACACTAAGGTGGTTAAAAGTCCTTAGGTGCTCCTTCCATGGTGGTTAAAAGTCCATGGGGCCAAGGTGTTTAAAAGTCCTTGGGGTATTTCAAGCTACGGACACAAAGGTGGTTAAAAGTCCTTGTGTGGTCCATTCATGGTGTTTAAAAGTCCATGGCCAAGGTGTTTAAAAGTCCTTGGGGTCCAAGGTGTTTAAAAGTCCTTGGGGAAAGTTGTTGAACTTGATTTCTAAATGAAATGTATCACTTGAGCCAATATGACATGTATAGTACATGAGATGCATGAGATGCATGAGATGCATGATTTAATGTTTATGTTGAAGCATGAGATGCTTGTTTAAATGTAATGTGGAGGCATGATATTACTTGATTTAAAGTATGCTTTGAGCATGTGTAAAGGTTGTTTACAAGCATGATTTACAAATGGTTTTAAATGCATTATTGAATGGTTTTTAAAGAGCACTCCTCACTAAGATTTGGCTTACGCTCTCTCGTTTTCTTGATTCAATAATGCAGAGCATTAGAGTGCATTGAGGGCAGCAAGAGGAGGCAAGCAAACAAGTACAAGTAAAGCTCAATGTATGAAGGTTTTATAAGTGTTTTAGCTTTTGTATGTTTTTGGCAATGGGGGACCAATGTATTTGTTTGGGAGGTGTTTATGACTCCCTAAGTATGTGTATGTGGTTGATGTTGCTGGTTTTTGGATTGAATTTCTATTGCTTGCTTTTGAAGGTTTAAGGCTTGAATGTTAGCTTGTGTAGGAAGCATGACCTTGAATTTGGGGCTTTTTGCATGTGATGTTATTTTGTTGAATTAATGATGCTTGGATGTCTTAAATATATTTAATTGCATGCTGGTAAAGTTTGGTGATGTTTGGAGCATGTTTGAGTGTCCAATTGCATGATCTAGTATGCTTGTTTGCTGGTTTTTGTGCAGGCGTTTCGGAACAGGGGTGTACCGTTTCGGAACGGGTGCCTTGCATGAACCCAGGCGTCCGAAACGGTATGCACCGTTTCGAAACGGTTTAGCCTCTGCCGAGGCCATGTTCCGGAACCCGTTTCGGAACGGCCCGTGTTTCGGAATAGGGCTAGCCTGTTTCGGAACGGTCGACCGTTAGGGGGCTGACATGGTAGTTACATGTTTTGAAATGTTTGCGTTTTGGTCCTAAATCTTGTGTGATCAATTGCATGAGCTGTGGATGTCCTTTTGAGCTGAAATTTCACAGAGAAGCATGAAACCTGACTAATTTCAAGATGGTAACTTTAATTTGGGCTAAGTCCCTTAATTTATCAGAATTTACAATTTGGTCCCTAAAGTTGTAATTCGTTCAATTGGGTCCCTGTTTGATCTCTGATGTTTGTGATCTTTTGATATGTTGTTTGTATGATCACACTTAAGGTTAATGTGCATCTAGACAAGACTAAAAAGAAAAAAAAGGGTCGTTAATCAAGGTTGACTTTCGGGTTGACTTTGGTTTTCCCCGTGTAATCTTCGTAGTTCGGGTCAACCGTCTAGACCGGGCTACGGGGGTTACAACTCTAATGTTTGTGGAGACTTTAAATGGTCCCTTCTATGACCATATGTTAAACAATGTCACCAAAGGTTTTGCAGACATGGTCATAAACAAAGAGTTGATATTGATGGCTATTTAAAGTGGAATACTCAAAGAAGAAGAATGTAGCGAGTGCATATAACCTGAACTACTCTGACAATGAAGTCTTGCCGCAAAGAAGACAAATTGAGCTTGGCTAAATTTCGTTCTTGCCTTCATGGAATAATGCTTAATTTTCTAAGACAATGTTGGGTTCATACCTAGAATCAACCCTTTTTGCTTTTACGCACGAGCATTAGGGATCTTTTGTAAGGGACTCCATGTTAATCTACTTAAAGATGCATTCCTTTTGTTTTCTCAAATGGCAAACATTTCTCTTTTTTTATTCTTTTCATTTTCATACATTTCTCTTCAGGTCAAGCCCTTATAATTGATTTTATGAATGACTTTTGAATCTAATCTCGGGATAGAGGGGCAAAAAGTGTGTTCAGGATTAATGAGGAGATCCCATATACAGATTATGAGTGAATTTTCCTCTCAGACATTGTTAACAGAAGACTACTTATCTTCGATGATATTTGTGGGTGAAATGACATTTGACATTCTTTCATTTCCCACCATGAATAAAAAAAATCGATTGTTGTTCCCTTTGAGCTTGATATTTTTCTTGTGATTTAACCCTAACCAAGGATCATTCCCCACACTGGGGGCAAATAGGATGAAAAGCTATTCAGATCGAGTTGAATGTCCTAAACTGAAAACAAAAGGACACGAAAAAAGAAAAAAAAGAAAAAGAATACAAGGAAAAGAAGAAAGAAGAAAGAATGGAAAAGGGAAAAGGAAAGAAAAGAAGAAGGAACAAGAAAAAGAAATGAAGAAAATAAGAAATGAAAGCTAAAGTATGAAGGAAAATTTGAAATGGATCCATCAAATAAGACATGTGCCAAAAAAGGAAATGAACTCTAGGGTGAAAACCCAAAATGGGCAGTCTAGAGTAATCTAGAGAAGAAAAGAATAAAGATTTCTTTAATAAAAATTGATCATTGGTTTAATTACCCTTGAAACATGTATTTGAACCTATTGTAGGGCATGTAGGCGTTCCATTTTTGTTAGAGCGCAAGTGCACACTCCTGCCAAGTTATAGTATAAAAGATGTCGAATCCCACGAGGATTGGACAGCTTGGTTCGTTTTGTAGATCCTGCACAAGGTAAAATAAAAACACGAGTGAATTGATTGTTGTGATGAAACGTAAATGAAAACACAAGTAATAAAGAATGTGTTTCAGGTTGATAAAGAAGGCAGGGTTATGCTGCCACTTAGTGTTAAACTGTGTTGTAAAAGGCTAAGTTGTTTCGTGCTACCACAATATGTTGCCTCGTCGGGTATGGCGGGCAGCATGCTACAACCCTGTCACGCTATCGCAGCAGGTAACTGCTTTTGCAACTTTCGTTATTAAACATAATTAGAGAGCCAAAGACTTCGGAATTTCAATAAAGAACCTTGATTAGAGGAGAAAAACTAAAGATCACCTCTAACACAAGCTTTTCCCCTTGATTTGCAATGATTTACAAGAAACCCTTCAAGAAATCCATAGCTAATTGATGTAGAAATCTATGAGAATCATTTAGAAATAAAAAGTGGATGAAAATAGATAAATATCTGGAGATTTTAGTGATAGAAAGATAGTTTGGCTGCTGGGAAAGTTGAGAGAAAAGTTTAGGAGAAAGGTAGTTACGTAAGAAAATGTTTAGCCCTTTAAAATCCTTTTTATCAAATCTCATTTAATAAATCAATTAATTAAATCATTTTAAAAGCATAAAACAAGGGAAAAGGCTGATAGCACCTTGGTGTAATAGCTCCCAAAGGATTCTAAGTTTTGGACCTCTTCAATTTAATCATTAAAATGTATTTTGCAATTTTTACAAATTAGTCACCATTTTCAAAATTCCAATTAAATCATTCCAATTTCATCAAATTAAACTCTCCAAAACCTTCAAAAAATTATCTTAATATTATAAAATATTTTCCATATTTTATCTCCCTCAAAAACCATTTATTTCAAATTAAACCCGAAACTAGCATGACTCACTCAAACCGGTTCACCTGAACCTCTTAGCCAAACTCGACTAGCTTCTAAGACCAAAATCGGGGCATTACACTAATCGCAAGGTTATTCTCTCAACTCTCAAGACTCTATCTTTTTGCTCCCAAACTTTCAATTCATATAATTTAGTCACTATAAGATTTCCAATGTATTCATTAAGGTCTCCTATCGATAAACTAACTTAGAGTCCAATATTAATGAAATTACCATCGCGGTCAATGCCAATACAATGGTTGGACCTTTTTGATATAGGATTTTTGGTCGCCGGAACTCAATTCTGACTAGACTGGTTTTCGGGGTTTTACATGAATGGTTCACCAACGTCAAACGGAAGAACAGAGACAATGGTGCAAGGAGAAATTGAAGGGTTCTTTGTCGTTTTCCAACCAAACGAAGACCGACGAGAGAGATCTGAGGGGATGGATTTGGTTAGAGCGAGATGGGGAGCATACCAATGGTCTCAAGACAACGCTTGGACAGCGGGAAGGGCTTAGCCGTAGCGTGATCGAAAAAATGGAAGGGTTTTGTATTATATTACAGAGAGAATATAGTGAGGGGTGCGGCTACAAACTCAATTTGGAATACCAACATATTCCTTGGGCTAAAAATAGAGAATTTATACCTCAATAGATTATGGGCCCCTAATAATTCCTGCTTTTCACATTGGACACCAATGTTCCGAATTAGTTCAATTAGGTATAATATTAGGATTAACCACTTCCCAAATTTCTCAATTAGGTTATCAGATTTTAATTCCCAAATCTTTAAGGTTTTGAATTTAAGGATTTCAAAATTAAAGTTTTCAAATTAGAGGTAAATTTTAGGGTGTTACACTTTTAGTAACAATCTGCAAAATATATGTATCCTTCACCACTCCAAGACAGTGATCAAAGAGAGCATGGGCTAAAAAATCCACTCGAGCACTGCGAAAGCTGTTCATCCAGGAAGAAGAAAACTTAACCCATCTTGCTTTCAGGCCAAAAAGGAATCTTCCTGCATATTAGTCCAAGTAAATATAAGTCCACCATTTTATCATGTAGTATTTATAATTTTTTTTAAAAAAATATATTTTTTAAAAAATATTGGTTAAATTTATCATTTCAAAAGATTATTTTGGTGCAAAAATTTCAATGGATTTAATGAATATTTTCGAATTTTCAAGTTCTTCTTATATCCTTAAGCCTCTTAATTTCTATAGATAAATAAATAGAAATTTTGAGTACTAAATGCAAACCCCAAGTATCACATCTTATATACTAAATTTTAAATTTAATTTATTAACCTTAAATCATAAATTTTAAATACAAAATGTAAATCTCAAATAAATAAGATAACAAAATATAAATCATAAACCCAACATCACCCATGACAAAGGAATTCGTTACCACATCCGATATTGAATAACATGGTTTCCCAAAAACACAACCTCTAAATCCTAAAATTTTAATTTTAATTATTAAAACCCTAAATACAAATTCAAATTTTAAACTTCAAATTATCAACAATACGTAGAGCAAGTGATTAAAGCTCTCGTTGACACTCTCCCCTCTCCTCTAGGTCGTGAGTTCAAAATCCCTTAGAAGCTAATTCCCATTCCTCCACCCCTAAGTAAAAATTGCTCAAAAAATACTTTGAACTTCAAATCCTAAATACTAAAATATAAATCTCAAATATTTTTTTACAAGATATAAACCTTAAATACTAAAAATTAAACCATAAATTCTAAAATGCTAAAAATCTTAAATTCGATCTTCAGCCCATAATTTTTAAATCGAAATATTAAAATTAAAATCTTAAATTTTAAACTATAATCTTAAATTTTGAGGGGAAAACTATGAAAGGCTTAAAAGTCGATAGCTAACCTTTTTCCTTTAAGATGAATCTCCGTCCATCATAAAACATTTTTTCTTTCAAAAAGCACTTAATTTTTTTAATGTTTAAACCTAATAAAACTTCAATCATTCGAGAATTAATTATTATATAACTTAATTTATTTTGAATTTGTATGGGAAATATATGATATATATATATAGGATTAATATCCTATACACTGGCGGTGGAAAGTTTTTATTTTCACAAGCACCTCAATTATAGGGTTTAGGGTTAGTGTTTATGGTTTAGAGTTTAGGGGTTTTAGTGTAAAGGTTTAGAATTTAGGGTTCATGTTTAGAATTTAGGAATTAGGGTTAGAATTTAGGGTTTAGGGTTAGGGTTTAGTTTTAGGGTAATATGAGTGGGGATTTAGGTTTTAACCTATAAACCCTAAATTTTAACCCTAAACCCAAAATTCTATCAACAATCCCTAAATTCAAAACTACTACACTTATACCCCTAAATTTTAAACCCTAAACGAAGTCCCTAACCCCTAAAACTAAGGCGCTTGTGTAAAAAAATTTCCACAAGCGCTTGTGTATAGAACAATTACCCATATATATATATATATATATGAATTTTTAAATATTTTTTTGTAAATTTATGAAAAGAGATTTACAGTTTTTTTAATGAAGATTATTATTAATTATTTTCTTCAGAATGAAAAATTTGCTTATTTTAAAAATTGATAACGAGACAGTGTATATATACACCAATTTATTGATCGATTTCTCGGATATTCAAATTGTAAAAGTTAAATTCAAATTGAACTCAAAAAAACCAAAGAAATTATTCAATTTGATTTCAATATTTAAATAGTTGTTTTTAATTTGGAGGAGGCGTGGGAGGCTATTAAATCAGGTGATGGGTCGAAGGTACCCGATTCAACACATACAGAGCGTATCCCGCGAACTATCACTAGCAACCACAAGTCGATCAGCTATGACCTCTCACGAACGTATTTTGTGGACTATCACAAGCGACTATGTGTTGGCAGACATGGTCTAATTTAATGACAAATTAATCTAGATCAACACTTTTTAGGATATCTATTTAATATCAATGCCACGATAATTCTCTATCGACACTTGTCCAAACTCTATACATAGCAATGCAACATAGAGCGAAGATAAGTTCATACTCCTACACCAAAAAAAAAATTACAAAGTACATCAGAACCACCTTTGATCATCACCAGAACCACTGTCCATCTACTGTTTGCAACGCCACAAAGAACAAATAAATGTTCTCGGTGGTGAAATCATAAAGTTTGAACGTATAATTGATGCTCGATGTGTTATTCAACAATGCATTGTCCTATTTTGAGATCTTAACGACTTCGCAATAACAATTTGTAATGCTTTTAAATGATTCTAATGAGTTTTAACTTCTAAAAAATTAGATTTTCATTTATAATATTTTAAAAGGTTTTCATATCAATGATTTAGCATGATAATGTTTGTATAGTCCATGTTCATTTCTTAATGAATTTGTGTTTGTAAAATTAGATTTTTATTTTTTTATATAAAATATATTAATATTAAAATATGATTTCAAAATGTATAAATATAATATTTTAATATATTATGAATTTTAAAAATGAAGGGTAAACTACAACAAAGGTCACACAATTATGGGTGAAGTTACATTTGGGTCACCAAATTATTAAAAGTTACACTTGGGTCACTTAATTATGGGTAAGGTTCATTTGGGTCACCAAATTATTAAAGGTTACATTTGAGTCATTCAATTATGGGTAAGGTTACTGTAATACCCATTTTACGTCCGGGCCATAACTATTTATTTTTCACTCGAATGTATTATTTTATATCTTATAAAAAATGAAAAAAATGAAAAAGAAAAAATGAATAGAAAAAAGAAAAAAAAGAAAAAAAAGAAAAAAAAAGAAAAAGCAAAAACACGTGGGTGCTATGCAAGGCCCCACGTCCTTACCTTAGGTGACTCATCCCTCCCCAAATCACCTATAAAAGGGCGGGGAGGCTGCCAAAGCAAAGACACAAAAATTGCCAATTGAAATGGCTAACAAATGAAGCCATAGAAATGGCGCAAGAAAAGGGCAGTGCCCTTTCGAATCTTAGGGGCAGTGCCCTTTTAATGGTTCGAATAGTTGATTCGATTGGAGGCCCTATCGAGGTTCGTTCGAATCAATTTTTGAGGTATAGCGAGGTGATGCGGAGATCCTACTGAGGTCGGGTGAAGTTCTTATTTCGGGCTTCTAGTGGGGTAAATTTTGATCCTCGTCTATTTAAATGTTGTCTTTTTGTAATAAATATTTTGTATGAAATATAATATGTTTTTATATTTGTTTGTATGTTTTTATTTTATATGTTATGTTTCTATATTTTAATTTTATTCTGTATGCAATGTTTAAATTAAATATATTTATTTATATTGTTTAATTGAATTTTAAATTAAAAATTTTTTAGTAGGGATTATTGTGAAAAACGTACCCTGAGCGTTAGGGTGCCACTTTTCGATAGTCTCTATTAAAAAAATATTTTTATTCTAAATCTTAATTTTCAAAATAGACTTCCTTCAGTCGGGAGTCTAACGGAAATTATGCTCCGGGCGTTGGAGTGTACCTTTCCTTTCATAAACATATATTTTTATTCTAAATCTTAATTTTTAAAATAGACTTCCTTCAGTCGGGAGTCTAACGGAAATTATGCTTCGGGCGTTGGAGTGTACATTTCCTTTCATAAACATACATTTTTAAATATTATTTTAAATTAAGGGATCATAATTTCTAAATTTAAATTCGAATTCATAATTCCACCATAAGACATTACGTAATCGACAGGTACCAATTTTTGGGCGTTGTGGGGGTGCTCACCCTTCCCCACACGTAACCGACTCCCGAACCTGTTTTTCTAGTTTCGCAGACCAAAACTCGTTGTTTTAATAAAAACAAATAAAAAAAGCAAATAACAGGGTTTTTCAGGTGTTCCAATCGCACCTAAAGTAAAACAAAAGATTGGTGGCGACTCACCCGTTGTTACAGCTTGGCGACTCTGCTGGGGACCTTTTTTTAGAGAGTCAGGCCACAAGTCGATTACTTTTTTTGTCTATAGGTGGAAATTATGACTTCGATTTAATAAATTTGTGATCCTTTTTTTCTAAAATTTTTACAAATTTTTATGAATTTATTTTTGAGTTATCATATCATGAGCTCTATACCCGAGCTTCGTCCCTTAAGTGGGAGCGAGAAACCACGCCTTCGTGAGGTACCCCCTCCGTGTAGGATGGTGAAACGCTTCCGGGATATAGGTCCCTTTGTCTTCGTGAGACCTTTGTCTCCGTGCAGACCTAGGGCAATGTATCCTCCCGAATCGATGTCCTAGCGACAGTTCGGGTACCGTTACTCTAGAACCAAAACACATATAGTAAACCCTAAGAGCTTACCCCTTAAAGCCAAACCAAAACTCTGCCCGTTAGCAGTCACCCGGTTTAGGTTTTGATGCCTTTATTTGCTATATGTGCAATTTCTTTACTGCTAATTTTTGTCCTATTCATCTCTTGATTTATTCATTCAATTCTTTTATTATGAACTAACCCATTTTTCTCTTTGGTGATCTCATTGCATAGGGTCATTCATTCCACATTGATTACATGACACCATTATAACATTTTAATTTTTGCACTTCATCAGCATGAAGTATTGATTCACGTCTGGTTCCCTATTTGAGAATTATCATCGGGAGAAAATCTAGTTCCCTAGATATCAATGCAACATTCAAAAGTTGCGAATAAATCCCGTAAATTCAGAAGTTGAACCACGGGAACCATTTTTGAATCAGTGCTTTCTCATCTAGGACATGCATTTTCCATTTACATGCATACATTCTATTTTGAATCAGTATCCTCACATCTAGAACATGTACCTTGCATTTGCATGCATTCATTTCAGAACTTTGAAACTGGTCCCAGGGATGCTCCATGCCAGAAATTACCGGATGAAGCAAAGTCGGCCAATCTAACATCATGTTGAACATATGCAAGAGCCTGGTCCAAAGGCATTTTCGAATAACCTTTGTGTTCATACAGACATCATGCCTCTATAAGACCCTAATTTGAGAGCATTCCCCGATGAGTTCAGAAAGCAAGCCTTCGATGCCGAGTTAGACTTCCGCACCCTAGATGGCTACATCAATTATCGATTGTATCACTTCGCCATAGCTGGAAGTAATAAGTTACCATGAACCAAAAATAAATTTATGGACTCGACCGGGGGGCAACATAACGCGTCCACAAGAACAATGAAAGCTCTTCAAGAAGAGACGAAAACATACTTCAAGCCTTGCGTTCGCTTCAAGAGCAGTCGCAGACAAAAATGTTGGGACTCGAGGGAGTAACCATAAAGATGATCGAACCAAGGAAGGTTGAGGGCATCCTTATAAACGAGGCACCGAGCACTATTTATTAGCAGCAAATATCTGACTACCATAGAGTCGGGGGCACCTGTAACGCCCCAATTTTGGGCTTAGAAGTCTTGGGCGTTGACCGGTTTGGTCAAAGTGCTGTTCGAATCTAAAAGGGTGAATTTAGGAAAGCCTAGTTCGGGTTGCATTAAAAATATGGAAAAATGTTCTAAAATCATCTTTTAATATAATTAAGTGAACTGTGAAATCAATTTTAGAAAATGAGTTTTGGAAGGGTGACATTTTGGCTAGTGACCAAAATGTAATTTTTGAAAGTTTGGTGACTGTTTTCGAAAGGGTTGAAACTTTGAATCTTTAAGGAGCTATTATTCCAAAAGTAGTTTCTCCAGATTTTTCTAAGATATTTTGAGAATTATTCTGATTTTAAAAC
The DNA here is from genome assembly GCA_958450335.1 of Hibiscus tridactylites. Taxonomy (NCBI): domain Eukaryota; kingdom Viridiplantae; phylum Streptophyta; class Magnoliopsida; order Malvales; family Malvaceae; genus Hibiscus; species Hibiscus tridactylites. Next base: position 62,882,923 of record OY288265.1, read on the forward strand.
ATGTTAAAAGAGGAGGGAAAAGCCATTTGGCTATTTTGTTAACTAACTTTCCAATTTTCTTTCTCTCATTTTCTCTCAACCCAAACACCTATTTTCCAGAGAATTGCTTTTGATTTTCTCACCTAAATCTCTCCTTTCAACTCTCTTTTGATTCCTAATCAACATATCTACAAAACCTCATCATTTGCCACTTGTTTCATCAAGGATTTTGATTCCAAAAAGAGGAGAAACTCAAGTTTGGAGGTAAGAACGTCATTCTCCTCTAAACTATCAGTTCTTTACTGAAATTCCTAAGTTTTCAATCCTTAATTGATGTTTTATTAAAGGCTTTTAAGATGTGAATTGGATCTTGGCTTATAATGCAAGATTTGGTGATTTTTGATGATTTTCGTTTGATCTGATTAATCTGTGATTTGAGATGTGTTTTTGATGTTAAATGAACACTAAATTGATAAGGAATTGAGCTTTGATCAATGCAATCCCGGATAGGTTGAGTTTCCTAAGTTTAGCTTGTGATTCTTGTTTGTTTTTGAGGTGATCTTGTGGATCTGATGTTGCTGGAGGTATAAGGATGTTAATAGGTTGTTTTTAGATGTTATATGATGTTGAAAGATGTTAGGTGTTGATGGTTTATGGCTGGGCTTTGTTGAGAAGAGGTTTGGATGCATTTTCGGTTGTGTTTGGTGGCCGAAAATGGTGTGTGGATGAGAGCAGCGAGTTTATGTGCTTTCATTGAAGCTATTAATGCATGATGATGCATTAATCCTCTGCTTTGATGTGTTAAAACAGGGGAGGCATCTTTGGATCCAAGAATTGTTGATCCGGAAGCTTGAATTGGTGCTTTGGCTTGAGGCGAAGTGGAATCGGTGAGTGAAATTGGGTTTTCGGCTTTGAAACCAATGTCTTGGGAGCTTAGTTTAAGTCTAAACAACTTTGCTAAGCTCAAGTGTAAGTTTTCGGAAATACTCTCTAGTGGTGGCCATGATTTTGTTGTGATGCAATGTGGTTTATTGCATGATTTAATTACTGTTTTGAAAGCATGATTTAGCATGGTATTTGCTGTTGTTGTAAGCCATATGATGAAGGAAGCTCTAGGTAAGAGTTCCTTGTTTTTGTGCATTGATAAAATGTGGTTTGATGTCTTAAAATGCATGTTGAATATGGCTTGGTTTAATGCTTTAAAACAGTGGATTTAATGATGAAAATGATGTATATTGGCAAGTGATGTTTTGAAAAGGTTAAGGTCACTAAGGTGGTTAAAAGTCCTTGAGTGAGCCTTGTTTACTTAAGAACATCAAGGTGGTTAAAAGTCCTTGGATGGTTCTTGTTGCGGACACTAAGGTGGTTAAAAGTCCTAAGGTGATCCTTTCCATGGTGTTTAAAAGTCCATGGGGCCAAGGTGTTTAAAAGTCCTTGGGGTGAAACTTGATGTGGACACAAAGGTGGTTAAAAGTCCTTGTGTGGTCCTCTTTCATGGTGTTTAAAAGTCCATGGCCAAGGTGTTTAAAAGTCCTTGGGGCCAAGGTGTTTAAAAGTCCTTGGGAAAGTTGATGAACTTGTTTTAAAGAAATGGAATCTATCACTTGAGCCAATATGACATGTTATGTTATGAAGCATGAGATGCTTGTTTTAAGTATGCCTTTGAGCATGTGCAATTGATGATTTGAAGCATGATTTATAAATGTTTTATAAATGCATTATTGAATGGTTTTTAAGAGCATTCCTCACTAAGCTTTTGCTTACGCTCTCTTTCGTTTTCTAAATCAATAATGCAGAACATTAAGAGGATTTGAGGGCAGCAAGGAAGGCAAGCAATCAAGTGGTGATTAAGCTCAAAGTATGGAAGGTTTTTCTAAGTTCATTTAGCTTTTGGTAATTTGGCAATGGGGGACCAATGTATATGTTTTGGGAGAGGTTTTGAACTCCCTAAGTATGTTGAATGTTGATGTGAATGCTGGTTTAAATGTTTGGCTTTTATATGCTTGAATTGGAAGATTATGCTTGAAAGGCTTGCTTGTGTAGGAAGCATGCTTATAGATTTGGGGCTTTTTGCATATGATGTTGCTTTGATGAATTGATGATGCAAGTATGTCTTATATATGTTGAATTGCATGCTGGTAAAGTTTGGTAGCATTTGGAGCATGTTTGAACGTTTAATTGCATGTTTAAGAATGCAATTTGGGCAAGTCTGTGCAGGGCGTTTCGGAACAGAGCCACCCGTTTCGGAACAGATGCCTTAAACAAGCCCAGGCGTCCGAAACGGGAGGGACCGTTCCGAAACGGTTTGGCCTCTGCCAGCCCGTGTTGCGGTACGCGTTGCGGAACGGCCCCGTGTTTCGAAACGGGCTCTGCCGGTTTCGGAACGGGTGACCGTTAGGGGCTGACATTGGCAGTTATATGTTTTGAATTGTTTGCGTTTTGGTTCCGAATCTAGTTTGTGCAATTGTATGAGTTTGGGAAGTCCTTTTGAGCTGAAATTTCACAGTGGAGCATGAAACCTGACTAATTACAAGCTGGTAACTTTAATTTGGATTAAGTCCTCATATTTATCTGAAATTACAATTTGGTCCCTAAAGTTGTAATTTGTTCAATTGGGTCCCTGTTTGATCTCTGATGTTTGTGATCTTTGAGTATGATGTTTGTGTGAACACAATTAGGGCTAATGTGCATCTAGACAAGATTAAAAAGAAAAAAAAGGGTCGTTAATCAAGGTTGACTTTCGGGTTGACTTTGGTTTTCCCCGTGTGACTTTCTTAATTCGGGTCAACCGTCTAGGCCGGGTTAAGGGGGTTACAGCACCCCTTTGAGGGGCAAATCAAAATCTCTCATTCACATATCCATCATCATGCATTGTACATGCATTCAAGTCATCATGCATGTAGACTAGACACATGCATTAAGCACAAAGCTAGGTGCATCCATAGCACATTTTTGTCTTGAACGTATAAACATGTCCAGAAAAGAGGCTGAAGACCTCAACTGTGGGGCGACAACATAATGACCAACCTTTAGCCCTGAAGAAGGCCGAATACGAAAAAAGCTCAAACATCCATGTGAAAACGACAAAATTTTCCGAACATATTACTAACTAGTATTCCATTTCATTTTCAGGTCATAACTTCACGCAATGAAGTTCCAAAGTCAACTTTTTCCCGATCTTGCCTCTAAAAAAGAAAGAAGAAGATGACGTCGGAGTCATTCACCTTATCCAAAAGAGGACAATGAAGCATGGGGGCAAACTTTTGTCGAGGCAAATTTCGAAGAAATAGAAAATAAAACTAAAACCAAAAGAAAGGGACTTCTACGAGAACTCCATGAAGGCATACATGAAAAATACGCATCATTCCATCGTCAAAAATGTTCATACATCATGACCTCTAATGTTTCAGGAAACATTCATTTCGACATGAAAACATGTGCATAATTGCATTGTCAAACATGTTCACGCATTATGATAAGCATTCCGACAAGAGTTTCATGCATCTCTGCATCATCATAAAAACATGCGCATGCATACCATTTGCATAAAAATACATTACCAGAAACTAACCTTGCACTGGTTAGTAAAAAATTTTTGAAACCAATCTTTTCATAAGGACCCATTTTCCTCAAAAACGTGAGTTTCTTAACTCTGTCCTTTCTTAAGGATCGTTTTTCACAAAACACAAGAATTTCTTAATTTTATCCTTTCATAAGGATCGTTTTTTTCTCAAAACCAGAATTTCTCAAATTCGTCCTTTCTTAAGGACACCTTTTTTTTTAAATTAAAGTTTCTTAACTCCGTCTTTCTCAATGATAACTTTTCTCGAACCAGGAGTTTCTTAACTTCGTCCTTTCTTAAGGACACATTTTCTTAAAACAAGAGTTTTTTTAACTCTGTCCTTTCTTAAGGACACATTTTCTCAAAACATGAATTCTTTGCACAAGGATGTTTTTCTAAAAAAATTTTGATCTTTCCTCAAAGATCTTTTCAACTCTACCTCTTCTTACAAATATTTGACCATTTCTTAAAGAATGAAAATTTTCAGGTCTAATATCCTCAAACAGGAAGGAGCAGATCATTATCAATAAACATCCTTGACATGAAGGACTGGAGCAAATATGAAAATGTTGTCTGGCACCTTCAACTAAAGATAGAACAGACAATTGTTAACCAGAACCAACATCCTTGACACGAAAGAGTGGATCAATCAAATCAAACATTCAATTCAAACCTTATAGCTCACGAAGAGTTAGTTCATGGCTCATTTTGACCAGTCACTCTTTTAACTTTTGCAGGTCCTATCTCACCCGTAACATGGTGTAGCGGATCAACTTTTTCAGATTCTGCCTCCCCGTCAGAGGTGCAACAGATCACCCCTGAAGTTGCAGATTCTACTTCTTCAAGATTGGCAAAATTATGTTTCTCCAGCAAATGGTGGAACATATAAACTTAATAACAAGTTTATCTCCCTGAATTTGCAGCGGAATAAGAACGACAACAATTTCATCTCCCTAAACATGTAGTGGAATGAGCACGACAACAATTTCATCTCCCTGAATTTGTAGCGGAATGAGAACACCAAACAATAATCTTGTCTCCCCGAATTGGTAGCAGAACAAGGCTACGACAAACTTGTCTCCTTGAACATACAGCAAAATAAGCACAAACATAAGTCCATGAACGCGATAGCAAATATGTTACCTTGAATTCGCAGTGGAACAGATCATCTCCCTGAGGTTGCAGTGCAATGAACATACCAACAGATCATGTCTTCTTGAAGATACAAAGAAACAGGTCACCTAATTCAGGCTTGATACTTTTCCAAGAGCAGACAAGACAACCAAAGCCCAAGAGGGTTGTCACTCCCAGCCATGATGTAGCTTATCCTACATCCTCTAGAGTTCGCTTTGAAGTTAATAATGCAACGCACCAAGTGTTGTTCCAAGTGTTGTTCCAAGGCTTGCTTTACCATTGGTGGTACGACACACCAATTGTTTTTCAGGTCTATTTTCGCCGTAATAGGTGCGACTAGACCAAAATCCAGATTATGCTACGATGATAGAGCCGTAGCAGATCGAACTTCAGACCGTGCCTCTTCATCAGGTGTTGTAGCTCGGTCAACTTCTGGTCATGCCTCTTCGTCAGAGTTGTAGCTTGACCAAACTTGAACCCTTGATCCTGCCTCCTCGTCGGTGTTGTAGCTGGATCAAAATCACTTCAGACCGTGCCTCTTCATCAGGTGTTGTAGCTCGGTCAACTTCTGGTCATGCCTCTTCGTCAGAGTTGTAGCTTGACCAAACTTGAACCCTTGATCCTGCCTCCTCGTCGGTGTTGTAGCTGGATCAAAACCACTTCAGACCGTGCCTCTTCGTCAGGTGTTGTAGCTCGGTCAAATTCTTGTCATGCCTCTTCGTCAGAGTTGTAGCTTGACCAAACTTGAACCCTTGATCCTGCCTCCTCGTCGGTGTTGTAGCTGGATCAAAACCACTTCAGACCGTGCCTCTTCGTCAGGTGTTGTAGCTCGGTCAACTTCTGGTCATGCCTCTTCGTCAGAGTTGTAGCTTGACCAAACTTGAACCCTTGATCCTGCCTCCTCGTCGGTGTTGTAGATGGATCAAAATCACTTAAGATCGTGCCTCTTCATCAGGTGTTGTAGCTCGGTCAACTTCTGGTCATGCCTCTTCGTCAGAGTTGTAGCTTGACCAAACATGAACCCTTGATCCTGCCTCCTCGTCGGTGTTGTAGCTGGATCAAAATCACTTCAGACCGTGCCTCTTCATCAGGTGTTGTAGCTCGGTCAACTTCTGGTCATGCCTCTTCGTCAGAGTTGTAGCTTGACCAAACATGAACCCTTGATCCTGCCTCCTCGTCGGTGTTGTAGCTGGATCAAAATCACTTCAGACCGTGCATCTTCGTCAGGTGTTGTAGCTCGGTCAACTTTTGGTCATGCCTCTTCGTCAGGGTTGTAGCTTGACCAAACTTGAACCCTTGATCCTGCCTCCTCGTCGGTGTTGTAGCTGGATCAAAATCACTTCAGATCGTGCCTCTTCGTCAGGTGTTGTAGCTCGGTCAACTTCTGGTCATGCCTCTTCGTCAGAGTTGTAGCTTGACCAAACTTGAACCCTTGATCCTGCCTCCTCGTCGGTGTTGTAGCTGGATCAAAATCACTTCAGACCGTGCCTCTTCGTCAGGTGTTGTAGCTCGGTCAACTCTTGGTCATGCCTCTTCGTCAGAGTTGTAGCTTGACCAAACTTGAACCCTTGATCCTGCCTCCTCGTCGGTGTTGTAGCTGGATCAAAATCACTTCAGACCGTGCCTCTTCGTCAAGTGTTGTAGCTCGGTCAACTTCTGGTCATGCCTCTTCGTCAGAGTTGTAGCTTGACCAAACTTGAACCCTTGATCCTGCCTCCTCGTCGGTGTTGTAGCTGGATCAAAATCACTTCAGACCGTGCCTCTTCGTCAAGTGTTGTAGCTCGGTCAACTTCTAGTCATGCCTCTTCGTCAGAGTTGTAGCTTGACCAAACTTGAACCCTTGATCATGCCTCCTCGTCGGTGTTGTAGCTGGATCAAAATCACTTCAGACCATGCCTCTTCGTCAGGTGTTGTAGCTTGGTCAACAAAAATTTCTTGATTTCCAAATCTTTTCCTCATCCATGTTGTAAAAGAAAATCGTCAAATCTTGTTCCTTCATCAAAATTGCGGCTGAATCGAAGCTAATTTTTGACAAGTCCGACAAAAATGTTGGCACAACGTGCTTAAACACAGTTAAGTTTAAGACAATGGATAATTCAAATGTCCATCGAAAATCCATTGTCACAAATGGTTGAAGGAAAATAAATCCTTTGGAAAAATCCAATCTCATGATTGGTATAAACTGATTGTACCCAGGGGAATGGTACAACTAGCCCGGAGCAAACGGCTACCGGTAAAGGTAAGTCAAAACCGTTGATCCCTGTGCATTTGGGAAAAATGCAAATTCGAAAGCCGACAGAAATGTCGGCATAACGTGCTTAAACACGGTTAAGTTTAAGACAATGGGCAATTCAGATGTCCATCGAAAATCCATTGTCACGAATGGTCCAAGGAAATTAAATCCTTGGGAAAAATTCAATCTCATGATTGGTCCAAACTGATTGTACCCAGGGGAATGGTACAACTAGCCCGGAGCAAACGGCTGCCGGTAAAGGCAAGTCAAATCCGTTCATCCCTGCGCATTTGGGAAAAATGCAAAAGAAGTGTAAACCATGGACACTCTTCCTCGTCTCGTTGAAGGGATTCTAGTACTAATCAGATCTTCTCGCATCAATGGAGTTGCAGATGATCGACCCTTCTTTAGATCTTCTCGCATCAATGGAGTTGCAGTAGATCACCCCTTTTCAGATCTTCTCGCATCAATGGAGTTGCAGATGATCGACCCTTCTTTAGATCTTCTCGCATCAATGGAGTTGCAGTAGATCACCCCTTTTCAGATCTTCTCGCATCAATGGAGTTGCAGTAGATCGACCCCTTCTTCAGATCTTCTCGCATCAATGGAGTTGCAGATGATCGACCCTTCTTCAGATCTTCTCGCATCAATGGAGTTGCAGATGATCGACCCTTCTTTAGATCTTCTCGCATCAATGGAGTTGCAGATGATCGACCCTTCTTCAGATCTTCTCGCATCGATAGAGTTGCAGATGATCGACCCCTCTTCAGATCTTCTCGCATCGATAGAGTTGCAGATGATCGACCCTTCCTCATATCTTCTTGCATCAATGGAGTTGCAGATGATCGAGCTTTCTTCAGATCTTCTCGCATCTATAGAGTTGCAGTGGATCAATCTTTCTCCTCCAGATCAAGCTACCTTGTTAAGTGTTCTATGTTACAAATGGATCAAGTTTTGTAGACCTCGCCGCTCTGTCAGTGTTGCAGTTAGGTCAAGTTTTCTCCAGGTATTCATCAATGTCAGAGCCGTAGCAAGATGGACTTATTTTGCTTCTCCCACGGGTCTCCGTAGTTTAAAGATTATCTCCCCAGCAGATCGTTCCATTTTGAAGATTTTGCTTACAAAGAGTGATTGAGCAGATCAACTGAAGCTTAGAAGAAATGGTGGTCAAAAGAAGGAACCTAGACCCAAACGGACATAAAATGGTTATCCTTTTATCTTTGCTCTATTCCTGTTACACAGCAATGAGCAAAGGGGGGCAGCTGTAATACCCATGTTATGTCCGGGCCATAACTATTTATTTTTCACTCGAATGTATTATTTTATATCTTATAAAAAATGAAAAAAATGAAAAAGAAAAAATAATAGAAAAAAGAAAAAAAAGAAAAAAAAAGAAAAAGCAAAAACACGTGGGTGCTATGCAAGGCCCCACGTCCTTACCTTAGGTGACTCATCCCTCCCCAAATCACCTATAAAAGGGCGGGGAGGCTGCCAAAGCAAAGACACAAAAATTGCCAATTGAAATAGCTAACAAATGAAGCCATAGAAATGGCGCAAGAAAAGGGCAGTGCCCTTTCGAACCTTAGGGGCAGTGCCCTTTTAATGGTTCGAATAGTTGATTCGATTGGAGGCCCTATCGAGGTTCGTTCGAATCAATTTTTGAGGTATAGCGAGGTGATGCGGAGATCCTACTAGGGGTCGGGTGAAGTTCTTATTTCGGGCTTCTAGTGGGGTAAATTTTGATCCTCGTCTATTTAAATGTTGTCTTTTTGTAATAAATATTTTGTATGAAATATAATACGTTTTTATATTTGTTTGTATGTTTTTATTTTATATGTTATGTTTCTATATTTTAATTTTATTCTGTATGCAATGTTTAAATTAAATATATTTATTTATATTGTTTAATTGAATTTTAAATTAAATTTTTTTTAGTAGGGATTATTGTGAAAAACGTACCCTGAGCGTTAGGGTGCCACTTTTCGATAGTCTCTATTAAAAAAATATTTTTATTCTAAATCTTAATTTTCAAAATAGACTTCCTTCAGTCGGGAGTCTAACGGAAATTATGCTCCGGGCGTTGGAGTGTACCTTTCCTTTCATAAACATATATTTTTATTCTAAATCTTAATTTTTAAAATAGACTTCCTTCAGTCGGGAGTCTAACGGAAATTATGCTCCGGGCGTTGGAGTGTACATTTCCTTTCATAAACATACATTTTTAAATATTATTTTAAATTAAGGGATCATAATTTCTAAATTTAAATTCGAATTCATAATTCCACCATAAGACATTACATAATCGACAGGTACCAATTTTTGGGCGTTGTGGGGGTGCTCACACTTCCCCACACGTAACCGACTCCCGAACCTGTTTTTCTAGTTTCGCAGACCAAAACTCGTTGTTTTAATAAAAACAAATAAAAAAAGCAAATAACAGGGTTTTTCAGGTGTTCCAATCGCACCTAAAGTAAAACAAAAGATTGGTGGCGACTCACCCGTTGTTACAGTTACATTTGGGTTACCCTTCGTATTTAAAAAAATATATATCAGCTTAGATATTTTTTTCTTCTAAATCACGTATATAGTCTTGTTAACTCTAGAGTACTTCATTTCAAATTATTAATTAATCTAATACATAAATTGATATATATATATATATATATATATATATATATTAACTATAAAGGGTGACCCAAATGTAATCTTACCCATAACGGAGTGACCCAAGTGTAACTTTTAATAATTGGGTGACCCAAATGTAACTTACTCGTAATTGAGTGACCAAATATAACTTTTAATAATTGGGTGACCCAAATGTAATTTTACCCATAATTGAGTGACCTCCGTTGTGATTTACCCAAAAATTAAATTATATCTATGTTATACATGGTACCTCCACACTCGGGAACTATAGAAATGGCCTACAAATCTTCCACCCTTAGCAACTCTGAAAGTGACTCCATGATACCAGCTCTTCTAGAGGTGAGCAATACCTGTGACAAGGATATCATAAGCCTGCACAGTCTTGTGGAACAGACCTTTGTTAGGACATGCAACGCCTTCAAAGACAACTGCCTTACCCATGTGACTGGGCTTCATCCCATCGAACAATATAAGAGGTTATAAATATACACTATAAAATCCTGAAATATGGGTTAGGAGATTCGGGAATCTTGATTGAGCCGGTTGAGGATTTAACCGTGAAATTGACAAAATAGTTAATTCCATGTATTTAAATTAGAATTTTAATAAATGGATTATTTATATATTTGGTAAGGTTTTATTTAAGGTTCTTGAACGGTTGTGTTAAGTAACAAGATTTCAATTTGAATGACTTATAATAAGTCGATTTTGGGTTTTAATTAAATGGGGATTATTTTGTAAATGTGTTTGGTGATTAAATTGTATAGAGACACGAGCTAAGAATCTTTAAGAAGAAATTAATCCATTTTCTTGTTTTAATATCAATTTCCTTCCTATTTTATGAATATAACATCCTGATCCGATCTATATCCAAAGTGTTACATTCGGGTCACCAAAAATTCGACCCAAAAAATTTTCCTTTAAAAACCATAGATTTAGCCTTTATTCAAAACATTAGATCGTCTGTAATTCATATAGTTAAATAATCATCATAAATCAAATTACAAAATAGGAGCTCCAAGTTTACACAATGTATATAAAAATAGTATTTCAAAAAAAAGTTACAGACTCGACCACCTAATGTCTTATGAATACTCAGCCCTTTAAATTCAAGTATCATACTCTGGAACATATCACTTGATGGAATCCCGAACTGATAGTGCTCCTCAAATATCACGGTCACAATCTACCGACCTACGCGCGGAAACAACAAATCTGCATATTAAGCTTACAAAGTTCAGTTGTACACATTTACTCTTCTATACTTCATTCAATCATAATTATAAGCATACAAGCTAGTACGAGCAATAAGACAAGAACATCGAGTGGTGCTGCTACTAACCGCTTAAAGTCATTCTATATTAATGGCAATCAACAAGTCATAAGCAATATCAATCAATCTAAGTCAAACATAAGCACAATACCTGGGATCACCTAGCATCAGGCATTCTGCAACTGTACTCGAGATCACACAGTATCAAGTACCACACGACTATACTCCAGATCACACAACATTAAATATTTCGTACAACCGTATTCAGGATCACCTTGCATCGAATACAAAACCACCACATTGTACCTGGGATCACCTAGCATTAGGTACATTGTAACATCCGTAATCCAACTTATGAGTAAACCAAACTAAAAAGTATTACAGAACAAAAAAAAGAAAGACTTAGTACATGTAAGCCCTCGAAACACCAAAGGTAAATCAAAGTCAAGATTATTCTACAATTTACTAAATTTTAGCAACAATTTTAATCATTGTAATCATTTAAATCTAAATCATAGAATTATTCTTGTTCATTTTCAGTCCATAATAGAGTCGAGTGAAAGTAATGAAATAGATTAGGGCAGGGCTACAAGGTTCGGCTAACATTGTTTATTCAGGGAGGCAAGCTTATTAGGGATTATGATCTAAGTCAAATTAAACAAGAAAGATCTACCAAATTTCATCTCACATAGAGTATTATGAATATAACATACTTCAATACTCAAACCCAATCATATTCTAAACTTAATCATTCGAATGGCACACCATACACATTCATAGCACAACCATAAGATTATCACATATTTACCAACCATTGAAAAAGCAACCATAAAATATTATAGGCCCTTTTACGATATAAAAACTACTTATTGTAACACCCCTCACCTGGTTTAATCCTAAACTGGCTGTAACACCCCAAAAATATACACTTAAATTGTAAACCCTATATTCGTAAAATCTCTAATTTAGAAATCTAATTTTAATCCCTAATTTTTAAAAACCCTAATGATTTGGGAATTTAATTCAAACACCCTAATTGAGTTTGAGGGTTACTTTGAGAAAATTTAGATTTATGAGGCTTAATATAAAAATTTAAGGGTCAATTTGTAAATCATGAAAGCTTAGGTGCTAGTTTGCAAACCCTCATAAAGTTCAATGGCTTACTTTGGGAATTACCTAATAAATTGGGTATATAAATCCTTTCCGACAGCAGCCACACTTAACTTTTTTTTTTTATAGAAATTGAATTCTACTTGGATCCGGCGGCATTGACTTTTTCTTTTACATAAATTCTATTATTATTATTATTATTATTATTATTATTATTATTATTATTATTATTATTATTATTATTATTATTATTATTATTATTATTATTATTATTAATTTCTTTAAATTACCACCGCTCAACTATATATATAGTCATAGTTATTACATACAGAAATAAACCCAAGCCTTAAGCTTTAAAGTGTTGCCACTCATAGTTATTCCCATGTTTTATGAATTCTTATCGGATTGACACTGATATCACCTTACATCGAAGCCACAAGCACCATTTGTTCGTCTTTAAAGCTTTATTGTTGCGAGGTGTTCTTTCTTTCGGTGCTATAAATAAATTATATATTATTTTTTTATGTGTTGGTATTTTACCCCTTATGTGATTATTTATAGGTATTATAGCTTGTATGGTTGACATCGCGTGCATACGATTTTCAAAACTTGTTTTAATTATGACTTATGAAATATTTGATTTATGAAACATCGAAGTTACAGATCTAAGATTTATGGATTTATGAATTATGACATATGAAGTATGTTTATGGAATATCAGATTTATGGAATTGTGTTTTTGAAATTTGAGTTTTTAAGCATCATATGTGTATGAGTATATTGGTTGGGGTTTGTACGGAGGAAGTAGTGGTTTTTACCACACATTGATTGGTGACGTTGTAGTGAGGGGTTTTGGGGAACCTTACTCTTATTTGGCGGACGAAGTTGGGTGCATTACATTGCGCTTGTGATTTATGTGTTATGGTTTAAAAGATTTTAAGAAAATATAAATATATTTTACGACTATGGTTTTCTTGCCCTTTAGAAACACACTAATGTCACGCCCCACCAGGTCGCGACCCAGCCATCCGAGGGGCACACCCGCCAGGGTGCACCGAGCAGCACCGAGGTGCCCCAACTAGGTGCGCTGCGCGCGCCCGAAGAGCCCCACCCAGGTGCTCACGAACCACCTAAGGCAAAATGAGAGGCCTTGAGTATTTTAAGGCTAAAGAAGGATGTAGAACGACCTAGTGAGCTCCAAACGTTTCCACACCAATCCGAGGGGTACCAAAAGGTTCCACGACCATCTAGGCTCATTCGGAGGGACCTAGAAGACCTGGGAGACTCGGGAAGGCTCGGGACAAGTCCGGAAGGCTCGGGACAACTCTGGACATCTCCGGAACATTCTAGAAGGCTATAGATAAGTGTAGATCTATAGGAGCAACTCTAGAACATTCTAGAATACCTTAGAATGCTATAGATGTATATAGATAAGTAGGGACTTATCTAGAGAAATCTAGGCACCTTAGATATTTTTGGAGGCAACATTGTAATCGTTGGATCAAATCGATCCTAACCGTCCGTTGAGGAGGTTGGTGCCTATAAATAGGGCCACCCCTCTCATTTGTAAATCACCTAAGAAGTCATTCACTTCATACTTGTAAAGCTTCTGTTGCTTAATACAAGGTTCTTTCCTTGTAAACACTCTTGCTCCTTGTGTTTTACCATATCGTTGCGTGAGTAAGGCTGACTAGCATCGTGCCGAGAGTGCTAGTGCAGCACAGATTTGAGCTTGAAGAAATAAGTCTATGACAGTTGGTATCAGAGCGTGTTACGATCGCTCGGGAGCATGGCCAAGACCGCCAAGAACCAAGTAGCTAGCCCGACCGAGGTCACGCAGGACCAAGGCTGGCATCAAGTAAATGTTGACCTTGTGGAGACAAGGCCCCGTGCCAAATCCAAGGACCAACTCTCTAGCTTTGAATCGCGCTTGACTCGCGTGGAGGAAAGCATATCGGGCATGGGTGCCCAAGTGGACGACTTTCATGAGCGGATTGAAGGCCTTGAGGCAGAGGATGCCGAGATCCACACAGCCGTGAGGGCAATGAAGATCAAGTTAGAGGAGTCCCTCAGCGCGGAAATGGGTGAAGTACGCGACGCACTCTTGAGAGAGCTCACAAAGGTACGCGAGTCTTTCCAACGTGAACTTGCCGACATGCATACACAACTAGAGTCATTTCAAGGCGACCTTGCGTTATGCAAGCGAGCCATGGCCTCCGGGCCAAGCACCTCATACAAGACCAGGAGGGTCGAGGTGCCTAAACCTAAGACGTTTTTGGGGTCACGCAACGCCAAAGAAGTAGACAACTTCTTGTATGGCTTGGAGCAATACCTAGAAGCCGTTGGCATCAGGGAGGATGCCTCTAGGATCCAAACCGCGACCTTATACCTCACCGACACCGCCATGCTTTGGTGGAGGAGAAGGCGTCTCGATGTCGAGCGAAGTACGTGCACCATCTCTACCTTTGCAGATTTCAAAAGGGAGCTCAAAAGGCAATTCTATCCGGAGAATGCCGAGGATGAGGCAAGAGCTCGCCTACGAAGGTTGAAGCAGTCGGGGAACATCCAAGACTATGTGAGGGAGTTCACTAGTTTGGTGCTCGAGATCCCCGATCTGTCCGAGAAAGACTCGCTCTTCTACTTCTTAGATGGTCTCTAAAGTTGGTCCAAGACCGAGTTAAGGCGAAGGGGAGTCCAAACCCTTGCAGATGCAATTGCCGTGGCCGAGAGTCTCATTGACTACTCTAGCCATAGGGAGACCGCCCCTAAGCCGAGGGATGAGAAGGGCAGTCATGCTAAAGGTGGGGGAGACAAGGGCTATCCCAAGGAGGGCCATCAGGAAGGCCACTCACCAAGGCACCGAGACTTGTCCCCTTGGAAGAGCAATGAGAAGGGTAAGTCCAAGGAGTTCCAAGGTGCGAGGAAGTCACCACCAAGTAGTTGCTTCATTTGTGATGGTGACCATTGGACATTTGAATGCCCACAACGCCAAGCCCTTAACTCACTCATAGCCAAGCACCGAGAAGGTAGCGACACCGACAGTGGCGACGAGGGTGCACAAAGGGGATCCTTGAAACTGATTTCATCACTCCGATCGATTGAAGACACCGAGAGGAAGGAGGGAAGTTCCATTCAAAAGGGACATGGCACCGAGGGACTTAAGCCAAGGTCAATGCTCGACGCAGAGCACAAGGGCAACCGGCCAACTTCAATGGCAAAGGGTAAGGTCGAGTCACCGACCAAGCTTGCACGGGGTAAGCAAGGTGGCGTCACCAAGGTTAAGTCCACGAGAGGGAATCGTGGCAACGCAAAGGCTAAGTCCGCACCAAAGGCTAGCACGAGGGTGAAGTGCTACCTATGTGATGGGCCTCATGTGATGAGGTCGTGCCCGATACGAAAGCGACTTGTTGCCTTCATCAAAGGGGTTGATGGCAAGGCACAACCTGATTCGATAGCCCATGATCGAGCTGCTAAGCCGAGGGTGAAGACGAGGAAAGCTAAGATCCGAGTGAGGCACACCAGCACCACCTCAGCAGCTCAACCAAGACGCGACGAGGGCGTCGCGAGATCGGGTGGGGGAGGATGTCACGCCTCACCAGGTCGCGACCCAGCCAACCGAGGGGCACACCCGCCAGGGTGCACCGAGCAGCACCGAGGTGCCCCAACTAGGTGCGTTGCGCGCGCCCGAGGAGCCCCACCCAGGTGCTCGCGAACCAACAAAGGCAAAATGAGAGGCCCTGAGCATTTTAAGACCAAGGAAGGATCTAGAACGACCTAGTGAGCTCCAAACGTTTCCACACCAATCCGAGGGGTTCCAGAAGGTTCCACGACCATCTAGGCTCATCCGGAGGGACCTAGAAGACCCGGGAGACTCGGGAAGGCTCGGGACAAGTCTGGAAGGCTCGGGACAACTCCAGACATCTCCGGAACATTCTAGAAGGCTATAGATAAGTGTAGATCTATAGGAGCAACTCTAGAACATTCTAGAATACCTTAGAATGCTATAGATGTATATAGATAAGTAGGGACTTATCTAGAGAAATCTAGGCACCTTAGATATTTTTGGAGGCAACATTGTAACCGTTGGATCAAATCGATCCTAACCGTCCGTTGAGGAGGTTGGTGCCTATAAATAGGGCCACCCCTCTCATTTGTAAATCACCTAAGAAGTCATTCACTTCATACTTGTAAAGCTTCCGTTGCTTAATACAAGGTTCTTTCCTTGTAAACACTCTTGCTCCTTGTGTTTTGCCATATCGTTGCGTGAGTAAGGCTGACTAGCATCGTGCCGAGAGTGCTAGTGCAGCACAGATTTGAGCTTGAAGAAATAAGTCTGTGACACTAAGCTCTTGAGCTTACTCCCCCTTAGTCTTTCTTTTAGATACTCAAATCATAGGCGAATCAGTACTTGGAGGATCTCGCATTTATCCGGTTATTTTATTATGGACTATTTTTAGTTATTCGGATTAATATTTATTATTTGGAGACATTGATGTAAGTTCATACATGTGGACTATTTATATTTTTTTCGAATTATTTTATTATTCTTCTACTATGGTTTTATTTCAATGATTTTGTTTAGACATTCAAATATTAATTATGACATTTATATTTTATTTACTATAAGATATTTATTAAATTATCGATATAGATGTATTTTTAAATTAAAGTATAATTTGTAAAATTTGTTTTCTTGAGGGTTAAGTTTTCAAACGTGACTTCCTAAATTTGGTCTTTTCTTCTAGGCTGAGTTTACGGGGTTACACCGGCTAAGAAGTGTTACTCATACAAGGAAAACATGAACCAATTAAAACTTTTCACAACTCACCCCTAATAGGTGAGTTAAACATCTAATCCAACAAGCCAAACAATAAGAATCATATACCATTCAATCACTAACACAAGATCATTATACATCTTAAATTACTACATACTCAATCCTAAGCATTATAATCTTAATCAAGAAAGTGTAAGCAATTCCAATCAACCTAGTAAAGCATTCAAATAGCATGAGCACAACATGATCAATCATGGCATGGCATTCGAAACATATCATTTCCTTTGTTATCATACTTTTATTCATGCCCTAATTGTGATAAAATATCAAGGATTAATTAAACATAAAAAAGATAGGTATTTTTTCATTCCAATTGAATGGTTTATTCAATAACAAGGATCAATCTAGACTACCTAGTTACATTCGAATAGCGCATGCTTGCAAATCAAGAAGTCATACATGATCTTGATCTATACACTTGAATCTATAACACATCTAGATTATCCTAAGTCGTGGCAACAAGATCATATCATACATGATTTCATAGTATTCATATTAGCTACACAACATGACATATCATTCTCAAAGATATCATGGCATTTGAAGACAAAATTTGGCATGTAAACAACCAATAGACAACTCATGGCAAGTATTCATGACATATATCAAACCATTTATCAATAATCTAAGCTTTCAAGACATAATATTATAATCCATTTAATCAACCATAGCCATAACTCATATCAAATATATATACAAGCCTTTCAAAGATTCAAAATGCTTGATTACTAGACTAGATACATGACTAAGGACACCAACTAGGAGTTTACAAAAAGTATCATGAACCATACATGAGCTTGAACTTGTCTTGCCTTGCCTCAACTCTAGGATAGCTTTTGATCTACTTAACTTATAGATTGGGAAGGATGGAAATAAGTGTGATAAGTACGATTTAGTACTTAGTGAGCTAGTCCTAGAACTAGCAAGTTATTTCAAGCATGAGTTTTCTTTTATTAAAGTTTGAGTCATAATATAGAATGTATTATTTCGTTTCAAGTTTAAGGCTACAAGCTCAAGTAAACAAGTATACATACTATTTATTTAAGATACAAAGTGTATCATAGTTCAGATATCAAGTAATTTAAACACATTTCTGCAAGCATGAATTCGAATTTCACAATGCCTATCGAGCAACAAGAATTTCATCATAAGATTTAACATCTCAAACATGGATAATATGAACATTTTCTAGGCAAATTGAGCTAGATCATTAATCATCCATTCGAATCAAATCAATCTAACCATTAAGAAGTAATCTATCAAGGATTAGTTACATTATAAACTTTCTTGGATTCTAAGTAACAAGCAAGGACAAGCAATGTTTTTAACTTCAAGCTTAATTATCAATTTAATTGCCTTGGTATTTAGTTTTGTCTAGGTATTTGAGTTTCCAACCAATTGTCTCCACAAGATGGTACATTAGTAGCGGTCAAAATCCTCATATTGTCTTGTCGCCAAGTGACCACAACTAGGGGTGAGCGTTCAATCGAGTCGAGTCAAAAAATTTTGAGTTATTCGAGTTGGCACGTCATATTTTGCAACTCAAACTTTATTTGAATTTTTTTTCGATTTGAGTTGAGTTTAAGAAATTCGAGTCGAGTTTTTGAGTTCCTATAAAAATTTAATTGTAATTTTTTATCATGTTATAGTACAATTTGATTCCAATTTAAACGACTTTTCCTAATCATAAAAGATATGCATATATTTATTTCTTCATATTTTTTTTTCATATGTGACAATATTTTTTCATATATATATATATATATATCATAAAAAATTGAGGGACTCGTCCCGAACTCAAAAATAAATCCACTAATTATAAAAATTTCGAGTTATTTGAATTTCCATTTTACAACTCAAACTTTATTTGAAATTTTTTTGAGTCGAGTCAAGACGAGACGAGTATTTTTGCCACGAGACGAGTCGAGTTATTCAGTTTTTTCGAGTCGAGTTGAGTTTTGCTCACCCCTAACCACAACTCATACCTCTTACTGTGGCCAAATAAGGGCCTTGGCCCAGGACCGTAGTCCACCCTAACACAAGAGCTCTAGACTCTCTGACTTGCCATCCTACCTAAGACTAACTAGCAAGTAGCAACCAAGGACTTGATTTGATTATATTCTATTAATCAAGCAATTAAAGTATTATTCATGACATGATTTATTCAAGTATTCTTTTTTCAAGCCATGTATATCAATAACAAGGTATACTCTTAGGCTATTCGAACCATAGACGATTCTAGCACGTATACTATAAAGTCTATAAAGTATTCATATCAAGCCATCAACTAGTATCAAGCATCACATTTTTATTTATTCCTAAGTTATTCGAACCATATAGATCAAGCATGAAAGATCAAACGTTCACTTTCTATTCATTACTGCTATCAATCACATACCAAATGCAATTTTTATATCAATCACACATTTAATCCATACTTCCCTTAGTTTAATCACCAAGTATAATTAGATTCATTATTTAAACATAGTCATGGCAATAACAATCAAACAACATAATTGGTTAGAACCTAAGTTCTAAACCTATATAATTACTACACTCACAAGTCTTTCCAAGCATAAGCAAGCTCAATGTTCAATGTTTATCCCCTTAATCTTTTCTATTGTTTGTTGAACTTTAGCCCCTCTTCAAAGTCTCCTTCTTGTTCTAGCAACCATATAATTTGCGAGAATCAATTCACAATTCAACAAGCCTATCCATATATTAAGCACATATTTACTCTACAATTACTACATTGTTTTTCTGCTTCTGGTTGTTTGCATACCTCTTACTAAATTGCCTATAACTTTTAATCTATACATCAGAATTCAAATACCTAAACATCATTAGAAGACTTATTTAATCCACATTCTAGTCACATAGATCTTACATTTTAATTCTTTTTCATTCTATACAGTTTATTATTCAAAGATAGGGCAATTGCAGATTCTAAACAGTTTGCGCTGTCCAGAGGTTTTCATTTGCAGTTTCTAGCTCACTATCCAGAATTCAACTCTGTTTTCTCCTAATGAAAATATACATATTAAAACATCATCCATTAAATTTTTGTCTTTAAATTCCATGTATACGAATTACAGTGAATTTTAAAGTTGTTGTCTAGAACAGAGTATTCTGGGCAAAATTACACAAAGCCATATTTAACTTCTTAAATTCATTTAAACCATGACCTAGCATTAAAAATTCAGATTACACACATTCCCAAACATGCCTTGGTCAATCCTTTTATGCATTTTCAAGGTAATTAAAGCAAGGCATGATATTCAACTTGTTCAATTAGACATGTTAGCACATTTCCAATCTTAACAAAACAATTTTTAACTTAGACAACTCTAAATCATGTTTCTAAATCTTCCTTTCCAGCACATAGCACAATAATTTGAGCATGTATTACAACTTAAACATGTCACCTAAACATATAAAAAATTAATTTCAACAATTACACTACCATGCTTAAATTTCGAAATACAAGGGAAGAGTTGCTTACACTACAATTGCATGCAAGATTCATGAAATTGAGACCTTTAACAAGCTCCATTTGTTGAATCCTTCTTAGTTTTCTCTCTAAAGGTTTTTAGATTTTCGGATGGAGAAGGGTGAATGGAGAAGATGGTGAGATGGAAATGGAGATAGTTCTCTCCTCACTTGATAGACGGCCACATGGCTACTAATGGAATAATTATACCACTAATAATCAATTTAAGTAGCTTGTTACATGCATGCCATCGTAGTTTAGGCTTTAGTCAATTAAATCCTCCAATTTCGGCACTAAGCCTTGATTTCTCCTAATTATAGTCACTAGTTTTCGGTTCTTTCTAATTAAGTCAATCGTTTCAGTTTAATTCTTTTAATTGTTATGACACCTGATCAATTGATTTATAATTACTTAAGGTTCTCATTACTAGGCCCTGATTTGGGGTATTACACTTATAAATATCATAACATACTAAATTTTCATACTATCATTCAAAACAACATCATTCAATCAATACATATTAAACTCTTCAAGTTCTTAGCCATTTTTCATGCATTTTCATAGAAGAGATTATATTAAAGTTATTTAATTAAAAACCATTTACAAATCAAAGTCCGTAACACAAACAATAACTACGTAAGTTATGGTTATGCTAATACAAAACCAGTATGCCACCATTCTAGGAGTCTCGAGATAAAAAATAGACAAACTACTAGGTCTTTACGGTGTAACTTGCAACCTTCCAACACGATCAACCCAAGGATAATCATATAAAATGCATATGTATGGAGATGAATGCATTAGGCCTATATAGCCTAAGCGAGGTAGCAATCCATAATAAGATAAAACACTGTTCAAGGAGAAAGCAATGAAATCAAACATAGGATAATGACATTTAGGTTAATCTTAGTTATACATCACTAAATCTTATGGAAACTTAATCGAAATTCCTTTTTACCAACGTGTCTTATTAGAAGTATATATATTCATATGAGTATAATTGCCCTGTTTTGTGTATGCTGGACTGTTTTAGTGTACATATATGTTTATGAGTATAATTGCCCTGTTTTGTGTATACTTGAACATAGTGGACTGTTTTAAGCATATATATCGTGTGCCTATGAATTAGGGAATGTTTGAGTACATATAGAAGTGTCTTAAACTGTTTTGAATATATAACAGTCTAATATTCTTGTATACATGTTTTTACACATCAAAACAGTCCACTATTATTCACAATAATGCAAAATAGTCCCCGACATGCATATATCCATATATACATTCACAAACAGTCCACTATATACTCATACTTGCACAAAACATTCCACCTAGTTAACAAAACATTTTCCCTTGTTTTTAGATCACCAATTCAGCCCTTATATTTTCAAAACAGTCCCGAATTATTGTAAACAGCCCTTAACATTTTTATACACATTCAAAACAGTCTCTAAACTTATATGACAACCCTTATGTACTTCACACACCCAGCCCCCGTTTTAAATGCCTAAATTAATTAATATATTTTTATATATACTCAAAACAGCCCTAGTTACATGTGCTCACATAAATGTATGTATCAAAAAAGTCCTTTACGCATTCATATATGTTCAGAACAGCCCTTTTACACTTGCATACACATGTATATGAATCAAAACAGTCCCTTAAATGAATTATCTTGATTCACATCAGTCTAGAGTTTATTATTACCAAGCAAGGTGACTAATTCCAAATTTTATGTATAACTTACATATTCTAATCACACAAGAGTCCAATCGAACAACTAAATTATTTCAATAACATTAGGACTCCATAACAACAACTTATCTTTCAAGACTATATATGCAAATTTACAAAACAAGGAAATTTAGCACATACATATACCATTCGAATAGTCTAACATAATAATTTATAACAATACTTTTCTTCAACAAAACACATACTAAGCTTGATCTTTCTAACGTATATTCAATTCATAACTCAAACATACAAGGAATTACATTCATCCAATCTTGCATTTAAGTACTCCTAAAGAAGTTAAGATTGGAAACATAGACCTGTAATCTAATTTCAAAGGTGGAAAAAGCTTCTCACCCTCCAATTGCTGCTACCTAAATCAAAAGTCTCCCAATTTGGTTCCAAGAATTTTGTTTTCAAGAAACTTCTTAGTTCTCTCTCTCTCTTACTCCCATCCTCGGTTTTGAGAAGATGAAAACAAAATTTTCATTATTCTCCTCAAGCAAAGTCACCCCCTAATACACATGTCTTTCTCATATATTGACATGTGTATAGGTCTTGAATTTATTTCAAAATTAGCATGCAACCTACCTCTTTATCAAGGCTTGCGTTTTAATCCTTCTTTAATTATCATACTTTCCGAGCTTAATAATTTAGTCCTTAAACTATTTAATAACCATTCTAAAAATGTCTTTTACAAATTGAACAACATTCAATTTAGTAACATACTTCTAGGCTATATTTTGGGATATTACATAGATAGCAAGCGTACTCGGGATCACACAATATCAAATACTCGACAACCCATATCGATACAGTTAAGACATTTTAGTCTTAGCATATCGGAACGATGGAAAGCATATCGATAAGATCCTTGTGTAATTGAATGGGTGTATTGGTACATGGGGGAGTATCGATACGGTATTGAGCTACTGGAAATTTGTGTATCGATACGACCTAGGAGTGTATCGATACGGGCTATCGATTTTGAAACTGGAGGCCTTTATATTACAAGGGCATATCGATACATGATCTCGTGTGTCGATACAACTAGTTGTTATGATAGTTAATGGTATCTTTTGAAGTTCTGTTTCTTTACGTTTTTGTCCCTGAATGTTGTGGATGCAATTAAATGAGCTTTGATGATTTTTTTGAGCTGAGATTTGACATAGATGCATGTAAAGTGATTAATTAAAGGTTGGTAACTTAAAAAGTGAAGAAGTTCTTGTAATTTATTAAAATTACAAAATGGTCCCTAAAATGTGTTTGTATGCAATTGAGTCCCAAAATGTTGTTTGATCGAGTTGCTATTTGTTCCTTTGCGATGTTTATCACATAGGATCATAATGAGCATCTAGAAAAGATAAAATAAAAAATAGGGTCATTTATTGAGGTAAACTTCCTGGTTTACTTCAATATTCCCCGTGTAATCTGTTCGGTTCGGTCTTTCGCCTAGACTGAGTTGAGGGGTTACAAAAAATAATCATATTTGGCTGCCATGTTTTACACCTAAATTGGCTTAGAATGAATGTACGATTGAACATGTATGAATTGGAAAATTGTTTGTTCGATTTGTGAGTCAGTAGATGGACTGATTCAAGTTTGTTCCTAGAAATTTCATGTAACTCGAGACTGTTTTCTTTGTGAATAAGAATTCGAGACTGTGTTGCATGAATTTAACCATGATTTCAAATTGTAGTATAATCAAAATTGAGGGAAACATTTAAAGGATGACTTTCAGAGTGTGTTTATAATCTAAGACAAATTTGAAGTTAATAAACAAGAATACTAAATGTGTTGTGTTGGTTGCTTAAGTAATAATGTTAGTAGTTTGTCTTATGATGAAGTATGAGAAGCATTATGTGAGTTGAAGGCTATATGTTATAACTAAGGGCTACATTTGGATAGGTTCTACGATAGTGATTTCATGATGTGAAAATGAATCTAATTAATTATCATGTAAAATGACTTGATCGAATCTTTTGCTTGTGATGTTGTCTTCGAGGGGTTCATGGCTTCTAAGAAATCATGGAATTTGATTGTGTACTCATTCGAGCACCTAATTTGTATTGTTTAGTCTTCTTTAACATTCTAGACATGGTCTTCTTCTAAGCCCGGTTCAGGATGTTATAAATTGGTAATCAGAGCTAAGGTTACTTGATTCTAAGGTCAAGTTAAGTGTATTGATATTGATTACTTTAGTGCCACCTAAGAGTTAGGTAAATGTCTATTGTGACTGTATATGATCAAGCTATTTTCTTCTTAGAATAGAATGTCTAAAACGAGGTTGGGAAAAGAACACGAAAGCCCAACTGGTTCCTCCAATGAAGGAGAAAGTGTGAGGATAAATTAAAATCCTCATAAGATTGCTGAACCTAAACAAGTTCAGCAAGAAGCCCTTGTAATTCATCTCGTTCAACGGGAATGCTTTTCTAGTCTAAAGGAGATGTTCGATCAACTGATCATCTCTATGAGAGATAATCCTCCAACCCTTCCAAATCCTCCGGTTGTAGTACCAACGAGAGTCCCTATCGACAAATTAGCTTAACATCTAGCTTACACCTTCACCGGAGCTAATGAAGAAAAGCCAGAAGAAGCTGAATTCTGGTTGGAGGCTACAATAAGGATTTTAATCAAACAGATACAATGCTCGGACGAACACAAATTAGAATGTGTCTTAGTTCTCTTGGCTGAGGAAGCACTCAGTTGGTAGGAAACTACGGTCCTTGCGGCCCCGACAGAAGCTGTTACTTAGGAATTATATCTTAAAGAATTCTGGAAGAAACTTTTCTTGTATTTGAAGCAAGGAGGGAAGCCAATTGAGCAATACCTGAATGAATTTTGCAAGTATTTCAAATACGGGTATGAGTTTATCAAAAAGGAAGAGGAAAAGTGTTGAATGTTTGATAGCTAATCTATTACCTTTATATTTATGCCTCTTTGCTATAGCAATTGCTTGTTTTCAAGTGCATTACATTGCATGTAGGCTGCATTTTTAGTATATTGTGGGTGCTTTTTAATTTATTGCTCGTGTGGAGTTGGTGCTGCATGAAAGGTAGTTTTTGGCTGTTTGTGTGCAGGATGCCAGAGTAGAATACGAGGGAAGAAGTAAAGAACAAAATGCCATAGCAAAGAAGGAGAAAGAAGGTTAGCTGGCGTACGAAAGTACAAGCACGTGATGTGGACGAAAAGACGTCTAAGACTGTCAAACAGCTTTATGCAGCATCCGCACTCCATCTGCAGACCGTCCTTTTTGTCCCCTGGTGGATAGAGCTTGTCAGAGCATATTCTTTGGATCCCCAACGAGATACCAAGGCACCAAAACCCTCAAAGACCATCCTCCCACTATATAAAGGCTCCATCACTTCGAGGGAACAGGAGGAGAAGTCGCACGAGAGAAAAGTGTGCGAATGGAAGTACAACAGAGGGGAGGAGCACTTCATCGTTGACCAGACTTGGTGTCCTTTATTGGGATGCTCGAGCCGTGGCCTCACCGTCCTCTTCTGAGGCGGTGAGCCTAAGGTGGTCATGGCAGTCCACTAGGGAACTGCCATTTTATGTTTATTTTTTGCTATAGCATTTATTTATCTAGAGGGTTGTATGAGAATGATACGTTTGAATATTGCCCATCCATGAACTCTCTTAGATGGCTTGGGTTTTGCTGGATGATACTCTTTTTATTTTCTTAATCTCATGTTGATGTTTACTGTTCTCTCTTGAGATTTGCTTTGTTTATGATATGCTTAATTTCACTAAAGTTGTAAGAGCTTAGGGTTGTTAGTTCTTTGAGATATAGGCCCTACCTCAAGCGCCTTCGAGAGTTGGCCTTTCTTAAGGAACGGCCTAGGGTTGTATGAGATTAGGGATGTTAGTGCCTCGAGAGATAGGCCATTCCTTATGATGCCTTCGAAAGATGGTTATTCCCTAGGTGCAGATGGGGATAGTGATTAAGAGATTAAGCCTTAGCCAATAGTGACAGTTAGAGTAGCGTGTGACAACCTTCGAGAGAGGGTCATTGCTTTAGCATTAGATAGGGGGAGGGATCAAAAGAACTAGCCTTAGATCTTCATAAACAATGGAGTAACCACCAAGGGGAAGGACTCCAACCTACTTTAGAGATAAGTGATAGGTTTAAACGGCTAAGAGGGATAGAGATTAAGAGAGTAAAGTGTTGGAGTTAAGCTGAGAGGTATTGCTGTAGCATTTTAGTTTCCCAACCTTCCTGCTAGAGATAGCTTAAAAGCAACCTAAGTAAATCCCGCCGAGCATAGTGAGAGAACTAGGATTCGTTAAGCAGTGTTAAGAGGTTTTAGAGGATTATCCTTCAGGAGCTAGCCAGCCATTCCATAGAGAGCTTCGTATCTGAGAAAGGACATATCTTTTAGTTGATTATCCCTTCGTTGTTGTTTGTTTTGCTTCAGCATTTTTATCATCCTTCATTCTGCCTTAGCATACTCACAATACAATTTGGTTGCTATAGCAATTTGGAAACGAAACTGTGTTCACCTCCAATCCCTATGGAGACGATACTCACTCATCACTTTATTACTCGTTCGACATGTATACTTGCACCATTTGCGTATCATTTATAGTCACTGCACGAATGCAACAAGTTTTTAGCGCCATTTCCGGGGATTGTCAATTGGTTATCCACAGTTTTTATTTTCATTTTGCTTTCTATTTCCACATTGTAAATATTCACATGTTTTGTTGTTTTACTTTTCTTTTCAGGTATTCTTCTAGTTTATGATCAGGAGAAGCTAGAGTCATGGAACCAACACCTGTTAATGCAGATGCTATGGCAAATGGCCATGGAGCGGAGGTTCGACTACGAACCATTAGGGATCATTTGGCTCCTAGTTTGGATGATCTTTATCCCGGAATTATAGCTCCAGAAATTCAGACAGCCCAGTTTGAACTTAAACCCGTCATGTTCAACATGTTGAGCAACATTGGACAGTATGGTAGCTCGCCTCTTGAAGATGATAGACAACATATTCGTGCTTTCTTGGGTGATTGTGATTCTTTCAAACATCATGGGGTGCATGAGGATGTGTTGAAATTAAAGTTGTTTCCGTATTCACTAAGAGATTGTGCTAGAGCATTGTAACCCCCTTAACCCGGCCTAGACGGTTGACCCGAATTAAGAAAGTCACACGGCGAAAATCAAAGTCAACCAAAAAGTCAACCTTGATTAACGACCTTTTTTTTCTTTTTAAACTTGTCTAGATGCATATTAACCCTAGATATGATCATTCAAACAGCATGCTCAAAGATCATAAACATCAGAGAACAAACAGGGACCCAATTGAATCATTTACAACTTTAGCGAGCAAATTGTAAATTTTGTAAATTATAAGGTCTTAATTCAAATTAATGTTACCAACTTGTAATTAGTCAAGTTTCATGCTTCCCTGCAAATTTTCAGCTCAAACGGACTTCCCAAACTCATACAATTGCACAAACAAGATTCAGGACCAAAACACATACATTTCAAAACATATAACTGCCAATGTCAGCCCCCAACGGTCAGATGTTCCGAAACGGGGAGAGCCCGTTTCGAAACGCGGGACCGTTCCGCAATGGGTTCCGAAACGAGGCCTGGCAGAGGCAATTCTGTTTCGGAACGGTACCTTCCGTTTTGAACGCCTGGGCCACTACAGGGCACCCGTTCCGAAATGGTAGCTGCCGTTCCGATACGGCCTGCACAGAATGCAATAATTTGGCTGCTAAAACACACAATTGACTTACCATACATGCTCCAAAAGCCACCAAACTTTACCAAAAAGACATACAACATGTAAGGAACATATTTGCATCAACCAATCATCATTATAGCATCAAATATGAAAAGCCCCAAATCTAATGTCATGCTTCCTACTAAGCAAACCATTCAAGCATTAAAACTCCAAACTAAACACATATTGGCCAATTACAAATACCAACATTATTGACAACATTAAACAAACTTAGGGAGTTCATAGCATCTCCCAAAACATCCACATAGGTCCCCCATTGCCAAATGCCAAAAGCTAAAAGTGTTTAAGAAAACCTTCCCATACTTGAGCTTAACTTCCACTTGATTGCTTGCCTTCCTTGCTGCCCTCAAAGCACCTTAATGCTCTGCATCAATTGTTTAAGAAAAAGAGGGAGAGCGTAAGCAAAAGCTTAGTGAGGAATGCTCATTTAAAACCATACAATAATGCATTTATATAACTCATTTATAAACCATACTTCAAGCAACATTAAACATGTTCTTAAACATTTAAAACAAGCATCTCATGTTTCAAGTTCATAACAAGTCATATTGGCAACAAGTGATACATTTCACATAAGATCCACACATGGACTTTTAAACACCATTGTCATCTTATCCCCATGGACTTTTAAACACCATGGCCCATGGACTTTTAAACACCATGACAAGGACCACACAAGGACTTTTAACCACCTTTGTGTCCTTAACAAGAATCATCCAAGGACTTTTAACCACCTTGATGTTCTTAAGTAAACAAGGCTTTCCAAGGAATTTTAACCACCTTGAGCCTTAACCAAGAACCAACCATGGACTTTTAAACACCATGTTGTTCTTAAAATTCACAAGATTCTCACAAGGACTTTTAACCACCTTTGAGATCTTAACCAAGAACCATCCAAGGACTTTTAACCACCTTGATGTTCTTAAATATACAAGGCTCACACAAGGACTTTTAACCACCTTTGTGACCTTAACATCACTTGCCAATATGCATCATTAAGCAACAACAATCTACTGTTTTAAAGCATTTACTCAAGCCATAACATCATGCATCTTTAAGCATTAAACCACATTATAACAATGTTCAAAAACAAGGACCTCTTACCTTGAGCATCCTTCAACACATGGCTTATAATCTCAGCAACTAACATGCTTAATCATGCTTTCAAAACAGAATTTAAAACATGCAAACAACTACATTGCACACAACCAAAACCATGGTTCATCACCAAGAGAGTTTTCCCGAAGACTTACTCTTGAGCTTAGCTAAGTTGCTTAGACTTAAACTAAGCTCCCAAACCTTCAAATCAATGGTTTCAAAGCTGGAAACCAAAATCCACTCACCGATTCCGTTTTGCCTCTTGCCGAAACACAAATCAAGCTTCCGGATCACCACCACTTGGATCCAAAGATGACTCCCTTGTTTTAAACACATCAAAGCAGAGGATTAATGCATCATCATGCATTAATATCTTCAATGAAAGCACCTAAACCCGCTGCTCTCATCCACACTCCATTTTCGGCCACCAAACACAACCAAAAATGCATCCAAACAACTCCTCAACATCACCCAGCCAAAAACCATCAAAACTAAACATTCTTAAACATCAATAAACATCCAAAAAGGACCTAACAACATCCTTTTATCTCCAGCAACAACAGATCCACAAGATCACTCCAAAAACCATCAAAAACACAAGCTAAACTTAGGAAATTCAACTGATCCGGGATTGCATTAATTAAAACTCAATTCCTTATCAATTTAACATTCATTTAACATCAAATTAACACCTTAAAACACAGCCCAATCAGATCATACGAAAATCCATCAAAAATCACCAAATCTTGCATTTAAAGCCAAGATCCATTACACAACTTTAAAACCATTTATAAATCATCAATTAAGGATTGAGAACTTAGGAATTTCAGTAAAGAACTGAGAGTTTAGAGGAGAAGGACGTTCTTACCTCCAAACTTGAATTTCTCCCTTTTTAGAACCAAAATCTTGAAAATCCAATTAGCAAATGGTGAGTTTTTGGTGATGAGATGATTAGCAATCAAAACAGAATTGAAAAGAGATGTTTAGGTGACAAAATCAGAGAGAAAAGTTCTGGAGAAAGATGTTTGGTTTGAGAGAAAGTGAGAGAAAAGGAAAATAGAAGATTTGAGAGAAAAGTTAGTTAGAATAGGAAAATATCTTCCCTCCACATTTCTTTTGTTTAAAAATCAGAAATAAATCATTTAATATCTTAGAAAAATCTGGAGAAACTCCCTTTGGGTAAATAGCTCCTTAAAGATTCAAAGTTTCAATCCTTCTTAAAACAGTCACGCAGTTTTCAAAAATTACATTTTGGTCACTAGCCAAAATGTCGCCCTTCCAAACCTCATTTTTTTAAAATTGATTTCACAGTTCACTTATATATATTAAAAGAGGATTTTAGAACATTTTTCCATATTTTTAATGCAACCCGAACTAGGTTTTCCTAATTTCACTCTTTTATATTCGAACAGCACTTTGACCGAACCGTTCAACGCCCAAAACTTCTAAGCCCAAAACCAGGGCGTTACAACTCTCCCCCCCTTAAGAAATTTCGTCCTCGAAATTTACCTGAAGGAAAGAGGTACGGAAACTGCTTCAGCATGTCATCCTTCCGTTCCCACGTGGCTTCCTCAACACCACGGTGCTTCCACAACACCTTCACCAACTCAATGGTCTTGCCACGAAGAACCTTGCTATCCGAATCCAGAATCTTCACCGTTCCTCATCATAGGTCAAATCCGGATTCAATTCCACTTCCTCCACAGGCATCACATGCGAAGGATCAGATCTATACTTCCGGAGCATAGAAACATGAAACACATCATGAATCTTCTCCAACTCTTGAGGTAGCCTTAACTTATACGCATCAGGACCCACACGCTCAATCACCTCGTATGGTCCAATGTACCTAGGGCTCAACTTACCCTTCCGGCCAAACCTCATCACCTTCTTCCAAGGCGAAACCTTCAGAAACACACGGTCACCCACCGCATACTCAATCTCCTTACGCCTCAAATCCGCGTAAGACTTTTGCCGATCAGAAGCTGCCTTCAAACGCTCACAAATGAGCTTCACCTTCTCGGTGGTTCCCTTCAACAAAGCAGGCATCGAAACCAACTTCTGACCCGTTTCAGCCCAACAAAGAGGAGTCCTACACTTCCTCCCATACAAAGCCTCATAAGGTGCCATTTGAATACTTGCTTGATAACTATTGTTATAAGCAAACTCCACCAAAGGCAGATGTTTCTCTCAAGAACCTTGGAACTCAATCACACAGCACCTCAACATATCCTCCAAAATCTGGATAACACGCTCGGACTGACCATCCGACTGAGGATGATAAGATGTACTGAAATTCAACCTTGTACCCAAAGCTTGATGCAAACACTACCAGAACCGCGATGTGAACCTCGGATCCCTATCCGACACAATCGACTTAGGCACACCATGCAGCCGCACAATCTCAGCAATATACAGCTCCACAAGCTTATCCAAAGAGAACGTAGTATGCACAGGCAAGAAATGCGCACACTTCGTCAGGCGATCCACAATCACCCACACAGAATTCTTCTTCGATGGTGACAAGGGTAAACCAGATACAAAATCCATAGTAACCCTTTCCCACTTCCATTCAGGAATTCTCAACGGTTGCAACAACCCTGAAGGAACCTGATGCTCAGCCTTAACTCGCTGACACACCAAACACTTGCTCACAAACTCCGCAACATCCTTCTTCAAACCCACCCAATAGTACTCATCACGAAGATCATGATACATCATAGTACTACCAGGGTGCATAGCAAAAGGACTACTATGACCTTCAGTCAGAATAGCAAGCCTCAACTCAGCATCATTGGGCACTACTATCCGACTCCCAAAACACAACACATCATCATCATTAAAGCAGAAATCCGAAGGCTTACCCTCCGCGATATCCTGAACATGAGGCACCAAGGAATCATCCAGCAACTGTTTTTCCTTGATTAACTGAACTAAAGATGGTTTCACTTGCAACTCAGCCACAAGACCACCATCACGCGATATACTCAAACTGGCAAACATAGCCCTCAGCTCAACAGCTACCTTCCTACTCAAGGCATCTGCAACAACATTAGCTTTTCAAGGGTGATACTCAATCGTCAGATCATAATCCTTGAGCAACTCCACCCAACGCTGCTGCCTAAGATTCAACTCCTTCTGAGACATCAAGTACCTCAAACTCTTGTGATCCGTGTACACAGTACACTTCTCACCATACAGATAATGCCTCCAGATCTTCAAAGCAAAAACCACCGCAACCAACTCAATGTCATGCGTAGGATAATTGCGCTCATGCACCTTCAACTGCCGCGATGCATAAGCCACCACCTTACCCTCTTGCATCAACACACATCCCAAACCAACATAGGACGCATCACTGTATACCACAAACTCTTTCCCTGATTCAGGTTGAATCAAGATAGGAGCTTGCGTCAAAGCTTCCTTGAGCTTCTCAAAAGCCTGCTGTCTCGCTTTCGTCCACTCATACTTAACATCTTTCTGCAACAACTTCGTCAAAGGTGCAACAATCTTAGAAAACCCATCCACAAACCTCCGGTAGTATCCCGCCAAACCAAGGAAACTACGAACCTCATGAACAGACTTAGGAACCTTCCAGTTCATCACTGCCTCAATCTTCTGAGGATCAACACGAATCCCCTCAGCAGAAACCACATGCCCAAGAAACACCACTTCACTTAACCAGAACTCACACTTGCTTAGCTTAGCATAAAGCTGATTCTCCAACAAAGCTTGCAGCACAACCCTCAAATGCTCTTCATGCTCCTCCTCAGTACGCGAGTACACGAGGATATCATCAATGAATACCACAACGAACTTGTCCAGGTATTCATGAAACACACGATTCATCATGTCCATGAAAGCTGCAGGAGCATTTGTCAAACCAAACGGCATCACAAGGAACTCATAATGCCCATACCTTGTCCTGAAAGCTGTCTTAGGCACATCCACATCCTTCACTTTCAACTGGTAATACCCTGACCTCAAGTCAATCTTAGAGAACACAGCAGCTCCCCGAAATTGATCAAAGAGATCATCAATTCTCGGCAAAGGATACCGATTCTTGATAGTCAACTTGTTCAGCTGACGGTAATCAATGCACATTCTCATAGTGCCATCCTTCTTCTTCACAAACAAAACTGGTGCACCCCAAGGTGACACACTTGGCCGAATGAACCCACGATCAAGCAGCTCTTGCAACTGCGTCTTCAGCTCTTTCAACTCTTTAGGTGCCATTCTATAAGGGGTAATGGACACAGGAGTTGTATTCTCATACAGCTCGATTCCAAACTCCACCTCGTGACTAGGAGGTAAACCAGGCAACTCCTCAGGAAACACACCAGGAAACTCCTTCACAACCCTGATATCTTGCACACGCAACTCCTTAGAGCTAGGATTCATCACAAAAGCTAGATAAGCTTCACAACCTTGCCTCAGCATCCTGCTCGCCTCCAAGGTAGACACCACATTGGCAAGAAACTTCACATTCTCACCAACCACAACAACCTCATAATCATCCGCAAGCTTCAACGAAACTCGCTTATTTTCACAATCCACAACAGCACGATGCTCAACAAGCCAATCCATACCAAGGATTACATCAAAACCATAGAAAGGCAATTCCATAAGGTCAACATGAAAAACATGATCTTGAACAACCAAAGGACACCTTCTATACAGCTTTCGAGTCACAACAGTCTCACCAAAAGAACTAGTGACACGAACACCAACATCCAAAGACTCAACAGGCAAACCAAGCAATTCAGCATGCTCACGCAATATGTATGAATGTGTAGATCCAGAATCAATCAAGGAAAGTAATGACAAGGATTGCAAAGTAAAGGTACCTGCGATCACATCCGCGTCATTCCTTCCCTCACGCTGAGCATACACCCTAGCTTGACCGCCACCTTCAGGCTGAATAGCCACAACATGAGCTACACCTCGTCCACCTTCCTCTCTCCGCTGGAAATTACCACGGCCGCGCCCACGACCTCTCTGTGGTGCAGCAACAACAGGAGCACGCATTTGGCCACCAGCCAACATAGGACACTCTCGCCTCAAATGATCCGCAGATCCACAATTCCAGCACCCATTACCAGCTGCCACAACAGGAGCTTGCACCTCCCTCACAGCTCGAGGACAATCATGTTTCATATGACCACGTGAACCACACGTCCAACATGCACTTGGATCGGCTCTAGCATTACCTCCCCGAGCAGATGCACCTCCACCTCGCTTAACTGAGGACCGATACCTCTGATCACGTCCCCTTTTGTTCCGTCCACCACCGGAACTATACTCAGCAGCTCGCTTTCCAGCACTAGAACCAGCACTCTTAGCAGATAAACCCAAGTTCATCTCAATGTCCTTTGCTCGGCCCACCAGCACATCGAAATCACTATACTCGGTAGCCAGCACATACATCTTCACCTCCGTCACTAGACCATAACGGAATCTTTCACACCTCTCCCGCTCATCCGGAACAAGCTCAGGTGCATATTGACTGAGTCGAACAAACTGCACTTCATACTCAGCCACAGTCATGCTCCCCTGGGTAAGAGTCATGAACTCCCGCTTCTTTTCATCTAGGTATCTCACACCTAGATACCTTCTCTTGAACGCATTCTGAAAGAATGTCCAAGTTACATCAGCATCAGCCATCCCAGAGATTGTGGTCGTCCACCACGTATAAGCATCATCTTGTAGCAAGGATACTACACAACCCAGCTTTTGCACATCAGTGCAACTCATCTGACCCAAGATCCTCTTGGTACTCTCTAGCCAAGCTTCAGAACCTTCAGCAGACATACCCCTGAACTCAGTCCCACCTAGACTGCGTAAGCGTTCCAAGGGTAGCCTAACACCAGCATCTTCCTGATGCCCAGCTCCTCGAGCTCCAGCTACTGCGGCTTGAAAAGCACCAGCAATAGCTTGCACCAACAACGTCATGTCAGGCATAGCTTGCCCCTGACCAGCCTCAAATCCAGCGACCCCAGCACCAGCTGCAGCTTCAGCTCTTTCACCCTCAGCACCACCACCACCAGGTGGAGGAGGTAACACCGCACTTCCCGCATTCTCCTCATTCTCATTCTCATTCGGAGCCGTAGCTCGCACATTACTCCTCAACTCCCTACGAGGTGCCATATTCTAACAATGCAATCATAATACAAACAAAAAAAGTCAGGCCCAGCAAGGTAAGCAATCCAAGTACTCAAGCTCATTTTCATTTAAAAACAACATCATTACATTAGCTTTGATTTGGCAATGGGTACCCACAACATGCTTCATCCCAGCACACAACTAAATTGCATCAAATTCACAAATCACTCATCATGCATTCACTCAACAAGCATATATAGCATACATACTTCAATCATGCACACATTCATTCCCAATTACTCGAGAACTCAGCTCTGATACCACCAAATGTAACCCCCTTAACCCGGCCTAGACGGTTGACCCGAATTAAGAAAGTCACACGGGGAAAATCAAAGTCAACCCGAAAGTCAACCTTGATTAACGACCCTTTTTTTCTTTTTAAACTTGTCTAGATGCATATTAACCCTAGATATGATCATTCAAACAGCATGCTCAAAGATCATAAACATCAGAGAACAAACAGGGACCCAATTGAATCATTTACAACTTTAGGGACCAAATTGTAAATTCTGTAAATTATAAGGTCTTAATTCAAATTAATGTTACCAACTTGTAATTAGTCAAGTTTCATGCTTCCCTGCAAATTTTCAGCTCAAACGGACTTCCCAAACTCATACAATTGCACAAACAAGATTCAGGACCAAAACGCATACATTTCAAAACATATAACTGCCAATGTCAGCCCCCAACGGTCAGATGTTCCGAAACGGGGAGAGCCCGTTTCGAAACGCGGGACCGTTCCGCAACGGGTTCCGAAACGAGGCCTGGCAGAGGCAATTCCGTTTCGGAACGGTACCTTCCGTTTCGAACGCCTAGGCCACTACAGGGCACCCGTTCCGAAACGGTAGCTGCCGTTCCGATACGGCCTGCACAGAATGCAGTAATTTGGCTGCTAAAACACACAATTGACTTACCATACATGCTCCAAAAGCCACCAAACTTTACCAAAAAGACATACAACATGTAAGGAACATATTTGCATCAACCAATCATCATTATAACATCAAATATGAAAAGCCCCAAATCTAATGTCATGCTTCCTACTAAGCAAACCATTCAAGCATTAAAACTCCAAACTAAACACATATTGGCCAATTACAAATACCAACATTATTGACAACATTAAACAAACTTAGGGAGTTCATAGCATCTCCCAAAACATCCACACAGGTCCCCCATTGCCAAATGCCAAAAGCAAAAAGTGTTTAAGAAAACCTTCCCATACTTGAGCTTAACTTCCACTTGATTGCTTGCCTTCCTTGCTGCCCTCAAAGCACCTTAATGCTCTGCATCATTGGTTTAAGAAAAAGAGAGAGAGCGTAAGCAAAAGCTTAGTGAGGAATGCTCATTTAAAACCATACAATAATGCATTTATATAACTCATTTATAAACCATACTTCAAGCAACATTAAACATGTTCTTAAACATTTAAAACCAGCATCTCATGCTTCAAGTTCATAACAAGTCATATTGGCAACAAGTGATACATTTCACATAAGATCCACACATGGACTTTTAAACACCATTGTGATCTTATCCCCATGGACTTTTAAACACCATGGGCCATGGACTTTTAAACACCATGGCAAGGACCACACAAGGACTTTTAACCACCTTTGTGTCCTTAACAAGAATCA
Organism: Hibiscus tridactylites; assembly: GCA_958450335.1. Classification (NCBI taxonomy): domain Eukaryota; kingdom Viridiplantae; phylum Streptophyta; class Magnoliopsida; order Malvales; family Malvaceae; genus Hibiscus; species Hibiscus tridactylites. The sequence goes on from OY288265.1 coordinate 62,919,577, forward strand.
TCCAAGGACTTTTAACCACCTTGATGTTCTTAAGTAAACAAGGCTTTCCAAGGAATTTTAACCACCTTGAGCCTTAACCAAGAACCAACCATGGACTTTTAAACACCATGTTGTTCTTAAAATTCACAAGATTCTCACAAGGACTTTTAACCACCTTTGAGATCTTAACCAAGAACCATCCAAGGACTTTTAACCACCTTGATGTTCTTAAATATACAAGGCTCACACAAGGACTTTTAACCACCTTTGTGACCTTAACATCACTTGCCAATATGCATCATTAATCAACAACAATCCACTGTTTTAAAGCATTTACTCAAGCCATAACATCATGCATCTTTAAGCATTAAACCACATTATAACAATGTTCAAAAACAAGGACCTCTTACCTTGAGCATCCTTCAAAACATGGCTTATAATCTCAGCAACTAACATGCTTAATCATGCTTTCAAAACAAAATTTAAAACATGCAAACAACTACATTGCACACAACCAAAACCATGGTTCATCACCAAGAGAGTTTTCCCGAAGACTTACTCTTGAGCTTAGCTAAGTTGCTTAGACTTAAACTAAGCTCCCAAACCTTCAAATCAATGGTTTCAAAGCTGGAAACCAAAATCCACTCACCGATTTCGTTTCGCCTCTTGCCGAAACACAAATCAAGCTTCCGGATCACCACCACTTGGATCCAAAGATGACTCCCCTGTTTTAAACACATCAAAGCAGAGGATTAATGCATCATCATGCATTAATATCTTCAATGAAAGCACCTAAACCCGCTGCTCTCATCCACACTCCATTTTCGGCCACCAAACACAACCGAAAATGCATCCAAACAACTCCTCAACATCACCCAGCCAAAAACCATCAAAACTAAACATTCTTAAACATCAATAAACATCCAAAAAGGACCTAACAACATCCTTTTATCTCCAGCAACAACAGATCCACAAGATCACTCCAAAAACCATCAAAAACACAAGCTAAACTTAGGAAATTCAACCTATCCGGGATTGCATTAATTAAAACTCAATTCCTTATCAATTTAACATTCATTTAACATCAAATTAACACCTTAAAACACAGCCCAATCAGATCATACGAAAATCCATAAAAAATCACCAAATCTTGCATTTAAAGCCAAGATCCATTACACAACTTTAAAACCATTTATAAATCATCAATTAAGGATTGAGAACTTAGGAATTTCAGTAAAGAACTGAGAGTTTAGAGGAGAAGGACGTTCTTACCTCCAAACTTGAATTTCTCCCTTTTTAGAACCAAAATCTTGAAAATCCAATTAGCAAATGGTGAGGTTTTGGTGATGAGATGATTAGCAATCCAAAGAGAATTGAAAAGAGATGTTTAGGTGACAAAATCAGAGAGAAAAGTTCTGGAGAAAGATGTTTGGTTTGAGAGAAAGTGAGAGAAAAGGAAAATAGAAGATTTGAGAGAAAAGTTAGTTAGAATAGGAAAATATCTTCCCTCCACTTTTCTTTTGTTTAAAAATCAGAAATAAATCATTTAATATCTTAGAAAAATCTGGAGAAAATCCCTTTGGGTAAATAGCTCCTTAAAGATTCAAAGTTTCAATCCTTCTTAAAACAGTCACGCAGTTTTCAAAAATTACATTTTGGTCACTAGCCAAAATGTCGCCCTTCCAAACCTCATTTTTTTAAAATTTATTTCACAGTTCACTTATATATATTAAAAGAGGATTTTAGAACATTTTTCCATATTTTTCATGCAACCCGAACTAGGTTTTCCTAATTTCACTCTTTTATATTCGAACAGCACTTTGACCGAACCAGTCAACGCCCAAAACTTCTAAGCCCAAAACCGGGGCGTTACAAGCATGGCTAAATGAGGTGCTAGCCGGATCAATTAAAAGTTGGACCGATTTATGCAAGAACTTTTTGCTATGGCATAGTCCGCCAATGATGAACACCCAGTTGAGGAATGATATAGCTTCCTTTCGTCAGTCTGATGATGAATCTATGTATGAGTGTTGGGATCGATTTAAAGAATTGTTGAGGAAATGCTCTAATCATGGGTATCATGAGTGGACCAAAGTGGTTATGTTCTATAATGGTATCAATGCGCCCACAAGGATGTTGATAGATGCTGCAGCAAATGGGACATTATTGGACAAGTCACCAGAAGAAGCATTTGATATCCTCGACAAGGTAGCCAACAACGATTATCAGTTCCCAACAACAAGGATTGGAATGGGGGGGCAGAACTCAAGATGCCAAGGAAAGTGAAGTTGGCAACTCAGTACTGAATCAGTTGGTCAACATCACAGACTTGCTAAGGAATCTCCATCGTTCCAACAAAGTGAAGGATGTTAAGGCAGCAAGCTCGTGCCTAAGATGCGATGGCAATCACCACCTCAACAATTGCCCTAACAATCCAGAATCTACCAACCATGTGGGGAACTACAACCGCAGCAACAACAACCCTTATTCTAACTCCTACAACCCAGGATGGTGTCAACACCCAAACCTGAGTTGGGATAATCAGGGGCACAACAACAATTCAGCCAATCAAATGCCACAGCAAAATCCGCAAGAGGCACACCACTTCAGCCAGAATATGACATGGCAAAACCATAAGGGAGCAACACCTTCATCAAGTAGTTCATTGGAGTCTACTTTCAAGGAGTTCATGGCTATGACAAAGGACTTCATGGGGACCATGAAAGTTTTGCTACAGGATTAGGCAGCACACATAAAAAATCAGGGAGCCCTTCTACAAAGCCATAGTGCATCCTTACGAGCCTTAGAAACTCAAGTGGGCCAGATTGCTCAAGCCTTGTACATGCGACCACAAGGAACGTTGACTAGTGAAACAGAATCCACTAAGCACCATGGCAAGGAACAATGTAGTGCACTCACACTAAGGAGTGACACAGAGATTAACAAATATGATAAGTTTGGGGGTGGATAGAAGGACGAAGCCCAACCCAGCTTACTGCCACTACAAAAAGATCTTCAGGAACCACAAAAAAGTAGTAGGAATAAAGGATGATGGCAAAGCCAAAATACCAATCGAGGAAGGGCCAGTTTTTGTTACAACAAAAGACACATCCCCACAAGCTACAAAAGATTTAACTAAGCCACCTCTACCATTCCCTTAAGGACTCAAAAATCAAAGAGAAGATCTCCAATTTGAAAATTTTGTAGATATCCTTGATCAGTTGCCTATCAATGTGCCACTCTTGGAGGCCATTGACTAGATGCCCACATATGCTAAGTTTCTCAAGGATATCATGACAAAGAAAAGGAAGACAGAAAAGCACGAGACAATAGCTATAGCAAAGGAATGCTACTACATTTGGAGAAAACTCCCACCAAAAAGAAAAAAAGGGTAATTTTCACTCGTGGTCACTTTTGTTTTGGGTTTGTTCAATTTTGGTCACCCGAATTCAAAAAAGACTATTCTGGTCACTTATGTTCGAAATCGTTTTTGTTTTGGTCATTGGACCGTTAACCTCCGTTAATTAAAAGTAATAATTTTTAATTTGACCCCAAACTTTTAAAACTTCATTTTCACAATCTTCCCCAAAACTCAATAAACTTCCCCAAAATTACATTAAATGTCTTCCTAAAAGTTTTCAAAACTATATTCTTTTTTGAATTGTCCCAACCCCGACAACTCAGTGTAATTTCATGACAATTCATCACTCAAAATAAATTATATGTAGTAATTATATATCATGGATTCAAATAGTAGTCCCCTATCGTAACCGTCCAAAATTATTATGACGGAAAATACAGGTCTACAAGGATCATAATAGTATCCGCTATATATGTAAATGTGATCCTAACTGCAACTTAAATCCTGTTGTGTATTTAGACGATCAAGATTCATTATTTTATACCATATGGACAAAGCATCAACGACAATCTTGGCATTCTTGAGATGTCCGGTCATCAAAATTAGTACTCTATAGTACCAATTCTCCAGGCTGTATATTTTCGAAACGTACGATGATTGATGAATTCAATTGTTAAATTTCCAACCAGAAAGGGAAGTAATTAAATGATTCAGATTTCAAAGAAAAATCATTGAATTGATTTGGTACCTACCAAAGCATAACCCCAGAAGCAGCAGACAGTTTGGCAAATTCCCAAATGCCAGAAAATGCTTCTATAGTGAAACCGGTCTAAATAAGAGGGCAGCCACCGCAGTCCGAAGACGGTGTAGGCAAACAGTCCGACAACGAAAACCCACCATGAAAAGTTCAGTGTCACTGCGATTCCATTCATCCCAAGCTGAAACCTATACACAATCAACCAACTCACAAACACATGGACCAGGAGAGCCACCGGCGAAACCCATGCAATCACCATGTTTTTCAGCTGACTCTGCAATAACCTTTGCATTGGGAACTGAAACGCAAAGCTGAAATGAAGTGGTAGCATCCACATAGCAACGACCCCCGACAGCTCTGTCACGTCTTTGGGTTGTCCTAATAGCTTCAACACCGGTGAAGCAAAGAGTATTAAAGGTAAATCAGAAACGGTTTTGGTCAATGGACCTTTAACCTCCATTTCTGTTTAGGAAGACATTTAATGTAGTTTTGGGAAGTTAATTGAGTTTTGGGGAAGATGGTGAAAAATGATGTTTTGAAAGTTTGGGGGTCAAATTAAAAATTATTATTTTTAATTAACGGAGGTTAACGGTCCAGTGACCAAAACAGAAACGGTTTCCAATGTAAGTAACCAGAATAGTCTTTTTTTAATTCGGGTGACCAAAATAGAACAAACCCAAAACAAAAGTGACCACGAGTGAAGATTACCCAAGAAAAAACTAGATGCTGAAAATCACTCAAACAAAGTGGGGCTAGCCACGTCTAACCTCAGCCTTCCTGACCCTTGATAGTATGCCTCCTAACTTTTTCTTTTTGCTTTAGCATTTTCAATAAATAGTAGTTAGTTTTTTTGTGTGTTTTTAGCTTTGTTCTTATCTTTTGTTTGTCCTTTCTTTTAATTTATTATCCTGCATATTCCGTATCATAGTACATGTCCTCTGTAGTATTAATCATTCATGCAGGTGGTACACCAAAAAGGGGATTATTTTTTTGGTTGATGAAGGAAATCAAAGTTTGTAGGGAACACAATTTGTCTTGACTTGGGAGCTGGAACGACGTAAGAAAAGGAGGGAAACAAAATGGGCATTATAAAAGGGGAATTAATAGAGAGAATATTTGAAGATTAAACCCTGGCCACACATAACCTAGTTTTCCCTCCTACTTTTTTCTTTGAGCAATTAAGAAACCATTTTTCTTTCCTGACAAAAGACGACTCCCATCACCATCAAACCTCTCTCCTCATTAAAGAGAGTCAGTTGCTAGCCGTTTCCCAAGAAAACCAAGCCAGCCCATGAATCAGACACTCAAGACCCCTCAGCCCAAGAAGAATAGACCCCTGCCCAAATGTCACAGCAAATCGATCCTGCTTCCACATCCACTCGGAAGAGAACAAGAAGGACAAGAAGCCTGCTACAGCAACATCACAACCACCTGCACCCCAAAGGGAACCAGTCACCACTTTGAGCGGCGATGATCAGCCTATGGCTGAGGCTGCCCTCACCAGTGGAACCAACCCCGTTGTGCCACCATCTAAGGATGCTACATTATCCAAGCTAAAACGTTATAAACGCATAGCAGGGCGCATTGTCAAACCAACTGATCCAACCCCTGCCCTATCTGATGACAGTGCCACCTCAACAGTTCCAAAGGCGCACGACGACCACTCCACAGGTGACACCAATGATAATTGACCTCAGCACCCATGAGGTACTTTTATTTTTTAGTTTTAGTTCTTTTTAGTTTATTTTTGCATTAGCATGTTTCATAACATTTTTCATGCATCGAGGACGACACATCTCCAAGTTTGGGGGTGTTTCGTCTTCGCTTAGTTTAGGACCATAGCATTTGCATCGTAAGATTAGACAAAAGTTTTGCTATGGCATTCTGTTTAGCTAGGAAGAAATATGAAAATGTGTTGATGATGCTTAATGATGATCATTTGAATGACCTGAACTAAAAATTTTAAAAATATTACAACTGCATGAGACTTAAGGAACTATCTTAGGAGTGAGTTTGCTATAGAAAATAATTTTAGACAAAGATTGCTTTATTTCTCTGCTTGGTAGGTTTAGAAAAACTTTTTAGGAAGGACTTTAGTAATGCCTTGCATGAAAGAATGAAAAATAAGCTTAAAAGAAAAAGAAGACTCCCATGTGCCTAAAAACCGAACATTGAATAAATGCTATAGCATAACCGTAGAAGGACACTCTGTTGTGTAGTCTTCAGGCCATATACTATTTTTATTTTCTAAAAAAAAAGAGAAAGAAAAAGAAACATAATGAATAAGTGGCAATGAAAAGCACATGAGTGAAAGAAAGTTGTCACGGGATGACTCTACCTACTAGCTCGAGGGTGACAGGTATGCTCCCTGCTCATCTAGAGTTAAGGACGATAGGTGTTATGAGCTGACACCCTTCGCAACTGTACCTCTTTCATTTTTGTAGGAGTCTGTAATACTTAAAGATTCATTGCTAAGGCATTATTATTGGGCTTCCTTGAAATTTTTTCTTCACCTATCGTGCATAGCTCGAAAGTGATCTTACACACACACACTCACTAGAAGCTTGCTCTTAAGAGAAATTCTTCCCAGTCACAAATAAATGTTTTTGATATTTAATGCCTATATTTTTCTGAAAGCTGAAACACTGCTGTAGTATTAATTCCTCGTTAAATCTTTGCCATAGCATCCCTTTTGTTTATTTTTACTCATTGCTTGAGGACAAGCAATAGCTTAAGTTTGGGGGTGTGATAGCTATGCTATTACCTCTATATTTATGCCTCTTTGCTATAGCAATTGCTTGGTTTCAAGTGCATTGCATTGCATGTAGACTGCATTTTTATTATATTGTGGGTGCTTTTTAATTTATTGCGCGTGTGGAGTTGGTGCTGCGTGAAAGGTAGTTTTTGGTTGTTTGTGTGCAGGATGCCAAAGCAGAATGCGAGTGAAGAAGCAAGGAACAAAATGCTATAGCAAAGATAGAGAAAGAAGGCTAGCTGGCGCACGAAAGTACAAGCACGTGAAGTGCAGGAAAGGACGTCTGACACTGTCAGACAGCTTTATGCAGCAGCCGCAATGCATCTACAGACCGTCCTTTTTGTCCCCTGGTGGATAGAGCTTGTTGGAGCATATTCTTTGGGATCCCCAACGAGATACCAAGGCACCAAAACCCTAAAAGACCACCCTCCTACTATATAAAGGCTTCATCACTTCGAGGCAACATGAGTAGAAGGCGGACGAAAGAAAAGTGTGCGAAGGGAAGCACAACAGATGAGAGGAGCAGTTCATCGTTGACCATACTTGATGTCCTTTATCGGGAAGCTCGAGGCGTGGCCTCACCGTCCTCTTTCGAGGCGGTGAGCCTAAGGCGGTCATGGCAGTTCACCGGCGAACTGGGAGTTTATCTTTCTTTTTTGCTATATTATTTATTTATCTAGAGGGTTGTATGAGAATGATACGTTTGAACATTGCCCAGCCATGAACTGTCTTATATGGCTTGGGTTTTCCTGGATGATACTCTTTTTATTTTCTTAATCTCATGTTGATGTTTAATGTTCTCTCTTGAGCTTTGCTCTGTTTATGATATGCTTAATTTCCTTGAAGTTGTAAGATCTTAGGGTTGTTAGTGCTTTGAGATATAGGCCCTACCTTAAGCGCCTTCGAGAGTTGGCCTTTCTTTAGGAATGACCTAGGGTTGTATGAGATTAGGGATGTTAGTGCCCGAGAGATAGGCCATTCCTTATGATGCCTTCGAAAGATGGTTATTTCCTAGGTGTAGATGGGGATAGTGATTAAGAGAGTAAGCCTTAGCCAATAATGACAGTTAGAGTAGTGTGTGACAACCTTCGAGAGAGGTTCATTGCTTTAGCATTAGCTAGGATGAGCGATCAAAAGAACTAGCCTTAGATCTTCATAAACAATGGAGTAACCACCAAGGGGAAGGACTCCAACCTACTTTAGATATAAGTGATAGGTTTAAACGGCTAAGAGGGATAGAGGTTAAGAGAGTAAAGTGTTGGAGTTAAGCCGAGAGGTATTGCTGTAGCATTTTAGTTTCCCAGCCTTCTTGCTAGAGATAGTTTAAAAGCAACCTAAGTAAATCCCGCCGAGCATAGTGAGAGAACTAGGATTCGTTAAGCAGTGTTAATAGGTTTTAGAGGATTATCCTTTAGGAGCTAGCCAACCTTTCCATAGAGAGTTTCGTATCCGAGAAAGGACCTATATGTTAGTTGATTATCCCTTCGTTGTTATATGTTTTGCTTCAGCATTTTTCGCATCCTTCATTCTGCTTCAGCATACTCACAATACAATTTGGTTACTATAGCAATTTGGAAACGGAACTGTGTTCATTTATAGTCACTGCACGAACACAGCAATGTTCATTGGTGGGCTCAACGAGGAGTTAGGCCCTATGTTTACTGCTCTCGGAATTTCTGACTTCCAAGAATTGGGTAATCGAGCGATAGCTACAGATGTAAAGATGAAGACTTCAGAGAGAAGGAACGGATATTAGTCAAGAAATGATAGGAGATCCAAAGATGATCATAAACCTTATTGACCCAAAAAGAGACAGAAGCATCAAGGAGGAAATTCTTCTAACTACAACAATGCACTAAAAAGTCATTACATACCCAAGCCTCAGTCAGTTGGCAAAAATTCTGTACCATCGGTATCTGTTAATAGCACCGAAAATGCTGGAAGATAATTGAAGTCCATGTTTGCAATATTTGTAAGAAACATCACTCAGGTCAATGCCAAAAACAATCTAATGCTTTCTATCAATGTAAGGAAATGACAAACTTTATCAAAGATTGTCCCTAGAACCCGAACATACTACCCTCCCATGTGTCTAGGGGTTCAAATTAGAACCAGATGTCAAAGGGAAGAGGACCTAAGAAAGCCCATTTTTGGAATTACGGGAAGAGTAAAGGCAAAGGGTTGAATGCTACTCACCGGGAATCCTAGGGACCTACTCAAGTTTAACACATCCAAGGTCGTGTAGATAAAGAATCTCCTGATATAACTGCATGTACGATTCAATTAGATGAGCAACTTGTCTATGCTTTATTTGATTTGTGTTCAACCCATTCATTTATATGTTCTTTCATAATTGAGAAATTCCAAATGAAGCTTGAACCTAAAAATTGTAATTTAGTTGCTATTAATCCTTTAGGAGATAAGGTGGCAGTGAACCAAATATGTAAAAAATTGTCCCTTGTTTATCCAAGGCTTCCTTTCCCTTCCGATCTCTTAGCCTTACCCTTCTTTGAATTCGATCTCATTTTGGGATTAGATTGGATAGGAAAACATCAGGCCTGGGTAGACTGTAAAAAGAAAGTGATTTTTTCTTCGTGGTTTAGGGAAGGAATCTATAATCTTGAATGATAAGAAACCAACTTCAATTTTTTGTGATGATTAGAAGAGATGAACTTTAATTTGGCTTAAACTCATTACCCATTATTTATGAATTTCCTGATGTCTTTCCTGAGGAACTCTCGTAACTACCTCCAATGCAAGAAGTGGAATTCAAGATTGAAGTACAACCTGGGTCCAATCCCGTGTCTATTACTCCCTATCGGATGGCTCCGATTGAACTTAAATAACTCAAACAACAACTACAAGAATTACAAGACAAACACTTTATCAGGCCTAATTCTTCTCCTTGGCGAGCCCCGATCTTGTTTTTAAATAAAAGAGACGGATCAATGAGGCTTTGTATTGACTATCGATAGTTAAACCAACTTACTATCAAGAAAAATACCCGTTGCCAAGAATCAAAGACTTGTTTGATCAATTGACGGTTGCCACCGTATTCTCCAAAATTGATCCTCGATTAGGCTATTATCAAATGAGGGTTAGAGAGGCCGATTTTCCAAAGACTACTTTCTGAACCTGATACGGTCACTATGAATTTCTAGTGATGCCTTTTGAATTAACAAATGCCCCGACAACTTTTATAGACCTTATGAACCGAATTCTCAAGCCATATTTAGATAAATTTATTGTGGTTTTTACAGATGAAATCATCGTTTACTCCAGACACAAGGAAGAGTATTCAAACCATTTGCGAGTTGTGTTACAATACCTTCGGGATAAGAGGTTATAGGCCAAGTTCACTAAATGCGAATTCTGGCTCTCGGAGGTGTCTTTCCTTGGCCATGTCATCTCAGCTAAAGGAATAAAGGTAGATCCAAAGAAAGTTCAATCTATAATTGATTGGAAACCTCCAATGAATATTGGTGAAGTTAGAAGCTATCTCGGGTTAGTTGGCTACTATATGAAATTTTTAAAAGAGTTTTCGATTTAAGCTACTTCTTTAACCAAGCTTCTCCATAAAGAGGAACCTTTTGTTTGGTCGGAAAACCAGCAACAAAGCTTCAATCAATTAAAACAAGTTCTGATTCGGGCCCCAGTCTTGACTCAACCAGAATCAGGTAATAAAATTTAGGTTTAAATAATTTCTAAAACAAAAAATAGGTTATTTATTGAAAACGGTGTCGTTTCACAATAAGTTCTTTTTAAAAAATACAGAGGTAAAAATAAAAACATCATAAAATAAATTATTCAAATATCCAAATAAAAATTCTCATGCATGCTAAATCAGTTACAAATCCAAAATAAATGTATAAGTAATCGAAATTACATAAATCCCAAAAACAATAACTAAAATAAAATAATTCTGTAAATCTGAAATGTCCATACTGAAAACTGAAATAAATATGATACATTGTGGTTCTCCAAATTCCGAAACCCTATGTCTGAGAATCTGAAACAAGAACTAAAAGGGAGTCATCTATTAAGCTAAGTGTGTCTCTAAAGTGCAGGCAATCACAAACTCAGTTCCAAAAAAACAATTTTTCACAAAATATTTAAAAGACACAAAGCATGTTTAAACACGGTTTTATGAAAACGCAATGCGCCAATACTGCATAGTCACCAAAAAGAGTAGGTTCCCCAGAACCTCTCGCTACATAATCACCAACGCAAGTGGTATAAACCACTAACTTCCTCTGTACAATCCCAACCCATGATAACACAATAAAAAGATATCACAGTCTCAACACAGTCTGATAATAAATCAGGAATTCACAGTTTATTTATTTTAAATCAAAATTTTATTCACAATATGAAAATAATATGCACGTAAAATATAATGTAAAATCATAATACAATTGAAAATCAGTCAAGCGTAAAATCACAGTCACAAAAACAAAGTATGTAGCACGGAAAGAAAACACCTTAGCCAAAGCAACTCAACCTATTGCCACAAAACTAAGGCTAAACCACTAATCCAAAAGAATACTCACGTGTAGCTCTCGTAGTACGTGTAGGGACGGTTCGAATGGGCGAATGAGGTGGTAGTTCGTCAGACTCGCAGTCAGAAGAGTAATGATCACCTTAATCACGTGAATAATCTTAATCAGAATCCCATAAAAAATTCTCAACGATCAATTGATCGGTTAATCAATGGTCAATGAGTGGTTTGAGTTAAGAATTCGATTTACGAATTGGACACAGGTTAAAATGAATACAAGTAAAATCGACCTCTTATTGATTTAATTTCAAGAAACCATTATACAAGAATCAAAGTAAGATGTTAAAATGAATAATATAAGTAGAATGACGCAAAAATAGCATCAATATATTGGACCTGTAACATATATATGAATATGCATGCTTATAAAACAAAAAGCATTAATATCAGCAACTTTACATATAATATATGTATATCATAAAGGCTTTAATTATTAAAGCTATTCAAATCAAGGTATATAAAAAATAATAATAAAGTAATGGTAATTATAAGAAATATTAATAATTATATCCAAAGAGCAAACCGACAAGAAACATGGTTGTAATTCATACTTGGAAAATCGAGGCAGCAAGGTAATTTAGAGTCAAAGTATGGTTATCTGATCGTGATGGAAAGCGAAGATTATAATTCACGAAGATATTGGTTTACACAAAGAGGAGTAATGCAATAGAGGTGCAATGGGGAAAAATGGGAAATTGAGTGATGAATGTTTGGTGGGGTGCGGCTGCAGAAACATATAAAATAAAAAAAAACTTGATAGCCGGTTTAAGGTATTTAAATACCTAGGGAAAAGTATCACAAGGGTAAATTATATGATTGGTCCCTGAACTTTGAAAGGTTCATAAATTTATTTCTAAATTTGTTAAAAAATGTAATTCAACCATTTCTGTAACCCCCTTAGCCCGGCTTAGACGGTTGACCCGAACTACGAAGATTACACGGGGAAAACCAAAGTCAACCCGAAAGTCAACCTTGATTAACGACCCTTTTTTTCTTTTTAAACTTGTCTAGATGCACATTAAACCTAGGCATACTCTTGAGATAAGCATACTCAAAAATCACAGCAATCGGAAAACAATAAGGGACCCAATTGCACAAAATACGAAATTAGGGACCAATTTGTAAATTCTGAAAATTACGAGGGCTTAACCAACTTTTGAGTTACCAATATGAAATTAATCATGTTTCATGCTTCTCTGCCAAATTTCAACTCAAACGGACTCTCCGAACTCAAGGAATTGCATAAACAAAGTTCAGGACTAAAACGCGAGGATTTCAAAACATATAACCATCAGATTCAGAGCCCAACGGTCGAGTGTTCTGAAACGGGGAAGGACCGTTCCGAAACGCGGGACCGTTTCGAAACACGTTGCGGAACAGGGCTTGGCAGTGGCAAATCTGTTTCGGAACGACTTCACTTGTTTCGAAACACCTAGGCCATTTCAGACCCCTTGTTCTGAAACGGTAGCACCTGTTCCGGTACGGGCTGCCCAGAATTGCAGGATTTTACTGGTTCAGCAGACTTTTGACCCACAAAACACAATCACATGACCTCCATATCATACCAACAAGTCATCGGACATAAATGAAACATATTAGCATCATCAAAACACAATCATAGCATCATTTAGGAAAACTCCAAACCTATAGGCATGCATCCTATAATGGAAATCATGCAGTCACCAAATCACCAAAACCAAATACCAAAAAGGCATTACATATACCAACATCATCATAGGCATTAAACCAAACTTGTCCAACAAACACAATCTCATTAAACATCAACATAAAAGACTATCCCCCCCATTGCCTTTATTATCTATAGCTATTAACCGAGACATACATCTCAAGTGGAGCTCTCCTTGAATCCCTTGCTTCTTGCTGTCCCAACATCAAATATCTGCATTGATGGACAAAAAGGAGCGTAAGCACATAATGCTTAGTGAGGAACGCTCAAAACCAAAACACCATCAATGCAGCGAGTCATAAAACCTCTTTTAAAAGTAAACACATTCCGATAAACCAAAGCAATGTTTGAAAACCCCTTTTTAAACAACATGCTTTAAATCATGCATTGCTCAAACGTGAAGACCAACCCTTAGCTTAGAAAAGCTAAGTAACTCACTTCAAAGCACATCCTTGCAAAACCATCAATTTAACCTTTCTATGCATGAACATCATATGCAAAGTTAAATACAAATCCCTTGGAAAACACTTCTACTTCACACTATACTTTTCTCATTCTTGAAAATCATCTCAAGCAAGAACCCTTTTAAAACCACTTACTCCTTCAATCTATCTCATGCATTAAACAAATGCAACATATGAACCACAAAATCAACAATTGCATTACATGCCTTTTAAAACAAGCCTTCACAAGACTTCGATGCACTAAAGAGATTCCCATGCACATATGCACCATTCTTAATATAAGATAAACACTTGTACAAGTTAACAAGTAAAACATGCATTCTTGGTACATTACACACTTTCCATGCAACCTTGCATCATTTCAAGCATCTCATGCTTCATTACATTCAAGAACATTATATTGGCTTCCAAGTGATAATTCACAAACCATCACAACACAAGACACAATCGGATACGCGGATTACAAGCGTTGTCCCACACGCTTCATACACACTTCCGAACAACACAAGGTGGAGTTTACCGGTACAATCACAACCCCTCAACACCCGTGATGGAGTTTAACAGTACAATCACAACCCCTCAACATCACTCATCGGAAGTTGTATAATACACTAGCGAGAGTCGGGACACATCACAAGGCTTACACATGGAAGCTACCACAACCATTGTAATCACCTTAACCAAGCTCACACACGGGAGCAACCCTCCACCGTTGTGACACTTAACAAAGTCCACCCATGAGAGCCATCCTTCATCATGGTGACATTTAACAAGGTTCACCCACGAGAGCCATCCTCCATCGTGGTGGCGCTAAACCAAGCCCACCCACGAGAGCCAACCTCCATCGTGGTGACACCAATTGCCTCAATCGCTAGGATTCTTGGATGGAGTTTACGGTACAATTACAACCCCCTCGACATCCAAGGCGACTCAATTCACGGTGCACCCAATCCTATAGCCGGCTAACTATATCCGATTAAAGTAAACAAGAACCACTTACATCACTTGCCAATATAACCATTTTACCACATTAATCCATTGTTTTTTTTACAAGCATAACCAAAATGTCAAAACCACCAATTACCTTCATCAATTCAGTGTTTTAAAGCATTAAACAAAGCCATTAAACAACATGCAACACTATACACCAATTCCACAATTCCAATGTACAAAACCAAGGATCTCTTACCTTGAGCATCCTTCACACATGACTTTCAGAACCAGCATTAAACCATGCTAAAATATGCTTTCAAAACAGAATTTAAACATACAAACCACATGCATTGCATCCAACAATCACAAGTGCTTTAAAAACCAATTCATAACACAAACCAAGAGTGAAATTCCATTTACTTACTCTTGAGCTTAGCTAAGTTGCTTAGACTTAAACTAAGCTCCCAAAACCTTCAAACATTGGTTTCAAAGCTGAAAACCCAACTTCACTCACCGATACACAAAACAAGGCTAGCCAACAAGCCTTCCAAGCATCCAAAATCTTCAACGCCACCTCTATTGCTCACGAATCATTCTCCCCTCTAAATGTGGGTTTCTCCTTGTTTAAAGCCATAATTCTTCAAAATTCAATAAGCAAACGATGAGGATTTGGTGTAGAAATAATTAGAAATCATTTAGAGATTGAAATCTCAACTTTAGGTGTGAAAATCAGAGGAAAAGTGGCTGGGGAAATGTGTTTGGCTGAGGGAAAATTGAGAGAAAAAGAAATGGAAAAATTTTGACAAAAGTTAGTTATAAAACCAAAATATCTATTTTCCCTCCTTTCCTTTTATTAAATAACATAAAATAAATCTTTAATATTTAAGAAAAATCTGGAGAAACCTCTTCTTGGGTAAATTAGCTCCTTAAAGATTCAAAGTTTCATTCCTTTTAAAACAGTCACCAACTTTTCAAAAATTACATTTTAGTCACTAACTTGAAATGTCATATTTCCAAACCCCATTTTGCAAAATTGATTTCACCACTCTCTTATATATAATAAAAGAGGATTTTTAGATATTTTTCCATATTTTTAATGCATCCCGAACTAGGATTTCCCTAAATTCACCTTTTATATTCGAACCGCAAAACCGACCGGTCCGATTCAAACCCAAAACTTCTAAGCCCAAAATCGGGGTGTTACAACTCTCTCCCCCTTAAGAAATTACGTCCTCGAAATTTCAACCGGCGAAAAGAGCACAACCAAACTTCTCAAAGCAACCCACAAAGCAACACAGGACACTTAACCACCACTGAACATTCTCCACACAAAACTCCACCAAACCCAACACCACCACACTGTTCACGAATTCCAGAACACCCAGATGTTAACCACATCTTAACCTTCCACACTTCCGGACTGCACATAGCCCCAACAACAACCTGAAGAACCTCCAAACTTTTACAGCATACACCACCTTAACTCATAACTCCCAAAACTCGTACACACGGTGACACCAACCAATCCAGTTCAGCCACCATGTGACCCACAACCTTCACTGCTTCTAAAACCCCTTGCACAACCGCTCAACCTCTTCCAAAGGTTACCACATCAAGCAAAAATTCTTAAGCATCAACTGCTTACCCAAACTTCTCAACGTATTGCTGACATTCCTTCACATCTGCCGCCATCATCACCATAACGACTCAGGACCACTCACCTAATATCTGAAAATCACATCACAAAACCCAAACCTTGACTCCGCCAGCCGTTCCACACACCACCAGCTGACTTCAGAAGGAATTTACTTATACACAACTAGCCAACCACTTCCCACAAGAACCCGTCCAACCAACAATGGCCCTTGAACTTACATTGCCTTTCCACTTCAAACTTTGACTACAACACTAGCCTTACCAGGACACCGCCCATGCTATACATACATATAAAGATTACGAAACTTCTAATCACCCCAGGGCAAACCTTTTCTACAACCCACACAAAACCTCTTATCAACTCCTCAAAGATTGCTACGAACCGTCACCTACAAAAACAACCCTTCTAATACAACATCAATGCCAAGTCACCTCAGCCCTCAGGAGACACATCCACTAAACTACTACATCACTTAACACAGAGAACCACCACATCTATCAGCTATTCAAAACCACCTGACCGGTTCTAACTCCAACCGGAAATCTCCTCACCACCAAACCGCTAAACTCCTTAAGCGCCAAACACTTTCCTTCTGCCAACATGCTATATCGCACTCACTATTACTGACAGCTCGCTTAATACCCTCCATTACTTCTAACATTCTCCTAGCACCAAAACAACTTTAAAAACCCATCATCCAACCTAATCCTACCACAACACTAATGGACCCGATTAACTATTAGCAAGTGTGAACGTTCATATGCTTGGTCACCTATATGCCCTATCAATGCCTGTGTCATGTATGCAAAACCTCTAATGTCATGTCGCATGTATGCATGTACCAACATATATAATATAGCATATAACAAATGATTTTTAACTGTGCATGTATGTCGGTTCACACCCACCAATAACATCCTCAGAATCCGTCTAAGAACAACCTCCTATCTCACTTCCAACTTGTCTAACCTTCCCACTCTAATAACCCATTAACCACAAAATACTCCACTAAAACCCTCTTCACACTAAAGTTGTTTTCAAAACAACACCAACTACTACCCCAAACATACTAGCAACGAGACCATACCCACTACGCAAGGAAATACCAATCGAAACCAAACTAAGATAACTAGGGCAAAGATTACTTAACAAGGTTACCTGTAAACACCTCACTGACCCGGAGCTTCAACAGACGAGCTCTCTTCCTCGCAGAACCACCATTCTCCAGCCGCACCGCTGCAGCATCAGCTAACACATTAAGGTCATCACCATCTCCCTGCGGTAAAGAACCCTGACTACCCCGAGCCAACATCAAACAATTTCGTTTCAAATGTCCAACAGACCCACAATTCCAACAGGTTTCATTCCCCAAGCTCCTCACACCTTTCTGCCCTTCCTGCCACCTTCGAACTTTGTCTCGGCCGCGCCCATGACCCTTCAGAGACCCTTTTGCTACGACTGAAGCTGATCTCACCACTTGAGGACAATTCCGCTTCACATGCTCCTTAGAACCACAGTTCCAACAAACTCCTGCGCCCCAACAGCGGTCATAAAATAAATCTCAAAGTTTAGGTGTGAAAATCAGAGGAAAAGTGGCTGGGGAAATGTGTTTGGCTGAGGGAAAATTGAGAGAAAAAGAAATGGGAAAATTTTGACAAAAGTTAGTTATAAAACTAAAATATCTATTTTCCCTCCTTTCCTTTTATTAAATAACATAAAATAAATCTTTAATATTTATGAAAAATCTGGAGAAACCTCTTCTTGGGTAAATTAGCTCCTTAAAGATTCAAAGTTTCAATCCTTTTAAAGCAGTCACCAACTTTTCAAAAATTACATTTTAGTCACTAACTTGAAATGTCATATTTCCAAACCCCATTTTGCAAAATTGATTTCACCACTCTCTTATATATAATAAAAGAGGATTTTTAGATATTTTTCCATATTTTTAATGCATCCCGAACTAGGCTTTCCCTAAATTCACCTTTTATATTCGAACCGCAAAACTGACCGGTCCGATTCAAACACAAAACTTCTAAGCCCAAAATCGGGGTGTTACAATTTCCAAATTTTATGGTTTTGAAATTACGGATTTTAAAATTATGGTTTCTAATTTTGGGATTTTTCAAATCTAGAGTTTACAATTTAGGCGTAATTTTTGGGGTGTTACAGAAAGGTGGTAGCGTATGCCTCTAGGTAATTGAAGCCGAATGAACTTAATTATCCGACACATGATATGGAATTAGCCGCAGTTGTGTTTGCGCTAAAAATTTGGAGGCACTACTTGTATGGAGAGAAATGTTACTTATTTACCGATCATAAAAGCTTGAAGTACCTTCTTACACAATAAGAATTAAACCTTAGACAAAGAATATGGATATAACTACTCATGTTTTACGATATAGTTATCAACTATCACCCCGGGAGAGGCGAATGTAGTGGTTGAACACTCAATCGCAAACATTCTATCGGTAAGACACTAATTTAGGTATAATTAATCCTTTCCATTAGAAATTTTTAAGCCTTAGTATTAAACTGATCCAAATGTTTTGTAGCTCCTGCAGCAATCAATGCTCATTTCCGATTATCGAAAGAACAAAGGCTCATAGTTGAGCTTCAAATTAATTCTAAATTGAATTCAAGAATCGCAACACTTCAGCACGACGAACCTGAACTCCATAAGGTATTTAAAACAATTGATCCTGAATCGAACTCTGAATTCTCAATAAGGCCGAATGCCTTACTCTATTCTAAGGATAGAATTTGTGTACCTAATGATGAAGCTTTAAAGAAGGCAATGTTACAACAATAACACAGTAGCCCTTTCTATGTACATCCGAGAATCGGTTAAAATGTACAAAGATTTAAAAGAAGTTTATTGGTGGCTAGGATAAAAGTAGATATTACAGAATTTGTGTCAAAGTTCTTAATGTGTCAAAAGGTGAAAACAGAACACAAAGTGCCCATGGGACTTCTTCAATCCATCGAGTTGCCACAATGGAAGTGGGAACGAATAACTATAGATTTTGTATAAGATTACCCCTTTCACCAAGAAAGAATGAAGCTATTTGGGTAATTGTTGATAGATTCTCCAAATCGACACACTTAATACATGGTCGTATGAACATGCTATTTGGCCGAGATGTATATAAGAGAAGTAATTAGATTTTAGGGAATACCTACATCCATAATTTCTGATCGAGATTCTCAGTTTACATCCAGATTCTGGAAAGCACTTCGAAAAGCATTGGGAACAAAATTAAACTTCACTATTAACTTCCATCCACAAACTAATGGACAACCTAAAAGAGTGATCCAAGTAATAGAAGACATGCTCCGAGCTTGTGTGATCGATTTTGGGAAGAGCTGGGAGAAATCCTTACCGTTGGCTGAATTTGCCTACAATAATAATTACCAAACATATATTAAGATGACACCATTTAAAGCTTTATATGGGAAGAGAGTAACAATAGCTCAAAATTAACGTGTGAGTGAAGTGTAAAGTCTCGGATGGTGGCACTTTAGTATATGTATTTTACCTATTTTATAATATTATGGGTTGTAAAGTTAAGTATAATGTGATGTATGTATGTGTGTGTGTGTGTGTGTGTGTGTGTGTGTGTGTGTGTGTGTGTGTGTGTGTGTGTGTGTGGGCGTGTGTGTGTGCGTGTGCGTGTGCGTGTGCGTGTGCGTGTGCGTGTGCGTGTGCGTGTGCGTGTGCGTGTGCGTGTGCGTGTGCGTGTGCGTGTGCGTGCGTGTGTGTGTGTGTGTGTGTGTGTGTGTGTGTGTGTGTGTGTGTGTGTATGTATGTTTAGTAGGTAGTTTTAAGTTAGATTTTGGGGTGAAATTGTGGAATCTTGCTTGCTGGAGGTATAAGGATGAGTTAGGTTGTTTATTAGGTATGTTTTGATGTTATTTAGCGACCCTCACTAAGCGTTGTGCTTACGCTCTTTTGTTTCATCAATGCAGAAAACTAGGCTTTGAAGGCAACAAATAAGCAAGAGGAATCCAAGCTTTTAATCTTGCAAAGTGTGTGGCTTTACTTCAGTGTAATAAAAGGCAATGGGTGGGGTTTATGCTACTGCATGGTCGAGAATGTTTTCCCATTACTTTGAGCATGTTTGATAGTTACTTTTGGGATGTAATTGGTTTTTATGGTATGATTTTGGTTATGGATGATGGTTTTGGCTTGTTATTGTTTTGGTAGACTAGGGAGCATGCCTTTAGTGCCTTTACTTGCATGTTGGTTGCCATGTTATAGCTAATGCCTCGATATGATGATTGTTGATATGTATCCATGTTGTATGCATGATGTGGCATGTCTCGGGAATGATTTGAATGTGAATAAGCATGAAAAACCAGTAAAATCTGTTGTTGCAGGGCAAGGCGTATCAAAACGCCCCCGAGTATCAAAATGGTCAACCATGTTTCGAAACGACCTTTTCGGTACATGGCCATCTGTATCGAAATGCCTGACCGTTGGGTTTGAATTTTGAACTGTTTTGGGTTTTTGTTTCTTGCATTTTGGTCCCTAAATGTTAGTTGCTTAATTCAATGAGTTTGAATGATCCGTTTGGATTGAAATTTGACCTGATGGAATTTTATATGATTAATTTTGGACTGGTAACATTAAAACTCGAATATTCTCTAAAATTCTAAACATTTACATTTTAGTCCCTAAAAGATCATTCTATTCAATTGAGTCCCGGTTCGGGTTCCGTTCGCTGTACCGCTTCCGCTGAATTATTTTGCTAAACCTATAGGTTAATATTGAGCATCTAGAAAAGATAAAAAGAAAAAAAGGTCGTTAATCAAGGTTGACTATTGGGTTGACTTTGGTTTTCCCCGTGTAATCTTCATAGTTCGGGTCAAACGTCTAGGCCGGGCTAAGGGGGTTACCGTTTTTGGTATCAGAGCCAGGTTACAAAAGAATTGGGGATGTTGGTATGTGAAATTGATATGTGTTGAAGTGTGATGTTTGAAAAGCATGCTATTAGTTGAATTTTGAACCTTATTCCATGCTTGATTGATGCGAAATGCATGTAGAATGAATATGATTGTGTGATGATGATGTTATGTGGTTATGTGTTGATTTTGGGTTGATGAAAAGTGTGTGAGCATGATGTTTCACGTATGATATGCTCTGTGGGGGGAAATTGGGTGCCCATTGCCTTATTACACTAATCAAATGTTTTGTAAACATGGATTCTTGCTTGCAGCTGGTCTAAATGGTTTGACTTGTTCGGTTGTTATGTCTTGTTTAAATAGCCCTATGGGTCGAAGGAGAGAGTTAAGATCGAATACGATACTGTCTGTAGCTGAGCAGGGTAACCAGGCTGAGCAAGGGGCTGATGTCCCTCCTGGTGGAGATCTACCTCCTCCGCCACCACCTGGAGGTGGGGAGCAGGTGCAACAAGGACAAGCTGATCTTTGGTTGGGTTATTTGGCGCCACTGGTTCAGGCAATCACCGAAGCGTTTCAGGCTGCTGTTACCGAAGCGCATGTACAAGCCCCTGCAGCTGGGCAGGTGGGCTTACCTTTGGAGAGGTTGAGGAGCTTGGGAGCTGTAGAGTTCTTTGGTATGTCTCCGGAGGCGTCTGAGGCCTGATTAGCGAGTACAATCCGCATTATGGATCAGATGGGCTGTAATGATGTGCGCAAGCTGCGATGCACAGTTTCTTTGCTACAAGGCGATGCTTACAGCTGGTGGATGACTACCACAGCTGGTATGGAACCCAATGAAGTTGATTGGGAGTTTTTCAGAGGTGCCTTCAGGAGGAAGTATTTAGGGGTGAGATATTTGGATGAAAAGAAACGGGAGTTTATGTCACTTGTTCAGGGCAACCTTTTTGTGGCTGAGTACGAGGTACAGTTTGTACGCTTGAGCCAATATGCTCCTGAACTAGGACCTAGTGAGAGGCACCGATGTGATCGCTTCCGGTACAGGCTGGTGCAGGAAGTTAAGACATATATGCTGGCTGCAGATTATACTGACTTCGATGAGCTTGTGTGTCGAGCCAAAGACATCGAGCAGAATCTGCGTTTGTCATCTAGAGGTGTTGGTTCTAGCTCTGGAAAGAGGCCGTGATAGGAGACATCCGCCTGAGGGAAGGCGTGGTGCTCCGGTTTGAGGTGGTCAAGCTCATGGAGGTCGTGTGAGATTTGAGCAGCATACAGGCTGTACATGTGGTTCAAGGGACCATTTGAGGCGAGATTGTCCTCGGGAAGCTAGAGAGGTCCAAGCTCTTGTTATGGTGATAGGGAATTCATGTTGGAATTATGGTTTAGCGGATCACATGAGGAGGGAGTGACCTTTGTTGGCTGGTGGAGGCCAAGGACGTGCTCATGTGGTAGCTGCACCTCAGCGAGGCCGTGGGTGTGGCCGTGGGATTTTTCAGAGGAGAGATGAGAGGTAGCGAGGTATTGCTCATGTTGTGGCCGTCCGACCTGAGGGAGGTTGACCAGTGTGGGTTTATGCTCAGCGCGAGGAACGCAAGTATACTGATGTCATCGCATGTACGTTTGTTCTTCAGTCTCTATCTTTGCTGGCTTTAATTGATTCTGGATCCACGCATTCTTATATCTTGCGTGAGCATGCACATTTGCTTGATATACCTGTTGAGATGCTTGAAATAGGAATGCAAGTGACTAGTTCTTTTGGTGAGACTGTAGTCACTAGAAAGTTAAATAGGAAATGCCCTTTGTCTGTGCAAGGTCAGGTTTTTCCTGTGGATTTGATGGAGTTACCTTTCTATGGATTCGATGTAATCCTTGGTATGGATTGGTTGACGGAGCATAGGGCAGTGGTTGACTTTGATATCAAGCGAGTCACTCTAAAGTTGGTTGATAATTATGAAGTGGTGGTAGTAGGCGAGAATGTGAAATTCTTGTCGAATGTGATCTGGGTGTTGTAAGCAAACCGTATGATGTGGTTGGGTTGTGAGGCTTATCTTGCCTATGTGATGAACCCTGACACCAAGGATGTGCGTGTGCAGGACATCCGAACGGTTCGCAATTTTCCGGGTGTTTTTCCGGAAGAATTGCATGGGTTTCCACCAAACAGAGAAGTTGAGTTTGGTATTGAGTTGTATGAGAACATGACTCCGGTGTCCATCGCTCCTTATCGCATGGCACCCAAAGAATTAAAGGAGTTGAAAACACAATTGCAGGAGTTGTTGGATCGAGGCTTTATTCTGCCGAGTATTTCACTGTGGGGTGCACCAGTTTTGTTTGTGAAGAAGAAAGATGGGACGATGAGAATGTGTATAGATTATCGACAACTGAACAAGTTGACGATCAAGAATAAGTATCCCTTGCCTATAATTGATGATCTCTGTGATCAGTTTCGGGGAGCCTCGGTGTTTTCTAAGATAGACTTGAGATCGGGGTACTATAAGCTGAAGGTGAAGGATGTGGACGTACCTAAAACAGCTTTTCGGACGAGGTACGAGCATAATGAATTCTTAGTGATACCGTTTGGCTTGACCAATGCAGCTGCTACTTTCATGGACATGATGAATCGTGTATTCCATGAATTCTTGGATCAATTTGTGGTGGTGTTCATCGATGATATCCTTGTTTATTCGCGTACCGAGGAGGATCATAATAGGCACTTGAGAATTGTTTTCCCATTACTTTGAGCATGCTTGATAGATACTTTTGGGAAGTAATTGGTTTTTATGGTATGATATTGGTTATGGATGATGGTTTTGGCTTGTTATTGTTTTGGTGGACTAGGGAGCATGCCTTTAATACCTTTACTTGCATGTTGATTGCCATGTTATAGCTAATGTCTCGATATGATTATTGTTGATATGTATCCATGTTTTATGCATGATGTGGCATGTCTCGGGAATGATTTGAATGTGAATAAGCATGAAAAACCAGCAAAATCTACTATTGCAGGGCAAGGCGTATCGGAACGCCCTTGCATGTTTTGAAACAGGGGCCTGAAATGGCCATAAGGTTTCGAAACGGGTGAAGACGTATCGAAACAATTTTGCTACTAGAAGGGGGTGTTTCGATACGTGTCTCGGAACGCACCCGAGTATCGAAATGGTTAACCCTGTTTCGAAACGACCATTTCGGTATAAGGCCATCCGTATAGAAACGCCTAACCGTTGGGTTTAAATTTTGAACTGTTTTGGGTTTCTGTTTCTTGCATTTTGGTCCCTAACGTTAGTTGCTTAATCCAATGAGTTTGAATGATCCATTTGAATTGAAATTTGACTTGAAGGTATGTTATTTGATTAATTTTGGACTGGTAACATTAAAACACGTATAGTCCTTAAAATTCTAAAAATTTACGTTTTAATCCCTACAAGATAATTCTATTCAATTGAGTCCCTGTTTGGGTTCCGTTAGATGTGCCACTTCCACTGAATTATTTTGCTAAACCTATAGGTTAATATTGAGCATCTAGAAAAGATAAAAATATAAAAGGGTCGTTAATCAAGGTTGACTTTCAGGTTGACTTTGGTTTTCCCCGTGTAATCTTCGTAGTTCGGGTCAAATGTCTAGGTCGGGCTAAGGGGGTTACAGGGTGTATCGTTACCTGTCTCAAAGAAGAAAGAGTCGTTGTGACTGAACAACAAAACTTATCGATACGATAGAAGGGCGTATCATTACGGTCTTAAGGGGCGTATCGATACTAAATGTCGTATTGGTTCGCTACCTTATTATATCGATACCGTTCAACGGTCATTTAAAATTTTTGAATCCCATAACTAACAAGCCAACATTCGAATATTAAATGTAAAGATTTTTGCAAAGGCCGGCATATCGTATCGATACGGGGACATACCGTAATAGTGCGCTAAAGCAAATTATATTTTTATATGAAAAACTGTATCGATACGACCCGAATTCGTATCGATATGCTATAGCTTAAAGTCTTGAACATATGAATATCATATCGATACGGGGTTAAACTGTATCGGTATGCTATAGTCGATTAAAATTCCAGTGTTGAAAATTCATATCGATACACTTGAGGGTATCGTTACGCCTAGGCATTTTGTTGAAGTTTATCTTGAAAAGACTTAGAAAATTTGAACCCTTTTAATATGTTTTGACTTGAAAGAGTACTGGGTTCAAAAAAGCTTGTCAATTGCTGAGTTTTTGAAATACTTAAAAATTTATTATTTTTGCAATTAAGTCCTTCAAGTTAGTTGTTATATCAAAATCAATTTTGGTTTTACAATCTCCCCCTTTTTGATATAACAAAACCAAGTATAAATTTTTATGTTTTGAAAACTTTGAAAAGCTTACTCCCCCTTAATTTAAGATAGACTTTTCCAAAATTGATTTTCATAAATTTAACTCTTCTCCCCCTTTTTTGTTAGATCAAACACATTCAATGCATAAAATATGGATGATAAACATAAAGTACAACTTAAAGCATAATTAAGTAACTCTAATTATAAACAGGCAATAAATATCCAAATCAAACAATAGTTTAAACATAATCCCAAACTCAAATCCTAAAAACATAAATCAATGCATAGGTTCATAATAGATAGGTGCATAAACTAGAAATCTAAATGATATGCCATGAGATGCACAACTACTCGTCCCTACCATCGTCTTCATTCTCGTCCTCTTCATCATCATCAACTTGACTTGGTTGAGGTTTTCAAGTGTGGTTATGCCAAGCACCATGGAATGCAGTGAGAGAGACATCCATGGAATTTTTTTGAAGTCCAATGACCTTGACTTGATCCTCCAAAGATGCGAAGTGATAATCGAGGCCCTTGACTCGATCTTCCAATGATGTGAAGCGAGTATCAATGGCGGCAAAACCAGCTTCCATGTTGTTGAATTTCACATTAAGAAGCCTCATAAGAGTATCCATGGAGGATTTAGCAATAGGAGCACCTTGAGGGCCTTGTGGAGATTGTGGAGCTTCCACTTGAACATCTTGGCGAGGAGCTCGAGGAACACGAACCCATCCATTGTTGAGGTAGGCAAAGTAAGCATGGGTAAGGAACGTTAATCTATGGGTAGGCCAAGGGGTTCGGGATAGTCACGGGAACAATCTATCTTAAGGGAGTGAAACAAATGACTTAAGGTCGTCGAATAGTAAAAAAGAATTGTCTTAGTCGGTGTGACGGTGTTGAACAAGATACACAAGATCGCCAAACATAATTTGACAAAAATTAGGGCGCTTACCCTCACGAAAACGCCTAAGCCAAAAGTCCTCCACTTGATGAATGATTGAAAATTTCCCACCTGAGGGACGAATAAACCAAGAAATTATAAGATGAAGTAATCGGTCTTGGGCATTTAAAACATTGACAAAACAAAGAGGACCATGACTGAAAGTATTTTCATCATAAATTTCGACATTTTCAAAACCAAAAGCTTGACAATGAAAATTTTGATAAATACTAAAAGTCGTACCCATAAGAAGAGATTCAATGGCAACAACATGTTCTCTTTGAGCATCATGAATACATTTGGCATTTGAAAAGAAGATTATAACTAGATTTCATTATAAATCGAAAATAGGCTCAAAAAGTTCATAAGTTTCCATCTTCTAAACAAACCAAGATATTCAAATTTAAAACATTCGGAATTTAAAAACGGGATTGAGATCACACGTTCTTCCCTAAGAGTAAAACCTTGGAATAGCTTGTAACCCCCTTAACCCGGTCTAGACGGTTGACCCGAATTAAGAAAGTCACACGGGGAAAACCAAAGTCAACCCGAAAGTCAACCTTGATTAACGACCCCTTTTTTTTTCTTTTTAATCTTATCTAGATGCACATTAACCTTAATTGTGATCATACAAACAACATACTAAAAGATCACAAACATCAGAGATCAAACAGGGACCCAATTGAACAAATTACAACTTTAGGGACCAAATTGTAGATTCTGATAAATTAAGGGACTTAACCCAAATTAAAGTTACCATCTTGAAATTAATCAGGTTTCATGCTTCCCTGTGAAATTTCAGCTCAACCGGACGTTCCAAGCTCATACAATTGAACAAACATGATTCAGGACCAAAACGTAAACAAAACAAAACATTAAAAGATACTTTTAACTGATTTTAACGGTCTGGTATCGATACGCCACGTGTCGTATCGATACTCGGGGAAGGCAGTAACCAAACTCTAGCAACGGTATCGATACCTTTCCCCCAGTATCGATACTTCACTCATAAGGTATCGATACCTGTTCAACGGTATCGATACTCCTGGGCTGAAAAGTGCATATTTGGCTCAGGCGTATCGATACGCAAGCCCAAGTACCGATACCCCTGCCTGGAAACGATTAGAAAACAGCAGCAAACATGCATTAAGCACCAAATTAACATCACCAAACCATATCACTTAATCATAAAACATGCAAGGACCTCAATTGCATCAACAATTCAACATTTAAACAACACATATGAAAAACCCCAATTTGTAAAGCATGCTTCCTATTTAAGCTACCATTCAAGCAATAAACCTTCATAAGCAAGCAATAGGAATCCAATCCAAAAACCAGTAAATCAAACAACATTTAACATCCATAGGGAGTCTCAAACACCTCCCAAAACATACACATTGGTCCCCCATTGCCAAATCAACCAAAAGCTAAAATGTTTAACAAAACCTTCCATACATTGAGCTTTACTTGAACTTGTTAGCTTGCCTTCTCTTGCTGCCCTCAATGTACTCTAATGCTCTGCATTATTGAATCAAGAAAACGAGAGAGCGTAAGCCAAAGCTTAGTGAGGAGTGCTCTTTAAAACCATTCAATAATGCAATTGAAACCATTTGTAAAACATGCTTATAGTCAACCTTTACACATGCTCAAAGCATACTTAAAATCAAGCAATCCCATGCTTCCACAATTCATTTAAACAAGCATCTCATGCTTCAACATAAACATTAAAACATGCATCTCATGCATCTCAATGTACTATACATGTCATATTGGCTCAAGTGATACATTTCATTTATAAATCAAATTCAACAACTTTCCCCAAGGACTTTTAAACACCTTGGCCCCAAGGACTTTTAAACACCTTGGCCATGGACTTTTAAACACCATGAATGAGGACCACACAAGGACTTTTAACCACCTTTGTGTCCGTAGCTTGAATTACCCCAAGGACTTTTAAACACCTTGGCCCCAAGGACTTTTAAACACCTTGGCCCCATGGACTTTTAAACACCATGGAAAGGAGCACCTAAGGACTTTTAACCACCTTAGTGTCCGCAACAAGATTCATCCAAGGACTTTTAAACACCTTGATGATCTTAGGTAACAAGGCTCACTCAAGGACTTTTAACCACCTTAGTGACCTTCACTTTTACAAACCATCACTTGCCAATATACACTTTATACATCATATAATCCACTGTTTTAAAGCATTAAACCAAGCCATTTCATCATGCATCTCAAAGCTTTAAATCATCATTTAAACAATGCATAAAAACAAGGTACTTCAACCTAGAATTACCTTCAACACATGGCTTTAAACATCAGCATATATCATGCTAAAACATCAGCAATTATCATGCTAAAACATGCTTTCAAAACAGTAAACAAATCATGCAAATCATCATTTTGCATCACACCAAAACATGGCCACCACTTAGAGAGAAATCCGAAAACTTACACTTGAGCTTAGCAAAGTTGTTTAGACTTAAACTAAGCTCCCAAAACCTTCAACCCTTGGTTTTAAAGCTGTAAATCCATTTTCACTCACCGATTTCCACTTTGCTTCAAGCCAAAGCACCAAATCAAGCCTCCGGATCAACAATTCTTGGATCCAAGGATGCCTCCCCTGTTTCAACACATTAAAGCAGAGGATTAATGCATCACCATGCATTAATTGCTTCAATGAAAGCATCTAAACACGCTGCTCTCACAAAACCTCCATTTTCGGCCACCAAACACAACCGAAAATGCATCCGAAACACTTCTAAACAAAGCCCAGCCATAAACCAGCAAAACCTCACTTCCATTAACATCATTTAACATCTAAAAACAACCTACAACCATCCTTATACCTCCAGCAACACCAGATCCACAAGATCACCACAAAAGCTACCTTAAAACACAAGCTAAACTTAGGAAACTCAACCTATCCGGGGTTGCATCAATCAAGACTCATTTCCACATCAATTTAATGATCATTTAACATCAAAAACACTTCTCAAAACACAGATTTAACAAATCAAACGAAAATCATGTGAAATCATCAAAATCTTGCATAATTAGCCAAGATCCACAAATCAACTTAAAAATCTTTAATTAAACATCAAATTAGGATTGAAAACTTTAGGAATTTCATTAAAGAACTTGAAGTTCAGAGGAGAAGGACGTTCTTACCTCCAAACTTGAGTTTCTCCTCTTTTTGGAATAGAAAACCTTGATGAAACTTGAAGCAATTGAAGAGGTTTTGAAGATACAATGATTTGCAATCAATTGAGAGTTGAAAGGAGGATTTTAGGTGAGAAAATCAGAATTGAAACTCTGGAAATGGAGTGTTTGGGTTGAGAGAAAAGAGAGAAAGAAAATGGGAAGTTAGATGAGAAAATGCTTAAAATGAGTTTCCCTCCTTTTTGTTTTCTTTAAAATCAGAATTATGAGTCAAAATATCTTAGAAAAATCTGGAGAAACTCCCTTTGGGTAAATAGCTCCTTAAAGATTCAAAGTTTCAACCCTTTATAAAATAGCCACCAAACTTTCAAAAATTACATTTTGGTCACTAGCCAAAATGTCACATTTCCGAAACTCATTTTCCAAAATTGATTTCACAGTTCACTTAATTATATTAAAAGATGATTTTAGAACATTTTTCCATATTTTTAATGCAACCCGAACTAGGCTTTCCTAATTTAACCTCTTACGATTCGAACAGCACTTTGACCAACCGGTCAACGCCCAAGACTTCTAAGCCCAAAACCGGGGCGTTACAACTCTCCCCCCCTTAAGAAATTTCGTCCTCGAAATTTACCTGAAGGAAAGAGATAAGGAAACTGCTTCAGCATATCTTCCTTCCGCTCCCACGTGGCTTCCTCAACACCGCGATGCTTCCACAGCACCTTCACCAACTTAATGGTCTTGCCACGAAGAACTTTGTTGTCCGAATCCAGAACCTTCACCGGTTCCTCATCATAGGTCAAATCCGGATTCAATTCCACTTCCTCCACAGGCAACACATGCGAAGGATCAGATCTATACTTCCGGAGCATAGAAACATGGAACACATCATGAATCTTCTCCAGCTCCTGAGGTAACCTCAACCGATACGCAACAGGACCCACACGCTCAACAACCTCATACGGTCCAATGTATCTAGGGCTCAGCTTACCCTTCCGACCAAACCTCATCACCTTCTTCCAAGGCGAAACCTTCAAGAACACGCGATCACCCACTGCAAACTCTATCTCCTTACGCTTCAAATCCGCGTAAGACTTCTGCCGATCAGAAGCAGCCTTCAACCGCTCACAAATGAGCTTCACCTTCTCGGTGGTTCCTTTCAAAAAAGCAGGCATCGAAACCAACTTTTGACCAGTTTCAGCCCAACACAGAGGAGTCCTACACTTCCTCCCATACAGAGCCTCATAAGGTGCCATCTGTATACTCGCCTGATAACTGTTGTTGTAAGCGAACTCAACCAAAGACAGATGCTTCTCCCAAGAACCTTGGAACTCTATCACGCAGCATCTCAACATATCCTCCAAAATCTGAATAACTCGCTCAGACTGGCCATCCGACTGAGGATGATAGGATGTACTGAAATGCAACCTTGTACCCAGAGCTTGATGCAAACACTGACAAAAACGCGATGTGAACCTCGGATCCCTATCCGACACGATCGACCTAGGCACACCATGCAACCTTACAACCTCAGCAATGTACAGCTCTGCCAGCTTATCCAAAGAGAACGTAGTATGCACAGGCAAGAAATGTGCACACTTCGTCAGGCGATCCACAATCACCCAAACAGAATTCTTCTTTGATGGAGACAAAGGCAAACCAGAGACAAAATCCATGGTAACCCTCTCCCACTTCCATTCAGGAATTTTCAACGGTTGCAACAAACCAGAAGGAACCTGATGTTCAGCCTTAACTCGCTGACACACCAAACACTTGCTCACGAACTCTGCCACATCCTTCTTCAAACCTACCCAATAGTACTCATCACGAAGATCGCGATACATCTTTGTACTACCAGGGTGCATAGCAAAAGGACTACTATGACCTTCAGTCAGAATAGCACGCCTCAACTCAGCATCAGCAGGTACTACTATTCGATTACCAAAACACAACACTCCATCCTCATTAAAGCAGAAATCCGAAGGTCTACCCTCCGCGATATCTTGAACATGAGACACCAAGGAATCATCCAACAACTGCTTATCCTTGATCAACTGAACCAACGATGGTTTCACTTGCAACTCAGCAACAAGACCACCATCCTGCGATATGCTCAAGCTAGCAAATATAGCTCTCAGCTCAACAGCTACCTTCCTGCTCAAGGCATCCGCAACAACATTAGCCTTTCCCGGATGATACTCTATCGTCAGATCATAATCCTTGAGCAACTCCAACCAACGCTGCTGCCTAAGATTCAACTCCTTCTGAGACATCAGATACCTCAAACTCTTGTGATCCGTGTACACACTACACTTCTCACCATACAGATAATGCCTCCAGATCTTCAGAGCAAAAACCACTGCAGCCAACTCAATATCATGCGTAGGGTAATTGCGCTCATGCACCTTCAACTGCCGCGACGCATAAGCCACAACCTTACCCTCTTGCATCAGCACACACCCCAAACCAACATAGGATGCATCACTGTAGACTACAAACTCTTTCCCTGATTCAGGCTGAATCAAGATAGGAGCTTGAGTCAAAGCCAACCTCAGCTTCTCAAAAGCTTGCTGTCTCGCTTCCGTCCACTCATACTTAACATCTTTCTGCAGCAACTTCGTCAAAGGAGCACCAATCTTGGAAAAACCATCCACAAACCTTCGGTAGTATCCTGCCAAACCAAGGAAACTACGAACCTCCTGAACAGACTTAGGAACTTTCCAATTCATCACTGCTTCAATCTTCTGAGGATCAACACGAATCCCCTCAGCTGAGACCACATGCCCAAGAAAAACCACCTCTCTAAGCCAGAACTCACACTTGCTCAACTTAGCATAAAGCTGATTCTCCAACAAAGCTTGCAACACAATCTTCAAATGCTCTTCGTGCTCCTCCTCAGTACGCGAGTACACAAGGATATCATCAATGAACACCACAACGAACTTGTCTAGGTATTCATGAAAAACACGATTCATCATGTCCATGAAAGCAGCAGGAGCATTTGTCAAACCAAACGGCATCACAAGGAACTCATAATGCCCATACCTTGTCCTGAAAGCTGTCTTAGGCACATCCACATCCTTCACTTTCAACTGATAATACCCTGACCTCAAGTCAATCTTAGAGAACACAGCAGCTCCCCGAAATTGATCAAAGAGATCATCAATCCTCGGCAAAGGATACCGATTCTTGATAGTCAACTTGTTCAGCTGACGGTAATCAATGCACATCCTCATCGTGCCATCCTTCTTCTTCACAAACAAGACAGGAGCACCCCAAGGCGAAACACTCGGCCGGATGAAACCACGATCAAGCAGCTCTTGCAACCGCGTCTTCAGCTCCTTCAGCTCCTTAGGTGCCATTCTATAGGGAGTAATGGACACAGGAGTGGTATTCTCATACAGCTCAATACCAAACTCCACCTCGCGATTAGGAGGTAAACCAGGCAACTCCTCAGGAAAAACATCAGGAAACTCCTTCACAACCCTGATATCTTGCACCCTCAACTCCTTAGAACCAGGATTCATCACAAAAGCCAGAAAAGCTTCACAACCTTGCCTCAGCATCCTGCTCGCCTCCAAGGTAGAAACAACATTGGCAAGAAACTTCACATTCTCACCAACCACCACCACTTCATAATCATCCGCAAGCTTAAGCGAAACCCGCTTATTCTCACAATCCACAACAGCATGATGCTCAGCAAGCCAATCCATACCAAGGATCACATCAAAACCATAAAAGGGCAACTCCATAAGATCAACATGAAAGACATGCTCTTGAGCAACCAAATGACACCTTCTATAAAGCTTACGAGTCACAACAGTCTCACCAAAAGAACTAGTGACTCTAACACCAACATCCAAAGACTCAACAGGCAAACCAAGCAACTCAGCATGCTCACGAAGAATGTATGAATGTGTAGATCCAGAATCAATCAAAGAAAGCAATAACAAGGATTGCAAAGTAAAGGTACCTGCAATCACATCAGCATCATTCCTTCCCTCGCACTGAGCATACACCCTCGCTTGGCCTCCACCCTCAGGTTGAATAGCTACCACATGAGCTACCCCACGACCACCTTCCTCTCGCCTCTGAAAAATACCACGGCCGCGCTCACGACCTCTCTGCGGTGCTGCAACAACAGGAGCACGCTCTTGACCACCAGCCATCCTCGGACAATCACGCCTCAAATGATCAGCTGAACCACAGTTCCAGCACTCATAACCAGCTGCCACAACAGGAGCTTGCACCTCCCTCCCAGCACGAGGACAGTCACGCTTCAAGTGACCACGGGAACCACAAATCCAACAAGCACTAGGGTCAGCTCTAGCATTGCCACCCCTAGCAGGTGCACCTCCACCTCTCTTTGATGAGGATTGAAACCTCTGATCGCGTCCCCTCTTGTTCCGTCCACCACCGGAACTATACTCAGCAGTTCTCTTCCCAGAACTAGCTCCAGCACCTTTAGCAGACAAACTCAGGTTCATCTCAATGTCCTTGGATTGACTAACCAACACATCGAAATCATTGTACTCAGCAGCAAACATATAGGTCTTAACCTCCGTGACCAAGCCATAACGGAACCTTTCGCACCTCTCGCGCTCATCAGGTATCAGCTCTGGTGCATACTGACTGAGACGTACAAACTGTACTTCATACTCAGCCACACTCATGCTCCCTTGGGTCAGAGACATGAATTCACGCTTCTTCTCGTCTAGATATCTAACTCCCAGATATCTCCTCTTGAACGCATGCTGAAAGAACGTCCAAGTAACATCAGCATCAGCCATTCCAGAGATTGTGGTCGTCCACCAGGTATAAGCATCACCTTGCAGCAGAGACACCACACATCCCAGCTTCTGCACATCAGTGCAACTCATCTGTCCCAAGACACGCTTAGTACTCTCCAGCCATGCTTCTGACCTCTCAGCCGACATACCCCTAAACTCAGTCCCACCAAGACTGCGCAAACGCTCTAAGGGTAGTCTAGCTCCAGCATCTCCCTGATGCCCAGCTCCTTGAGCTCCAGCTACTGCTGCTCGAAAAGCACCCGCAATAGCTTGCACCAGCACAGACATGTCAGGCATCGCTTGCCCCTGACCAACCTCAGGTCCTGCAGCTCTAGCACCAGCTGCCTCAGCTCCAGCTCTTTCCCTCTCCGCACCACCACCACCAGGTGGAGGAGGAGGTAACACAGCACTACCCGTGTTCTCTTCATTCACATTCCCCTCCGGGGTCGTAGCTCTCGCGCTACTCCTTAACTCTCTACGTGGTGCCATACTTTTACCATGCATAACAATACAAAATAAAACAAATCAAGACCAGCAAGGTAAGCAAATTCCAAGTAATCAAGCTCAATTTCTTTCAAAAACAACATCATCTCTTTAGCTTTTGTTTGGCAATGGGTACCCTCATCATGCATCATCACAACATGCATCACATACACATCATCATCTCAAATTACTGAACATGCTTTCACACAACAAGCATACATACCAAACCATGCTTCAATCATGCATACAAACATTCCCAAATACTCGAGAACTCAGCTCTGATACCACCAAATGTAACCCCCTTAACCCGGTCTAGACGGTTGACCCGAATTAAGAAAGTCACACGGGGAAAACCAAAGTCAACCCGAAAGTCAACCTTGATTAACGACCCTTTTTTTTCTTTTTAATCTTATCTAGATGCACATTAACCTTAATTGTGATCATACAAACAACATACTAAAAGATCACAAACATCAGAGATCAAACAGGGACCCAATTGAACAAATTACAACTTTAGGGACCAAACTGTAGATTCTGATAAATTAAGGGACTTAACCCAAATTAAAGTTACCATCTTGAAATTAATCAGGTTTCATGCTTCCCTGTGAAATTTCAGCTCAACCGGACGTTCCAAGCTCATACAATTGAACAAACATGATTCAGGACCAAAACGTAAACAAAACAAAACATTAAAAGATACTTTTAACTGATTTTAACAGTCTGGTATCGATACGCCACGTGTCGTATCGATACTCGGGGAAGGCAGTAACCAAACTCTAGCAACGGTATCGATACCTTTCCCCCAGTATCGATACTTCACTCATAAGGTATCGATACCTGTTCAACGGTATCGATACTCCTGGGCTGAAAAGTGCATATTTGGCTCAGGCGTATCGATACGCAAGCCCAAGTACCGATACCCCTGCCTGGAAACGATTAGAAAACAGCAGCAAACATGCATTAAGCACCAAATTAACATCACCAAACCATATCACTTAATCATAAAACATGCAAGGACCTCAATTGCATCAACAATTCAACATTTAAACAACACATATGAAAAACCCCAATTTGTAAAGCATGCTTCCTATTTAAGCTACCATTCAAGCAATAAACCTTCATAAGCAAGCAATAGGAATCCAATCCAAAAACCAGTAAATCAAACAACATTTAACATCCATAGGGAGTCTCAAACACCTCCCAAAACATACACATTGGTCCCCCATTGCCAAATCAACCAAAAGCTAAAATGTTTAACAAAACCTTCCATACATTGAGCTTTACTTGAACTTGTTAGCTTGCCTTCTCTTGCTGCCCTCAATGTACTCTAATGCTCTGCATTATTGAATCAAGAAAACGAGAGAGCGTAAGCCAAAGCTTAGTGAGGAGTGCTCTTTAAAACCATTCAATAATGCAATTGAAACCATTTGTAAAACATGCTTATAGTCAACCTTTACACATGCTCAAAGCATACTTAAAATCAAGCAATCCCATGCTTCCACAATTCATTTAAACAAGCATCTCATGCTTCAACATAAACATTAAAACATGCATCTCATGCATCTCAATGTACTATACATGTCATATTGGCTCAAGTGATACATTTCATTTATAAATCAAATTCAACAACTTTCCCCAAGGACTTTTAAACACCTTGGCCCCAAGGACTTTTAAACACCTTGGCCATGGACTTTTAAACACCATGAATGAGGACCACACAAGGACTTTTAACCACCTTTGTGTCCGTAGCTTGAATTACCCCAAGGACTTTTAAACACCTTGGCCCCAAGGACTTTTAAACACCTTGGCCCCATGGACTTTTAAACACCATGGAAAGGAGCACCTAAGGACTTTTAACCACCTTAGTGTCCGCAACAAGATTCATCCAAGGACTTTTAAACACTTTGATGATCTTAGGTAACAAGGCTCACTCAAGGACTTTTAACCACCTTAGTGACCTTCACTTTTACAAACCATCACTTGCCAATATACACTTTATACATCATATAATCCACTGTTTTAAAGCATTAAACCAAGCCATTTCATCATGCATCTCAAAGCTTTAAATCATCATTTAAACAATGCATAAAAACAAGGTACTTCAACCTAGAATTACCTTCAACACATGGCTTTAAACATCAGCATATATCATGCTAAAACATCAGCAATTATCATGCTAAAACATGCTTTCAAAACAGTAAACAAATCATGCAAATCATCATTTTGCATCACACCAAAACATGGCCACCACTTAGAGAGAAATCCGAAAACTTACACTTGAGCTTAGCAAAGTTGTTTAGACTTAAACTAAGCTCCCAAAACCTTCAACCCTTGGTTTTAAAGCTGTAAATCCATTTTCACTCACCGATTTCCACTTTGCTTCAAGCCAAAGCACCAAATCAAGCCTCCGGATCAACAATTCTTGGATCCAAGGATGCCTCCCCTGTTTCAACACATTAAGCAGAGGATTAATGCATCACCATGCATTAATTGCTTCAATGAAAGCATCTAAACACGCTGCTCTCACAAAACCTCCATTTTCGGCCACCAAACACAACCGAAAATGCATCCGAAACACTTCTAAACAAAGCCCAGCCATAAACCAGCAAAACCTCACTTCCATTAACATCATTTAACATCTAAAAACAACCTACAACCATCCTTATACCTCCAGCAACACCAGATCCACAAGATCACCACAAAAGCTACCTTAAAACACAAGCTAAACTTAGGAAACTCAACCTATCCGGGGTTGCATCAATCAAGACTCATTTCCACATCAATTTAATGATCATTTAACATCAAAAACACTTCTCAAAACACAGATTTAACAAATCAAACGAAAATCATGTGAAATCATCAAAATCTTGCATAATTAGCCAAGATCCACAAATCAACTTAAAAATCTTTAATTAAACATCAAATTAGGATTGAAAACTTTAGGAATTTCATTAAAGAACTTGAAGTTCAGAGGAGAAGGACGTTCTTACCTCCAAACTTGAGTTTCTCCTCTTTTTGGAATAGAAAACCTTGATGAAACTTGAAGCAATTGAAGAGGTTTTGAAGATACAATGATTTGCAATCAATTGAGAGTTGAAAGAAGGATTTTAGGTGAGAAAATCAGAATTGAAACTCTGGAAATGGAGTGTTTGGGTTGAGAGAAAAGAGAGAAAGAAAATGGGAAGTTAGATGAGAAAATGCTTAAAATGAGTTTCCCTCCTTTTTGTTTTCTTTAAAATCAGAATTATGAGTCAAAATATCTTAGAAAAATCTGGAGAAACTCCCTTTGGGTAAATAGCTCCTTAAAGATTCAAAGTTTCAACCCTTTATAAAATAGCCACCAAACTTTCAAAAATTACATTTTGGTCACTAGCCAAAATGTCACATTTCCGAAACTCATTTTCCAAAATTGATTTCACAGTTCACTTAATTATATTAAAAGATGATTTTAGAACATTTTTCCATATTTTTAATGCAACCCGAACTAGGCTTTCCTAATTTAACCTCTTACGATTCGAACAGCACTTTGACCAACCGGTCAACGCCCAAGACTTCTAAGCCCAAAACCGGGGCGTTACATAGCTTGTAGTGTGACAAATCCGACGGGTTAAGAAAACTATTTTGGATTATGAAAGGTAGGTTTGGTTTAAGATTACCCTCATAGTCTTCGATAGGATCGAAAGATGTAGAGGCTAAATATCGTTTCACTCTCTTTTTGGGTGCCATAATCCTGAAAACATAAAATAATTCGAACATGTATGTAATTATCATCAAATTCAATCCAAAGACAAATTCCAATAATTCAATGTATTGATAGAAATGATATATTTTATAGGTTGAAAATCTATACAAGTATATAAAAAAATTGGTTAAAAAAGTTTTGAAAAACAGATTATAAAAATATGCGATACAAATTTATATTCGAATAAAAAAATTTAGATTTTGAAGATTTTTTGTAAAAACTTTAAAACCCATACTATATGTTTATGTTTTATACAAAATTCTATCCAAGTCAACCATTAAAATTGGACGAAAAATAAAAAGAAAAGAAAATAGGGTTTATACCTTGAATGAGAAAATTTGGATGAACAAAGGATTAATGATGAACAAATTTCTTGCAAAGCTTGAGCCTTGATGTGTTGATGAAAAACCTTCAATTGATTTTAAGTTTGATGTGAAAATTTGAGAGATTGAGGCGATTTTTAGAGTGAGCCGCGACTAGTGATTTTAGAAAAAAAAAGATGGGAAGTTTAATGAAAAAGGGATTTCTCATTTAACTTTAAACGACCCTAAATGCATGTGAATGAAGTATGAGCAAGATTTAACGACTAAACTGATGCATACTCCCCCTACCAACAAGCTTAGATGCAAAAGGATGCAAATCAACATAAGCATGAGCATCAATTAATTTCAAGCACATTTTTGGCCATTTGGGACCTAAAAGGGTCAAGTAAGGCTAGTTGAACCTAACTCTCTCCTAAGGGTCCAAAAATACTCTTTTTCTAAAGGTTTAGTAAATATAACCACTAATTGGTTCAAGGTATTTACATATTCTAGAACTACATCACTTTTTCAAGATATGATCTCTAATGAAATGATGTCTAATTTCTACATGTTTGGTTCTAGAGTGTTGGATGGGATTCATAGTAAGACTAATGGCACTAGTGTTGTCACACTTAAGGGGCATGATTTCTACTTGAACACAATAATCTAAGAGTTGTTTCTTCATCCAAAGGACTTGACACAACAACTCACTAAGGATATGTACTCCGCTTCGGTGGTAGATAGGGCTACGCTATTTTGTTCTTAGCGAACCAAGATATGAGCATACTACCTAAGAATTGACATGTTCCAGAGGTACTTTTCCTATATATCTTTCATCCACCATAATCTGCATCGTAGAAGGCATGAATGTTAAAGGAAGAGTCTCTAGGATATCAAAGGCCTAAACAAGGTGTATCTCTAAGGTATCTAAAGATTCTATTAATGGGAACTATGTGTGATTCTCTAGGACTAGCTTGAAACCTAGCACACAACCAAACACTAAACATGATATCAGGTCTACTTGCGGTAAGGTAAAGCAAAGATCCAATTATAGAACGATAAGGCTTAGAATCAACACACTTACCTCTTTCATCCTTATCAAGCTTAATTGATTAGCTCATAAGAGTGGCTTGAGGCTTTACGTTCTCCAAGCTGAACTTCTTGATAATATCCTTGATGTATTTAGCTTGATTTATGAAGGTGCCATCTTTCCTTTGCTTAATTTGGAGCCTTAATAAAAAAGAGAGCTCTACCATCATGCTCATCTCAAATTCACCTTGCATTAGCTTAGAAAATACTTGGCAATAAAATTCTTTAGTAGAACCAAAAATAATATCATCAACATATATTTGAACTACTAAAATGTCATTGCCATATCTTTTAATGAAAAGTGTAGTATCCACCTTGCCTTTTCAAAACCTTTTTCAATTAAAAAGTTCAAAAGTCTTTCATACCAAGCTCTAAGAGCTTGTTTCAAAATGTATAAAGCTTTTGTTAGTTTAAAAACATGCTTTAGAAAGTTTGGATCTTCAAAATCGGGTGGCTGTTCAACATACACTTATTCATTTATAAAACAATTTAAGAAAATCACTTTTTACATCAAATTGATAAAGCTTGAAATCATGATAGCATGCAAATGCAAGAAGCATCCTAATAGCTTCCATTCCAGTTACGAGTGCATATGTTTCATCAAAATCAATTCCCTCTTATTGAGTGTAACCTTGAGCAACAAACCTAGCATGGTGCCTCACTATGTTAACACTCTCATCTAGTTTGTTTCTAAATATTTTCCTATAGTAGATTGATTAGTAGGCCTATAAACTAATGCCCATACTTTACTTTTCTTAAATTGATTAAGTTTCTCTTGCATAACCAATATCCAAAAATCATCTTTTAATACTTCTTCGATATTTTTAGACTCCATGCATGAGCTAAATGCAACAAGATTCATAAGTTTGAGAGAGGATCTAGTAGTTACCCCTTGGATGGATCACCCAAGATTTCACCACCTTTGACATAGTTGAATTCCCTTGGGTATGTCACCTCATTTTCCTCAAGAGCCAATTCCTTCGAGGCTTCAAGAGGTGGACCTTGTTAATCCTCTTCCTTGGTTGGAATCTCATCCACCTTTGATGTTTGCCCTCCATCAATGGCTTCAATGATCCTTACATCCTCATAAAAATATTAAATACAGGGCAGGCTTTAGAGTTTAGGGAATACCCCAAAAATATTGCTTCATCACTTTTAGCATCGAATTTACCTAAGTTGTCTTTTCCATTTTTTAAAACAAAGCATTTACAACCAAAAGGGTTGAAATAGCTAATGTTAGGCTTTTTTGGATTTTAAAATCTCATAAGGTGTTTTCTTTAAAATAGTCCTAATCATTACTCTCTTTATAATATAACAAGTCGTATTATTGGCTTCCGCCGAAAAATACTTTGGTAAGTTGTTTTCACAAAACATTGTCCTAGCCATCTCTTCTAAAGTTCTATTTTTTCATCTCAACTACCCCATTTTGTTGAGGAGTGCGAGGAGCTGAAAAATTATGGCTAATACCGTTTTCATTATAAAAATTTTCAAACCCCATATTTTGAAACTCGGTTCCATGATCATTTCTAATATGTGAAATTTTAAGATCAAGATCATTTTGGTTCATTTTTGTAAACGTGATAAATTTTCTAAAGCCTCATCCTTAGTTTTTAAGAATAGATCCCAAGTGTATCTAGAAAAAGTTATATACCAATACAAATGCATATGACTTACCACCCAAGCTCATAGTTCTAATAGGCCCAAATAAATCCATGTAGATTAGTTGTAACACCCTACTAGTCAAAACATCATTAATGGGTTTAAATGAGGTTCTTTTTTCTTTACCCTTAGCACACACATCACATATTTTATCTAATGAAAATTTTAGATGAATGTATGTCACAACCAAGTTTTCTATGCCACAACCATGCATCATTCTCATCATGTGCAACTAAACATGCATGGGATGAATGTATGTCATCTAAATGCACCATATAAATATTTCATATGCGATGACCAATGAGCATTATTTTATTTGTTTTAATGTTCACAATTTTACACCCATTTTATCAAAATGAACATCAAAAACTTCATCACAAAGTTGACTAATGTTCAAAAGATTATGTTTTAGACCATTGACAAGTAAAACATTTTCAATAAGAATAGATGAGAGATTACCAATAGAGCCAATACCCTCAATGTGGTATTTGGAGTTGTCACTGAAAGTTACCACTCCACCATGCTTTGGCTTAAGCTCTATGAATCTACTCTTGTCTCCGGTCATGTGTCTTAAGCATCCACTATCGAGGTACCATGTGTTTTGCCTTGAAGCTTATGCCTTTTAGTAATGCCCCCTACAAACAAAGATTTGTTCTTTGATTTTGGTACCCAAACCATTTTGGGTCCACAAGTGTTAGCTCCCAAAAGCTTGGTTCTCTTAGGAATCCAAGAAGCAATTGCATTTACATTATTAGAAACAATGAGTTCCTTAGGAACTCATACACTCCTAACTCTTTTAACTTTGGATTGCTTTTGAAAACCTGTTTGTTTGGGGTAAAATGGTTTTCTCTTAACATATTGGATTTTTCGAGAATTTCCCTTTTCAAGAGCAAGTTTTCCAATAGTAAGAGAATTTTTGAGATTATCCACTTCCTTTTTGAGATAATCTTGAAAATCGAAAAGAAGTTTTTCAACATCAAGATTTTTCTTTTTAAGATCATTTGAAAGATTTATCAAATATAAAACCTTCTTTTCTAATTCAGAATTAGTTTTTGAAAGAGACTCATTTTGAGATTTTAAATTAGAAATAGTTTTCTTATTTTTCAAAATAAACTCTTTATATTTTTCAACCAATTCATCGTAAACTTCTTGCAACTCATCATATGCATCATATAATTCATCATAAGTAAGAGATGATGAGTTAGAGTTTACCATAGATTGACCACTACATGCTCCTCATCCTCGGATGACGACTCCTTGTCACTCCAAGTTGCTACTTGAGCTTTGAGCATATTCTTCTTCTCAAAGCTCTTCTTCTTTAGTTGAGGGCAATCGATGCAAATGTGACCCGACTTTTTGCACTCATAGCAAATGAGTTGGTCTTTTTCTTCATCTATGTTCTTGTTCTTAAAGTCTTTTCTTCTTGAAAACTTTTTACCCCGGTCAGACTTCATGAACATTGAGAATATCTTGGCTATCATAGCCAATTCTTCAAATTCATCTTCCCCACTAGAAGTGCTCTCCTCATGTGGTAGAGAGCCTTTTAGAGCAACTCCTTACTTTTTCTTCTCTACCTCTTGCTTGACACTTCTTCTTTCTTCTTTTCTCTTTTCCTCTTCTCTCCCTTGCTTCATAATCTCATGTGTAAGGAAAGAACCAACAAATTCATCAGGCTTTAAGGTCTTCAAATTCTTTGCTTCGAGGATGGTCGTTCTCTTCCCATCCCATGATTTGGATATAGAGTAAACTAGCTTCCGGACTACCTTATCTTCATGGATGATCTCTCTGAAGCCCTTCAATCCATTGACAATGACGGAGAAGTGATAAAACATCTTCCTTACGGTCTCATCGGCCTCAATCTTGAAGTTCTCATAACTAATATGTTGAGTGGATCGTAGAATCGATTTGAGCCAAGAGGAGGGTGAATCGGATTTTTAGAAATTTTGGTGGTGGAGTGGAAAATGAAAAATTGATAGACAAGAGATTTAGAGTGGTTCAAGTTCCAATTGAACTCTACATCCACTACCTTAGCTTCACTAAGGATTTTC
The DNA here is from genome assembly GCA_958450335.1 of Hibiscus tridactylites. Taxonomy (NCBI): domain Eukaryota; kingdom Viridiplantae; phylum Streptophyta; class Magnoliopsida; order Malvales; family Malvaceae; genus Hibiscus; species Hibiscus tridactylites. The sequence goes on from OY288265.1 coordinate 62,963,167, forward strand.
CAACAACTCCACTAGTTGATCTTCTCCTTTTCTAGGCTTAAGAGGAAACCTTTACAAAGAGGTCAATTTTTCTAACAAAAATTGACCCAATTCTCTGTCAAAGATTACAAAGAAGTTTAAGGCTAATAGCTAGTATCTCTCAATACAAATGTAGCCTATTTTACATGCACTCAACCCAATTGAACAAATAAGATTGGAAATACAAGGCTCTACAATTGGGGTTTACAAAAAATATGAGATTTTAGCACAATATCTTGAATTTGATGTTTGGATAATTCTTTTTGGATCAATAGTTGTTGTTGGTGCTTTTAGAAGTCCATTTTATACCTTCTCATTGAATTCTAGCCGTTGGGGTTGTTGCCTTCATTATTATAGCTGTTGGGATGTTATCTTCCCTCCTTAAATGCAGTATGCAACTACCCGTTCTAAAACCCCTGACCCTGTTTCGAAACATACCAATATAGAAATAGTTGTTGGGGTGTAATAAATAGGCCGTACCGAAACGTACACGATCGTTTCGATACGCTAAGAGACTGTTCCGAAAGGTGCTGAAGCCCGTTTCGAAACAATTTGCCACTGTCAAAACATGTATCGAAACGACTTAAAAGCGTTTCGATACGCTTTAACTATATCTTAAAAAATTAGTTAAAAAGTTCAACGGTCATATTTTGAAACCAAGTTTGGAATCTGTTTCGAAACATTTGAGGTCGTTTTGATACAGCCGCATCGAAACAGTTCAAACTGTTCCTTTGTTCATCATCCGTTTCGAAACACAAAGACCTCTTTCGATACACCCGTATCGAAACGAGAAAACTAGTTCCGAAATAGAGGTTAACAATTTCAAAACGTTCCAAAACGCCCAAAGGCCGTTCCAAATGGTAACTCGAAAATTATTGTTTTGACTTGGTAAACACTTAGAAATTTTTTGATAAGTTTAAGTTTTGACTTGGACATTTTTCTTTGAACACATAGAGAGGTTTTGAGGACTTAAAAAATCATTTTATCTTTTTCAATTTAGTCCTTAAATCCTTTGTTATATCAAAATCAATTCATTAGTTTTACAATCTTCCCCTTTTTGATATAACAAAACCATGTTTGAATTTTTAAGAATTTTGAAATCTTGAAGACGTTCTAACTCCCCCTCAATGTAAGATAGGTTTTAATGTTTTGAAGAGATTTAAAAATTCAAGTGTTTAGAACTCAAAGCCAACTTAAAAAAATGGCTCTAATATTACTTCTCCCCATTTTTGTTAGATCAAAAAGAATAATAATCAAGGTTAATCATGAGAAGAAACAAAGTTATAAGCAATAAACCAAAACAACATAATTATCATAGATAGCAATAAGGTTCAAGAAATAACATCAAAAACATAAATACTTAAAGCATTAGAGTTTAAGCTCAATCCCAAACAAAATAATGAAAGCATAGGTCTCTAAAACATAAAAGATAAAAGGGTGCAAACTTATTCCTAATATGATAGACTAATATGATATGCAATGGAAATCCTAAGCCTCGTCATCATCGTCACCACCATCATCAAGAGAATCATCATTGTCTTTAGCTTGAGCACGACAATAGTTCCTCCAATCACCATAGAATGTGGAGAAGGATAAGTCTATAGATGATTGTTGATTCTCAAGAGCGGTAAGACGACTCTCGTTTCCAAGAACAGGATCCTCCAAGGATTGCAAACGAGTGTTGATAGCATCAAATCCCAAAGCCATGTTCGTATCAACCAAGTTGAACCACTCGGTAAGGAAAGCCATAAGTGCCTCATTTTAGGAGTCGGAGCTTGAGGTGGAGGCTCAACTTGAGGTGTCAGAGCTCGCCTATCAACACGAACCCATTGGCCAAGAGTATAGCGAAACTCGAACTTGATAAGAGAAGATTCACCAATCTTTTTCTTGCGGGGTTCCAGAGAATCAGAAGAATAGTAAAAATTGAGAGTACCAAAGACATAGCTTAAAACAACCCCATAAGTGAAAGATGTAAGGGCATCGGTTTCGCGAATCTTCACTTGATGGACCATCTCGGCGAACATGAATTTGACCAAGTTCGGGCGTTGTGCATTGCAAAAACACTCCAACCAAAAATAATCGACTTGACAAACATGGGAAAACTTACCTCCTGAAGGGCGGATGAACCAAGAGATCATCAAATGGAGGAACCGGTCATGAGCATCCAATGTGAGAACGGATCCGGTGTGAGCACCAAAGTGGTTATTATCCTCAATGCCTTTATATTTGAGGCCAAGAGCTTTCTCTAAAATGAATATATTAATAGTGAATTTTCTACCCAAGAGGTATGTCTCAATGCCAATCACCTCGGCATGATCTTCATTATCAATAAGAACGACATTGAAGTAGAATAGCAGGACCATATGCTTGTAGACAATGTCCGGAATGCTCAAAAGGCCAAGAAGCTCCATTCTCACAAGAGAGCTAGATAGCGGAATTCAAAGTACTCGGAGTCAAGGAACGTGATATCCACAACACGCTCTCGGCGAACGGCTAAATATTTGATAATTTTGAAACGATCCTTAGTCTATTGATTCCGAAGACTCTTTTGAAAAAGGAGGGTGAAGTTAGGACGGATGTTCGCTTGGGTTGAAGCTTCACTCGTTTGAGTCTTGCGTTTCTTGTTAATGTTTTCCATGAAATTCCTAAAAACATAAAGCAAGCAAATAAAGATTTAAATGTATGCATGTAAATCCTTAATTCAATCCAATGAAAAATCCCATTAAGATTTTAAAGAAAAACATTTTAAAAACGTATATACATATAAATTTTTTTTGAAGAAGAAACAACTTTTGAAAAATAGTAAAACAATTACGAGTAAAAACAAATATATTCGAATAAAAAAATTTAGGATTTTGAATTTTTTTACAAATTTTGAAGAACCCAAGTTGCAAAACATATAAACAATACAAAACCAATATTTTCTAACCTAAGATACGAGTAAAATCGAAGGAAAAAGATAAGGATGAAAAATACCTCAAAAGGGATTTTTGGATGAATGAATGGAAGAAATTGCACCAATTTGTTGAGGCTTGCTTAGACTTTAGTTTGTGAGTAAAAGCCCTCATGATTTGATGAAAAACAATGAGGTTTAGAGGGTTTTTATAGGGAAATCGAGTTTAGAGTTTTTAGGAGTTTTAATAAAAAGCAAACTTTAGAAATTAAAGCCCTTAAAAAGTTGTCCAGATACGCTTTTCAGAACAGACACGATCGTTTTGAAACGTGCATACCGAAACATTGACTGACGTTTCAAATCTGTTCACCGTTCCGATACGGCTTTAACCGTATCGAATCCCACGTGGTAACCGGTATCGAAACGCTTTTGGGCCGTTTCGATACAATTCTTGGCAAAGGCAAAACGTTTCGAAACCGTTTTGGGCGTTTCGAAACACCCTGGTCATAAACCATTCTTTTAAGGCACCCGTATCGAAACAGATTGGCCTGTTTCGATACGCCTAGGCCTGGAGGTGCAGATGACGCTCTAAAATGCAGAAAAAGTGAATTCTAATAAGTCTTAGATGCATAAATGCTATGTATGAGCAAGAGAAACATGTAAAAACATAAACATACTCTCCCTAACTATAAGCATGGATAAAATTAAAAGTAAAAACACATAAGCATGGTATTTTGCAAGAAATCAAGCAATTTAAGCACAAAAAGGTCCTAAAAGGTTAAGGGCCTGTTTTTGGTTGCGTTTGGCAACCAAAAATCACTTTTTAAGTGCTTTTAGTTAAAACAGACTGTTTTTGGTTGCTTTTAAAACTAGCTTTTTTACCCAAACCAAGAAGCTGGATTTTATAGCTTCTTGGGTAGAAAAGCTAGTTTGAAAATAAAATTATGTTTTTACCCTTATTATTTAATTATAATTTATTGTTAAAATAATATTTATGCATACATAATTGTAAAATAATATATATTTTGTAACCCCCGTAGCCCGGCCTAGACGGTTGACCCGGACTACGAAGATTACACGGGGAAAACCAAAGTCAACCCGAAAGTCAACCTTGATTAACGACCCTTTTTTTTTCTTTTTAATCTTGTCTAGATGCACATTAACCTTAGATGTGATCACACAAACACCATGCTCGAAGATCACAAACATCAGAGATAAAACAGGGACCCAATTGAACAAATTACAACTTTAGGGACCAAACTGTAATTTCTGAAAACTTAAAGGACTTAACCAGATTTTAAGTTACCAACTTAAAATTAATCATGTTTCGTGCTTCTCTGCCAAATTTCAGCTCAAACGGACATCCCGAACTCATACAATTGCACAAACAAGATTCAGGACCAAAATGCAAACATTTTGAAACATTTAACCGCCCATGTCAGCCCCCAACGGTCACCCGTTCCGTAACAGGCCAAGCCCGTTCCGAAACACGGGCCGTTCCGCAACGCATTCCGCAACGGGGGTCTGGCAGAATACATTCCGTTTCGGAACGGTGGCACCCGTTTCGGACGCCTGGGTTCATGCAGGGCACCCGTTCCGAAACGGTGTTACCTGTTACGAAACGCCTAGCCCAAAATGTTGCATTTTGCTCATTTAAACACACAATTGATCATTCCAACATGCTCCAAAAGCCACCAAACTTTTCCAACATGCAATTCAACATAAAAGAAACATACTTGCATCAACAATTCAACATATACTCGACATATAAGGAAAACCCCAAATCTATAGGCATGCTTCCTACACAAGCAACCATTTAAGCACAAACCTTCCAATTCAATTACATTTAACCCAATTCATGTTTCAACAACATTAACAACAGCATTTAAACCTTCATGATCAACATATACGATCACATACACAAAAACCCGAGAGATTCTACCCCATTGCCCTTATTAACTATAGCTATTCACCGAGACATACATCTCCATTGGAGTCCACCTTGAATCCCTTGCTCCTTGCTGTCCAAACTTCAAGATTCTGCATTGATGGACAAAAAGGAGCGTAAGCACATAATGCTTAGTGAGGAATGCTCAAAACCAAAACACCATCAATGCAGCGGGTCTTTAAAACACTAAAAAACCAACCCGATTTGCTTTCCAAAACCATGTTCGAAAACTCTTTTCATCATCAATCTCAAATCATGCATAAACACCATATGCCAAGCTCAAACAAAACCATGGAAAACACATCCTTCCCACAACATACCTTTCTTTAACTTGGAAACCACATCAAGCAAGAAACCATTTAAACCATAGTTCAATCCAACCATTTCATGCATTTAAACAAGGCAACATAAAACCATAACATCATCATCACATGCCTTTAACAACAAGTCTTACATGACTCCAATGCATCATAGGTAATTCATGCTCACATGCATCATTTATCAAATGATAACCAACACTTGTTCAACATACAAGTAACATGCTTTCACTAGCATCATACACATCTCATGCAACAATGCATCTTACCAAGCATCTCATGCTTCTCATGCAAACATGCATCAATTCAAGCATCTCATGCTCCACATGCAACCATGCATCATTTCAAGCAATCCCATGCTTCACATGCAACTATGCATCATTTCAAGCAATCCCATGCTTCACATGCAACTATGCATCATTTCAAGCAATCCCATGCTCAACATGATCAAGAACGTTATATTGGCTTCCAAGAGATCGACCATATTTACTTTCCAACTTTTCAACCCGATCGGATACGCGGATTCCAAGCGTGTCCCAACGCTTCCTACACACTACCCAATCCAAGGTCTTCCCGTGGGCAACAACCTCCACTGACCTCAACCTCCTAAGGTTCCCATGTATGGACTTTTAAACACCATACAACCTTAGCCTTTCCTCAAGGTTACCATGTATGGACTTTCAACCGCCATACACCCTTGACATGCACAAGGTCTTCCCGTATGGACTTTCAACCACCATACAACCTTTGCATAACCGATTGGTAGTTGTAGACATCATCTAACGAGATCCGGGACATCACACACAAGATCCACACATGGACTTAACCATTGCCATTGTGATCTCAACAAGTACAAGGTTCTCACATAAGGACTTTTAACCACCTTATAACCTTTACTCAACCAAGGTCTTCCCGTGGGCAACAACCTCCACTGACCTTAAGCAACCGAGGTCCTCCCGTGGGCACACCCTCCACTGACCTCATCTCGTTAGGAATACTTGAGGGGAGTTTACCCGGTCCACACTTGACCACTCCACCATCAAGGCGACTTTATTCACGGTGCACCCAATCTTATAGCCGGCTAATTATATCCGATCAACGAACCAAGAACCACTTACAACACTTGCCAATATAACCATCTCACCATAATATCCAATGTTCCACATGCATAAACATAATGCAATGCCATCACATCATTAGCTCAATGATTCACATGCATAAACATAATGCAAAGCCATCACATCATTAGCTCAATGATTCACATGCAAAACCATATGCAAAAGGTGACAATTACCATCATTAATCATCATCAATTCACCGTTTTAAGCATCATACAAAGCCATTAAACAACATGCAACACTATGCATCAAAACCACACTTCCAATGTATAAAACCAAGGATCTCTTACCTTGAGCACCCTTTTCAAATGACTTACAAAACCAGCATTAAACCATGCTAAAAACATGCTTACAAAACAGAATTAAACCATGCATAACACTTGCATATCAATCATCAACCACATTTGATTTTAAAACCAAAACATGCACAATACAAGAGCAAAAACCCCTTTCACTTACTCTTGAGCTTAGCAAAGTTGTTTAGACTTAAACTAAGCTCCCAAAAACCTTCAAACCTTGTTTCAAAAGCTGAAATCCCAACTTCACTCACCGATAACCAAACAAAGCTAGCCAACAAGCTTTCCAAGTTTCCGAAACCTTCCGAAAACACCTCCAAAGCTCAAGGATCAACCTCCCCTGTTTCAAGCACACAAAAACAGAACATTAATGCATCCTTATGCATTAAAACACCAGCAACAACAACACAACTCGCTGCTCATCACAAATCTAACAATTTGGCTATCAAACACAACCGAAATCATCTCCAAACACTTCCAAAACTTAACCCAGCCAAGATCTATCACTTCTAACCATTTTTATACATCAAATAACATGCAAAATGATCACAACCACGTCCTTATACCTCCAGGTATAACAGATCACCAAAAACACTCCAAAAACAACCAAAAACTCAAGCCAAACTTAGGAAATTCAACCTATCCGGGATTGCATTGATTAAACCTCAACTTCTAATCATTTTAGCATTCATTTAACATCATTTTAACATCTCAAAACCCTGCTTAAACAGATCACACGAAATTTTCACCAAAATCGCCAAATCTTGCATTTTAGCCAAAAATCAAGATCTCAATTGAAAAGCCATTAATAAAACATAAATCAAGGATTGAGAACTTAGGAATTTCAGTAAAGAACTGATAGTTTAGAGGAGAAGGACGTTCTTACCTCCAAACTTGAATTTCTCCATTTTAGAGCCAAAAAGCTTGATGAACCAACTTGTAAATTGAGAGGTTTTGATGATGAGATGATTAGGAATCAATTGAGAATTGAAATGAGAGATTTAGATGTCAAAATCAGAGAAAGAAATGTGGAGAATTTTGTTTGGGTAGAGAGAAAATGAGAGAAAAGAGAATTTGAGAGAAAATGGAAAATTAGTTGGAAAATTAGTTAAAATGATTTCCCTCTCTTTTCTTAATCTTTAAAATCAGATTTTAGACTTAAAATATCTTAGAAAAATCTGGAGAAATCCTTTTTGGAATAATAGCTCCTTAAAGATTCAAAGTTTCAATCCTTTATAAAACTGTCCCGCAACTTTCAAAAATTACATTTTGGTCACTAGCCAAAATGTCAACCTTCCGAACCTCATTTTCCAAAATTGATTTCACAGTTCACTTTTATATATTAAAAGATGATTTTAGAATATTTTTCCATATTTTTAATGCAACCCGAACTAGGCTTTCCTAAATTCACTCTTATATATTCGATCAGCACTTTGACCGAACCGGTCAACACCCAAAACTTCCGAGCCCAAAACCGGGGCGTTACAACTCTCCCCCCTTAGGAAATTTCGTCCTCGAAATTTCAACCGGCGAAAAGAGAAACAAAACCTTCTCAAGCAACACACAAGGCAACACAAAAGCCTCAACCAACAACACTGATCACTTCCCATACAAAACCTCCACCCCACACTGTTCACAAATTCAAACTCTCAAAGGTAACCACGACTCAACCTTTCACATAACCGAACTGTACACAACCCCAACATCAACCTGAAGAACTTCAGCTCTTTTAGCAGACAACACTGTAGCACACAACTCCCAAGACTTGTCTACACAAAGACAACCACCAAACCAACTCAGCCACTAGGCAACCTCTCAGCCTCTAAAACTCTTGCGATTCCCAAACCTTTCCCAAAGATTTTCCCAACAAGCAGAAATCCTTAAACATCAACTGTTTACACAAACTCTTCAACGAAGCTGACAATCCTTCACATCCGTAAAAAACATTACCATAACAGCTCACCAGCACTATCTACACAAAACCAAAAATTACATCACAACCCCAACTTGAAACCTTCAGTCGTTCCACATACCATCAACAGACTTCAAACAGAACTTTCTTAACCACAACTAGCCAACCACTGCTCACAAGAACCCAAACAACCAACAAACCCTTCAATCTAGCACAACCCCTCATTACAAACTTCAACCAGAACACCTGCACTACCAGAACATTACTCAACCAAAACACACATAACAGCTTCTGAATTCTTCAAAGGTTGCTAAGAACCAACACAACCCTTTCACAACAACTTAAAAGCTAAACAACCTCAGCACTTAGAAACCCAACCACAAACTGCAACAACACTTAGCACCAAGGAACTACCACTTCCTTTTAGCTAAACAAACCACTCAACCGATACTAACCTCAACAATACCCTTCACCACCACGCTACTAAACTCTCAGAGCATCAAACACTATCCTTCTACCAACAGGCCATTCCACTCTCACTCAGCACCAAACAACCTCTACAAACCCATCATTCCACTTAATCCAACCACAACACTAACAGATTCGATTAGTTATTAGCGAGCGTGAACATCGTATGCATGATCACCTACATGCCCTATCAATGCCTGATGTACATGTATGCAAAACCTCTAATGTCATGCCACATGTATGCATGGACCAACATATAGAATATAGCATATATCAATGATTTTAACTGTGCATGAATGCCAGTTCACACCCTCCAATAACATCCTCAAAATCTGTCTAAGAACACCCTCCTTACTCACCTTTAACTTATCTAACTCCATCATACCAACAACTGCTAACCACAAGATGCTTACCCAAGCCTTCTTCACACTCAAGATATTCCCAAACAACAACTACCATTACCCAAACATGCCAGCAACAAGACTAGACTTACCACGCAAGGAAAAACCAACAGAAACCAAACTAAGCAACTAAAGCAAAGATCACTTAACAAGGTTACCTGAAAACACAACACCACCCTGAAGCTTCATCGAACGAGCTCTCTTCCTTGCGGAACCAACATCCTTCGGTCGCACCACTGCAACACCAGTTAACACACCAGGGTCACCACCAACTCCTTGCGATAAGGAACCTTGGCTATTCCGAGCCAACATCAAGCAATCACGCTTCATGTGTCCAGCAGACCCACACTTCCAGCAAACTTCATTTCCCAACCTCTTCACAACCTTCTGCTTTTTCTGCCACTTTCGAACCTCACCTCGGCCGTGCCCACGACCTTTCAAAGATCCTTTAGCTAACACCAAAGCTGACTTCACTCCAAGAGGACAATCACGCTTAACATGCAACTTAGAACCACATCTCCAGCAAACACTTGTGTCCCAACAATTTCCAACATGTTGCCTTTTACAACGGTCACACACAGATGACTGAACTTCCACTCCTTGCTCAGGCAACACTTGCCCACCAGCAGCACCACCCACACCTTGTTCAACCCTTGGAAATTCCCTTCCAAGATACCTTTCATGGAAAGCAGATACGAAGAAATCCCAATCAATATCAAGGATATGTGACGCCACAACCACAGATGTCCACCAAGAACAAGCATCCTCCAGCATCAAAGAAACAACACTCCCCAGCTTACAGGCATAATCACAACCTTCCTGATCCAAAATCAGAACTACATTGGCCAACCAGGCCTCAAACATCTCCGGGAAAGAACCATGGTACTCCTCAGCACCTAAATCAAGCAAATGCTGCTTCGGCAAACCCACACATTTAGCCAGCACATCCACTGATTCTACCTCAACCGTAGCCTGAGATGTTCCCAACACCTCCTGAACAACAGATAATGAACTTTCCATCCCGGAACCAGCTTCCTTCCCTTGCCTTACCATCTTAACTTCAGTCACAGAAGACTGAGACAAAACACCTTTACAAAAGGGTGAATTCCTTGCCTTAACAACCTGCCCCAAGGCAGCAACCATCTCACTCAACCTCCATGCTTTCACCAACTTTGCCATACCACTAACAACAAACATACAATCACAACAAGCAAACAAACAGTTAGACCAGCATTAAGCAAGGATTCAAACTCCAACTCCAAAATAACACAATAGCTATATTAATAAGGCAATGGGTATCCCGAATCCTCCCCTTTACATGACATAACAGCCAACACAACATGGATATCACAACATCAATCATATCAACAACATACCTTGATCATGCTTACACCAAACAACATCCAATAGCTCCAGCACATTAGCAACATAACATGCTCAAAACACATTCACCATGCATAACATCAGCTCATAGCATCAACACATATCCACATGAACTCAACCAAGATTTATAACCACAAATCATGCTTGCATACACCAGCAACATGCTCAAAAACATCAACAACATACTCAGAAACACATGCTTCAACCAGCTTTCAACCATACAACAAGATAAACATCAAGCACACATATCACAACAACTTACCGTTTTCCCCAACCTTCGCAACTCAGCTCTGATACCACCAAATGTAACCCCCGTAGCCCGGCCTAGACGGTTGACCCGGACTACGAAGATTACACGGGGAAAACCAAAGTCAACCCGAAAGTCAACCTTGATTAACGACCCTTTTTTTTCTTTTTAATCTTGTCTAGATGCACATTAACCTTAGATGTGATCACACAAACACCATGCTCGAAGATCACAAACATCAGAGATAAAACAGGGACCCAATTGAACAAATTACAACTTTAGGGACCAAACTGTAATTTCTGAAAACTTAAAGGACTTAACCAGATTTTAAGTTACCAACTTAAAATTAATCATGTTTCGTGCTTCTCTGCCAAATTTCAGCTCAAACGGACATCCCGAACTCATACAATTGCACAAACAAGATTCAGGACCAAAATGCAAACATTTTGAAACATTTAACCGCCCATGTCAGCCCCCAACGGTCACCCGTTCCGAAACAGGCCAAGCCCGTTCCGAAACACGGGCCGTTCCGCAACGCGTTCCGCAACGGGGGTCTGGCAGAATACATTCCGTTTCGGAACGGTGGCACCCGTTTCGGACGCCTGGGTTCATGCAGGGCACCTGTTCCGAAACGGTGTTACCTGTTCCGAAACGCCTAGCCCAGAATGTTGCATTTTGCTCATTTAAACACACAATTGATCATTCCAACATGCTCCAAAAGCCACCAAACTTTGCCAACATGCAATTCAACATAAAAGAAACATACTTGCATCAACAATTCAACATATACTCGACATATAAGGAAAACCCCAAATCTATAGGCATGCTTCCTACACAAGCAACCATTTAAGCACAAACCTTCCAATTCAATCACATTTAACCCAATTCATGTTTCAACAACATTAACAACAGCATTTAAACCTTCATGATCAACATATACGATCACATACACAAAAACCCGAGAGATTCTACCCCATTGCCCTTATTAACTATAGCTATTCACCGAGACATACATCTCCATTGGAGTCCACCTTGAATCCCTTGCTCCTTGCTGTCCAAACTTCAAGATTCTGCATTGATGGACAAAAAGGAGCGTAAGCACATAATGCTTAGTGAGGAATGCTCAAAACCAAAACACCATCAATGCAGCGGGTCTTTAAAACACTAAAAAACCAACCCGATTTGCTTTCCAAAACCATGTTCGAAAACTCTTTTCATCATCAATCTCAAATCATGCATAAACACCATATGCCAAGCTCAAACAAAACCATGGAAAACACATCCTTCCCACAACATACCTTTCTTTAACTTGGAAACCACATCAAGCAAGAGACCATTTAAACCATAGTTCAATCCAACCATTTCATGCATTTAAACAAGGCCACATAAAACCATAACATCATCATCACATGCCTTTAACAACAAGTCATACATGACTCCAATGCATCATAGGTAATTCATGCTCACATGCATCATTTATCAAATGATAACCAACACTTGTTCAACATACAAGTAACATGCTTTCACTAGCATCATACACATCTCATGCAACAATGCATCTTACCAAGCATCTCATGCTTCTCATGCAAACATGCATCAATTCAAGCATCTCATGCTCCACATGCAACCATGCATCATTTCAAGCAATCCCATGCTTCACATGCAACTATGCATCATTTCAAGCAATCCCATGCTTCACATGCAACTATGCATCATTTCAAGCAATCCCATGCTCAACATGATCAAGAACGTTATATTGGCTTCCAAGAGATCGACCATATTTACTTTCCAACTTTTCAACCCGATCGGATACGCGGATTCCAAGCGTGTCCCAACGCTTCCTACACACTACCCAATCCAAGGTCTTCCCGTGGGCAACAACTTCCACTGACCTCAACCTCCTAAGGTTCCCATGTATGGACTTTTAAACACCATACAACCTTAGCCTTTCCTCAAGGTTACCATGTATGGACTTTCAACCGCCATACACCCTTGACATGCACAAGGTCTTCCCGTATGGACTTTCAACCACCATACAACCTTTGCATAACCGATTGGTAGTTGTAGACATCATCTAACGAGATCCGGGACATCACACACAAGATCCACACATGGACTTAACCATTGCCATTGTGATCTCAACAAGTACAAGGTTCTCACATAAGGACTTTTAACCACCTTATAACCTTTACTCAACCAAGGTCTTCCCGTGGGCAACAACCTCCACTGACCTTAAGCAACCGAGGTCCTCCCGTGGGCACACCCTCCACTGACCTCATCTCGTTAGGAATACTTGAGGGGAGTTTACCCGGTCCACACTTGACCACTCCACCATCAAGGCGACTTTATTCACGGTGCACCCAATCCTATAGCCGGCTAATTATATCCGATCAACGAACCAAGAACCACTTACAACACTTGCCAATATAACCATCTCACCATAATATCCAATGTTCCACATGCATAAACATAATGCAATGCCATCACATCATTAGCTCAATGATTCACATGCGTAAACATAATGCAAAGCCATCACATCATTAGCTCAATGATTCACATGCAAAACCATATGCAAAAGGTGACAATTACCATCATTAATCATCATCAATTCACTGTTTTAAGCATCATACAAAGCCATTAAACAACATGCAACACTATGCATCAAAACCACACTTCCAATGTATAAAACCAAGGATCTCTTACCTTGAGCACCCTTTTCAAATGACTTACAAAACCAGCATTAAACCATGCTAAAAACATGCTTACAAAATAGAATTAAACCATGCATAACACTTGCATATCAATCATCAACCACATTTGATTTTAAAACCAAAACATGCACAATACAAGAGCAAAAACCCCTTTCACTTACTCTTGAGCTTAGCAAAGTTGTTTAGACTTAAACTAAGCTCCCAAAAACCTTCAAACCTTGTTTCAAAAGCTGAAATCCCAACTTCACTCACCGATAACCAAACAAAGCTAGCCAACAAGCTTTCCAAGTTTCTGAAACCTTCCGAAAACACCTCCAAAGCTCAAGGATCAACCTCCCCTGTTTCAAGCACACAAAAACAGAACATTAATGCATCCTTATGCATTAAAACACCAGCAACAACTACACAACTCGCTGCTCATCACAAATCTAACAATTTGGCTATCAAACACAACCGAAATCATCTCCAAACACTTCCAAAACTTAACCCAGCCAAGATCTATCACTTCTAACCATTTTTATACATCAAATAACATGCAAAATGATCACAACCACGTCCTTATACCTCCAGGTATAACAGATCACCAAAAACACTCCAAAAACAACCAAAAACTCAAGCCAAACTTAGGAAATTCAACCTATCCGGGATTGCATTGATTAAACCTCAACTTCTAATCATTTTAGCATTCATTTAACATCATTTTAACATCTCAAAACCCTGCTTAAACAGATCACACGAAATTTTCACCAAAATCGCCAAATCTTGCATTTTAGCCAAAAATCAAGATCTCAATTGAAAAGCCATTAATAAAACATAAATCAAGGATTGAGAACTTAGGAATTTCAGTAAAGAACTGATAGTTTAGAGGAGAAGGACGTTCTTACCTCCAAACTTGAATTTCTCCATTTTAGAGCCAAAAAGCTTGATGAACCAACTTGTAAATTGAGAGGTTTTGATGATGAGATGATTAGGAATCAATTGAGAATTGAAATGAGAGATTTAGATGTCAAAATCAGAGAAAGAAATCTGGAGAATTTTGTTTGGGTAGAGAGAAAATGAGAGAAAAGAGAATTTGAGAGAAAATGGAAAATTAGTTGGAAAATTAGTTAAAATGATTTCCCTCTCTTTTCTTAATCTTTAAAATCAGATTTTAGACTTAAAATATCTTAGAAAAATCTGGAGAAATCCTTTTTGGAATAATAGCTCCTTAAAGATTCAAAGTTTCAATCCTTTATAAAACTGTCCCGCAACTTTCAAAAATTACATTTTGGTCACTAGCCAAAATGTCAACCTTCCGAGCCTCATTTTCCAAAATTGATTTCACAGTTCACTTTTATATATTAAAAGATGATTTTAGAATATTTTTCCATATTTTTAATGCAACCCGAACTAGGCTTTCCTAAATTCACTCTTATATATTCGATCAGCACTTTGACCGAACCGGTCAACACCCAAAACTTCCGAGCCCAAAACCGGGGCGTTACATATTTTATAATATTTATATTGAAAATAAAATTGTTTTATTTATACTTTATTTTATATTTATTATTAATGTGTAAGTGGTATGCCCGTATATAATCTAGAATGTAGTTTATATTTTCAAATTAAATTTTATAAAAAAATAATTTTTTATTATAATTGAAATTGATTTATTTCATAAATTATAACATTAATTAATCTGAACAATCATCCAAATTTATTTTTACTTTTCAATATCATGTCTAAAATAGACATTTTATCTCCTCAAAATCACTTTTTGACATCAATGACAAACACTAACCAGCTTTTCAAAACTACTTTTCAACAGCTAGTTTGAAAATCACTTTTTTCACCGCACTTTTTAAAATCAATCACAAACTAAGCCTAAGATATGCTAGTTAGACCTAACTCTCTCCTATGGGACCAAAACACTCCTTATCTAAAGGCTTGGTAAAAATGTCTGCTAGTTGGTTCAAGGTGTCAACATACTCTATAACAACATCTTGCTTAAGGACATGATCTCTAATAAAATGATACCTTATCTCTATGTGTTTGGTTCTAGAGTGTTGGATGGGATATTTGGCTAGGCATATAGCACTAGTGTTGTCACACTTAAGAGGTATGGTTTCAACTTTAACTCCATAATCTAAGAGTTATTGCTTCATCCAAAGGACTTGAGCACAACAACTCACTAAGAATATGTACTCGGCTTCAGTGGTAGATAGAGATACACTATTTTGTTTCTTAGAGAACCAAGATGTGAGCATACTATCTAAGAATTGGCAAGTTCCCGAAGTACTTTTCCTATCAATTTTACAACCCCCATAATCCACATCCGAATAAGCATAAAGGTTAAAGGTTGAGTCTCTAGGATACCAAAGACCTAAACAAGGAGTATCTCTAAGGTACCTAAAGATCATTTTTAACGGCTATAAGGTGAGACTCTCTAGGACTAGCTTGAAACCTAGCACACAAGCAAACACTAAACAATATATCTGGTCTACTTGCGGTAAGGTAAAGCAAAGATCCAATAATAGAGCGATAAAGCTTAGAGTCAACACAATTACCTCTTTCATCTTTGTCAAGCTTTGTAGATGAGCTCATTGGTGTGGCTTGAGGCTTTGCATTCTCCAAGCCAAACTTCTTGAGCATGTCTTTCACGTAGTTTGCTTGATTTATGAAGGTGCCATCCTTTCTTTGTTTGATTTGGAGTCCCAAGAAGAATGAGAGCTCCCCCATAATGCTCATCTCGAATTCACCTTGCATTAACTTACCAAACTCTTTGCAATGACATTCATTAGTAGATCCAAAAATAATATCATCAACATATACTTGCACTACTAAGATGTCATTTTTATACCTTTTTTATGAAAAGTGTAGTGTCCACCTTACCTTTTTCAAAACCTTTTTCAATCAAAAAGTTTGAAAGCCTTTCATACCAAGCTCTAGGAGCTTGTTTTAAACCATAAAGTGCTTTGGTTAGCTTAAAAACATTATTTGGAAATTTTGAATCCTCAAAACCCGGTGGTTGTTCCACATACACTTCTTCATTTATAAAACCATTTAAAAATGCGCTTTTTACATCCATTTGAAAAACTTGAAATCATGATAACATGCATATGCAAGCAACATCCTAATAGCTTCCATTCTAGCTACGGGTGCATAAGTTTCATCAAAATCAATTCCCTCTTCTTGAGTGTAACCTTGAGCAACTAGTCTAGCTTTGTTTCTCACTATGTTACCACTCTCATCTAGTTTATTCCTAAACACCCATTTAGTTCCTATAGTAGATTGATTTCTAGGCCTTTCAACTAATGTCCATACATTACTTCTCTCAAATTGGTTTAACTCTTCTTGCATAGCCATAATCCAAAAATCATCTTTTAATGCTTATTTAATGTTCTTAGGCTCAATGCATGAGATAAAAGCAACATGATTCATGAATTTGAGAGAAGATCTAGTAGTTACCCCCTTGGATGGATCACCCAAGATTTCACCACCTTTGACATAGTTGTACTCCCTTGGGTAACTCACTTCCTTTTCCTCAAGAGCCAAGTCCTTCAAGGCTTCAAGAGGTGAATCTTGTGCATCTTCTTCTTTAGTTGGAATCTCATCCTCCTTTGAAGTTTGTCCTCCATCAAAGACATCAAGGATTCCTACATCATCATCATCACAAGATTCCTTCCTCGGAAGGAGGCAATCATCGAAAACAACATGTATAGACTCTTCTACTAACAAAGTTCTTTTATTAAATACACGATAGGCTTCAGAGTTTAGAGAATATCCTAAGAAAATAGCTTCATCACTTTTAGCATCAAATTTACCTAAGTTGTCTTTTCCATTGTTTAAAACAAAACACTTGCAACCAAATGGATGAAAATAGCTAATGTTAGGCTTCTTATATTTTAAAATCTCATATGGTGTTTTCTTTAAAAGTGGCCTAATCTTTACTCTATTTACAATGTAGGAAGCGATATTTGTGGCTTCCGCCCAAAAGTATTTAGGTAAATTGTTTTCACAAAGCATGGTTCTAGCCATTTCTTGTAAAGTCCTATTTTTCCTCTCAACTACCCCATTTTGTTTAGGAGTTCGAGGTGCCGCAAAATTGTGGCTAATACCATTTTCATTTAAAAACTCTTCAAAACCTATATTTTGAAACTCGGTTCCATGATCACTTCTAATGTGGGAAATCTTAAGCTCAAGATCATTTTGAGTTAATTTTAAAAACGTGATGAATTTTTCTAAAGCCTCGTCTTTTGTACTTAAGAATAGAACCCAAGTAAACCTAGAATAGTCATCAACAAGTACAAAAGCATACAATTTACCACCCAAGCTCATAGTTCTAATAGGCCCAAAAAGATCCATGTGAATCAATTGTAAACATCTACTAGTAGAGACATCATTAATGGGTTTAAAGGATGGTCTATGTTGTTTACCCTTAGAGCATGCATCACATATTTTATCATTGGAGAACTTAATCTTGGGTAAACCTCTAACTAGATTTAGGGAAACTATTTTTTCTAAAACACTAATGCTAGCATGCCCTAGTTTCCTATGCCATAACCATGCATCATTTTCATCTTGTGCAACAAAACATGCATGAGATGTATGAATGTCATCTAGATGCACCATATATATGTTACCTATGTGATGACAAATGAGCATTATTTTATTTGATTTAATGTCAACAATTTTACACCCATTTTTATCAAATAAGACATTAAACCCTTTATCACACAATTGACTAATGCTCAATAAATTGTGTTTTAGTCCATTGACATACAATACATTTTCAATGAGTATAGTAGAGTGATTACATATGGAGCCTGTTGCGTGTAAAAGAGTCTATCGCAATTGTAGTGCAAGTGTACACGACGCAAGTAGTAAGTGATATGAAGTATCGGATATCGTCTCCACAGGGATTGGGCTAATAGCTTCACCTAAATTCACTGCACGAAGTAAAGGAAATAATTTTGAGAAGTTGTCACGAATAATAGAGTAAAAACGCAAATAAAAGAATTGAGTTATCAAGATAGAGAGAATGGGCTGGTATGGAATTGCTCAGTAGTGCAGGTATTGGATTGCTTAGGATCTCCAGTTCTGTCGTCGCGCCCGTCGCCGACAGCACCTGTCGCGGCGGCTGTCCGTTAGCTGTCGCGGCAGCAAACACTAACTCCGTACTTCAAGCTTGGCAAGAATCCCAGATATGCCTTGCCCTATCCCTAGGCACAAGTCTGTCGATGATCACGTCTTTGATGATACCTCCCGGCGTGAATCGAAGGATGAACACCGATATGTATGAATTCTTCCTTAGCCACTTAACCTCGCCCTATCCCTAGGCACGAGATGGTTCAACTATAAACTAGAGAACGCGCTCTTATCTCTTTCGTATACTTAACTCTCCCGATGCTAAGTAAATGGATAACCTCACAATGCTCTCCCGATGCTCTTGCAAGATATTAAAACCAAGATAAAAGAACTTGAAGTTTATTTTATTGAACTTGGAAAATCCTAAAACAAAACAATCCTTGCAACTACTTTACAAAACAACCCGTAGCCCTAGGGGGAATTTAGAACATGTAGGTGACAGGTAAACGGCAGGGGTTTTTGGTTTCGGTTATGGGGTAATCGGTTATGCCCTAGGTTAAATCTATGCCCTTATATAAGCTTTGGGCTCAAGTTATCTAAGGTAACAAGGATTACAACTTTAATTAAAAGTAAGATTCTAATAAAGACTAAATCTCTAAAGACTCCTACTTTCCAGCCGCATCCTTGCTTTTAGGAATTTCCTCTCCTTGGGCTTTGGCTTGACATATCTTTTGATCCGGGGCTTGGAAAAATATGTGGCTTTGACACGATAGACGAGTAGATTTTTCTCTATCTATCGAGGTCCACTTTGCTTTTCCTCCTCATAAGTCTGCTGTCACCGTGCTGTCACGACAGGTCCATGACAGGTTCGTCTTCTTCGGCTGCTTGTCCAGTTCAGCTTTCCTGCTTATCTGCCCTGCGCCTGCCTTCATCGTCAACCATGGCAGCTACCTGCAAAATATGCCATCTTTTAGTAGAATCCGTGCCTTTTATATAATTGTGATGTTTTATTGAAAACTAACCTAAATGCAATGCAATGATGCTTGAATGCAACAGAAATATGGGTTAAAAAGGGTGTAAATAATAGAACTTTTACACACTCAACACACCCCCAAACTCAAGTTTTTGCTTGCCCTCAAGCAATTAAGACCTAAAAGAAAAAAGAAATCTTTGTGTTGGCCTTCAAACAGTGAACTGTCCCTTACCCGTCGCTCATTCTCTATGGCGGCAGCAACCTGTCGGAAAAGATTAGGATCTGTCCGGAATCTCCCTATAGCTCTCGTGTAGTGTGTGCATGCTTGTGAACAGTTATATGCTAAGACTCTCTTAGTTTCACTAGAATATTCAACTTCTTAACTCGAATTTTTATGCCAAAGTTTAACTTTTTTAGAAGGCACATTTTCATGCTTCTTTTTCTTCTATTTTCAAGCTAAGTTTTTACTAGAGCCAGTTTCGGGCACCTCTAGTTAGCTTCCTAGAGCCGGTTTCGGGCACCTCTAGGTTTTTGATTTTCTTTTGCTAAACTTCTTTCCTAGAGCCAGTGTTAGGCACCTCTAGGGGTTATTCAAGTTTTAAGCATCCTATTCTAGTTTGGCTAAAAGAAATCTAAGCAATATAACAGTCACAAAAGTGTTTAAGTTTTCAGAACTATAGAAAGGCTCTAAACTTCTCCTTAAACTGTCCTAAAGATGCTGCCACGACAGAGCCGTCATGACAGGTAAGTTAACTTCACAGTTTTTTTTAAGCCAACAGTTTAAATTTTCTGATTTTTTTAAGAGAAAAATAGATAAAAAAAATAAGACACAACAATTAATAAAAAGATGTACTTAAGACTCCATTAATGATGGAGGGTTGCCACCCCTAAACTCGAGGGTTGCATTGCCCTCAATGCAAAATGACATGAAAAATAAAGAAAGAAAAAAAAATACATCACAAAATATAAAGGCAGGCAGCAATAGGAGGTAAATAAAAACTTAAATTTTAGTTGCT
The DNA here is from genome assembly GCA_958450335.1 of Hibiscus tridactylites. NCBI lineage: Eukaryota > Viridiplantae > Streptophyta > Magnoliopsida > Malvales > Malvaceae > Hibiscus > Hibiscus tridactylites. The sequence goes on from OY288265.1 coordinate 62,983,935, forward strand.
GCCTTCACTGATGCTGCTGACGCGGATCTGATGGCGGCGTCTGCGCTGTGGGGGGGGGGGGGCTGGGAAGGTTCAGGAGCAGGTTGATCGGCAGGTTCATCGGCAGGTTGAGAGGCAGGTTCATCGGCAGGTTGAGGGGCAGGTTGCTCCACTAGCCGGACGTCAGAACTGTTACCACTGTCCCAAGAGCTGCTGGTGGTGATGGCTTTGGGCAGCCTTTTCTTGTGTGCCACGTGCTTAATTCGCTTGACCCGCGTAAAGTCCCTCTCCAAATTCCTCCGGATAAGAGGGTTGTCATCAGTGGCAGGTCTCTTGGTTCCTCGAGGGGAGGTGTCTGTCGGTGGGCTGCCTTCTGCCCTAGGGGAAGACGACATCCGAATAATGTAAAGTATTAGTAATGAAATTTACCGTTGCATTTGAGAAGTCGCGGATAAAAGTCATCAAACCCATTTGCCGCTCCTCTACCCGTAGGATTGCAGCAAGGATGTGGGCGGACTGGTCTGTCGGAGCGGTGTCGGCGACAGCTTCTGGGGCAGGGTCGGTGGCAGGTTCTTCATCGGAGTCAGCAGGAGGGGCATTTGGGTCGAAGGCGTTGATGGGTGATACGACTATGACCTCCATGAGGCTGGAGATGTTGTTGTCAGTCCAGCCACTGCCCGTCTTGATTTTATCGGAGGGTTCCTCTGGTACGGCAGCGCAGCGGCAGAGGGCGGTGATGGTGAACGGCAGACAGAGTCGTGAGTCTGAGCGGAAGGCACAATCGATGATGCTGTCCCTCATGTACCTGCCCACATTGATGGGCCTGTCATGCATAATAGAGTGAATGAGGGCCAGCCGCTATCGGTTGACTGTCGTGTGGTGGGAAGAGGGCAGGATACGCTTTTTGATGAAAGCGTTCCACAGTTTTGCTTCGGGGAGGAGCTGCCCCCTGTTGACGGAGTGGGGGTTCTTCTTGTTGGTGGTCCATGTCGTACCAGCCTCTGTCAGCTCTACCATGATGGCATCATAGACAGCATCGTCGAGGGTATCCAGAAATTGTTGGTGAGCATCATCATCGGGGCCAAAGAAGAGGCCGTACATATGGTTGATGCTGTTGGCGGTAAGGGGCACTTCCACTCCTCGGACAGTGACAGATGCCGCTGTTTTGCTGTCGATGGCCTCGTAAAACTCTCGGACCAAAGTATCATTTAACTCTACCGGTTGTTCGGCAAAGTCCTCCCATAGCTGTGTCGTTATAGCCTTCACAATGAACGGCCGAAGTCCCATATGGGGGGCATCTCTGTTGTATATGAAGCCACGCTCCTCCCATAATTCCTTTTTGGCGAATGGTGATGCTGCTGCTGAAGAAGAAGTGGCAGCAGTGTTATGACGGGTTTGACTCGACGACATATTGGTTGCAAGGGCTGTGAAAGAGAGAAAACAAATAAAACTAGAGGATAATAACAAGAGAGAAAAATAAGAAGTGATGAAAAATGAAAATGGGAAGGGGTTTATATAGCGGTCGAGTAGCTGCCCATTTAATGCCGCAACGGCAGGCTTGAAGAACGGAGCGGCAGATTGGATTTAGCGTGTCTGACGCGTCTGACACGCATTTATTCGTCTGTTACGCGTCTGCCGCATGCTTCTGCGTCTGCCGTGTCAGTCTGTTGACAGCCTGTCATATTCGTCTGCGGCGGCAGCCGAAACGACAGGTTTCCATAAATGGGCTTTATTGGGCTGATAGATGGGCGGTGGGCTTGGGTCACTTCTCCTTTTCTTCTTGACTCCTTTATTTCCTAAAAACTGAAATTAGAAAAACAAAACATTATTCAAATAAAATAAACCTAATTTCCTAATAAATAATAATAAATAATAAAATAAAAAGAAAATAGAAATTAGGTTAAATTAGGGATGCCTTGTGGGGCATCACCTAAAGTAACCACTTCCTGTATTCCTGGGGCTTCAGTCCCCTGATAATGCTTGAGGCGTTGTCCATTGACTTTGAATTGGTGCCCGTCTTTTAATGATTGAATTGTAATGGCACCATGGGGAAAAACTTGAACCACTTGGAACAGGCCAGACCATCTAGATTTAAGCTTCCCTGGGAAGAGTTTCAACCTAGAATTAAACAACAACACAAGCTGCCCTGGGCAGAACTGTCGTGGCAGCAACTTCTTGTCATGCCACTTCTTTGTTTTCTCCTTGTATATTCTTGCATTGTCGTAGGCCATTGTCCGTATTTCATCGATCTCATTCAAATCTAACAGCCTTTTCTGGCCTGTCTTGTCCAAGTCCATGTTGACTGCCTTGATTGCCCAATATGCCTTGTGCTCTATCTCGACAGGCAGATGACAGGTTTTCCCATAAATCAAACGGTATGGAGACATGCCCAATGGAGTCTTGAAAGATGTCCTGTATGCCCATAATGCATCATTCAGAAGTAAAGACCAATCTTTCCTAGTTGGTTTGACCATCTTTTCAAGAATGTTCTTCACTTCCCTATTTGATATCTCAGCCTGTCCATTGGTCTGTGGGTGGTATGCTGTCGCGATCCTGTGCTTGACACCATATTTCTTCAAGGCGGCAGCAATTACCCTATTATCAAAATGTCTCCCTTCATCACTGATAATCGCCCTAGGGATGCCAAATCTAGAAAAGATGTTTTTGTGCAAAAACTTTTGGACCGTTTTGGCATCATTCTTTTGAGTTGCGATTGCTTCTACCCACTTGGAGACATAATCCACTGCTAGGAGGATGTAAAGATTTCCACACGAAGATGGAAAGGGTCCCATAAAATCAATCCCCCAAACGTCGAAGATCTCGACTTCTAGAATGTTCTGCAGTGGCATCTTGTTTCTCCTCGAGATGTTACCTGTCCGCTGGCACCTGTCACAGTTCTTGTAAAAGTCCTGTGCATCCTTATACAGTGTCGGCCAGTAGAACCCTGACTGCAGCACCTTGGCAGCAGTCTTATTGCCTCCTAAGTGACCTCCATATTGTGAAGCATGACAGTGATGGAGAATGTCTTCTTGCTCTTCTTGTGGTATACACCTCCTTATAACATGATCTGCACACATTTTGAAAAGAAGAGGTTCGTCCCAATAATAATGCTTAACATCATTTTGGAACCTCTTCCTGGCTTGATAATTAAGATCAGAAGGTAATATTCCGCTAACTATAAAATTAACGAAATCAGCATACCAGGGAAGGTTAGAAGACTTACCTGCCGCCATGGCTGTCGCGACAGCGATTGCGGCATCAAAGAGCTGCTCATCTGGGAAGGTCTTTAGTATGTGTGTCTCATCGAACGGTAGACTCCGTCCCTTCTCCAACCTCGACAAGTGGTCTGCCACCTGATTTTCTATCCCCTTTTTGTCTTTGATCTCAAGGTCGAATTCTTGTAGTAGCAAGATCCACCGTATCAATCTAGGCTTGGCATCCTTCTTTACAAACAAGTACTTAAGGGCAGAATGGTCGGTGTGCACTATTACCTTCGTCCCAAGTATGTAAGAACGAAACTTGTCGATGGAGAACACCACAGCTAACAACTCCTTTTCTGTGGTGGTATAGTTCACTTGGGCATCATTTAATGTTTTGTTGGCGTAGTATACGACATGAAACAGCTTGTCTCTACGCTGCCCAAGTGCTGCCCCGACAGCATAGTCACTAGCATCACACATAATCTCAAACGGCTGTGTCCAGTCTGGTGGCTGTACTATGGGGGCTGTCACTAGCTTTTCCTTCAGAACCTTGAATGCTTTAGTACATTCTTCATTAAAGTCGAAGGGTCGGTTCTGCTCTAAGAGATGACATAGGGGCTTCGTGATTTTTGAGAAATTTGCGATAAATCTCCTATAAAAACCAGCATGCCCTAAAAAACTCCTAATGCCCTTGACTGTAGTTGGCGGCGGCAGCTTCTCTATGACTTCTATTTTAGCCCTGTCGACTTCTATCCCACGGCAGCTAATCTTATGGCCAAGGACTATCCCTTCATCCACCATAAAGTGGCATTTTTCCCAATTTAGAACAAGATTAGCTTTTTCACATCTTTCAAGTACCTTTTGAAGGTTGCCGAGGCAGCTCTCAAAATCGTCTCCAAAGACGGAAAAATCATCCATGAAAATTTCTAGGAAGTCCTCTACCATGTCGGAGAATATAGCCATCATGCATCTTTGGAAGGTGGCAGGTGCGTTACAGAGGCCAAACGGCATCCTCCTAAATGCGTATGTTCCGTAGGGACATGTAAAAGTCGTTTTCTCTTGATCCTCTGGTGCAATAGCAATTTGGTTGTAACCTGAGTAACCATCAAGAAAACAATAGTAAGGTTTACCCGCTAATCTATCAAGCATTTGATCAATAAAGGGTAAAGGAAAGTGGTCCTTTCGGGTGGCTTTATTAAGCTTCCGATAGTCCATACAAACCCTCCAACCGGTCACAGTCCTGGTTGGGATTAGCTCATTGTTTTCGTTGGTTATCACGGTCATGCCTCCTTTCTTGGGAACACATTGCACCGGGCTTACCCATTTGCTGTCGGAGATGGCGTAAATAATACCAGCATCTAACCATTTGATTATCTCTTTACGCACTACCTCCTTTATCGCAAGGTTTAATCGCCTTTGGGCATCAATAGTCGGCTTATGATCTTCCTCTAGGAGGATTTTGTGCATGCATATTGCCGGACTAATGCCCTGTATATCTGCTATCGTCCATCCAATCGCCTTTTTGTGCTGCCTTAACATGTCGATCAGCTGTCGTTCCTATTCCTGCGGCAGCTTAGCAGAGATGATTACGGGCAGTGTGTCATCACAACCAAGATAAGCATATTTAAGCTGCCCTGGCAGGGGCTTAAGTTCTAAGACAGGTGGTTCAACAGTAGATGGCTTTTGGATTAAATGGTTATTCGAAGTGTAATTCAAGGGTTCGAATAACTTACCTGGACGATGGTCTAACCAGTCTACCTCCTCATGACCTTCAGTATCAGATGTATCGGATTCAGAGGAGTCGCTGTCGTCGGTGCTGTCGTCGTCGCTGTCGTGACAGGCCTGTAGGTGGCTGTCACAGCAGTGACCAAATTTTATATCACGGCAGCCCGACCTGATGTAGGGTTGATCAAAGGTCACCTCAATGATGGCCTTACATTCTTCATCTACATCAACATGTTTCATTGCTTGGAGAACATTCAACTTAATTTCTTGATCGTTCACGCGCATGGTGAGTTCTCCTTTCTCCACATCAATCAATGATCTTCCCGTGGCTAAGAAGGGTCGCCCAAGGATGACTGGTGCATTTTCATCTGCCTCACAATCTAAGATAAGAAAGTCAGCAGGAAAAATAAGCTTATCCACTCTTACCAAAATATTTTCAATTTTTCCCTCGGGGTGAACGTAAGAGCGGTCGGCTAGCTGTAGGGTAACTGTCGTGGGCCTTGCCTTGCCAATACCTAGTTTCTGAAAAACAGATTTGGGCATTAGATTAACACTAGCACCTAGATCACATAATGCCTTACCCACAAATTTGTCGCCGATTACGCAAGGTATGATGAAGCTCCCCGAATCCTTCTTTTTCTGGGGTGGCTGCCGATGAAGAATGCTCATGCAACCTTCTGTCATCTTTACCGTTTCAAATTCCCCAAGTTTAGATTTTTTTGACATAACATCCTTGAGAAATTTAGCATAACCGGGCATCTCCCTAACAACATCTAACAACGGAATATTAATATGAACCTGTTTAAAAATATCATAAATCTTTTTAAGTAGAGATTCATGCTAAGCTTGATGTATCCGTTGCGGAAAAGGTGGTGGAGGACGATAATCAGCAATGCGTCCTTCCCACTACATGCGAATCTGAGGACGGTATTCATCTTTCTTCTCCTCTGTCGCTTCTGCTGTCGTGACAGGCTCATCGGCAGCAGTCTGTTTATCACCTGTCGGGGCAGCTTCCTCGGCAGGTTTATCCAAGGTGGGTTCCTTTTCTGTTTCAGCTTTCTTTTCCGGCCCTGGTAGTTTCTTCCCACTCCTAGTAGTAATCGCCTTACATTGCTCATTTGGGGGCGGTCTAGAATTTTCAGTATTACTAGGGAAACCTCCATTCTGCCTTGGTTTAATATGTTGCGACACCTGACCCATTTGTGTCTCTAGAGATTTCAAGGTAGCCTCATGATTTGTCATTCTCATCTCCGTTTTATCCATAAAGGTTTCCGTCTTCTTGACAAACTGATTAATATTCTCCATATACGTACCAGTCTGAGACATAAAGGTGGCCAGAGTCTGCTCCAATATACTACTCGTTGCAGGTGGTGGCTGCTGTTGCTGCTGCGGCGGCAGGAGCGGCGGCAGGTTCTGCGGCGGTAGTTGTTGTCGCGTCAGCAATCTAGGACCCCCTGATTCTGATGATGTGCTTGTGGATTCAGGGCATTGTTAGGGTTACTCCAGGAAAATTTGGGATCCTTCCTCCAATTTGGGTTGTAGTTGTTGGAATTATAGTTTGGCTTGTAATTTCCAACATATTTTCCCTCTTCTATATTTATTGGGCACTCATCCCTACTATGATTTCCCTCACAAGTAGCACAAACTTCCTCGACAGCAAATCCTTGTAACTCATCATCATTCAATAACTTTTTCATTGCTTTAGTAAGGAATGCTACCTGCGTTTTCATAGTGCTGTCGGCCTCATAGTCCTTGACAGCAAGTACCCGTTTACCTCCTCTTCTAGCGGTCGGAAACTGCTCCTCGTTCTTAGCTAGATTTTTCAAAACTTGCAATGCCTCGTCCGGATCTTTATCCAATAATAGTCCATTTGCTGCAGAATCAATCCGAATGCGAGTTTGTAAGTTAGCAGCATTATAGAACTTAGTTACCTGATTCCAGACAGGGAATCCATGCATTGGGCAGTTCCGTAGAAGAGTAGTAAATCTGTCTCAGGCCTCGTGCATTGGCTCGTCATCTTCCTGTTGAAAAGTAGCAATTTCGTTACATAATCGCTCAGCTAAATGTGAAGGATTAAAACGAGACAAAAATTCACGAGTTAAATCTGCCCAAGTCATAATAGAACCCGGCGTAAGTTTATTCCACCAAGTTTTAGCTCTGTCCCTCAATGAATGGGGAAATAACCGAAGCCTCAGTATCTCCGGACTAACTCCTGGCAGTCTAAACGAACCACAGATCTCCTGGAACGTTTTGAGATGGTCCCTAGCATCTTCTGTCGTAGAACCACTGAACTGTCCGACGTTGTTGATCATACTAAACATGACAGGTTTTAGTTCGAAGTTGTCAACATCAATATCCGGCAGCGTGGTCTCCAGCTCTACATGATCGTTCAGCATGTAGTCACGACATGACCGTCGTCCATCTGCCGCGGGCGGGTCGCCGACAGGCGGTATAATTCCATCACCGGGCTGATTACGGGCCATCTGCTCTAGCTGTTCCTCAAGGTATTTGTTTCTGTCTAAAAGGCGGCGAAGTTGTTTCTTGAGATTGAAGGAACGTTCGATTTCCGGATCTAATTTATATTCAGGATCTTCGCCTCTTTTAGATCTGCGCATAAACAAGAAAACCTCGTGAAAAGCGAGAGTTGTAAACACAAAAGAAAAATTAAAGAAAAATATAAATAAAAACAAAAACGAAAATAAAAAAAAGTGCAAGGAAAGAAAGGTGTAGTTATGTTGCCAATCCCCGGCAACGGCGCCAAAAACTTGTTGCGTGTAAAAGAGTCTATCGCAATTGTAGTGCAAGTGTACACGACGCAAGTATTAAGTGATACGAAGTATCGGATATCGTCTCCACAGGGATTGGGCTAATAGCTTCACCTAAATTCACTGCACGAAGTAAAGGAAATAATTTTGAGAAGTTGTCACGAATAATAGAGTAAAAACGCAAATAAAAGAATTGAGTTATCAAGATAGAGAGAATGGGCTGGTATTGAATTGCTTAGTAGTGCAGGTATTGGATTGCTTAGGATCTCCAGTTCTGTCGTCGCGCCCGTCTCCGACAGCACCTGTCGCGGCGGCTGTCCGTTAGCTGTCGCGGCAGCAAACACTAACTCCGTACTTCAAGCTTGGCAAGAATCCCAGATCTGCCTTGCCCTATCCCTAGGCACAAGTCTGTCGATGATCACGTCTTATGATACCTCCCGGCGTGAATCGAAGGATGAACACCGATGTGTATGAATTCTTCCTTAGCCACTTAACCTCGCCCTATCCCTAGGCACGAGATGGTTCAACTATAAACTAGAGAACGCGCTCTTATCTCTTTCGTATACTTAACTCTCCCGATGCTAAGTAAATGGATAACCTCACAATGCTCTCTCGATGCTCTTGCAAGATATTAAAACCAAGATAAAAGAACTTGAAGTTTATTTTATTGAACTTGGAAAATCCTAAAACAAAACAATCCTTGCAACTACTTTACAAAACAACCCGTAGCCCTAGGGGGAATTTAGAACATGTCGGTGACAGGTAAACGGCAGGGGTTTTTGGTTTCGGTTATGGGGTAATCGGTTATGCCCTAGGTTAAATCTATGCCCTTATATAAGCTCTGGGCTCAAGTTATCTAAGGTAACAAGGATTACAACTTTAATTAAAAGTAAGATTCTAATAAAGACTAAATCTCTAAAGACTCCTACTTTCCAGCTGCATCCTTGCTTTTAGGAATTTCCTCTCCTTGGGCTTTGGCTTGACATATCTTTTGATCTGGGGCTTGGAAAAATATGTGGCTTTGACACGACAGACGAGCAGATTTTTCTCTATCTATCGAGGTCCACTTTGCTTTTCCTCCTCATAAGTCTGCTGTCACCGTGCTGTCACGACAGGTCCATGACATGTTCGTCTTCTTCGGCTGCTTGTCCAGTTCAGCTTTCCTGCTTATCTGCCCTACGCCTGCCTTCATCGTCAACCATGGCAGCTACCTGCAAAATATGCCATCTTTTAGTAGAATCCGTGCCTTTTATATAATTGTGATGTTTTATTGAAAACTAACCTAAATGCAATGCAATGATGCTTGAATGCAGCAGAAATATGGGTTAAAAAGGGTGTAAATAATAGAAATTTTACACACTCAACAGAGCCAATGCCTTCAATGTGGCCTTTGGAGTTGTCACCAAATGTCACTACTCCTCCAGTTTTTGGCTTTAAGTCCATGAATCGACTCTTGTCTCCGGTCATGTGCCTCGAGCATCCTCTATCAAGGTACCAAGAGTTAAGCTTTGATTTTTGGTACGCAAATCATTTTGGGTCCATGAGTGTTAATTCCCAAATACTTGGTTCCCTTAGGAATCCAAGAGGAAATGACTACAATATTGTTAGAAACTACAAGTTCCTTAAGAACCCATACACTTCTAACTTTCTTGTTCTTATGATACTTATGGGAGCCTCTTTGTTTGTGGTCAACAAAGTTTCTCTTCACATGTTGGGATTTTGAAGAAGATGCTTTTTCAAAACCGTTTTCCCAATATTGGTTAGAGAAGCTTTGAGTTTACTCATTTCCTCTTGGTGGGAAACATGATATTTTTCAAGAATGTCATTTAAATCATTTGATTTCTTTTCAAACTCATTTGAGGAATTATGTAAAACCAAGACCTTTTTTTATAATTCCGAGTTAGTTTTAGAAAGGGAGTCATTTTGGGTCATTAAAACCAAAATCATTCTCTTATTTTTTAAAACCGACTCTTTGTATTTCTCAACCAACTCATCATATACCCGTTGAAACTCATCATAAGCATCTATAAGTTCATCATATGTAAAATCAAAAGTAGATAAGTTAGAGGTTACCATAGAAGAATCCTCCACAAGAGCCATGAGGCAAAGGTTGGCCACTTCATGTTCCTCATCCTTGGATGACTCCTCATCACTCCAAATAGCAAGCTTGGCTTTGAGCTTCTTCTTCTCAAAGCCCTTCTTCTTGAGTTGAGGGCAATCGGAACGTATGTGACCCGGCTTCTTGCACTCAAAGAAAATGATTTGATCAATCTCTTATTCTTTGCTCTTGTTCTTGAAGTCCATCTTTCTTTGAAATTTTCTCCCTCGGTTGGACTTCATGAACCGTGAGAATCGTTTGGCTATCATAGCCAATTCTTCAAAGTCTTCCTCCTTACTAGAAGAGCTCTCCTCTCGTAGAGAGGCTTTGAGAGCAACTCCTAGCTTCTTCTTCTTTTCTACCTCATGCTTCTCTATCCTTTTCTCTTCCTTCTTGTTCTTTTCTTCTCTTCCTTTCTTTATGATCTCGTGTGTAAGAAGAGACCCAACAAGCTCATCAAGCTTCAAAGTTTACAAATTCTTTGCTTCAATGATGGTCATCCTCTTACCATCCCAAGACTCCGGGAGAGAGTATAGAAGCTTCCTTACTAGCTTATCTTTGGGAATTACTTCACCGACTCTTTTAAGGCCATTGACGATGATCGAAAACTGATCAAACATCTTGGAGACGCTCTCATCGGGGTCCATCTTAAAATTCTCATAACTCAAGTTTAGCAACCCAATATTCGTATTTTTCACATCGCTAATGCCTTCATATGTCGTCTCCAAAGTGTCACACACTTCCTTTGCGCTTTCGATAGATGAAACCTTTGAGTAGATATCCGGACCAAGTGCACAAAATATGATGTGTAGAGCTTTGTCTTTGACTTGCATCTTTCGTCTATCTTCCTCGGTCATCTCCGACTTTATTTTCAAAACTAGTCTTCCTTCATCGGTTCTCTTAACTAGAATGTAGCGGCCTTCTTCCACTACATCCCAAACCATGTAATCCATTGACTTGATGAAGAAACGCATATGATTCTTCCAATATGGGTAGTTGTCCCTATTTAAGAAGGGTGGTTTAGTGGTTGATTGTGACTCATAGAGGTTGGAGGTTGAAGTACATTTCATGACTTGTCTTTAGAATTGATCACAGTCTCCTAGGAACTCCTCTTGTGGTTGTTAATCATTCAAAGAGATAGGCTTTGATACCAATTGTTGAGTAGATCGTAGAATTGATTTAAGCCAAGAGAAGGGGTGAATTGGATTTTTTGAAATTTGGTGGTGGAGTGGAATTGAAATATTGCAAGACAAGAGATTTAGAGTGGTTCAAGTTCCAATTGAACTCTACATCCACTACCTTACCTTCAGTAAGGATTTTCCAACAACTCCACTAGTTGATCTTCCCCTTTTTTAGGCTTAGAAGGAAACCTTTACAAAGTGGTCAATTTTTCTACCCAAAAATTGACCTAATCCTCACTCAAAGATTACAAAGAAGTTTAAGGCTAATATCTAGTATCTCTCAATACAAATGTAGCCCTTTTTACAAGCACTCAACCAAATGGGAAAAATAAGATTGGAAATATAAAGTTCTACAATTGCGGTTTACAAGAAAATATGGGATTTTAGCACAATAACTTGAATTTGATGTTTGGATAATTCTTTTCTAATCAATAGTTGTTGTTGTTGCTTTTAGAAGTCCCTTTTATACCTTTTCATTGAATTCTAGCCATTGGGGTTGTTGCCTTCATTATTATAGTCGTTGGGATGTTATCTTCCCTCCATAAATGCAGTGTGCAACTACCCATTCTGAAACGCCCGACCCTGTTTCGAAACAGACCAAAATAGAAATAGATGTTGGGGTGTAATAAATAGGCCGTACCGAAACGGGCACGATCGTTTCGATACGCTAAGAGCTTGTTCCGAAAGGTGCTGAAGCCCGTTTCGAAACAATTTGCCATTGTAAAAACATGTATCGAAACGGCTTAAAAGCGTTTCGATACGCTTTAACTATATCTTAAAAATTAGTTAAAAAGTTCAACAGTTATATTTTGAAACCAAGTTTGAAATCCGTTTTGAAACGTTTGAGGTCGTTTCGATACAACCGTATCAAAACGGTTCAAAACGTTTTGTTGTTCTTCATTTGTTTTGAAACACAAAGACATGTTTCGATACACCCGTATTGAAACAGGAAAGCTATATCCAAAACAGAGGTTAATAGTTTCAAAACGTTGTGAAACGCCCAAAGGCCGTTCCGAAATGGTGACTCGAAAATTACTGTTTTGACTTGGTAAACACTTAAATTTTTTTTGATAAGTTTAAGTTTTGACATGGACATTTTTCTTTAAACACATAGAGAGGTTTTGAGGACTTAAAAATTCATTTTATCATTTTCAATTTAGTCCTTAAATCCTTTGTTATATCAAAATCAATTCATTAGTTTTACATAAGATTTAGGATCTCGATCTTCGTCTCCTTCGCATCTTTTGTTCCTTCATATGAGGTTTCAAGAGTATCCCACACTTCTTTAGCAGTTGTGATTGAGGACACTTTGGAGTAGATGTTTGGTCTGAGAGCATAAAAAGCATGTGCAAGGCTTTGTCATTCAGTTGCAATTTCTTTCTATAATCTTCATTCATCTTCACCTTTTTCTTTGGAACAAACCTTCATTTTTCATCTCTCTTCATGGGAATTGTAGGTCCATCTTCTACAACATCCCATACAAGGTAATCACTTGATTTAATGAAGAGACGCATCCAGTTCTTCCAATAGGGATATTTATCCCCATTGAAAGAGAATGGTTTGGTGGTAGAATGAGACTCGTATATGCTTGGCCCGGAGGTATATGACATGACTTGACATGTAAATTGATCAACACTCTTCTAGGATATCCTCTTGTGGATGTGAAGCCTTCAAAGAGGTAGGATCTGATACTAATTGTTGAGTGGATCGAGTTAACCAAAATGGCCAAGAGGGGGGTCAATTGGCACTTTTAAAAATAAAGAGAGCAAAAGAAAAAATTAAAAAATGAAGAACAAGGCACTTATAGTGGTTCAAGCTTCTAACCAAGCTCTACATCCACTACCTTAGCTCCCACTAATGATTTTCAACAAACTCTTTACTAATTTGTTCTTCCCCTTTTCTAAGGTAAGGAGGCAATCTTTACAAGTTCAATCTTTCTACCCAAAGTTGAATGACAAGACTCTCAATTACAAAGAACAAAAGGCAATTTGAAATGTATCTCTCACAAGACTAATGTATTTCCCAATTACAAACCAACACTCCCTAAACCTGAAACAAAGATGAACAATTTAAGAATTTTACAAGGTGGGTACACAATTTGACTATAATAGGGTTAAGGGCTTAAAGGTTCAATAGTTGTTGTTGTTGTAGCTTTTGAGACTTGTTTTTATACCCTTGCATTGATTTCTAGCCGTTTGGGTGGTTGAGGTCATTAATCTAGCCGTTGGGCTGCAATTTCCCGCAATAAATGCTTCTCAACTTCTAACTCTATCGATACTCTTTGAGGGCATATCAGTACCTGTATCAAAGAAGAAACAACCATTATGACTGAGAAAAAGCATATCGATATACTAGAAGGGCGTATTGGTACGGTCTTAACGGGAGTATCGATACGAAATGCCATATCGATACGGTTTTTGCTCACTGGAATCCTTAATTGTGTTTTGATAAAAAGTGTATCTGTATTCTACCTTAGCGTATCGATATTGTTCAACGATCATTTAAAATTTTGGATTCTCATAACTGGCAAGCCAACGTTCGAATATTAAATGTAAAGATTTTTGCAAAGGTCAACATATCGTATAGATACAGTGATATATCGTATCGATACAATGACATATTGTATCAGTACGCTATAGAAAAGTATATTTTTATATGAAAAATTGGAATATCCAATCGTTACGGGGTTAAACCGTATCGGTACGCTATCTTCGATTAAAATTCCAGTGTTGAAAATTTGTATTGATATGCTAGAGGGTATCGATACCCCTGGGCATTTTGTTGAAGTTTGGCTTGAAAACACTTGAAAAGACTTAGAAAATTTTAACCCTTTTAATATGTTTTGACTTGAAAGAGTACTAGGTTCAAAAAGGCTTGTCAATTGGTGAGTTTTTGAAATACTTAAAAATTTATTATTTTTGCAATTAAGTCCTTAAAGTTAGTTATATCAAAATCAATTTTGATTTTACTTGCTTGAATCTCAAAAAGAATATCTCAAAACTTGATCTCATATGAAATATCATTTCATTAAATCATTTATAAACAAGGTACATGTGAACCTCATATATTGGCATTTTAGCAGCATTACTCGGATATGCAGATAGCTTGACGGAATCGTCAAATCCTACCCCGGTGGAATCTCACATCACCAGACTCTCATGGAGGCATCTCTCATCACCACAAAGCTTGATGGATTCATCAAAACCAAAGAGCACGTACAAATTTTGTATATCCGGTAAAAATAATCTCATCTCATGCCAATATACTCATTTTAAACATCATTATCGTCTATTTTTCAATGCATCATATAAATCATTTATTATCCCATTTCAAAAGCATTAACGATACATAGCATTTTCTCAATAAGTTCCATCTCTTTGAAATAGCAAATCTATCCCATGGGATCATGTAAATCATCATATCATTTCTCAAAACATGCATAAAACAGTAGGTGTAATCCTATCTTCAAAATATGAGCATGATCATAAAAATCAATGGGATAAAAACTGAGAAAGGAGAGTGAAACATCTCAAACTTACTTAGGAGGTTAGATTAGTGTTTCAAACATCTCAAAGGATTTTAAAATCAAATCCACTCACCGACAGCACCTTGCTTGCTTTGCTGAAGCATAATCAAGCTTCCGGAGCTCCCAAAACTTCACTGATCTCTTCCGATACGTTCTCCTTGTTTATACCACAGAATACCAGACGATTAATGCATCTCAATGCATTAAAAACACCAGCAACCAAAGCCATCACGCTGCTCTGCCCAAAAACACTAATTCTCATACAACCGAACATGAACATACAAATGCATACTTTAGACATTAACTTAAGAGCTTAATTTTTTTTCCAATTAACCTTAAAAATATTCATATCATGATGAGCAATGTAAATACTTAACTTAATGTACATTCAATAGCTACTAGGTTCTCAATTCTTTCTTTAATTTCATAATTGTTCATTGTTAAAGTCGTTAAACATAGCCTTGTGTATCGAAAGTCTAGTCTAGATACTCGAGTCACCAACCAACTGTCGCCCGTATAACATATTGTACTCATAGTTCCAATCAATCCCTCTTACTGTCCCCAATGACCACATACACATCCCTCCTACTGTCACCCATTAGGAACCACTTTTCCGGACCGTAGTCCACCGTAACTCTGAGCTCTATAGACTTTATGGCATGCCAACTATATCTACGACTGACTCGAAACCAAGGCTTACATTATTTAATATTTCTTTTCCTTTTATGAGCTTAGCTCCATTCGATTTGCAGACCAAGGTGCAATTACCCTTTTCACATTTAGGGTCTTAATCATAAGCATTATAAACTATAGTCTCATACTTTTGCATTCGAAGGCCCATTGCCATATTTAATTAACTTTCATTCATGAATTCAATCCAATGAATAATTATACTTTCATAAGAGTAGGCATTCATGTTCATTGTTGTAATGATTCCATCACTTTATTTCATGATCACATAAGACATATCATAAACATTTCCTTATAGTAAGGCAATACATTAAAGTACAAGCATGTGATCAACCAATTTTCCATAGTTTAAGCATTCCACAAGGAATTACTCACCTTGCTTCCAAGCTAGCTTAGCCATAAGCATGAGCACATACAATTGATACTTGAAAACATAATATTGCAAAACAATGCTCGGAAAGGTTGAATACCCTTTCTGAGACTTTAAACTGCACTCAAAGGTTTATTCTGAGCTACTGTTGCTCCCGAATTACGATTCATTTTCGCTTCTCACCAACTGGATCAAGTCCCACTTTGTCTATTTACACATTAATGTAATTAACCATTAGGAGTAATTAAGCATTAGGACTTGATGTATCATTATTTACTTACTTATCATTTAACACAAATTCCCCTAAGGTACACATTTATACTTATACATTCATCAAACAGTTCTGAAACATATATTTATATATTTTTAACATTTTCAATAAGTCCACAAAAACATATATCTAAGATTTAACACATGAAAACATTCCTCAGTTTCTTACAACAGAAAACCGTCCCTTTTTCTTTTATTCTTTGCCAAAACAGTCTTTGTTTATTTATGTTTCAAAGTTATAAATCAAAGCAGTCCATACAATGAATTAACACCATTTACTCTTACAACTAGACCCTTCCCTTGTTTTTATTGGTATAAAAATAGTCCATTAGAGTTCTCATATTTGCAAAACTTCCCTATTTTTATTTATGTGCAACTACCTACAACATAACAACCCAATTGTGTTTGTTTACACATTAAACAATCCCATTAGCAGCAAAACCGAATTTTTCCCTTGTTTTAATCCTTGACACAAAACAAAGCAATACTATAAACATACACATTTATCCTAAAATTATTTCAATGCATGTGTTCCCAATACTATCATAGAAATATGTATTTTTCATATATTGCTTCATCAAGTATAATTTAGATTATCACTATGTATATTTAATTCATATGCTCATACCAATTATTCAATTCGAAATTCATACATTCAATGACCCATACAGAAACAATTGGTGTAACCCCCTATTTTGACCTAAGGATTTATAACAAATTGAAATTGACAATTTGGAAACTTTCCCCTCAAGTAAGGTTATTTATGAAAAACCATGTCGAAATTATTATTCAATTATAATAATATCCTTAAATGTTTCACCTTAAAAACAAGCAAGCTAAAAATAGTTTATCAAATCCCAAAAATAATAAATGTCCAAAGTCCACGTTTACAACCAAATCTGAAAAATACTTAAATAAATAAATATAAGTATAGAACAAAACATACTTATAAATAGTATCAAATACTGTTCATACGAGGTCCTCCAAGTACCGAAACCTAGGTATGGAAATCTGAAACAAATACAAAGGGGGAGTCAGCTATAAAGCTTAGTGTGTCTCTAAAGTGCATAACAGAAGTCAATCCAACAATAACATCACAATCAAGAATTAACATATATTCCGAAGTATTACAAGTAATGCATACAGATATCATAACATGACATGCACCCATCTACATCACCGTCCGAAGAGTGAGGTTCCCCTGAACCACTCTACACCTCAACACCATGTCTGAAGCAGAACTCATCCCGAAAAATGGAACTACTAATCCGAAGCAAAGTTCAACCCGAAGGATGAAGTCGCTGAGCTTCCTCCGTACAATATCCCAACCCAATGATTTGACATTTAATCCGATTTCAGAGTCTGAATGCAGTCTTGTTAAATAACTAAGATGCATGTACATAATAATCCGATTTCGATGTGTAGTACATATCATGATCACAACATCCGAGACATATGACGTTTATCAGATAACAGAACAGAATAGCATATAGATACATATATTCATATAACATACAGATCATGCAATCAGACATCAGAGACATGTAGAACAGACAGAGAACACACCTTAGGCAGCTAAATAGTCAACGTCGATAGTGACGTCTCCCACGCTCAGTCCTAGCGGAAGGTCGGATAGAATCAGCTCCTAAAAATAAAGAACACTATATGAGATTTCCTACTATGCCACATTCGAATAAACTACACTTAACAGAAATCTTACTAGCAGATCTCGAAGATTGTGCCACTGGAGGTCTACTTGGCGGAGGAGGAGGTAAAATCTCGGGGTTAGAGTCTACGTCACCTGAACACAAGAAAATATCCGAGTCAAACTCTAACGCAACATTTAACAAAATACTGAGTTCAACATATAAACTTCATCCAAAAAGGTATTTCGGGTTCGAATTTGAAGAAACGAACAACAACAACGGAACCAAAACGTCAAAAAACATAACGGTGAACTCAGCCGAAAAAGTCAACGCGAAAGTCAACACTGACGTCATCATTGACTGTGATGACGTTATCGCTGACGTCAGCCTGCATCAGCCTTGCAACAGCAGATGATGTTACTGCTGACATCATCCATCTCGGTCAACCAGGCCGGTTCGGTTCAGAGCACTGGTCCGTTCGGTTCAATTCCCACAATCCGGTTCAGATCCAATAGACTCCCAAATTAGGGCAAAACCCTAATCCCCAATTTAACAAACCCTAAAACCATACCCCCGGCAGCGCCCGACCACCCACGGCGCAACCCCATGAACCCAACGACGGCCACGGCCCAACAACGGCCACAGGCTGGCGACGGTAAACCCGAAGCCCAACCACCAACCACAACTCACCCAATTCGAGACGGAAGCGACGCGCGCGGAGAGGACGACGACGGCACTCACGGAGAACGGCGATGGCAGCGGAAGATCGAAGCTTTCAAGCCTCCTCCGACGATAGGAGGAGGCAAACAAGATACCCAACGACGATTTTGATCGGACAGCCACAGAGAACACACCGACAACCTTGAAACGCTGAACGGACAAATCTAGCCCCTTGGTCGGAGCTTCGACGGAAAAGAGGGAAGTGGTTTTATTATTTTAATATTTTTCCTCTGCTTTGAGAGAAAACCAAGAGAGAGAGAGGGTGTGCGGCGCAAAACAACAAGTCTGACACAAAAAGAGTGTTTACCCTAGACAAATGGGTAAATTACAGAAGAAGGGTCCCTGTTTTTGCTCGCCTAACAATTTAACCACCAAACTTATAATTTATTCAATTTGGTCCCCATCTTAGATTTGGTTAAATTCCGAATTTTTCCCCAAATTCTAGGGTTTCCAATTGGGAATTCTCATAATTAGGGTTTTCAAATTGGGGCTAAAATGGGGTGTTACAACTCTCTCCCCGTAAAAAGAAATTTCGGCCTCGAAATTTACCTGGAGCAAACAAATGCGGATACTGAGCTTTGATGACAGCTTTGGGCTCCCAGGTAGCCTCATCATGACTGCGACCATGCCACAATACTTTGACCATCTTAATGGTCTTCCTTCTGAGAACTTTCTTATCCTGAGCAAGAATCTCGATAGGCTTATCCTCAAAGCGCAAATCATGACGAATCTCAATCTCCTCCACAGGCAAAACATGAGATGGATCAGCATGGCAGCGTCTCAACATAGAAACATGGAAAACATCATGAATACGCTGAAGCTCTGGTGGTATCTGGAGCTGATAAGCAACTGGTCCAACCCGACGAAGAATCTATGCTCATTAAGTTCAGTCCATCCAATCGGTGACCTACACCTACGCCCATACAGAGCCTCATACGGTGCCATTTTGATACTGGCCCGGTAGCTGTTATTATATGCAAACTCTGCGAGCGGCAAGAAATCCTCCCAACTACCACTGTAATCGAGAACACAACCTCTCAACATGTCCTCAAGAATCTGAATCACACGCTCGGACTGCCCGTCAGTCTGCGGATGATAAGATGTACTGAAGTTCAACCGGATACCCAAAGCAGAGTGAAGTGCCTTCCAGAACTTCACTGTAAATCTCGGATCACGATCAGAAATAATCGATAACGGTACCCCATGAAGTCGAACAATCCCAGAAATATACAGCCGAGCCAACTTATTCAAAGGATAGTTAACTCGAACCAGAATGAAATGCGCGCAGACTTAGTCAAACGGTCCACTGTAACCTAGACAGAGTCCTTCTTAGACGGAGTCATCGGAAGACCACTAACAAAATCCATAGTCACACGCTCCCACTTCCACTGAGGAATCTCGATGTGCTGAAGCAACCCAGATGGACGCTGATGGTCTGCCTTGACTTTCTGACAAGTCATACACTTAGACACATATCCGACAACATCACGTTTAAGACCTTTCCACCAGTACCTCTAACGAAGGTTCTTATACATCTTATCACCACCAGGATGCATAGAATAGGCGCTGTCATGTGCCTCGTGACGAATAACCTGTTTCATCCCAGATTTCCTCGGAATACAGTACCGGCCTCGGAAACACAAAACACCATCCTGATCAATAGTATAATCCACAGATGTACCCTCAGAAACCTCTCTGATACGATGCATAAGAAAAGGATCAGTAGGCTGCTCAACTCGAATATCAGATATCAGCGTAGGAATGACCCGAAGTTCTGCCATCAAACTACCATCGTCAAACAAACTCATCCGAGCAAACAAGGTCATCAAATCTGAGATGGCATTACGGCTCAAGGCGTCGGCAACCACGTTCGCCTTTCCCGGGTGATACTCTATCTCACAGTCATAATCCTTGAGAAGTTCCAAACAACGATGTTGTCTTAGATTCAACTCTTTCTGCGTAAGGAGGTACTTAAGACTCTTGTGATCGGTGAAGATATAACACTTCTCTCTGTAGAGATAGTGTCTCTAGATTTTCAGAGCAAAGATCACAGCAGCAAGCTCTAAATCATGGGTGGGGTAGTTGCACTCATGCACTTTCAACTAACGAGATGCATAGGTCACTACCTTCCCCTCTTGCATCAGAACACATCCCAAACCCGTGTGGGAGGCATCACTGTATACCGTATAGGCCTTCCCAGGCTCAATCTGGATCAGAACCGGTGCTTCAGTCAACACGGTCTTAAGTTTCTCAAAACTGGTTTGCTGAGCCTCAGTCCAGACAAAAGGAATATCCTTCCTCAGAAGTTTAGTAAAAGGTGCTGCAATAATCGAGAAACCTTCCACAAACCTCCGATAATAGCCAGCTAAACCCAAGAAGCTTCAAATCTCAGGAACATTCTTGGGCTTCTTCCAACCTAAAATAGCCTCAATCTTCTTTGGATCCACCTGTATACCATTAGCAGAAACCACGTGTCCCAAGAAGGTAACTTTGGTCAACCAGAATTCACATTTACTGAACTTTGCATACAACTACTTTTCAAGGAAAGTCTGTAGGACAACCCGGAGATGTTCCTCATGTTTTGCCTCTGATTCAGAATAAACCAGTATATCGTCAATGAAAACAACAATGAACTAGTTCAGATAGGGTTGAAACACCCTATTCATCATATCTATAAAGGCTGCAGTGGCATTAGTTAATCCAAACGGCATCACCAGAAACTCGTAATGACCATATCGAGTCCGAAAAGCGGTCTTGAACACATCAGAATCCTTAACCTTGAGTTTGTAATAACCCGATCTCAGGTCTATCTTAGAGAATATTGTATCTCCTTGGAACTGGTCGAACAAGTCATCAATACGGGGAAGGGGATACTTCTTCTTGATCGTTAGCTTGTTCAGCTTCCGATAGTCAATACAAAGCCGAAGTGACTCGTCCTTCTTCTTCACAAACAAAACAGGGGCTCCCCAAGGAGAAACACTAGGTCGGATGAAACCCTTATCCAGCAATTCCTGCAACTGAATCTTCAATTCTTTAAGCTCCTTTGGAGCCATCCTGTAAGGAGCCATAGAAACAGGGGTTGTACCCGGGTAAACATCTATGCCAAACTCAACCTAGTCACGCTTTGGGGGTACCCCCGGCAATTCCTCCGGAAAAACATCTGGAAAATCCGTAACCACCCAGATCTTATCCAAACCAGAATCTGACTGCCTCGAGTCAAGAATATAAGCAAGATAGGCAGTAGCCCCATGTCGAATCATCTTTTCTGCTTTGAGAGCCGAAACAACATTGGTCATGTAACCTCTACGCTGCCCCACCATAGTCACCTCGCACCCATCTGAGGTTTTTAGAGTCTCCCTTTTCTTTTCACAATCCAAACTGACTCGATACCACTAAATGTAACCCCCTATTTTGACCTAAGGGTTTATAACAAATTGAAATTGACAATTTGGAAACTTTCCCCTCAAGTAAGGTTATTTATGAAAAACCATGTCGGAATTATTATTCAATTATAATAATATCCTTAAATGTGTCATCTTAAAAACAAGCATGCTAAAAATAGTTTATCAAATCCCAAAAACAATAAATGTCCAAAGTCCACGTCTACAACCAAATCCGAAAAAATATGTAAATAAATAAATATAAGTATAGAACAAAACATACTGATAAATAGTATCAAATACTGTTCGTACGAGGTCCTCCAAGTACCGAAACCTAAGTCTGGAAATCTGAAACAGATACTAAGGGGGAGTCCGCTATAAAGCTCAGTGTGTCTCTAAAGTGCATAACAAAAGTCAATCCAACAATAACATCACAATCAAGAATTAACAGATATTCTGAAGTATTACAAGTAATGCATACAGATATCATAACATGACATGCACCCATCTACATCACCGTCCGAAGAGTGAGGTTCCCCTGAACCACTTTACATCTCAACACCATGTCCGAAGCAGAACTCATCCCGAAAGATGGAACTACTAATCCGAAGCGAAGTTCAACCTGAGGGATGAAGTCGCTGAGCTTCCTCGGTACAATATCCCAACCCAATGGTATGACATGTAATCCGATTTCAGAGTCCGAATGCAATCTTGTTAAATAACTAAGATGCATGTACATAATAATCCGATTCTGATATGGAGTACATAACATGATCACAACATCTGAGACATATGATGTTTATCAGATAACAGAACATAATAGCATAAAGATACATATATTCATATAACATACAGATCATGCAATCAGACAGTAGAGACATGTAGCACAGACAGAGAACACACCTTAGGCAGCTAAATAGTCAACGTCGATAGTGACGTCTCCCACGCTCAGTCCTAGCGGAAGGTCGGACAGAATCAACTCCTAAAAATAAAGAACACTATATGAGATTTCCTACTATGCCACATTCGAATAAACTACACTTAACAGAAATCTTACTAGCAGATCTCGAAGACTGTGCCACTGGAGGACTGCTTGGAGGAGGTAAAATCTCGGGTTCAGAGTCTACGTCACCTGAACACAAGAAAATATCTGAGTTAAACTATGATGCAACATTTAACAAAATTCTGAGTTCAACATATAAACTTGATCCAAAAAGGTATTTTGGGTTCGAATTTGAAGAAACGGACAGCGGTGACAGAATCAGCGGTGCCGAAAAAGTCAACGTGAAAGTCAACGCTGACATCATCATTGATTGTCATGACGTCATCACTGACGTCAGCCTGCATCAGCCTTGCAACAGCAGATGATGTCACTACTGACGTCATCCATCTCGGTCAACCAGGACGGTTCGGTTCAGAGCACTAGTTCGTTCGGTTCAGTTCCCACAATCCGTTTCAGATCCAACAGACTCCCAAATTAGGGCAAAACCCTAATCCCCAATTTAACAAACCCTAAAACCACACCCACGGCGGCCCCCGACCACCCACGACGTAACCTAATGACCCCTACGGCGGCCCCCGACCACCCACGACGTAACCTAATGACCCCTACGGCGGCCACGGCCTGACAGCGGCCAACACGACGGCCACAGGCCGGCGACGGTAAACCCGAAGCCCAACTACCAACCACAACTCACCCAATTCGAGACAGAAGCGACGCGCGCGCAGAGGACGACGACGACACTCATGGAGAACGACAGTGGCAGCGGAAGATCGAAGCTTTCAAGCCTCCCTTCCGATGATAGGAGGTGGCGAACAAGATACCCAACGACGATTTTGATCAGACGGCCACGGTGAACAGACAGGCGACCATGAAACGCTGAACGAAAAAATCTAGCCCCTTGGTCGGAGCTTCGATGGAAAACAGGGAAGAGGTTTTATTATTTTAATATTTTTCCTCTACTTTGAGAGAAAACCGAGAGAGAGAGGGTGTGCGGCGCAAAACAACAAGTCTGATACAAAAGGAGTGTTTACCCTAGACAAATGGGTAAATTACAGAAGAAGGGTCCCTGTTTTTGCCCGCCTAACAATTTAACCACCAAACTTATAATTTATTCAATTTGGTCCCCATTTTAGATTAGGTTAAATTCTAAAATTTTCCCCAAACTCTAGGGGTTCCAATTGGGAATTCTCATAATTAGGGTTTTCAAATTGGGGCTAAAATGGGGTGTTACAATTGGAGCATTCAAACAAGACAACAAGTACATGTTTACATGCATATTTAACCATTCAATTCATAACTCAATTTCTCTAACTATTAACTAAGCTTGAGTTCACAATATTCTCTCACATAAATTCCAACCAAGATCAAATTCAAGAAGGGTGACTATAATTGCTTACCCTATCTCCTAAGAATGTAACAATCAAGCAAGGAATAGTATGCTATCGAACCCTTCAAAGCTCCATGAATACCAAGTTGAAATCTCTCTTCTCTCTTGAGTGTTTCAGTTTCTCTAATATAAGAGGATAACTCAATGTAAGGAAATTTTCCCACATGATCAAATTATCCTTTATGTCATTTCCTTATGCGCCATGTGTAAGGATCTTTCTTCATTTAGCATACAAGACAACTCTTTTATAAGAGTTTCAAATCGGTCCTTACCACATTGGCCATTAAATTTTTTGAAGATTCGAATTACACCTAATGAATTATCATTATGTTCAAAGCAACATCTAATTAAACTAAGTAAATTTAGGTTATTACACGACCAGCAACCAAAAGACCAAAACCTGCAAAATGCACGATATGAATGCATTAGGCTTATATAGCCTAAGTGAGGTAGTGACATCAATAAAGCCAAATCTTATAATACATGATTTTCAATGAAAAACATCAAGATATGCAATCATATATTAGCACTTGTTATTTAAGTCTTGATTTAACTTTTATAGATTTATTGTAGTTCAATAGCTTAACCAAGCTTCATAGCATTTATTTCGATCTTATCAAAGATTAGCTTATCTTATTGAAGTCTTCTCGAGACTTGTCGATTACTCTATATAGCTTTTGAATTTGTTATTAACTTATCAAAATATTTACCAATGATTCTTTTGAATGTTTTTCCCCACATAAAAGGGCACATATTCATATATTGTGAGACTTATATCATAAGGGAGCATTGTTCAATATCTTTTTAATATTGCCGCAATGTCCTTTTATTCATAACTTATCACATGTTCCACTTTATTCAAGTCATTTACATTCCACTTTATTCTAGTCTTTTACATTGTTTGCCTTGGATCACTTTTGGTCATGAGTAACAATGGCTTGTAATTGACCATAACGGTCTAAGCGATACATAGCTTCATAGCACATAGCAATGGCTAGTATCGTAAACATATCAATCCTATCTTCTCACTTTCCAACCAACTGTCGCCAATCTCCGTAGATCTCCCCCTTTTCCTCCCACTATCGCTGGTATACATATCATATATAATGGGGCGTCCCTTGAACCGTAGCTCATGGGCCGTAGTCCCAAAGTATACCATGCATCATATCAATGTGTCCAAAGGATTCCATTGTAAGTGACACTTAGATATCTTATCATATAGTTGTGATTTGGGGAATGTCTTATTGCACAAGTAATTTTACTTTGTTATTTTACTTAGTGTCTTAAACAACAACGAGCTTTTAATTCTTTAAGCTTAAGGATTCATGACTTTGTAAGGTTAGTAAAGATTGGCTTTATGAATCTTATAGCATCAATTGATCAATAGTTTGGCATCAAGGCTTTATCACAAGTAGTCATAGATTTCATCAAACACATAACATAACAAGGCATGAAGTGTTTATGCAATCCATAACCCAAAATGATATCAAATATGCCATGCTATGAATGAATGCCCTCTTCCAATGTTGCTCTATTTGAGCCTTATGCACAATGATCATATGAGATTTATATCTGAACACTTAATATCTTGACCATACTAAAATAATAAATTGGGATAACTCTGTGTTACCCGAGACACAAACAACTATACTCACCTCTTAATCCGAAGTTACAGGATACCTTAATCCACAATTATCCTTAGATTCTACTAACTCTTTTCTCCTACTCCTCCTTATCTCGGCATGTACCTCAAACAAGTTATCAAAGCATTAATAATCTATTTAATTCAATCGATCTACAAAACAACCCTTAAACATATCCTCATACATCAAAAACAGACAATTTTCATATATGTGTACATATAAATGTACAAAACAGTCCCTTCATACCCATATCCGTTCAAAAGCAGTCCACATTTTTCTCATATTCACATGTATGCATGGATAATCAAAACAGTCCATTTTATCTTTTTATATAAGCAAAACAATCCCACTCCAAGGTACTTAAGCAAAACAGGGCAATTACAATTGTTCATTTACAAACATTTATACATTAGCTCCCTAATCTTTCAATCAAGCAATGTCTACCAAATTTGATTCTAATCACATTTTGTCACATATCAAAGGATCATTCGAACTTCTTGTTTATGTACATTCCTTCATGCTTTCAATGATGTTTTAAGTCACCTATAGAGCTACAGCCAGGCAGACTGTGCACTACTCGATTAAAAATTCATATCTTCCAATCTGTATGTCAAAATTTTGAACCGTTTACACCGTTAGAAAGCTGACTCAATTTAGTCTAAATATACACCCAATTCCACCACCAGGCGGATTACACTATTCCTTAAGATTCATCTCTATAAACTGTTCTAGAGCTCAAAATTCAGTTTCGTTTGTTTTAGATGAAACTAGAAAAGATAATCTTTCTAACCATATAACTTATAGGTTCCAATTCAACCAGTACAATTTACAACAAATTTCCAAAGTTACTACTAATGCAGATTATTAAAACAGTTTTATAAACCAGTTTTGACCTCCCCTTACTTAAAAATTCATATATTCAGAACTATATAATGAAATGAATCACCATTTTTTATAAACGAAACTAGATTCACACACAGTTCTACACATATAAGGATCATTCTTTAATTTGACCTACATGATTTTTGGTAAATTTTTGAATTCACTACCGATGTACCCAATTCTGGGTAGATTTCACAAGATCAACACTAAGGTTATCCAATTCTTAACTTGTATAACGACTTTACCTTGTTTTCTTTTAATTAAAGAACAATAACAACTTTTCTCCTATTTTGATCTAACCAAAACATTCCTCCAACTTTCTATAAGTTCAAAACAGTCTTGACTTATTATAAAGACAACCCCTAAAATTTGTAAATCAGTCCTTGATCACCTAAATTACTACATACATTTTTACAACAGTTCATAATTCTTTAGGTCTATAACAAGACAGCCTGTAACCCTTTAAACCCGCTTATGCGTTACATCAAATTCTAGGAGGTCACATTACTGTCACAAGAGCGACCCACAATAAAAATTCATATAAAGTAGGGATATTTTTCTTTAAATACATTAAAAACTGTAAAAAAAACTTATATTTAAAATATCATTTCGGAAAAATACTTAAACATATAATGGTACTTCATAAAATACATTACAGACGTTAACGTAAAAAAATACACGATATACATGTCCACTAACTATACCTGTAACGCCCCAGTTTTGGGCTCAGAAGTTTTGGGCGTTGACTGGTTCGGTCAAAGTGCTAATCGAATATATAAGAGTGAATTTAGGAAAGCCTAGTTCGGGTTGCATTAAAAATATGGAAAAATGATCTAAAATCATCTTTTAATATATATAAGTGAACTGTGAAATCAATTTTGGAAAATGAGGTTCGGAAGGTTGACATTTTGGCTAGTGACCAAAATGTAATTTTTGAAAGTTGCGGGACAGTTTTATAAAGGATTGAAACTTTGAATCTTTAAGGAGCTATTATTCCAAAAAGAGTTTCTCCAGATTTTTCTAAGATATTTTAAGGCTTTATTCTGATTTTAAAGATTATGAAAGGGAGGGAAATCATTTTAACTAATTTCTTAACTAACTTTCCATTTTCTCTCAATTTCCCTTTTCTCTCATTTTCTCTCAACCCAAACACAATTCTCCAGATTTCCTCTCAATTTCCCTTTTCTCTGATTTTAAAGATTATGAAAGGGAGGGAAATCATTTTAACTAATTTCTTAACTAACGTCCTTCTCCTCTAAACTATCAATTCTTTACTGAAATTCCTAAGTTCTCAATCCTTGATTTATGTTTTGTTAATGGCTTTTCAATTGAAATCTTGATTTTTTGGCTAAAATGCAAGATTTGGTGATTTTTGGTGAAATTTTCGTGTGATCTGTTTGGGCAGTGTTTTGAAGTGTCAAAATGATGTTAAATGAATGCTAAATTGATTAGAAGTTGAGGTTTAACTAATGCAATCCCGGATAGGTTGAATTTCCTAAGTTTGGCTTGAGTTTTTGGTTGTTTTTGGAGTGTTTTTGGTGATCTGTTATACCTGGAGGTATAAGGATGTGTTTGTAATCATTTTGGATGTTAAATGATGTTTAAAAATGGTTAGAAGTGATGGATCTTGGCTGGGCTAAGTTTTGGAAGTGTTTGGAGGTGATTTCAGTTGTGTTTGGTAGCCGAATTGTTGGATTTGTGATGAGCAGCGAGTTGAGTCTTAGTGCTGGTGTTCTTAATGCATAAAGATGCATTAATGTTCTGTTTTTGTGTGCTTGAAACAGGGGAGTTTGATCCGTGAACTTTGGTGGTGTTGCGGAAGATTTTCGGATGCTTGGAAGGCTTGTTGATTAGCCTTGTTTTGGTTATCGGTGAGTGAAGTTGGGATTTTAGCTTTTAAACCAAGGTTTGAAGGTTTTTGGGAGCTTAGTGTAAGTCTAAACAACTTTGCTAAGCTCAAGAGTAAGTGAATGGATTTTTGCTCTTGAATTGTGTTGTGATTTGGTTTTAAAAGCAAATGTGGTTGATGATTGAAATGCATGTGTTTTGCATGGTTTAATTCTGTTTTGTAAGCATATTTTAGCATGGTTTAATGCTGGTTTTGAAAGCCGTATGTGAAGGATGCTCAAGGTAAGAGATCCTTGATTTTTATACATTGAAAATGTGGTTTTGATGCATGGTGTTGCATGGTGTTTCATGGCTTTGTGTAATGCTTTAAAACAGTGAATTGATGATGATAAATGATGGTTTTGCATATTGGTTATGCATGTGAATCATTGGATTAATGTGGAATGGATTTGCATATTGGTTATGCATGTGAATCATTGGGTTAATGTGGAATGGTTTTGCATATTGGTTATGCATGTGAAACATTGGACTAATGTGGTAAGATGGTTATATTGGCAAGTGATGTAAGTGGTTCTTGGTTCGTTGATCGGATATAGTTAGCCGACTATAGGATTGGGTGCACCGTGAATTAAGTCGCCTTGGAGGTGGAGTGGTCAAGTGTGGACCGGGAAACTCCCTTCAAGTATCCTAACGAGATGATTGAGGTCATAATGGAGGTGTTGCCCATTCGAGGACCTTGGTTGAGCAAAGGTTATATGGTGGTTAAAAGTCCATATGTGAGAACCTTGTGCTTGTTGAGATCACAATGGCAGTGTTAAGTCCATGTGTGGATCTTGTGTAGGGTGTCCTGGATCTCGTTAGTGATGTTCTACAACTACCAATCGGTGAATGCAAAGGTTGTATGGTGTTTGAAAGTCCATACATGGGAATCTTGTGCATGTCAAGGTTGTATGGTGGTTAAAAGTCCATACATGGGAAGCTTAGGATGTTGAGATCAAATGGTGGTTAAAAGTCCATTTGGAAGACCTTGGATTGGTAGGGTGTAGGGAGCGTAAGGACAACGCTCGGAATCCGCGTATCCAATTGGATGTTGAGTTGAAAAGTGGATGTGGTTGATCACTTGAAGGCCAATATGATATTCTTGATTGTAAAGAAGCATGGGATGCTTGAAATGATGCATAATTGCATGTGAAGCATGAGATGCTTGGAAAAGATGCATGGTTGCATGTAAAGTGTATAATGCTTGTGAATGCATGTTTACTTGTTAAGTTGAACAAGTGTTGATTATCATTTGGTAAATGATGCATGTGAGCATGAAATATCTTTATTGCATTGGAGTCTTGTAAGACTTGTTTTTAAAGGCATGTGAAGATGATGTTATGGTTCTTATGTTTCCTTGGTTAAATGCATGTGATGGATTATTTGAGTTATGGTTTTAAAAAGGATTCTTGCTTGAAATGGCTTTCAAGTTTAAGAAAGGTATGTTGTGAAATGGGAGTGTTTACCATGGTTTTGTTTTAAGCTTTGCATAAGGTGTTTATGCATGGATTGGCTAAATGGTTGATTTTTTGTGAGTTGTTCTTTGAAAAGGTTTTCTTAGCTTGCTAAGCTAAGGGTTGGTTTTCATGTATGTGCAATGCATGGTTTTGAGCTTGATGTTGAAAAGGGTTTCCAAACATGGCTTTGGTAAACAATCGGGTTTGTTTTAAAAGTGTTATATGACCCGTTGCATTGATGGTGTTTTGGTTTTGAGCATTCCTCACTAAGCATTATGTGCTTACGCTCCTTTTTGTCCATCAATGCAGATTCTTGAAGTTTGGACAGCAAGGAGCAAGGGATTCAAGGTGGACTCCAATGGAGACGTATGTCTTGTGAATAGCTATAGTTAATAAAGGCAATGGGATAGAATCTCTCGGGTTTATGTGTATGTGATCGTATATGTTTGATCAAGAATGTTTTAATGTTGTTGCTAATGTTGTTGGAACATGAATTGGCTTATATGAGTTTGATTTGGAAGGTTTATGCTTAAATGGTTGCTTGTGTAGGAAGCATGCCTATAGAATTGGGGCTTTTCATATGTGTGGATATTTTGTTGATTTGTTGATGCAAGAATGTCTCATATATGTTGAATTGCATGTTGGTAAAGTTCGGTGGCTTTTGGAGCATGATTGGATGGTCAATGATGTGTTTGAGTGAGCAAAATGCAGCAATCTGGGCTAGGCATTTCGGAACAGATGACACCGTTTCGGAACGGGTGCCCTGCATAAACCCAGGCGTCCGAAACGGGTGCCACCGTTCCGAAACCGAAAGCATTCTGCTAGACCCCGTTGCAGAACGCATTGCGGAACGGCCCCGTGTTTCGAAACGGGCTTTGCCTGTTTCGGAACGGGTGACCGTTGGGGGCTGACATGGGCGGTTAAATGTTTCAAAATGTTTGCATTTTGGTCCTGAATCTTGTTTGTGCAATTGTATGAGTTCAGAATGTCCGTTTGAGCTGAAATTTGGCAGGGAAGCATGAAACCTGATTAATTTTAAGTTGGTAACTTAAAATCTGGTTAAGTCCTTAAAGTTTTCAGAACTTACAATTTGGTCCCTAAAGTTGTAATTTGTTCAATTGGGTCCCTGTTTGATCTCTGATGGTTGTGATCTTTGAGCATGATGTTTGTGTGATCACAATTAGGGCTAATGTGCATCTAGACAAGATTAAAAAGAAAAAAGGGTCGTTAATCAGGGTTGACTTTCGGGTTGACTTTGGTTTTCCCCGTGTGACTTTCTTAATTCGGGTCAACCGTCCAGACCGGGTTAAGGGGGTTACATTTGGTGGTATCAGAGCTGAGTTGCGAATGTTGGGGAAAACGGTAAGTTGTTGTGATGTGTGTATGATGTTACCTTGATGTTTGGTCGAAAGTTGGTTGAAACACGTGTTTCTGAGTAAATTGCTGATGTTTCTGAGCATGTTGCTGATGTTTTCAAGCATGTTTTATGGTTATGAATCTTGGTTGAGTTTATGTGGATATGTGCTGATGCTATGAGCTGATGTTATGCATGGTGAATGTGTATTGAGCATGTTATGTTTCTAATATGTTGATGCAAATGGATGTTGTTTGATGTAAGCATGATCAAAGTATGTTGTTTGATGTGCTTGATGTTGTGATATCCATGTTGTGTTGAATGTTAAGTCATGTAAAGGGGAGGATTCGGGATACCCATTGCCTTATTAATATAGCTATTGTGTTATTTTGGAGTTGGAGTTCGAATCCTTGCTTAATGCTGGTCTAACTGGTTTGTTTGCTTGTTGTGATTGTATGTTTGTTGTTGTTAGTGGTATGGCAAAGTCGATGAAAGAATGGCGGTTGAGTGAGATGGTTGCTGCCTTGGGGCAGGTTGTTAAGGCAAGGAATTCACCCTTTTGTAGAGGTGTTTTGTCTCAGCCTTCTGTGCCTAGTGTTGAAGTGGTAAGGCAAGGGAAAGAAACTGGTTCTGTGATGAAAAGTTCATTATCTGTTGTTCAGGAGGTGTTGGGAACATCTCAGGCTGTGGTAGAGGTAAAGTCAGTGGATGTGCTGGCTGTGGGATGTGAGGGTTTGCCGAAGCAGCGTTTGCTTGATTTGGGTGCTGTGGAATATCATGGTTCTACACCGGAGATGTTTGAGGCCTGGTTGGCCAGTGTGATTCTGATCTTGGATCGGGAAGGCTGTGATTATGCCTGTAAGCTGGGGAGTGTTGTTTCTCTGATGTTGGAGGATGCTTGTGTCTGGTGGACATCTGTGGCGGTGGCGTCACATATTCCTGATATTGATTGGGATTTCTTTGTATCGGCCTTTTATGGGAGGTATCTTGGAAGGGAATTTTCAAGGGTTAAGCAAGGCGCGGGTAGTGCTGTTGTGGGGCAAGTGTTGCTTGGGCAAGGAGTGGAAGTTCAACCACCGATATGTGACCGTTGTGAAAGGCGCCATGTTGGAGGTTGTTGGGGCGCAGGTGTTTGCTGGAATTGTGGTTCTAAGGTGCATGTTAAGCGTGATTGTCCACATGGAGTGAAGTCAGCTTTGGTGTTGGCCAAAGGGTCCCAGAAAGGTCGTGGGCACGGCCGAGGCAAGGTTCAGAGGTGGCAGAAAGAGCAGAAGGTTGTGAAGAGTTTGGGAAATGAGAATTGCTGGGAATGTGGGTCTGCTGGACACATGAGACGTGATTGTCTGAGGTTGGCCCGAAACGGCCAAGGTTCCTTACCGCAAGGAGTTGATGTTGACCCTGGTGTGTTAGTTGGTGCTGCAGTGGTGCGGCAGGAGGATGATGGTTCTGCAAGGAAGAGAGCTCGTCTGATGAAGCTTCAGGGTGGTGTTGTGTTTTCAGGTAACCTTGTTAAGTAATCTTGCTCTAGTTGCCTTAGTTTGGTTTCTGTTGGTTTTCCTTGCGTGGTAAGTTTAGTCTTGTTGCTAGCATGTTTGGGGTAATGGTAGTTGTTTGGGAACATCTTTGGTGTGAAGAAGGCTTGGGTGAGTATCTTGTGGTTAATGGTTGTTGGTATGGTGGAGTTAGATAAGTTAGAGGTGAGGTAGGAGGTTGTTCTTAGACAGATTTTGAGGATGTTATTGGAGGGTGTGAACTGGCATTCATGCACAGTTAAAAATCATTGTTATATGCTATATTATATATGTTGGTCCATGCATACATGTGGCATGACACTAGAGGTTTTGCATACATGTACATCAGGCATTGATAGGGCATGTTGGTGATCATGCATACGATGTTCACGCTCGCTAATAACTAATCGAATCTGTTAGTGTTGTGGTTGGATTAGGTGGGATGATGGGTTTTTAGAGGTTGTTTGGTGCTGAGTGAGAGTTAGAAGTGTTGGAGTTTGTTAAACTAGTTGCTAGTGATAGTGAGAGTGGTATAGCCTGTTGGTAGAAGGATAGTGTTGTTGCTTAAAGAGAGTTTAGTGGTTTGGTGGTGAGGAGTATCGGTTGAGTTTAGAATCGGTTTGGTGGTTTGAATAGCTAAGTGGAAGGGGTAGTTCCTTGGTGCTAAGTGATGTTGCAGCTTAGTGGTTGTGTTCCCAAGTGCTGAAGTAGCTTAGCTTTTAAGTTGTTGTGGAAGGGTTGTGTTTGTAAGTGTTGGTTCTTAGCAACCTTTGAAGAGTTGAGAAGATGGTCTGTATGTTTAAGCTTGGCGATGTTCTGGTAATGCAAGCGTTCTGGTTGAAGTTTGTAGTGAAAGGGCTATGAAAGATCGAAGGCTTTTGTTGGTCGTTTGGGTTCTTGTGAGAAGTGATTGGCTGGTTGTGGTTAAGAAGG
This sequence comes from Hibiscus tridactylites, assembly GCA_958450335.1. NCBI lineage: Eukaryota > Viridiplantae > Streptophyta > Magnoliopsida > Malvales > Malvaceae > Hibiscus > Hibiscus tridactylites. The sequence goes on from OY288265.1 coordinate 63,017,542, forward strand.
TTCCGTTTGAAGTCAGCTTGTGGTGTGTGGAGCGGCTGACGGATTCAAGTTGGGGTTATGTTGTAATTCTTGGAAATCTGGGTGAGTAATCCTAGTGAGCTGTTATGGTAATGTTAGCGGCAGATGTGAAGGATTGTCAGCTTCGTTGAAGGGTTTGGGTAACCAGTTGATGTTTAAAGATTTCTGCTTGTTGGGAAAATCCTTGGAAGAGGTTTGGGAGTTTGCAAGAGTTTTAGAGGCTGAGATGTTTGCATAGTGGCTGAGTTGGATTGGTTGTTGTCTCTGTGTAAACAAGTCTTGGAAGTTGTGTGTTGCAGTGATGTGTGCTGTAAGAGCTGAAGTTCTTCAGGTTGATGTTGGGGCTGTGTACAGTCCGGTTATGTGAAAGGTTAAGTTGTGGTTGTCTTTGTGTGTTCTGGATTTTGTGAACAGCATGTGGTGGTGTTGGGTTTGGTGGAGCTTTGTGTGGAATGTGTTCAGTGTTGGTTAAGGCTTTTGTGTCGCCTTGTGTGTTGCTTAGAGAAGGTTGTGGTTCTCTTTTCGCCGGTTGAAATTTCGAGGACGAAATTTCCTAAGGGGGGGAGAGTTGTAACGCCCCGGTTTTGGGCTCAGAAGTTTTGGGCGTTGACTGGTTCGGTCAAAGTGCTGATCGAATATATAAGAGTGAATTTAGGAAAGCCTAGTTCTGGTTGCATTAAAAATATGGAAAAATGATCTAAAATCATCTTTTAATATATATAAGTGAACTCTGAAATCAATTTTGGAAAATGAGGTTCGGAAGGTTGACATTTTGGCTAGTGACCAAAATGTAATTTTTGAAAGTTGCGGGACAGTTTTATAAAGGATTAAAACTTTGAATCTTTAAGGAGCTATTATTCCAAAAAGAGTTTCTCCAGATTTTTCTAAGATATTTTAAGGCTTTATTCTGATTTTAAAGATTATGATAGTGGAGGGAAATCATTTTTACCATTTCTTAACTAACTTTCCATTTTCTCTCAATTTTCCTTTTCTCTCATTTTCTCTCAACCCAAACACAATTCTCCAGATTTCTTTCTCTGATTTTGGCATCTAAATCTCTCATTTCAACTCTCATTTGATTCCTAATCATCTCATCAACAAAACCTCTCAATTTGCAAGTTGTTTCATCAAGCTTTTTGGCTCTAAAAAGGAGAAATTCAAGTTTGGAGTTAAGAACGTCCTTCTCCTCTAAACTATCAATTCTTTACTGAAATTCCTAAGTTCTCAATCCTTGATTTATGTTTTGTTAATGGCTTTTCAATTGAAATCTTGATTTTTTGGCTAAAATGCAAGATTTGGTGATTTTTGGTGAAATTTTCGTGTGATCTGTTTGGGCAGTGTTTTGAAGTGTCAAAATGATGTTAAATGAATGCTAAATTGATTAGAAGTTGAGGTTTAACTAATGCAATCCCGGATAGGTTGAATTTCCTAAGTTTGGCTTGAGTTTTTGGTTGTTTTTGGAGTGTTTTTGGTGATCTGTTATACCTGGAGGTATAAGGATGTGTTTGTAATCATTTTGGATGTTAAATGATGTTTAAAAATGGTTAGAAGTGATGGATCTTGGATGGGCTAAGTTTTGGAAGTGTTTGGAGGTGATTTCGGTTGTGTTTGGTAGCCGAATTGTTGGATTTGTGATGAGCAGCGAGTTGAGTCTTAGTGCTGGTGTTCTTAATGCATAAAGATGCATTAATGTTCTGTTTTTGTGTGCTTGAAACAGGGGAGTTTGATCCGTGAACTTTGGTGGTGTTGCGGAAGATTTTCGGATGCTTGGAAGGCTTGTTGATTAGCCTTGTTTTGGTTATCGGTGAGTGAAGTTGGGATTTCAGCTTTTAAACCAAGGTTTGAAGGTTTTTGGGAGCTTAGTGTAAGTCTAAACAACTTTGCTAAGCTCAAGAGTAAGTGAATGGATTTTTGCTCTTGAATTGTGTTGTGATTTGGTTTTAAAAGCAAATGTGGTTGATGATTGAAATGCATGTGTTTTGCATGGTTTAATTCTGTTTTGTAAGCATATTTTAGCATGGTTTAATGCTGGTTTTGAAAGCCGTATGTGAAGGATGCTCAAGGTAAGAGATCCTTGATTTTTATACATTGAAAATGTGGTTTTGATGCATGGTGTTGCATGGTGTTTCATGGCTTTGTGTAATGCTTTAAAACAGTGAATTGATGATGATAAATGATGGTTTTGCATATTGGTTATGCATGTGAATCATTGGATTAATGTGGAATGGTTTTGCATATTGGTTATGCATGTGAATCATTGGGTTAATGTGGAATGGTTTTGCATATTGGTTATGCATGTGAAACATTGGACTAATGTGGTAAGATGGTTATATTGGCAAGTGATGTAAGTGGTTCTTGGTTCGTTGATCGGATATAGTTAGCCGGCTATAGGATTGGGTGCACCGTGAATTAAGTCGCCTTGGAGGTGGAGTGGTCAAGTGTGGACCGGGAAACTCCCTTCAAGTATCCTAACGAGATGATTGAGGTCATAATGGAGGTGTTGCCCATTCGAGGACCTTGGTTGAGCAAAGGTTATATGGTGGTTAAAAGTCCATATGTGAGAACCTTGTGCTTGTTGAGATCACAATGGCAGTGTTAAGTCCATGTGTGGATCTTGTGTAGGGTGTCCCAGATCTCGTTAGTGATGTTCTACAACTACCAATCGGTGAATGCAAAGGTTCTATGGTGTTTGAAAGTCCATACATGGGAATCTTGTGCATGTCAAGGTTGTATGGTGGTTAAAAGTCCATACATGGGAACCTTAGGATGTTGAGGTCAAATGGTGGTTAAAAGTCCATTTGGAAGACCTTGGATTGGTAGGGTGTAGGGAGCGTAGGGACAACGCTCGGAATCCGCGTATCCGATTGGATGTTGAGTTGAAAAGTGGATGTGGTTGATCACTTGAAGGCCAATATGATATTCCTGATTGTAAAGAAGCATGGGATGCTTGAAATGATGCATAATTGCATGTGAAGCATGAGATGCTTGGAAAAGATGCATGGTTGCATGTAAAGTGTATAATGCTTGTGAATGCATGTTTACTTGTTAAGTTGAACAAGTGTTGATTATCATTTGGTAAATGATGCATGTGAGCATGAAATATCTTTATTGCATTGGAGTCTTGTAAGACTTGTTTTTAAAGGCATGTGAAGATGATGTTATGGTTCTTATATTTCCTTGGTTAAATGCATGTGATGGATTATTTGAGTTATGGTTTTAAAAAGGATTCTTGCTTGAAATGGCTTTCAAGTTTAAGAAAGGTATGTTGTGAAATGGGAGTGTTTACCATGGTTTTGTTTTAAGCTTTGCATAAGGTGTTTATGCATGGATTGGCTAAATGGTTGATTTTTTGTGAGTTGTTCTTTGAAAAGGTTTTCTTAGCTTGCTAAGCTAAGGGTTGGTTTTCATGTATGTGCAATGCATGGTTTTGAGCTTGATGTTGAAAAGGGTTTCCAAACATGGCTTTGGTAAACAATCGGGTTTGTTTTAAAAGTGTTATATGACCCGCTGCATTGATGGTGTTTTGGTTTTGAGCATTCCTCACTAAGCATTATGTGCTTACGCTCCTTTTTGTCCATCAATGCAGATTCTTGAAGTTTGGACAGCAAGGAGCAAGGGATTCAAGGTGGACTCCAATGGAGACGTATGTCTTGTGAATAGCTATAGTTAATAAAGGCAATGGGATAGAATCTCTCGGGTTTATGGTATGTGATCGTATATGTTTGATCAAGAATGTTTTAATGTTGTTGCTAATGTTGTTGGAACATGAATTGGCTTATATGAATTTGATTTGGAAGGTTTATGCTTAAATGGTTGCTTGTGTAGGAAGCATGCCTATAGAATTGGGGCTTTTCATATGTGTGGATATTTTGTTGATTTGTTGATGCAAGAATGTCTCATATATGTTGAATTGCATGTTGGTAAAGTTTGGTGGCTTTTGGAGCATGATTGGATGGTCAATGATGTGTTTGAGTGAGCAAAATGCAACAATCTGGGCTAGGCGTTTCGGAACAGATGACACCATTTCGGAACGGGTGCCCTGCATAAACCCAGGCGTCCGAAACGGGTGCCACCGTTCCGAAACAGAAAGCATTTTGCCAGACCCCCGTTGCGGAACGCGTTGCGGAACGGCCCCGTGTTTTGAAACGGGCTTTGCCTGTTTCGGAACGGGTGACCGTTGGGGGCTGACATGGGCGGTTAAATGTTTCAAAATGTTTGCATTTTGGTCCTGAATCTTGTTTGTGCAATTGTATGAGTTCGGAATGTCCGTTTGAGCTGAAATTTGGCAAGGAAGCATGAAACCTGATTAATTTTAAGTTGGTAACTTAAAATCTGGTTAAGTCCTTAAAGTTTTTAGAAATTACAATTTGGTCCCTAAAGTTGTAATTTGTTCAATTGGGTCCCTGTTTGATCTCTGATGGTTGTGATCTTTGAGCATGATGTTTGGGTGATCACAATTAGGGCTAATGTGCATCTAGACAAGATTAAAAAGAAAAAAAGGGTCGTTAATCAGGGTTGACTTTCGGGTTGACTTTGGTTTTCCCCGTGTGACTTTCTTAATTCGGGTCAACCGTCCAGACCGGGTTAAGGGGGTTACAATACCAATATCTTAGTCCGAAGCAATGCCGAGAGAACTCCAACACTGATGTCAATCACCGTACAATAATGGATTTAATCTAACCTGCGTGGTAAGAACAACATGAGCTTGGGAAAGATTAGTAATGCAAAACTACCAAAAGATGTTGTAAGCACATGTAGTATGTGGCAAGGATAACACTGTCATACTGTTTTGGGCAACAACAGACTCCAATTACGATTCGATATTTCAGTGAAATAGTATACTAGAAGATAACATAGTTTTTCTTTATTCAATTATTGAGTATCAGACGAGGATCATATAGACTGAAGAATCAGAAGAGAGATAGATTACGTAAGTTGAACTAGATAGTTTAGCGTGTGTTCTAACAGTGCAAAGTTAACACACACAATGTAACGGTGTAGTGAACATTTTATATTACGGACACATAATAGTAACAATAATGTTCATAGTAAAGTTTATTTTAAATATCCTATCTACCCTCCAACCCAGACCCATTGGTAGTAGGTGCCAGTGTAAGGGATTACCGTATGTACGGTGAGGAATCACCCTAGCCGAACCATAGGAACCTGAACGGTAAGGAATCACCGTAGCCGAATCATAGGAACTTGTAACGGTAAGGAACTACCAGCTAGATCAAGGCTGAACCTTCGATAACTTCACACTCTAGCCTAAGTACCCCTGTAACAGTTTAGGAAGGGATAACGATAATAATGGTAACAACAATGATAATCAATAATAATCGGTAATAACATTAATCGGGAGTAATCAACAGTAATCGGTAATAATTAGCAGTAATCAGTGATAACAGTAGACATGAAGCAAACTTTAGTTTTTAGTGAAACAGTAACCGTAGGGCTCAATTTTTTCCAGTTCAAATACATAGGTATATTTCCAACAGATAAAAGCCATGTTTTAGATCAAGAGACAGTCTTGGGTTCAGAACGGTAGAATATTCATCTGCACTTGGAACACACTAGATGAAACAATTTATTTCTCAGAGATATTTAATATTTACAAAGAACGGTCGATGGAACACAATACTTGGAACACTGAACTTTTGACAATTCTGAACAAATTTCAAAAATGATGTCCCTATTAAAAAAGGGCTTGGTAACCAACATCTCCAACCAGGCATTCGAAAATTTAAACGATACGATCATTCAGGATATAAAATATATTAGGAATGTTCCAATCATTTTCGCCAACAAGAGCATTTTGGTCGTTTGACTTCCATGGCCATGGGGTAATTTAAACCCTAAGGGTAGAACGATTATTAGTGGTATCCACTATTTCTAACAATTTATCCACCCTCCAAAGTCCAATCAAAATATCAAATCTCAATGTTGTTGTACTTACCAAGTACTCGGATAGATACAACTTAAGCATTTTTAAGATATTGTCTAACACCCCCTTTCTAGCCTGGTGGAGAACCGGGTCGAAGTGTGTTACTGATGAACAATGCAATGTCTGGTGCGATAAAATTTCAATTTGTTATCAGCAATGAATCGATATTAGACATACAAAACATTTCCACTATACTTCTTAGTCCAATTCCATCATAAGAAGACAACTTTTAACCATTTAGGACCATTTTATAACTTTTACAAGTTTTAGGGACTATTCTGTAAATCTTACAAACTAGAGGTCCTTCGATGCATTAGACAATACTACAATAAAATTCAGTGCGACATTGATTAGCCTATAAAATTTCATGCATTTACTCATGCAAAACTCTGTGACCAAAATGTGAACAATGAAGACTTCCAGATTAGGCTTTTAACCACTTCAACTAACAATGTATTGAAACGCTCAAGGTTGTTTCGATACAGGTGGACGATGGAAAACCTTGTTGACTTTTCCTTTTTGACCGTATCGATACAGGTAAGCCCCGTATCGGTACATGTTGACTCTCTTTGACTTTGACTTTAACCCGCTTCGATACGCTATGAACACGTATCTATTCAAAAGTTTCTAGAGAAAAAATGTTTCAGAACGACCCTAATCAATTTCGATACGCCTTGACCCCTGGGCTCAATTATGCTTACTCGTATCGAAACGCCATCACCCATTTCGATACGGCCTGACCTGATATGACATATTCTTGTTGGTTTTTATTCATTTTACCTTATCAAGCAATATCCAAATGCAGTGAAACTTTACACACAACATTATAAACATAAATTCTACTCGCATGTCAAAATTAAGAGTCATATAAACCCATTTACCTTGTTTTTACCTTTTAGTGCCAAAACATGCATTTAGGGCCATTTCTTACCACATAAAGACTCAACTTTAACATATCATACTTTTAGCACTTAACCATAACATAAACACATCAAAAGAGATTTAATAGACTGATACATAGACCTTGCCACCAACTAGGAGTTCAAAGGGTAAATATACATTACTTAGAGCTTGATTGTGACTTGTACAACGCTTCGACATTTCCGATCTTGATCCCAAAACTTGACTAACCTGAAATGGATGCAATGGAATGCATTAGGCAGACTTTGCCTAGTGAGGTAGTCACAAATACAATGAATGAACATAGTATGCCAAATGACACGCATCAATGATAATCATCATGTTCCTTATGCAATAAACATAACATGTTCCTTATTCATATTAGAACATAATATCATGACATCAATGGCAATATCATGATTTCATAGCAAACAATATCAATAATCAATAATTCCCTTGGATCGATACATGGTATACGGATACACGAATTCCACCTCCTCGCAAAATCAATAAATGGTCATTCCCACCGACATTGTCAGTAAGACTAATACACAAAACATCCGTCCGCCTCGCCAAATCAATATAGTCTATAGCCCTAGGACCGTAATCCACCCGTACCAATGAGCTCATGAATTCTATGGCATGTCAGTTGTATCCAATACTTCGAATCCAAGGGCAAATAATCCATAGTTCAATATCCATGATTCATTAACAATATTTCCACATCAATATCAATAACAATAATTCAATGGCAATGATATCATATCAATAATCATATGAGAAATAGCAATAACTCATGTTAATACTTCAACGATTTCCATTACAATGATAGAAATGCTATGAACAATGAATTGATGCAATACTTACCAAAACTTTCCAACATGTCTTACAATAATGTTTCATGCAAAGCCCTTAAAATCAATGGTTAGTAAATCAATAAACAATGCTTCGAGATGGCACCTAGCCACTTTTGAGACACCGACTACACTCACCTTGACAATCTGAAGCTCCGAAAGCTCTCGGATGACGATACCCTTATCCCTAGCTTTCGATGGAGGGGATGGATTAATCTTTTCCACTTCTTGAGCTAGGAAAAGCAATAAGGAATCATTAGGACCAATATAAAAATAATGATACTTGAATAGCCATTAGATATAGACAAAGCTTATCTTTAAGCTTGAATTTGATTATCTAATAATTAAGAGAATCAATGATTAACTTAGGGCTTTCACTTACCCGATCGATAGCTATAACTTGGTGTTCTTAAATCAAGGAAATCCTAAGCTTAAGGTTCACAATAGAGAGGTATGTGCTTGAGCTTGGTGGAGAAGATGAGAATGAAGATTTATGCTTGTTCTCTCAAAGCTAGAGGATGAAATGATTCTCGGTGAAGCTAAACAACGATGAGGAGCTCTCTTTTCTTCAATTCACTTTAAGGGATTTATCACATTAATCATTACCCACCACACCTTTAGCCAACAGGAAGCTTTCCTTCCACCAAGGGAAAACATAAAATATAATATTATTTCTTTTCTTTATCCTATCCTAATTAAACAATAGCTGGCTATAAAACATCATTTCTGATCACTCACGTGAGAGAGGGTGATAGGCAAGCTGGTGAGTCATCACCTAAACATATCTTTTACAATTTATCCTTTAAACTTATTCGAAATAGGGGACCCGTTTCGAAACGAGAGGAACCGTATCGAAACGGTCAAGAAAAAGTCCAAAAGTTAGTTATTACCGTTGGAATCGTATTGGAACGCCTAAAAATGTTTCGAAACATCTTGCACATGCCGTTTCGATACGAGTCTAATCGTATCGAAACACCTAGCTTAAAACACTTATTTGAGCCTTCATAAAGCAATCTTGACTATGGACTTGGCTTAATTAAGATTCTATAACAATATAATATATAATAAATATTCAATATTTAATATTTTAACAACAACACTCCGATCATTAGAATCTAATTCTGACCAGACCAGTTTTTGAGGTGTTACAATTCTCCCCCCTTAAGAAAAATTCGTCCTCGAATTTTTACCTGGAAAGATGTCATGATCGTCTGCTTGTTCTTTGCCTCTCACATGGTACACATGTGTAGAAGCTTTAGATTCAGGTCTGTACGATGCTTTAGATGAACCTCCAGACTTTCCGAAGGATCCTTGCCTTGCTCTGTTGCCTCGAAAAGATTAAGTAAGGGATGGATTAGTTGATACAGAAACAAGTTTGTTAGGGTTCTCCGGACTTTTTCGAATGAGATGACCCAACTTTTTGCAATAGAAGCAAGCACTGAACTTTTTGCTGCATTGCCCTTCATGTCGAAGTTGACATAAATTGCACTTTGATATTCTTGTCTCTTGTCTAGAGCCAACATCGATCTCAATAGGGTTGACACCTGAAGGGGGACGAGATACAACTTGAGATTTAGCAAAATACTCGAACTGGGAGGGTTGTGAATATGCATTTTGCTCCGAGCTATTATGCTTCCCTTTCATAGAAGATTCAAAGAAATGAGACTCATCACGATTTCTCTTTTCATACTTGTTGGATTCACTAGTTCATTGAGTTCTTTGTGCTCCTTTCTTAGCTTTAACTCTATTTACAAGATCTTGGAAATCAGTGATACACAATGTTGTAAACATAGAACGTAACTCGTTGTTAAGTCCAGCAATGAACATTCGACACTTTTCTTCCTCTTTCTTGATAAATTCAGCGCCATATCTACAGTACTTTCAAAAGTCGTGGATGTACTGATCGATCGGCCGTCCACCTTGTTTAAGATGAAGGAAGATGCTTTGCCTCTCGGCAAGGTAGAATTCACTTATATACTTCTTACGAAACTCTTTAAGAAAGAATTCCTAATTCACGGTATCTTTAGAGACGGTAAGAATGATAGTCTCCCACCATAGGAAAGCTTCATCAGCAAGCAATGCAAGGGCACATTCAAGCTTATGTTCATCCGAATATCGTAGTTGCTTATCCAAGATTCTTAAATTATTGTCTAACCAATACTCAGCAATTTCAGGATTGTCATCATTCTGCCCAGTGAAGGTGTAGGCTCGGTACTGAGATAACTTATCAATAGGAGCTCGAGAAGGTTGAGCAACATGCATAAGTTTAGTCCAGAACCGACTAAACTCTAGCTCTAATAACACAAATGTAACACCCCCTTCCTGGCTTGGTCGAGAACCGGGTCGGAGCGTATTACTGATGAACAGTGCAATGTCTGGTGCGATAAAATTTCAATTTGTTATCAACATTGAATCAATATTAGACATGCAAAACATTTCTAGTATACTTCTTAGTCCAATTCCATCATAAGAAGTCAATTTTTAACCATTTAGGACCATTTTATAACTTTTACAAGTTTTAGGGACTATTGTGTAAATATTACAAACTATAGGTCCTTCGACTCATTAGAAAATACTACAATGAAATTCGGTACAACATTGATTAGCTTAGAAAATTTCATGCATAAAGGAGATCATTTACCCAATCAATTTACTCATGGAAAACTCAGTGACCAAAATGTGAATAATGTAGACTTCCAGATTAGGCTTTTAACCACTTTAACTAACCCTGTATCGAAACGCTCAAGGTCGTTTCCATACGGGTGGACGATGGTCAACCTTTTTGAGTTTTCCTCTTTAATCGTATCGATACATGTAAGCCTCATATCGGTACGAGTTGACTCTCTTTGACCTTGACTTTGACTCGTTTCAATACGCTATGAACTCGTATCGATACGAAGGTTTCTAGATACAAAATGTGTCAGAACGACCCTAAACTATTTTGATATACCCTGACCCCTTGGCTCAATTATGCTTACCCGTATCGAAATGCCATCACCCGTTTCCATACGACCTAACTTGAAATGACAGATTCTTGCTGGTTTTTATTCATTTTACTTTATAAAGCAATGTCCAAATGTAGTGAAACTTTACGCACAACATTATAAACATAAATTCTACTAGCATGTCAATTTTTAGAGTCATATAAACCCATTTACCCGGTTTTTACCTTTAGTGCCATTTCTTACCACATAAAGACTCAACTTTAACATATCATACTTTTAGCACTTAACCATAACATAGACACATCAAAAGAGACTTAATATACTTATACATAGACCTTGCCACCAACTAGGAGTTCAAAGGGTCAATATACATTACTTAGAGCTTGATTGTGACTTGTGCAACACTTCAACTTCTCCGATCTCGATCCCAAAAGTTGACTAACCTGAAACGGATGCAATGGAATGCATTATGCATACTTTTCCTAGTGAGGTAGTCACAAATACAATGAATGAACATAGTATGCCAAATGACATGCTTCAATGATAATCATACTGTTCCTTATGCAATAAACATAACATGTTCCATATTCATATTAGAACATAGTATCATGTCATCAATGGCAATATCATGATTTCATAGCAAACAATATCAATAATCAATAACTCCCTTCGATCGATGCATGGTATATGGATATAAGAAATTTCACCTCCTCGCCAAATCATTAAATGGTCATTTCCGCCGACATCGCCAGTAAGACCAATATGCAATACATCCCTTCGCCTCACCAAATCAATATAGGTCGTAGCCCTAGGACCGTAGTCCACCCATACCAATGAGCTCATGAATTCTATGGCATGCCAATTGTATCCAATACTTCGAATCCAAGGTCCAATAATCCATAGTTCAATATCCATGATTCATTAATAATATTTCCACATCAATATCAATAACAATAATTCAATGGCAATGGTATCATATCAATAATCATATGACAAATAGCAATAACTCATGTTAATACTTCAATGATTTCCAAGACAATGATAGCAATTCTATGAACAATGAATCGGTACAATACTTACCAAAACTTACCAACATGTCTTACAATAATGCTTCATGCAAAGCCCTTAAAATCAATGGTTAGTAAATCAATAAACAATGATTGGAGATGGCACCAAGCCTCTCTCGAGACTTTGGCTATACTCATCCTGACAATCCGAAGCTCCTAAGGCTCTCGGATGATGATATTGTTATCCCTAGCTTTCGATGGAGGTGATGGATGAATCTTTTCCACTTCTTGAGCTAGGAAAAGGAATAAGGAATCATTAGGATCAATATAACAATATCGATACTTGAATAGCCATTAGCTATAGACAAAGCTTATCTTTAAGCTTGAAATTGATTATCTAATAATCAAGAGAATCAATGATTAACTTAGGGATTTCACTTACCCGATCGATAGCCATAACTTGGTGTTCTTAAATCAAGGAAAGCCTAAGCTTAAGGTTCACAATAGAGAGGTGTGTGCGTGAGCTTGGTGGAGAAGATGACAATGGAGGTCTGTGCTTCTTCTCTCAAAGCTAAAGGATGAAATAATTCTCGTTGAAGCTAAACAAAGATTAGGAGCACTCTTTTATTCAATTCACTTTAAGGGATTTATCACATTAATGTTAGATCATTGGCGCACCCATGGCGCAGCGGAAAATAAACACGATGATCTCACCAGCGATCCATGTACGTTTAAAGGATGAAATAATTACTTTAATTATTTTAAATTCGGAATTCTATGTATAATAAAATACTTTAGAATATAAATCAAATATATATGTCTTAATATTAATTATACATGTTATATATGTATAACTAAATTGTACATATGTAACTTATTTATTAATTGCTCTTTTCAACCCTGGGGTGTGACCCTGTAGGTTTCAATAACATTAGTAGCAATTATCAGAACTATTCCAATATCACAAACAATGAGTGACATCTAGCAATGTATCATTGTCACCTAAATTACTGGAAGTAAAGATTCAACATTACATCTTCGTGATCAACTATTCTAATGTATTATATCCCTTTGTCATTTATATCTAGAATATGCACAAGTCTTGGAATAATCACACTTGTTTTGCCTATCTATTATTTCTTGATATCTATAGTAGACAACAGACGAATAATATGTGATATCTCATATCAAATTATTCGAGCATGACCATGAATTTCTAGTCTTACTCAATCAAGTGGCCTATGATATGTTTCCTATTATGTAGGATGATCAAATCCTATCTCGACCATTAATACCCCGCTACACATATCCTGATATGCTCAATGTCAGTCTTTATAGTGTAATCATTTACGGTGCACGTTTAACGGCATCAAAGCACACAAAAATATATGTTAAGATAGTAATGATCTCAAGTCAAAGGATCATACATATAGTTATCAATATGAGCAATATCGTGACAATTACATAATAATCCAAGACATATGCTCATAGCGGGTCAATCCAATATATTATTATCCAACATCATATTCATGCTTTGATTTTGACATCACTATGTCAATGACAACACATTGTCATCAATTAACAACATCTTAGCTTTAAACGTATTATTTGTAACGCCCCGGTTTTGGGCTCAGAAGTTTTGAGTGTTGACCGGTTCGGTCAAAGTGCTGATCGAATATGTAAGAGTGAATTTAGGAAAGCCTAGTTCGGGTTGCATTAAAAATATGGAAAAATGTTCTAAAATCATCTTTTAATATATATAAGTGAACTGTGAAATCAATTTTGGAAAATGAGGTTCGGAAGGTTGACATTTTGGCTAGTGACCAAAATATAATTTTTGAAAGTTGCGGGACAGTTTTATAAATGATTGAAACTTTGAATCTTTAAGGAGCTATTATTCCAAAAAGGATTTCTCCAGATTTTTCTAAGATATTTTAAGGCTTTATTCTGATTTTTAAAGATTAAGAAAGGGAGGGAAATCATTTTAACCAATTTCATAACTAATTTTCCATTTTCTCTCATTTTCTCTCAACCCAAACAAAATTCTCCAGATTTCTTTCTCTGATTTTGATATCTAAATCTCTCATTTCAACTATCATTTGATTCCTAATCATCTCATCAACAAAACCTCTCAATTTGCAAGTTATTTCATCAAGCTTTTTGGCTCTAAAATGGAGAAATTCAAGTTTGGAGGTAAGAACGTCCTTCTCCTCTAAACTATCAGTTCTTTACTGAAATTCCTAAGTTCTCAATCCTTGATTTATGTTTTGTAAATGGCTTTTCAATTGAGATCTTGATTTTTGGCTAAAATGCAAGATTTGGTGATTTTGGTGAAATTTTCGTGTGATCTGTTTGGGCAGTGTTTTGGAGTGTCAAAATGATGTTAAATGAATGCTAAATTGATTAGAAGTTGAGGTTTAATCAATGCAATCCCGGATAGGTTGAATTTCCTAAGTTTGGCTTGAGTTTTTGGTTGTTTTTGGAGTGTTTTTGGTGATCTGTTATACCTGGAGGTATAAGGAGGTGTTTGTGATCATTTTGTATGTTAATTGATGTATAAAAATGGTTAGAGGTGATGGATCTTGGCTGGGTTAAGTTTTGGAAATGTTTAGAGGTGATTTCGGTTGTGTTTGGTAGCCAAATTGTTAGATTTGTGATGAGCAGCGAGTTGTGTTGTTGTTGCTGGTGTTTTAATGCATAAGGATGCATTAATGTTCTGTTTTTGTGTGCTTGAAACAGGGGAGTTTGATCCGTGAGCTTTGGAGTTGTTTGCGGAAGGTTTCGGAAGCTTGGAAGGCTTGTTGGCTAGTCTTGTTTTGGTTATCGGTGAGTGAAGTTGGGATTTCAGCTTTTAAAACAAGGTTTGAAGGTTTTTGGGAGCTTAGTGTAAGTCTAAACAACTATGCTAAGCTCAAGAGTAAGTGAATGGCTTTTTGCTCTTGAATTGTGTGTGATTTGTTTTTAAAAGCAAATGTGGTTGATGATTGAAATGCATGTGTTTTGCATGGTTTAATTCTGTTTTGTAAGCATGTTTTTAGCATGGTTTATTGCTGGTTTTGGAAGCCATTTGAGAAGGATGCTCAAGGTAAGAGATCCTTGGTTTTGTATATGGTAATTATGGTTTTGATGCATAGTGTTGCATGTTGATCAATGGCTTTGTATGATGCTTTAAAACAGTGAATTGATGATGGTAAATGTTACCTTTTGCATATTGGTTATGCATGTGAATCATTGGATTAATGAGGTAATGGTTTTGCATATTGGCTATGTATGTGAATCACTGGGCTAATGTTGTGATGCTTTGCATTATGTTTATGCATGTGGAACATTGGATTAATATGGTAAGATGGTTATATTGGCAAGTGATGTAAGTGGTTCTTGGTTCGTTGATCGGATATAGTTAGCCGGTTATAGGATTGGGTGCACCGTGAATTAAGTCGCCTTGGAGGTGGAGTGGTCAAGAGTGGACCGGATAAGCTCCCTTCAAGTATCCTAACGAGATGAGGTCATAGTGGAGGTTGTTGCCCACTGGAGGACCTTGGTTGTTTGAGGTCATAATGGAGGTGTTGCCCATTTGAGGACCTTGGTTGAGTAAAGGTTATATGGTAGTTAAAAGTCCATATGTGAGAACCTTGTACTTGTTGAGATCACAATGGCAGTGGTTAAGTCCATGTGTGGATCTTGTGTGGGATGTCCCGGATCTCGTTAGTGATGTTCTACAACTACCAATCGGTTATGCAAAGGTTGTATGGTGGTTAAAAGTCCATACGGGGAAATCTTGTGCATGTCAAGGTTGTATGGTGGTTAAAAGTCCATACATGGGAACCTTGGGGAAAAGCTAAGGTTGTATGGTGTTTAAAAGTCCATACATGGGAACCTTAGGATGTTGAGGTCAAATGGAGGTTGTTGCCCATTTGGGAGACCTTGGATTGGGTAGGGTGTAGGGAGCGTAGGGACAACGCTCGGAATCCGCGTATCCGATCGGGTTGTTAAGTTGAAAAGTGAATGTGGTTGATCTCTTGGAAGCCAATGTAATGTTCTTGATCATAGTGAAGCATGAGATGCTTGAAATGATGCATGGTTGCATGTGAAGCATGAGATGCTTGGAAATGATGCATGGTTGCATGTGAAGCATGAGATGCTTGGAAATGATGCATGGTTGCATGTGAAGCATGAGATGCTTGGATTGATGCATGATTGCATGGGAAGCATGAGATGCTTGAAAAGATGCATTGTTGCATGAAAGTATATGATGCTAGTGAATGCATGTTACTTGTTAAGTTGAAAAAGTGTTGGTTATCATTTGGTAAATGATGCATGTGAGCATGAAATATCTATATTGCATTGGAGTCTTGTAAGATTTTTTTTTGAAGGCATGTGAAGATGATGTTATGGTTTTATGTTGCCTTGGTTAAATGCATGTGATAGAATATTTGAGCTATGGTTTTAAAGGGTTGCTTGCTTGATATGGTTTTCAAGTTCAAGAAAGGTATGTTGTGAAATGGGAGTGTTTTCCATGGTTTTGTTTAAGCTTGGCATATGGTGTTTATGCATGTTTTGAGCTTGATGTTGAAAAGGGTTTTCAAACATGGCTTTGGTAATCAAATCGGGTTTGTTTTAAAAGTGTTTTAATGACACGCTGCATTGATGGTGTTTTGGTTTTGAGCATTCCTCACTAAGCATTATGTGCTTACGCTCCTTTTTGTCCATCAATGCAGATTCTTGAAGTTTGGACAGCAAGGAGCAAGGGATTCAAGGTGGACTCCAATGGAGATGTATGTCTCGGTGAATAGTTATAATTAATAAGGGCAATGGGGTAGAATCTCTCGGGTTGTTGTGTATGTGATCGTATATGTTTGATCAAGAATGTTTAAATGTTGTTGCTAATGTTGTTGGAACATGAATTGGCTTTAATGAGTTTGTTTTGGAAGGTTTGTGCCTAAATGGTTGCTTGTGTAGGAAGCATGCCTATAGATTTGGGGCTTTTCTTATATGTTGTGTTTCTGTTGAATTGTTGATGCAAGTATGTCTCATTTATGTTGAATTGCATGTTGGTAAAGTTTGGTGGCTTTTGGAGCATGTTTGAATGATCAATTGTGTGTTTGAGTGAGCAAAATGCAACATTCTGGGCTAGGCGTTTCGGAACAGGTAACACCATTTCGGAACGGGTGCCCTGCATGAACCCAGGCGTCCGAAACGGGTGCCACCGTTCCGAAACGGAAGGCATTCTGCCAGACCCCCGTTGCGGAACGCGTTGCGGAACGGCCCCGTGTTTCAGAACGGGCTTGGCCTGTTTCGGAACGGGTGACCGTTGGGGGCTGACATGGGCGGTTAAATGTTTCAAAATGTTTGCATTTTGGTCCTGAAACTTGTTTGTGCAATTGTATGAGTTCGGGGTGTCCGTTTGAGCTGAAATTTGGCTGGGAAGCATGAAACCTGATTAATTTTAAGTTGGTAACTTAAAATCTGGTTAAGTCCTTAAAGTTTTCTGAAATTACAATTTGGTCCCTAAAGTTGTAATTTGTTCAATTGGGTCCCTGTTTGATCTCTGATGGTTGTGATCTTTGAGCATGGTGTTTGTGTGATCACATCTAGGGTTAATGTGCATCTAGATAAGATTAAAAAGAAAAAAAAGGGTCGTTAATCAAGGTTGACTTTCGGGTTAACTTTGGTTTTCCCCGTGTAATCTTCGTAGTTCGGGTCAACCGTCTAGACCGGGCTACGGGGGTTACATTTGGTGGTATCAGAGCTGAGTTGCGAAGGTTGGGGAAAACGGTAAGTTGTTGTGATGTGTGTTTGATGTTTACCTTGTTGTGTGGTTGAATGTTGGCTGAAACATGTGTTTCTGAGTATGCTGTTGATGTTTCTGAGCATGTTGCTGATGTATGCAAGCATGTTTTGTGGTTATGAATCTTGGTTGAGTTTATGTGGATATGTGTTGATGCTTTGAGCTGATGTTAAGCATGGTGAATGTGTATTGAGCATGATATGTTGCTAATATGCTGGTGCAATTGGATGTTGTTTGGTGCAAGCATGATCAAGGTATGTTGTTGATATGCTTGATGTTGTGATATCCATGTTGTGTTGACTGTTATGTCATGTAAAGGGGAGGATTCGGGATACCCATTGCCTTATTAATATAGCTATTGTGTTATTTGGAGTTGGAGTTTGAATCCTTGCTTAATGCTGGTCTAACTGGTTGTTTGCTTGTTGTGATTGTATGTTTGTTGTTGTTAGTGGTATGGCAAAGTCGATGGAAGAATGGCGGTTGAGGGAGATGGATGCTGCCTTGGGGCAGGTCGTTAAGGCAAGGAATTCACCTTTCTGTAGAGGTGTTTTGTCTCAGTCTTCTGTGCCTGGAGTTGAGATGGTAAGGCAAGGGAAAGAAGCTGGTTCTGTAATGAAAAGCTCATTATCTGTTGTTCAGGAGGTGTTGGGAACATCTCAGGCTGTGGTAGAGGTAAAATCAGTGGATGTGCTGGCTAGATGTGTGGGTTTGCCAAGGCAACGTTTGCTTGATTTGGGTGCTGTGGAATATCATGGTTCTACACCGGAGATGTTTGAGGCCTGGTTGGCTAGTGTGATTCTGATTTTGGATCAGGAAGGCTGTGATTATGCCTGTAAGCTGGGGAGTGTTGTATCTTTGATGCTGGAAGATGCGTGTGCATGGTGGACATTTGTGGCTGTGGCGTCACATATCCTTGATATTGATTGGGATTTCTTTGTATCGGCCTTTTATGAAAGGTATCTTGGAGAGAAGTTTCCAAGGGTTAAGCATTGTGAAGATAGTGCTGTTGTGGAGCAAGTGTTGCTTGAGCAAGGAGTAGAAGCTCAGCCATCTGTGTGTGACCGTTGTAAAAGGCAACATGTTGGAAATTGTTGGGACGCAGGTGTTTGCTGGAATTGTGGTTCTAAGTTGCATGTTAAGCGTGATTGTCCACATGGAGTGAAGTCAGCTTTGGTGTTAGCCAAAGGGTCTCAGAAAGGTCGTGGGCACGGCCGAGGCCGGGTTAAGAGGTGGCAGAAAAAGCAGAAGGTTGTGAAGAGTTTGGGAAGTGAAGCTTGCTGGAAATGTGGGTCTGCTGGACACATAAGGCGTGATTGTTTGATGTTGGCTCGAAACAGCCAAGGTTCCTTAACGCAAGGAGTTGATGTTGACCCTGGTGTGTTAGTTGGTGCTGCAGTTGTGCCGCAGGAGGATGATGGTTTCGCAAGGAAGAGAGCTCGTCTGATGAAGCTTCAGGGTGGTGTTGTGCTTTCAGGTAACCTTGTTAAGTGATCTTTGCTTTAGTTGCCTTAGTTTGGTTTCTGTTGGTTTTCCTTGCGTGGTAAGTTTAGTCTTGTTGTTAGTATGTTTGGGGTAATGGTAGTTGTGGTTTGGGTAATATCTTGGGTGTGAAGAAGGCTTGGGTAAGTATCTTGTGGTTAATGGTTGTTGGAATGATGGAGTTAGATAAGTTAAAGGTGAGTTAGGAGGTTGTTCTTAGACAGATTTTGAGGATGTTATTGGAGGGTGTGAACTGGCATTCATGCACAGTTAAAATCATTGTTATATGCTATATTATATATGTTGGTCCATGCATACATGTGGCATGACACTAGAGGTTTTGCATACATGTACATCAGGCATTGATAGGGCATGTAGGTGATCATGCATACGATGTTCACGCTCGCTAATAACTAATCGAATCTGTTAGTGTTGTGGTTGGATTAGGTGGGATAATGGGTTTTTAGAGGTTGTTTGGTGCTGAAGTAGTTTAGCTTTTAAGTTGTTATGAAAGGGTTGTGTTGATTCTTGGCAACCTTCGAGGAGATCAGAAGCTGTTATGTGTGTTTTGGTTAAGTAATGTTCTGGTAATGCAAGTGTTCTGGTTGAAGTTTGTAGTGAAAGGGCTATGAAAGATCGAAGGTTTTCGTTGGTTGTTTGGGTTCTTGTGAGAAGTGGTTGGCTGGTTGTGGTTAAGGAAGTTCTGTTTGAAGTCAGTTGGTGGTGTGTGGAACGGCTGACGGTTTCAAGTTGGGGTTGTGATGTAATTTTTGGTTTGGGTGAATAGTCCTGGTGAGCTGTTATGGTAATGGTTGTGGCGGATGTGAAGGATTGTCAGCTTCGTTGAAGAAGTTTGAGTAAACAGTTGATGTTTAAGGATTTTTGCTTGTTGGGAAAATCTTTGGAAGAGGTTTGGGAGTTTGCAAGAGTTTTAGAAGCTGAGGGGTTTGCATAGTGGCTGAATTGGTTTGGTGGTTGTTTTTGTGTAGACAAGTCTTGGGAGTTGTGTGCTACAGTGTTGTCTGCTGTAAAAGCTGAAGTTCTACAGGTTAATGTTGGGATTGTGTACAGTCCGGATATGTGGAAGGTTAAGTCGTGGTTACCTTTGAGAGTTTGGATTTGTGAACAGTGTATGGTGGAGGTTTTGTGTGGAATGTGTTCAGTGAGGTTGAGGCTGTTGTCTTGTGTGTTGCTTTGAGAAGGTTGTGGTTCTCTTTTCACCGATTGAAATTTCGAGGACGAAATTTCCTAAGGGGGGAGAGTTGTAACGCCCCGGTTTTGGGCTCAAAAGTTTTGAGTGTTGACCGGTTCGGTCAAAGTGCTGATCGAATATGTAAGAGTGAATTTAGGAAAGCCTAGTTCGGGTTGCATTAAAAATATGGAAAAATGTTCTAAAATCATCTTTTAATATATATAAGTGAACTGTGAAATCAATTTTGGAAAATGAGGTTCGGAAGGTTGACATTTTGGCTAGTGACCAAAATGTAATTTTTGAAAGTTGCGGGACAGTTTTATAAAGGATTGAAACTTTGAATCTTTAAGGAGCTATTATTCCAAAAAGGATTTCTCCAGATTTTTCTAAGATATTTTAAGGCTTTATTCTGATTTTTAAAGATTAAGAAAGGGAGGGAAATCATTTTAACCAATTTCATAACTAATTTTCCATTTTCTCTCAATTTCCCTTTTCTCTCATTTTCTCTCAACCCAAACAAAATTCTCCAGATTTCTTTCTCTGATTTTGACATCTAAATCTCTCATTTCAACTCTCATTTGATTCCTAATCATCTCATCAACAAAACCTCTCAATTTGCAAGTTATTTCATCAAGCTTTTTGGCTCTAAAATGGAGAAATTCAAGTTTGGAGGTAAGAACGTCCTTCTCCTCTAAACTATCAGTTCTTTACTGAAATTCCTAAGTTCTCAATCCTTGATTTATGTTTTGTAAATGGCTTTTCAATTGAGATCTTGATTTTTGGCTAAAATGCAAGATTTGGTGATTTTGGTGAAATTTTCGTGTGATCTATTTAGGCAGTGTTTTGGAGTGTCAAAATGATGTTAAATGAATGCTAAATTGATTAGAAGTTGAGGTTTAATCAATGCAATCCCGGATAGGTTGAATTTCCTAAGTTTGGCTTGAGTTTTTGGTTGTTTTTGGAGTGTTTTTGGTGATCTGTTATACCTGGAGGTATAAGGAGGTGTTTGTGATCATTTTGTATGTTAATTGATGTATAAAAATGGTTAGAGGTGATGGATCTTGGCTGGGTTAAGTTTTGGAAATGTTTGGAGGTGATTTCGGTTGTGTTTGGTAGCCAAATTGTTAGATTTGTGATGAGCAGCGAGTTGTGTTGTTGTTGCTGGTGTTTTAATGCATAAGGATGCATTAATGTTCTGTTTTTGTGTGCTTGAAACAGGGGAGTTTGATCCGTGAGCTTTGGAGTTGTTTGCGGAAGGTTTCGGAAGCTTGGAAGGCTTGTTGGCTAGTCTTGTTTTGGTTATCGGTGAGTGAAGTTGGGATTTCAGCTTTTAAAACAAGGTTTGAAGGTTTTTGGGAGCTTAGTGTAAGTCTAAACAACTATGCTAAGCTCAAGAGTAAGTGAATGGCTTTTTGCTCTTGAATTGTGTGTGATTTGTTTTTAAAAGCAAATGTGGTTGATGATTGAAATGCATGTGTTTTGCATGGTTTAATTCTGTTTTGTAAGCATGTTTTTAGCATGGTTTAATGCTGGTTTTGAAAGCCATTTGAGAAGGATGCTCAAGGTAAGAGATCCTTGGTTTTGTATATGGTAATTATGGTTTTGATGCATAGTGTTGCATGTTGATCAATGGCTTTGTATGATGCTTTAAAACAGTGAATTGATGATGGTAAATGTTACCTTTTGCATATTGGTTATGCATGTGAATCATTGGATTAATGAGGTAATGGTTTTGCATATTGGCTATGTATGTGAATCACTGGGCTAATGTTGTGATGCTTTGCATTATGTTTATGCATGTGGAACATTGGATTAATATGGTAAGATGGTTATATTGGCAAGTGATGTAAGTGGTTCTTGGTTCGTTGATCGGATATAGTTAGCCGGCTATAGGATTGGGTGCACCGTGAATTAAGTCGCCTTGGAGGTGGAGTGGTCAAGAGTGGACCGGATAAGCTCCCTTCAAGTATCCTAACGAGATGAGGTCATAGTGGAGGTTGTTGCCCACTGGAGGACCTTGGTTGTTTGAGGTCATAATGGAGGTGTTGCCCATTTGAGGACCTTGGTTGAGTAAAGGTTATATGGTAGTTAAAAGTCCATATGTGAGAACCTTGTACTTGTTGAGATCACAATGGCAGTGGTTAAGTCCATGTGTGGATCTTGTGTGGGATGTCCCGGATCTCGTTAGTGATGTTCTACAACTACCAATCGGTTATGCAAAGGTTGTATGGTGGTTAAAAGTCCATACGGGGAAATCTTGTGCATGTCAAGGTTGTATGGTGGTTAAAAGTCCATACATGGGAACCTTGGGGAAAAGCTAAGGTTGTATGGTGTTTAAAAGTCCATACATGGGAACCTTAGGATGTTGAGGTCAAATGGAGGTTGTTGCCCATTTGGGAGACCTTGGATTGGGTAGGGTGTAGGGAGCGTAGGGACAACGCTCGGAATCCGCGTATCCGATCGGGTTGTTAAGTTGAAAAGTGAATGTGGTTGATCTCTTGGAAGCCAATGTAATGTTCTTGATCATAGTGAAGCATGAGATGCTTGAAATGATGCATGGTTGCATGTGAAGCATGAGATGCTTGGAAATGATGCATGGTTGCATGTGAAGCATGAGATGCTTGGAAATGATGCATGGTTGCATGTGAAGCATGAGATGCTTGAAAAGATGCATTGTTGCATGAAAGTATATGATGCTAGTGAATGCATGTTACTTGTTAAGTTGAACAAGTGTTGGTTATCATTTGGTAAATGATGCATGTGAGCATGAAATATCTATATTGCATTGGAGTCTTGTAAGACTTGTTTTTAAAGGCATGTGAAGATGATGTTATGGTTTTATGTTGCCTTGGTTAAATGCATGTGATAGAATATTTGAGCTATGGTTTTAAAGGGTTGCTTGCTTGATATGGTTTTCAAGTTCAAGAAAGGTATGTTGTGAAATGGGAGTGTTTTCCATGGTTTTGTTTAAGCTTGGCATATGGTGTTTATGCATGTTTTGAGCTTGATGTTGAAAAGGGTTTTCAAACATGGCTTTGGTAATCAAATCGGGTTTGTTTTAAAGGTGTTTTAATGACCCGCTGCATTGATGGTGTTTTGGTTTTGAGCATTCCTCACTAAGCATTATGTGCTTACGCTCCTTTTTGTCCATCAATGCAGATTCTTGAAGTTTGGACAGCAAGGAGCAAGGGATTCAAGGTGGACTCCAATGGAGATGTATGTCTCGGTGAATAGTTATAATTAATAAGGGCAATGGGGTAGAATCTCTCGGGTTGTTGTGTATGTGATCGTATATGTTTGATTAAGAATGTTTAAATGTTGTTGCTAATGTTGTTGGAACATGAATTGGCTTTAATGAGTTTGTTTTGGAAGGTTTGTGCCTAAATGGTTGCTTGTGTAGGAAGCATGCCTATAGATTTGGGGCTTTTCTTATATGTTGTGTTTCTGTTGAATTGTTGATGCAAGTATGTCTCATTTATGTTGAATTGTATGTTGGTAAAGTTTGGTGGCTTTTGGAGCATGTTTGAATGATCAATTGTGTGTTTGAGTGAGCAAAATGCAACATTCTGGGCTAGGCGTTTCGGAACAGGTAACACCGTTTCGGAACGGGTGCCCTGCATGAACCCAGGCGTCCGAAACGGGTGCCACCGTTCCGAAACGGAAGGCATTCTGCCAGACCCCCGTTGCGGAACGCGTTGCGGAACGGCCCCGTGTTTCGGAACGGGCTTGGCTTGTTTCGGAACGGGTGACCGTTGGGGGCTGACATGGGCGGTTAAATGTTTCAAAATGTTTGCATTTTGGTCCTGAAACTTGTTTGTGCAATTGTATGAGTTCGGGGTGTCCGTTTGAGCTGAAATTTGGCTGGGAAGCATGAAACCTGATTAATTTTAAGTTGGTAACTTAAAATCTGGTTAAGTCCTTAAAGTTTTCTGAAATTACAATTTGGTCCCTAAAGTTGTAATTTGTTCAATTGGGTCCCTGTTTGATCTCTGATGGTTGTGATCTTTGAGCATGGTGTTTGTGTGATCACATCTAGGGTTAATGTGCATCTAGATAAGATTAAAAAGAAAAAAAGGGTCGTTAATCAAGGTTGACTTTCGGGTTGACTTTGGGTTTCCCCGTGTAATCTTCGTAGTTCGGGTCAACCGTCCAGACCGGGCTACGGGGGTTACATCTAGTCTTACTCAATCAAGTGGCCTATGATATGTTTCCTATTATGTAGGATGATCAAATCCTATCTCGACCATTAATACCCCGCTACACATATCCTGATATGCTCAATGTCAGTCTTTATAGTGTAATCATTTACGGTGCACGTTTAACGGCATCAAAGCACACAAAAATATATGTTAAGATAGTAATGATCTCAAGTCAAAGGATCATACATATAGTTATCAATATGAGCAATATCGTGACAATTACATAATAATCCAAGACATATGCTCATAGCGGGTCAATCCAATATATTATTATCCAACATCATATTCATGCTTTGATTTTGACATCACTATGTCAATGACAACACATTGTCATCAATTAACAACATCTTAGCTTTAAACGTATTATTATTATCCATGCCCATATAATACTCAACTAAGGATCTTTTAATAATAATCATATTATTATATGGACATTATTGTCTCTTGTTAATTTGATGCACATAAATATAACAGAAGAAAATAACGGAAATGCCTTTATTTGATAAAATCGGTAAAGATAGTATGTCAATACAATCATCATATGATTGGTCTTTGGGCATACTCTAACAATTAATCATTACCCACCACACCTTTAGCCAATAGGAAGCTTTCCTTCCACCAAGGGAAAGCTTAAAATATAATATTCTTTCATTTCTTTATCTTATCCAAATTAAACAATAGGTGGCTATAAAACATCATTTCTGATCACTCACGTGAGAGAGGGTGATAGGCAAGCTGGTGAGTCATCACCTAAACAACTCTTTTACAATTTATCCTTTGAACATATTCGAAATAGGGAACCAGTTTCGAAACTGGAGGAACCGTATCGAAACGGTCAAGCAAAAGTCCAAAAGTTAGTTATTACCGTTGGAATCGTATCGGAACGCCTAAAAAAGTTTCGAATCATCTTGCATAGGTCGTTTCGATACGGGTCTAATCGTATCGAAACACCTAGCTTAAAAACACTGATTTGAGCCTTCATAAAGAAATCTTGACTATGGACTTGGCTTCATTAAGATCCTATAACAATACAATCTATAATAACGATTCCACATTCAATATTTTAACAACATTACTCCGATCATCGAAATCCATTTCCGTCTAGACCGATTTTCTGGGTGTTACATATTGTATCGTTTGTATAATATAGTTGAATAGTTCACCGACACTACTCAACATGAACGAGTCTTGAACGGTCGAACACTTATTTATCCAATATTCTTTTGTTATTGTAACATTATCAGGAATGAATGATGTTCACATGTCAATCTTCAAACACATATGGGCATTACAGCTATTGGAGCTTTACCGATATTTTCGGGATTTTGAAAGCTTTCACTTATCTCAAGATACGAGGGTTCATTCATTAAATGCTCGATAGAGTTTTAGCCATTCTGATCCTTCCGGTCATTCCAAACATTTCCTTCATTTTAGAATTTGAGGGCAAAACTGTGATTTTAGTTAATTTAGTAATTTCCGTGTCCAAGGACTTTCAGTTATTACATATGAATGGCTTTATTGGTATTTCTTATTCCAATTCTTAGATGTATTTTCAAACATTCCAATCAATTCATTCTTTACTACAATTTAGATCGGTTCAGGATTACGAGAACTTTCAATAAATTTATCTTCAAGTGTATATCCATAGTTCGGGAAAAATCCAAGTGTTTTGTTATCACATATATGTGCATATTGATATCGGAGTCTTTCTCAATAGAACAAAGATTTTAGATAAAGTAATAATATTATCAGATCGAGTATAAAATTCTAAGTCATTTGCTTTGTTAAGGGTAAGTAAGTAATTCTTCCTTCTCAAGGGTATTATCGTCATTTCTTAACAAAATATTTCAAATATCAAATCCTTTAACTCTATTAATAGGATCGGGAGAATATATGTCTTATTAACCAAATTACCATTTTTTATTTCATAATCAAATTGACTTAATCATAATCACGCAGAGGTGAAAGTACACTTAATCATAATCATGCATGCATTAACCAAATACTTACATGTTCGTAAAGCATACAAGATGTAGTAAGTATTACCTTGAATCCTTGTTATATCAGTTGATCCTTGAAACGACATTCAAACACTCTTTAACCCGAATTTGATGTCCTCCTCATCTCATATAGAAGAAACTCTAAATACTTTCAATTAAACATAATCCATAATCAATCCTTAGCTTCATCACAACTTTAAAACTAAAAAAGTAAAGACATGCGTTCCCATGTTCTAGGTCATATTCGAAGGCTTTCGGGTCAAAATTTCGCAAAATAGACTTCAAAAGCGAACTTAAGACACCAAAAGAATATAGAATAAGACATTTCACAAAAAGATTAATTTTTGGTCAAAGTCAACGGTCAACGATGATGTCTTGTTGATGTCACTGGTCAATGCTGATGTCACTCGTCAAATGGATCAACTCGAGCGAGTTGACTCGAGCGGGTTGAATCATTGAGTTGACTTGGGTACGGTTCCGTCAGACAGGTTGGGTACGGTTCAATCGGGTATGGGTTTAAACTGGTTTGGTTTGGGTCGGTTCGGATGGCTTTGTTCAGTTCAGTCTACAAGTCTGGATGAATCTGGCAAAGCTAGTTCAATGGCCACCATCCAGGATTGTCGAAAATCGCCCCAAACGGCGCGTGAAGCCCACACACAGCCAGAAACTACTAGAAGACATCTCCGAACAAGCCAAAAATTCCATCCACTCAACCATTGCAGTCAAAAACCCGAAATTAAGTTGAAAAACATACCAAACTTATCCAAAACTATGAAAACAGGTTTAAAACAACGAGGATCCGGCGACAGTTTAAACAACGAGTGTAAACACCCCAGTTTTGGGCATAGGAGTTTTAGGTTGGGTTCGGAGTCTGTTGAACCCAGAATAGAGATCCGGGTCAGTTTGGGATTGGTTTAGAGAAAACAAGGTTTTTGAAATGTCAAAAATATGAGAAACTTTTCTAAAATCCTTTTCAAATATATATAAGGGTGTGGTGAAGTCAATTTTGAAAAATGACATGTGGAAAGTACACATTTCAGTTTAGTGACTAAAACGTAAAAATGGGAAAATTGTTTTTAAAGGAATATTTTATAAAAGAGCTAAAACATAGAATCTTTAGGGAGCTATATTGAATATGATAAGCTATCCCTTTAATTGAAATGTTTAATTTTGGTTTTATTAAAAAGATTAAAGGAGTTTTGATTAAAAAGGGATACAACTTTTACAAATCAAATTTTGACGTAACTTCTATTTTCCCTCTTTTCTCATCAGCCAAACATCTCTTTTCTTTTAAAACTTCCAGAGATCTTTCTTTTCCATTTCACTTTGCTTCCCAAATGTTTTCTAAGGAGTTTTCCCAACTTACCTAAAAGGATTCTTGAGGATTTTTCATCAAATCTTCTCAATTGAAGGAATAGCAAGAGATTAAAGGTAATTTTCATGGTTCTCCTCTAATCAAGGTTCTTTAATGAAATTCTAAAGTATTTGGCTCTTTAATTGTGTTTCTTAACAAGGGTTTACTATTGATTTAAAGAAAATGACTAAATCAAGCTTTAAATGATGATTTTGTGTAATTTTCGTAATGGATCTGTTATGGGTGGTTTATGATTGATTTTGATCATGTTTTGAAAGTTTATTAATGTTGAGATTGAGGTTTAAGCATGGTAATACCGAGACTATTTGGATGTCTAGTTGATTAGGTTGTTAGCATTGGGTTTTGTGGTGTTAATGTGTTGTTGGGATGCTGGAGGTATAAGGTTGATAATAGGATGATTTTGGATGTTAATCAATGAATATAAAGGGTTGGAAGTGTTAGGTTTTGGCTGGGTTGAGTTTGTAGAGTAATCAATAATGTTTTCAGTTGTTTTGAATGGGCGTTTTGGTGGTTTTGGGCTGGGCAACGTGGTAGGATTTCTTGTTGGAGTTTTTAATGCATTGAGATGCATTAATCCTCTGTTCTTATGTTGTTCAAACATGGGAGAACATTTTCGAAGCAACCAGTGAGGTTTCAGGAGCTTCGTACGCTTAGTTTCGCGTCGGCTAATCAAGGTTTCACGTGTCGGTGAGTGCGAAAGTGGATTTTAGCTTTGAAATGTTAAAAGGGTGGTTTTGGGAACTTAGATGTATGCTTGAAATGCTTGCCTAAGTTCAGAAGTAAGTATAAAGAATATTTGTCTCGGTTGTTCTATTTACGAAATGGTTTTTATGCACTTGGTTTTGAATACATGTTTACCTATTGTTAAAGCATGATTATAGCATGTGGTTTGCTGCTTTTAATGTTGAAATGATGAAGGATGCACATGGTAAGTGATCCTTGTAAGTATATATTTTATACTTGTGATTTAAAGCATGATTTAATGCTTTGGAAAATGATTTATTGATGATGCTTTGAAAACAATAAGGTATGTGGTTAAAAGTAAATTATATTGGCAAGTGATGTTGTAAAATAGTTTGTGAATAAAATTGGATATAGTTAGCCGACTTTAGGTTTGAGTGCACTATAAACAAGTCGCCTTGGATGTTGAGGGTTTATACATGTATCGAATACTCCATCCAAATACCCTAACGATTGAGGTATGTATGTGGAGTCTCGTTTCTCATTAGTGGTGTTCTACATCTACCGATGAGTGGTATTGAGGGGTTTATACGGTGTACTGAATACTCCACCATGAGTGTCACAACGGTGGAGGGTAGCTCCTGTGTATGAACCTTGAGATGCTAGTGAGAATGTATGAAGTGTTGGGACAACACTTGTGATTCTATGTATATGATATGTTGTTTTTGAGAAATGGAGTTGCATAATGATCACTTGTAAGCCAATATAATAGATGATGTATTGTGAAATGGTTTATGTTGCATAATGTGGTTATGTATGTCTTACTCTTTAAGCTTTGCATATGGTAGCTATTCATGGGAAGGCTTAAATTGAGTGTAGCAATGGAATTTGTTGTTTATTCATGATACATGTAGCATGAGGTTTATATGCTGATTTTTGGTTAAGAAAAGTGCATGATTTTAAAGGCAATATGGTTTTCAAAATGATGTTTTGAGGTAATTGAAATGAGATTTCAATGTGGACATGGAAAATAGTTTTAATGCATTGATGGTGTTTTATTTTTGAGCACTCCTCACTATGCCTTGTGTGCTTATGCTCTCATTTGTCCATCAATGCAGATAATTAAGGCTTTGGAGGCAGCAAGTAGCAAGGGATCTCAAGAGATTTCATTTATGAAAGTAAGTTTTTGTAACACACCAATTTTGGGCTTGGATGTTTAGGGTCTGAACCGGATCGGTTTGATTTTCGGTTCGAATATAAAAGGTGGTTTTAGGGAAAGCCTAGTTCGGGTTGCATTAAAAATATGGAAAAATATCTAAAAATCCTATTTTAATATATATATAAGAGAGTGGTGAAATCAATTTTACAAAATAAGGTTTGGAAGTGCAACATTTCGAAATAGTGACTAAAATGTAATTTTTGAAAAGTTCAGTGGTGACTGTTTTGTAAGGATTGAAACTTTGAATCTTTAAGGAGCTAATTTACCCAAGAAAGGATTTCTCCAGATTTTTCTTAGATTTTAATGATTTAATTAATTAAAGCAAAAGTGGAAAAACCAATTTTGAGATTTCATAACTAACTTTTGTTAAAACTTTCTCATCTCATTTTCTCTCATAATTCCTTCATCCAAACACATTTTTACGGCAACATTTCTTTTGATTTTCACACCAAATGATGAGGTTTCAATCATCAATTGATTCCTAATCCTTTCTACATCAAAACCTATTGTTTTGCTTATTGGATTTTCAAGGAAATTGTCCCTAATCAAGGAGAAATCTACATTTAGAGATAAGGATGTTCTTCTCCTCTAAATACTTAGTTCTTTACTGAAATTTCAAAGTTCTCAATCCTTAAATTAAGTTTTATAAAAGGTTTTAATGTTGTGAACTTGATTTTGGCTTAAAACTCAAGATTTGGAACAAATCTTGAAGAAATTCGTGGTGATTGTTTGGGCTCTGTTTTGAGATGGCTTTTTAATGCATTTTGGATGTTTAATGATGTGTAATTGAGGTTTAATCAATGCAATCCTGAATAGGTTGATTTTCCTAAGTTTTTGCTTGTGAAAATGGTGGTTTTTGGGGTGATCTTGGTGTTATGTTATAGCTGGAGCTATAAGGACGAGTTTAGGTTCTTTTTGGATGTTAATTGATGTTTAGGAATGGTTAGAAGTGATGGATCTTGGCTGGGTTATGTTGTGGAGGAGTTTGGAAGTGATTTCGGTTATGTTTAGTAGCCGAAATGTTAGTTTTGGTGAGGGCAGTGAGTTTAGGCGTAATGGCTGAAGATTTTAATGCATGATGATGCATTAATCCTCTGCTTTGATGTGTTTAAAACATGGGAGACAACTTTGGATTCTTGTGGTGTTGATCCGGAGGCTTGAACGACGTTTCGGCAAGCTTAAGAAACGGAATTGGTGAGTGAAGTTGTGATTTCCAGTTTGTAATGAATGTTTGAAGGTTTGGGAGCTTAGCTTAAGTCTAAACAACTTAACTAAGCTCAAGAGTAAGTTTTCGGAGAACTCTATCTCTTGTATGAACCATGAGATGGTTGGATGCAATGTATTTAATTTGCATGTTAAAATTCTGTTTTGAAAGCATGTTTTAGCATGTTTAATGCTGGTTTTGAAAGCCATGTTTTGAAGGATGCTCAAGGTAAGAGATCCTTGGTTTGATATTAGTAAATGTGGTTTTGATGCATAGTGATGCATGATGGTTTAATGGCTTTGTTTAATGCTTCAAAACAATGGATTATTGGTGATAAATAATGTATATTGGCAAGTGATGTGTGGTTTTAAAGTACTTGAATCGGATATAGTTTGCCGGCTATAGGATTGGGTGCACCGTGAATAAAGTCTCCTTGGATGTTGAGGGGTTGTAATTGTACCGTAAACTCCATCCAAGTACACTAACGTGATGGTTAAGATCACAATGGTGGTTAAAAGTCCATGTGTGGATCTTGTGTTGTGTGTCACGTGTTCTCGTTAGTGATGTTATACAACTACCGATGAGTGATATGGAGGGGTTGTGATTGTACTGTTAAACTCCATCACGGGTGTTGAGGGGTTATAATTGTACCGGTAAACTCCACCTTGTGTGTTCGGTAGTGTGTATGAAGCGTATGGGACAATGCTTGTAATCCATGTATCCGACTGTGTTTTGTGTTGTAAAAGGTTATGGTTTATCACTTGGAAGCCAATATGACATGCTGATGTTAATGAAGCATGAGATGCTTGATGTGTATGCATTGTTTCATGAGAAATGATGTTTATGTGTTAAAAAGGCCTTGTGAAAGGTGTTTTATAAAATGCATTATTGTGTTGTTTCTTTAGAACATGCCTCACTAAGCATTTGTGTTTACGCTCTCTCTCTTGAACCAATAATTCAGATAATTGAGGTGTTTGAGGGCAGCAAGGAGGATAAGAAATCCAAGGGAAAGCTAAGCTCATGTATGGTGATATTTTCACAACATTATTAGTTTTTGATACTTGGCAATGGGAACCTAGATTGTGTTTTTGGGAGATGTTTTGGACTCCCTAGTTGTGGCATGGTGCCTTAAATGTTTTGGTATTGTAAATGGCCATTTTGATGCTTGTCTTGGTGATTTGATGATTGGTTGGTTTTGAATATTAGGATGCATGCCTATAGACTTGTGGATTTCCTTGTTTGATGCCATGAATGTGTATTGATGATGCAAACATGTACCTTATATGCATGATGACTTGCTGGCATGATTAGGAAGTCATTAGAATGTGTTTGAGTGGTTAAATGTATGATAAACCAGCAAATTTTGCATTTTCTGGGCAATCCGTATCGGAACTAGCACTAGCGTTTCGAAATGGGGGCCTGTAATGGCCTTCGTGTATCGAAACGGGTAGAGACCGTTCCGAAACGTTTTGGCCACTGCCAGGCCCTGTTTCTATACAGGTCTCGAAATGAACCCGTGTTTCGGAACGGTCAACCCTGTTCCGAAACAGATGACCGTTGGGCACTGATTTGAATGGTTTTAAGGTTTGCAAGCTTTACGTTTTGGTCCTAAAAATCGTACTTGCAATTGCTTGAGTTTGAGATGTCCGTTTAAGGTGAAATTTGACAGGGAAGCATGTAATATGATCAATTTGATTTTGGTAACTTAAAAATCAGTTAAGTCCTCCATCTTTCCAGAATTTATAATTTGGTCCCTAACTTTCGTATGTTATGCAATTGAGTCCTTTATCATGATTTGATCGATGTGCTTTTCACGTATGTGTTTCTCAAGAGTACGCTTAGGGTTAATGTGCATTTAGATAAGATCTAAAAAAAGGGTCGTTAATCAAGGTTGACTTTGGTTTTCCCCGTGTAATCTTTGTAGTTCGGGTCAACCGTCTAGGCCGGGCTAAGGGGGTTACATTTGGTGGTATCAGAGCTGAGTTCTCGTGTAATTGGGAATGGTTATATGGGTGATGTATGTATGATTGCATGATGTGCCTGTTTTAAATGAAAGTTTGATGTGTGAATTGTAAGCATGATGCAATTGTGATGCTATGCTATGTTGAAGCATGTTAGAGGAACCCATTGCCATATCAAAACTAATGGCATGAATTGTTTTTGAAAAATGAGCTTGAGTGCTTGGATTACTTACCTTGTTGAGCCTAATTATGTTTATTGCATTTGTGTTAGTGCATTGTTAGTGAATGGGACCTCGTAGAGAGACAAGAATTAATACGCGAGCTATGGCTCATAACGAGAATGAGAACAATGTTGATAATGTTGTGGATATACCTCCTCCTCCTGGTGGTGGACCTCCCGGTGGTGGTGGTGCTGGAGGTGATAGAGCTGGTGTTGAGGCTAGTGCTGGGGTCGCTGGACCTGAAGCTGGGCAGGGGCAAGCTGCTCCTGACATGACAGTTTTGATACAGGCTATTGCTGGAGCCTTTCAGGCAGCAGTAGCTGGAGCTCATGGAGCTGGGCATCAGGGTGATGCAAATGCGAGATTACCTTTAGAACGTCTGCGCAGTCTGGGAGGGACTGAGTTCAGAGGTTTGTCTGCTGAGGGTTCTGAATCTTGGTTGGAAAGTACCAAGAGGATATTGGGACAAATGAACTGCAATGATGTGCAGAAGTTAGGATGTGTGGTATCATTGTTACATGATGATGCATATACCTGGTGGACGACCACTGTCTCCGGAATGGAGGATGCTGATGTGACTTGGACGTTCTTTCTGAACGCGTTCAAGCGGAAGTATCTAGGTGTGCGATACCTAGATGAAAAGAAAAGAGAATCCATGTCCCTTACACAAGGAAGCATGACGGTGGCTGAGTACGAGATCCAGTTTGTCCGTCTCATTCAGTACGCACCTGAGCTTATCCCTGGTGAGCGGGAGAGGTGTGAACGTTTCCGGTATGGTTTGGCGACGGATGTAAATACCTTTATGCTTGCTGCTGAGTACACTGATTTTGATGTATTGGTTAGTAGGGCGAAGGACATTGAGCAGAACCTGGGTTTGTCTTCCAGGAGCGCTGGTTCTGGCTCGAGCAAGAGAGCTGCTGAGTATAGTTCCGGTGGTGGACGGAACAAGAGAGGACGAGATAGGAGGTATCAGTCTTCGGCTAGGCATGGTAGTGGAGGGCATGGTGCGCCTGTTCAGGGAGACAGGGCGAGAGCTGATCAGAACACGTGCTGGGCGTGTGGATCGCGTGGTCATTTGAGGCGTGATTGTCCTCGAGCAGCTAGAGAGGTTCAAGCTCTTGTGGTAGTGACCGGTAATTAGTGTTGGAATTGTGGTTCGGCAGACCACATGAGGAGGGAGTCTCCTCTGTTGGCCGGTGGTGATCAGGGACGTGCTCCTGGTGTTGTTGCACCACAGAGAGGTCGTGGGCGCGGCCGTGGTAACTTCCAGCGCAGAGACGATGGTGGAAGGAATGTGGCACATGTGGTGGCTGTCCAACCTGAGGGTGGAGGCCAGGCTCGAGTGTATGCTCAGCGAGAGGGGAGGAATGACACGGATGTGATCGCAGGTACCTTCACTTTGCAATCCTTGTCATTACTTTCCTTGATTGATTCTGGATCTACACACTCATACATATTGCGTGAACATGCTCAATTGCTTGGTTTGCCTGTTAAGTCTTTGGATGTTGGTATGCGTGTAACTAGTTCCTTTTGTGAGACCGTTGTGACACGAAAATTGTATAGAAGATGTCCTTTGGTTGTGCAAAACCATGTTTTTCATGTTGATCTCATGGAATTGCCATTCTATGGTTTTGATGTAATCCTTGGTATGGATTGGCTTGTTGAACATCGAGCTGTGGTGGATTTTGAGAACAAGCGAGTTTCATTGAATGTGAAGTTTCTTGCCAATGTGAAGTTGGTGAGAATGTGAAGTTTCTTGCCAATGTGGTGTCTACATTGGAAGCGAGTCGGATGCTGAGACAAGTGTGTGAAGCTTATCTGGATTTTGTGATGAATCCTAGCTCTAAGGAGTTACGAGTCCAAGATATCAGGACTGTACGAGATTTTCCTGGTGTGTTTCCGGAGGAGTTTCCTGGGTTGCCTCCTAATCGAGAAGTGGAGTTTCGAATTGAGCTGTATGAAAACACAACTCCAGTGTCCATTACTCCTTATCGAATGGAACCTAAGGAGTTGAAGAAGCTGAAGACGCAACTTCAGGAGTTGCTTGATCGTGGTTTCATTCGGCCGAGTGTGTCACCTTGGGGTGCACCGGTCTTGTTTGTGAAGAAAAAGGATGACACTATGAGAATGTGCATTGATTATCATCGGCTGAACAAGTTGACTATCAAGAATCGATATCCATTGTCGAGGATTGATGATCTTTTTTATCAATTTCGTGGAGCAGCTGTGTTCTCTAAAATTGACTTAAGTTCAGGTTATTACCAGTTGAAGGTGAAGGATGTGGATGTGCCAAAAACAGCCTTCAGAACGAGGTATGGGCATTATGAGTTCCTTGTGATGCCGTTTGGTTTGACGAATGCTCCTGCAGCTTTTATGGACATGATGAATAGAGTATTCCATGAATATTTAGACAAGTTTGTGGTGGTGTTCATTGATGATATCCTTGTGTACTCTCGTACTGAGGAGGAGCATGCGGGACATTTGAGGATTGTGTTGCAGGCTCTATTGGAGAATCAGCTTTATGCTAAGCTGAGTAAGTGTGAATTCTGGCTTAGAGAAGTTGTATTCCTTGGTCATGTAGTTTCTGCTGAGGGGATTCGTGTTGATCCTCAGAAGATTGAGGCAGTGATGAATTGGAAGCCTACTAAGTTTGTTCATGAAGTCCATAGTTTCCTTGGTTTGGCGGGATACTATCGGAGGTTCGTGGATGGATTTTCTAAGATTGCTGCACCTTTGACGAAGTTGCTGCAGAAGGATGTCAAGTATGAGTGGACAGAAGCGAGACAACAGGCTTTTGAGAAGCTTAAGGGAGCTTTGACGCAAGCTCCTATCTTGGTTCAGCCTGAATCAGGGAAAGTGTTTGTGGTTTACAGTGACGCATCCTACGTTGGTTTGGGGTGTGTGTTGATGCAAGAGGGTAAGGTGGTGGCTTATGCATCGCGCCAGTTGAAGGTGAATGAGTGCAATTATCCTACGCATGACATTGAGTTAGTTGAGGTGGTTTTTGCTTTGAAATTTTGGAGACATTACCTGTATGGTGAGAAGTGTACGGTGTACATGGATCACAAGAGTTTGAAGTATCTGATGTCTCAGAAAGAGTTGAATCTTAGGCAACGACGTTGGGTGGAGTTGCTTAAAGATTATGATCTGACGATCGAGTACCATCCGGGCAAAGCTAATGTTGTAGCGGATGCCTTGAGTAGGAAGGTGACAGTGGAGTTGAGAGCTATGTTTGCCAGCTTGAGCATTTCGTGATATGGAAGTCTTGTGGCTGAGTTGCAAGTGAAACCATCCTTGGTTCAG
This sequence comes from Hibiscus tridactylites, assembly GCA_958450335.1. Classification (NCBI taxonomy): domain Eukaryota; kingdom Viridiplantae; phylum Streptophyta; class Magnoliopsida; order Malvales; family Malvaceae; genus Hibiscus; species Hibiscus tridactylites. The sequence goes on from OY288265.1 coordinate 63,053,832, forward strand.
TTAATTAAGGATAAGCAGCTGTTGGATGATTCCTTGGTGCCACATGTTCAGGATATTGCTGAGGATAGGCCATCGGATTTTTGTTTTAATGATGAAGGAGTTTTATGTTTTGGGAGTCAGATAGTAGTGCCCAATGATGCTGAGTTGAGGCGTGCTAATCTGACTGAAGCTCATAGTAGTCCTTTTTCTATGCACCCTGGTAGTACAAAGATGTATCGTGATCTCAAGGATGAGTATTAATGGGTGGGTTTGAAGAAAGATGTTGCTGAGTACGTTAGTAAGTGCATGGTATGTCAGCGAGTTAAGGCTGAGCATCGGTTTCCTTCTGGGTTGTTACAACCGTTGAGGATTCCTGAGTGGAAGTGGGAAAGGATTACCATGGACTTTGTGTCTGGTTTGCCTTTGTCGCCATCGAAGAAGAATTCGGTGTGGGTGATTGTGGATCGTCTCACGAAGTGTGCTCATTTCTTACCTGTGCATACTACATACACTTTGGATAAGCTTGCGGAGTTGTACATTGCTGAGATTGTGCGGCTGCATGGTGTGCCAAAGTCGATCGTGTCGGATAGAGATCTGAGGTTTACATCGCGTTTCTGGGAATGTTTGCATCAAGCATTTGATACACGGCTGAATTTCAGTACTTCTTATCATCCACAGTCGGATGGACAGTCTGAGCGTGTTATCCAAGTGCTGGAAGATATGTTGAGGTGCTGTGTGATTGAGTTTCAAGGCTCTTGGGAGAAGCATTTGCCTTTGGTGGAGTTTTCTTATAATAATAGCTACCAAGCAAGTATTCAAATGGCACCTTATGAAGCCTTGTACGAGAGGAAGTGCATAACTCCTCTTTGTTGGGCTGAAACAGGTTAGAAGTTGGTTTGAATGCCAGCTTTGTTGAAAGGAACCACCGAGAAGGTGAAGCTCATTTGTGAGCGATTGAAGGCAGCATCTGATCGATAGAAATCTTACGCAGATTTGAAGCGTAAGGAGATTGAGTATGCAGTAGGTGACCGTGTGTTCTTGAAAGTTTCGCCTTGGAAAAAGGTGATGAGGTTTGGCCGAAAGGGTAAGTTGAGCCCTCGGTACATTGGACCATACGAGGTGGTTGAGCGTGTGGGTCCTGTTGCTTACAAGTTGAGATTGCCGCAAGAGTTGAAAAAGATTCATGACGTGTTTCATGTCTCTATGCTTCGGAGGTATAGATCGGATCCTTCGCATGTTATGCATGTGGAGGAAGTGGAGTTGAATCCAGACTTGACCTATGATGAGGAGCCAGTGGAAATTCTGGATTCAGACAGTAAAGTTCTTCGAGGCAAGACCATTGATTTGGTAAAGGTGTTGTGGAAGCATCGTGGTGTTGAGGAAGCCACGTGGGAAAGAAAGGATGACATGAAGAAGCAGTTTCCGTACCTCTTTCCTCCAGATAAATTTCGAGGACAAAATTTCTTAAGGGGGGAGAGTTATAACACCCCAATTTCGGGCTTGGAAGTTTAGGGTCTGAACCGGATCGATTTGATTTTCAGTTCGAATATAAAAGGTGGTTTTAGGGAAAGCCTAGTTCGGGTTACATTAAAAATATGGAAAAATATCTAAAAATCCTCTTTTAATATATATAAGAGAGTGACGAAATCAATTTTACAAAATAAGGTTTGGAAGTGCAACATTTCGAAATAGTGACTAAAATGTAATTTTGGAAAAGTTTAGTGGTGACTGTTTTGTAAGGGTTGAAACTTTGAATCTTTAAGGAGCTAATTTACCCAAGAAAGGATTTCTCCAGATTTTTCTTAGATTTTAATGATTTAATTAATGTTTAATTAATTAAAGCAAAAGTGGAAAAACCAATTTTGAGATTTCATAACTAAACTTTTGTTAAAACTTTCTCATCTCATTTTCTCTCAAAATTCCCTCAGCCAAACACATTTTTACAGCAACATTTCTTTTGATTTTCACACCAAATGATGAGGTTTCAATCATCAATTGATTCCTAATCTTTTCTACATCAAATCCTATTGTTTTGCTTATTGGATTTTAAAGGAAATTGTCCCTAATCAAGCAGAAATCTACATTTAGAGGTAAAGATGTTCTTCTCCTCTAAATACTCAGTTCTTTACTGAAATTCCCAAGTTCTCAATCCTTAAATTAAGTTTTATAAAAGGTTTTAATGTTGTGATCTTGATTTTGGCTTAAAACTCAAGATTTGGAACAAATCTTGAAGAAATTCGTGGTGATTGTTTGGGCTCTGTTTTGAGATGGCTTTTAAATGCATTTTGGATGTTTAATGATGTGTAATTGAGGTTTAATCAATGCAATCCCGAATAGGTTGATTTTCCTAAGTTTTTGCTTGTGAAAATGGTGGTTTTTGGGGTGATCTTGGTGTTATGTTATAGCTGGAGGTATAAGGACGAGTTTAGGTTCTTTTTGGATGTTTATTGATGTTTAGGAATGGTTAGAAGTGATGGATCTTGGCTGGGTTATGTTGTGGAGGAGTTTGGAAGTGATTTCGATTATGTGTAGTAGCCGAAATGTTAGTTTTGGTGAGGGCAGTGAGTTTAGGCGTAATGGCTGAAGATTTTAATGCATGATGATGCATTAATCCTCTGCTTTGATGTGTTTAAAACAGGGGAGACAACTTTGGATTCTTGTGGTGTTGATCCGGAGGCTTGAACGGCGTTTCGGCAAGCTTAAGAAACGGAATTGTTTAGTGAAGTTGGGATTTCCAGCTTTGTAATGAATGTTTGAAGGTTTGGGAGCTTAGCTTAAGTCTAAACAACTTAACTAAGCTCAAGAGTAAGTTTTTGGAGAACTCTCTCTCTTGGATGAACCATGAGATGGTTGGATGCAATGTATTTAATTTGCATGTTTAAATTCTATTTTGAAAGCATGTTTTAGCATGTTTAATGCTGGTTTTGAAAGCCATGTGTTGAAGGATGCTCAAGGTAAGAGATCCTTGGTTTGATATTAGTAAATGTGGTTTTGATGCATAGTGATGCATGATGGTTTAATGGCTTTGTTTAATGCTTCAAAACAATGGATTATTGGTGATAAATAATGTATATTGGCAAGTGATGTGTGGTTTTAAAGTACTTGAATCGGATATAGTTAGCCGGCTATAGGATTGGGTGCACCGTGAATAAAGTCGCCTTGGATGTTGAGGGGTTGTAATTGTACCGTAAACTCCTTCCAAGTACACTAACGAGATGGTTAAGATCACAATGGTGGTTAAAAGTTCATGTGTGGATCCTGTGTTGTGTGTCCCGTGTTCTCGTTAGTGATGTTATACAACTACCGATGAGTGATGTGGAGGGGTTGTAATTGTACCGTAAACTCCATCCAAGTACACTAGCGAGATGGTTAAGATCAAAATGGTGGTTAAAAGTTCATGTGTGGATCTTGTGTTGTGTGCCCCTGTTCTCGTTAGTGATGTTATACAGATACCGATGAGTGATGTGGAGGGGTTGTGATTGTACCGTTAAACTCCATCACGGGTGTTGAGGGGTTGTGATTGTACCGGTAAACTCCACCTTGTATGTTCGGTAGTGTGTATGAAGCGTATGGGACAACGCTTGTAATCCGCGTATCCAATTGTGTTTTGTGTTGTAAAAGGTTATGGTTTATCACTTGGAAGCCAATATGACATGTTGATGTTAATGAAGCATAAGATGCTTGATGTGTATGCATTGTTGCATGAGAAATGATGTTTATGTGTTAAAAAGGCCTTGTTAAAGGTGTTTTATAAAATGCATTATTGTGTTGTTTCTTTAGAGCATGCCTCACTAAGCATTTGTGCTTACGCTCTAGCAAGGAGGCTAAGAAATCCAAGGGAAAGCTAAGCTCATGTATGGTGATGTTTTCACAACATTATTAGTTTTTGATACTTGGCAATGGGAACCTAGATTGTGTTTTTGGGTGATGTTTTGGACTCCCTAGTTGTGGCATGATGCCTTAAATGTTTTGGTATTGTAAATGGCCATTTTGATGCTAGTCTTGGTGATTTGATGATTGGTTGGTTTTGAATATTAGGATGCATGCCTATAGACTTGTGGATTTCCTTGTTTGATGCCATGAATGTGTATTGATGATGCAAACATGTACCTTATATGCATGATGACTTGTTGGCATGATTAGGAAGTCATTAGGATGTGCTTGAGTGGTTAAATGTATGATAAACCAGCAAATTCTGCATTTTCTAGGCAATCCGTATCGGAACGGGCACTAGCGTTTCGAAACTGGGGCCTGTAATGGCCTTCGTGTATCGAAACGGGTAGAGGCCGTTCCGAAACGTTTTGGCCACTACCAGGCCCTGTTTCGATACAGGTCTCGAAACGAACCCGCGTTTCGGAACGGTCAACCATGTTCCGAAACAGATGACCGTTGGGCACTGATTTGAATGGTTTTAAGGTTTGCAAGCTTTACGTTTTGGTCCTAAAAATCGTACTTGCAATTGCTTGAGTTTGAGATGTCCGTTTAAGGTGAAATTTGACAGGGAAGCATGTAATATGATCAATTTGATTTTGGTAACTTAAAAATCAGTTAAGTCATCCATCTTTCCAGAATTTACAATTTGGTCCCTAACTTTCGTATGTTATGCAATTGAGTCCCTATTCATGGTTTGATCGTTGTGCTTTTCACGTATGTGTTTCTCAAGAGTACGCTTAGGGTTAATGTGCATTTAGATAAGATCTAAAACGAAAAAAAGGTCGTTAATCAAGGTTGTCTTTCGGGTTGACTTTGGTTTTCCCCGTGTAATCTTCGTAGTTCGGGTCAACCGTCTAGGCCGGGCTAAGGGGGTTACAGCTTTGTTTTAGACTATAAGTAATAAGGGCAGTAGGGGATTCGTTGTGTTTATGGGAGATTAATGTAAACTCCCTATTTGAGCGAGTGTTCATTGTTGTTTTAGACTTGTAAATGGCCATTGGTATTTGGTTTATGCTTTGCTATGCACTTTGGTACCTTACTTGGCTTGCTTACTAGGTTGCATGCCTATAGTTTATCCTTGATGCAATTTGTTTCGATATGTTGTTGAATATGCTATGATTGACTGAAGAATGGTGTTTGGATATGTTATAAATATGTTAGAGGCATGTCTTGGTGGATTGTGTTGCATCTAAGTGTGTTATTTCAGCAAGTTGGGGCATTACAAGCCTAGGAATTTCGATACACGAGTCATCATATCGATATGGGTAAGCTAAAATAGGTTAGCGTATCGGTACGCGGGGGCCTATTTCGATACGGACCAAGAGGAAAAAGTGTCATGTTTCGATACACAGGGTTCTATTTTAGTACGAGCTGGGAAATCTAAAAACTAGAAGCTTATTGGACAAATGCGTACCAATACAGGCATTGGCGTATTGATACGACCAACGATTAAAGTAGTTATTTGGTATCTTTGAGATTAGATGATCGTTTTGAGCTAAGATTTGATATAGTAGCTTGTAATAAAGCTAATTAAATGTCGATAACTTAAAGTTTGAAGAAGCCCCTATAATTCACTAAAATTGCATCTTGGTCCTTTTCACATGTTTGTAATCAATTGAATGCCTAATTAATGTCTATTTGAATTGACGTTTCTTCCATTGCGAGTCAAAACATTTAGGGTAACAATGGGCATCTAGACAAGATAAAATGAAAAAATAGGGTTGTTTATTGAGTGAAACCTCCTGATTTACTTTAATGTTCCCCGTGTGACCCGTTCGGTTCGGTTGAGCATCTAGACCGAGTCGAGGGGGTTACATTTGGTGGTATCAGAGCCAAGTTTCAAAAGAGTGTGATATTGGTAAGTTGATATGATGTGATTTCAAATTTTACGTTGATGTTTGCCTTACACGATGATTGTTTATATACATGTTGTGCACGGTGCTTGTGATGCGTATGTTGTTTGCCTTATGATATGCTTGGGGGAAATTAGGATACCCATTACCTTATTACTATAGTTAAAGTGTTCTAAATTGAATTGGAAGTCAATTTAATCTTGATTAACCTTACACGGGGAAAACCAAAGTCAACCCGAAAGTCAACCTTGATTAACGACCCTTTTTTTTCTTTTTAATCTTGTCTAGATGCACATTAACCTTAGATGTGATCACACAACATCATGCTCAAAGATCACAAACATCAGAGATCAAACAGGGACCCAATTGAACAAATTACAACTTTAGGGACCAAATTGTAATTTCTAAAAACTTTAAGGACTTAACCAGATTTTAAGTTACCAACTTAAAATTAATCAGGTTTCATGCTTCCCTGCCAAACTTCAGCTCAAACGGACATCCCGAACTCATACAATTGCACAAACAAGATTCAGGACCAAAATGCAAACATTTTGAAACATTTAACCGCCCATGTCAGCCCCCAACGGTCACCCGTTCCGAAACAGGCCAAGCCCGTTCCGAAACACGGGGCCGTTCCGCAACGCGTTCCGCAACGGGGGTCTGGCAGAATGCTTTCCGTTTCGGAACGGTGGCACCCGTTTCGGACGCCTGGGTTCATGCAGGGCACCCATTCCGAAACGGTGTTACCCGTTCCGAAATGCCTAGCCCAGAATGCTGCATTTTGCTCACTCAAACACACAATTGATCATTCAAACATGCTCCAAAAGCCACCAAACTTTACCAACATGCAATTCAACATAAATGAGACATACTTGCATCAACAATTCAACAGAAACACAACATATAAGAAAAGCCCCAAATCTAAAGGCATGCTTCCTACACAAGCAACCATTTAGGCACAAACCTTCCAAAACAAACTCATTTAAGCCAATTCATGTTCCAACAACATTAGCGACAACGTTTAAACATTCTTGATCAAACATATACGATCACATACACATAAACCCGAGAGATTCTACCCCATTGCCCTTATTAACTATAGCTATTCACCGAGACATACATCTCCATTGGAGTCCACCTTGAATCCCTTGCTCCTTGCTGTCCAAACTTCAAGAATCTGCATTGATGGACAAAAATGAGCGTAAGCACATAATGCTTAGTGAGGAATGCTCAAAACCAAAACACCATCAATGCAGCGGGTCATTAAAACACTTTTAAAACAAACCCGATTTGATTACCAAAGCCATGTTTGAAAACCCTTTCCAACATCAAGCTCCAATCATGCATAAACACCATATGCCAAGCTTAATCAAAACCATGGAAAACACTCCCATTTCACAACATACCTTTCTTAAACTTGAAAGCCATATCAAGCAAGAAACCTTTTAAAACCATAGCTCAAATATTCTATCACATGCATTCAACCAAGGCAACATAAGAACCACAACATCATCTTCACATGCCTTTAAAAACAAGTCTTACAAGACTCCAATGCAATATAGATATTTCATGCTCACATGCATCATTTACCAAATGATAACCAACACTTGTTCAACTTAACAAGTAACATGCATTCACTAGCATCATACACTTTACATGCAACAATGCATCTTTTCAAGCATCTCATGCCTCACATGCAATTATGCATCATTTCAAGCATCCCATGCTACACATGCAATCATACATCATTTCAAGCATCACATGCTTCACATGCAACCATGCATCATTTCAAGCATCTCATGCTTCACATGCAACCATGCATCATTTCAAGCATCTCATGCTTCTCTATGATCAAGAACATTACATTGGCTTCCAAGTGATCAACCACATTCACTTTTCAACTCAACAACCCGATCGGATACGCGGATTCCGAGCGTTGTCCCTACGCTCCATACACCCTACCAATCCAAGGTCTCCCAAATGGACTTTTAAACACCATTTGACCTTACAAGCCTAAGGTTCCCATGTATGGACTTTTAAACACCATACAACCTTAGCTTTTACCGAGGTTCCCATGCATGGACTTTTAAACACCATACAACCTCAACATGCACAAGGTTTCCACGTATGGACTTTTAACCACCATACAACCTTTGCATAACCGATTGGTAGTTTTATAAATCACTAACGAGATCCGGGACACCCCACACAAGATCCACACATGGACTTAACACTGCCATTGTGATCTTAACAAGCACAAGGTTCTCACATATGGACTTTTAACCACCATATAACCTTTGCTTAACCAAGGTCCTCGAATGGGCAACAACCTCCATTATGACCTCATCTCGTTAGGATACTTGAAGGGAGCTTATCCGGTCCACTCTTGACCACTCCACCTCCAAGGCGACTTAATTCACGGTGCACCCAATCCTATAGCCGGCTAACTATATCCGATCAACAAACCAAGAACCATTTGCATCACTTGCCAATATAACCATCTTACCATATTAATCCAATGTTCCACATGCATAAACATAATGCAAAACCATCACAACATTAGCCCAATGATTCACATGCATAACCAATATGCAAAACCATTACCTCATTAATCCAATGATTCACATGCATAACCAATATGCAAAAGATACATTTACCATCATCAATTCACTGTTTTAAAGCATCATACAAAGCCATTGATCAACATGCAACACCATGCATCAAAACCACAATTACCATATACAAAACCAAGGATCCCTTACCTTGAGCATCCTTCTCAAATGACTTTCAAAACCAACATTAAACCATGCTAAAACATGCTTACAAAACAGAATTAAACCATGCAAAACACATGCATTTCAATCATCAACCACATTTGCTTTTAAAACCAAATCACAATACAATTCAAGAGCAAAAATCCATTCACTTACTCTTGAGCTTAGCAAAGTTGTTTAGACTTACACTAAGCTCCCAAAAACCTTCAAACCTTGGTTTAAAAGCTGAAATCCCAACTTCACTCACCGATAACCAAAACAAGGCTAGCCAACAAGCCTTCCAAGCTTCCGAAACCTTCCGCAACACCTCTAAAGCTCACGGATCAAACTCCCCTGTTTCAAGCACACAAAAACAGAACATTAATGCATCCTTATGCATTAAAACACCAGCAACAACAACACAACTCGCTGCTCATCACAAATCTAACAATTTGGCTACCAAACACAACCGAAATCACCTCCAAACACTTCCAAAACTTAACCCAGCCAAGATCCATCACTTCTAACCATTTTTATACATCAATTAACATGCAAAATGATCACAAACACATCCTTATACCTCCAGGTATAACAGATCACCAAAAACACTCCAAAAACAACCAAAAACTCAAGCCAAACTTAGGAAATTCAACCTATCCGGGATTGCATTGATTAAACCTCAACTTCTAATCAATTTATCATTCATTTAACATCATTTTGACACTCCAAAACACTGCCCAAACAGATCACACGAAAATTTCACCAAAATCACCAAATCTTGCATTTTAGCCAAAAATCAAGATTTCAATTGAAAAGCCATTAACAAAACATAAATCAAGGATTGAGAACTTAGGAATTTCAGTAAAGAACTGATAGTTTAGAGGAGAAGGACGTTCTTACCTCCAAACTTGAATTTCTCCATTTTAGAGCCAAAAAGCTTGATGAAACAACTTGCAAATTGAGAGGTTTTGTTGATGAGATGATTAAGAATCAAATGAGAGTTGAAATGAGAGATTTAGATGTCAAAATCAGAGAAGGAAATCTGGAGAATTGTGTTTGGGTTGAGAGAAAATGAGAGAAAAGGAAAATTGAGAGAAAATGGAAAGTTAGTTAAGAAATTGGTTAAAATGATTTCCCTCCCTTTCATAATCTTTAAAAATCAGAATAAAGCCTTAAAATATCTTAGAAAAATCTGGAGAAATCCTTTTTGGAATAATAGCTCCTTAAAGATTCAAAGTTTCAATCCTTTATAAAACTGTCCCGCAACTTTCAAAAATTACATTTTGGTCACTAGCCAAAATGTCAACCTTCCGAACCTCATTTTCCAAAATTGATTTCACAGTTCACTTATATATATTAAAAGATGATTTTAGAACATTTTTCCATATTTTTAATGCAACTCGAACTAGGTTTTCCTAAATTCACTCTTATATATTCGATCAGCACTTTGACCGAACCGGTCAACGCCCAAAACTTCCGAGCCCAAAACCGGGGTGTTACAACTCTCCCCCCCTTAGGAAATTTCGTCCTCGAAATTTCAACCGGCGAAAAGAGAAACACAACCTTCTCAAAGCAACACACAAGACAACACAACTGCCTCAACCTCACTGAACACATTCCACACAAAACCTCCACCAAAACATAACACCACCACACACTGTTCACAAATCCAAACTCTCAAAGGTAACAACGACATAACCTTCAACATAACCGGACTGTACACAATCCCAACATCAACCTGAAGAACTTCAGCTCTTACAGCAGACAACACTGTAACACACAACTCCCAAGACTTGTCTACACAAAGACAACAACCAATCCAATTCAGCCACTATGCAAAACGCTCAGCCTCTAAAACTCTTGCAAACTCCCAAACCTCTTCCAAAGATTTTCCCAACAAGCAAAAATCCTTAAACATCAACTGGTTACTCAAACTCTTCAACGAAGCTGACAATCCTTCACATCTGCCATAACATTACCATAACAGCTCACTAGGATTACTCACCCAGATTCCAAGAATTACAACATAACCCCAACTTGAATTCGTCAGCCTCTCCACACACCACCAACCGACTTCAAACGGAACTTTCTTAACCACAACCAGCCAACCACTTCTCACAAGAACCCAAACAACCAACGAAAGCCTTCGATCTTTCACAGCCCTTTCATTACAAACTTCAACCAGAACACTTGCATTACCAGAACATTACTTAACCAAAACACACATAACAGCTTCTGATCTCCTCAAAGGTTGCTAAGAACCAACACAACCCTTTCACAACAACTTAAAAGCTAAGCTACCTCAGCCCTTGGAAACACAACCTCAAACTGCAACATCACTTAGCACCAAGGAACTACCACTTCCTTTTAGCTAAACAAACCACTTAACCGATACTAACCTCAACCGATACCCTTCACCACCAAACCACTAAACCCTCTGAGCATCAAACACTATCCTTCTACCAACAGGCTATTCCACTCTCACTATCACTAGCAACTAGTTTAACAAACTCCAACACTTCTAACTCTCACTCAGCACCAAACAACCTCTAAAAACCCATCATCCCACCTAATCCAACCACAACACTAACAGATTCGATTAGTTATTAGCGAGCGTGAACATCGTATGCATGATCACCTACATGCCCTATCAATGCCTGATGTACATGTATGCAAAACCTCTAGTGTCATGCCACATGTATGCATGGACCAACATATATAATATAGCATATAACAATGATTTTAACTGTGCATGAATGCCAGTTCACACCCTCCAATAACATCCTCAAATCTGTCTAAGAACAACCTCCTAACTCACCTTTAACTTATCTAACTCCATCATACCAACAACCATTAACCACAAGATACTCACCCAAGCCTTCTTCACACCCAAGATATTACCAAACCACAACTACCATTACCCCAAACATACTAGCAACAAGACTAGACTTACCGCACAAGGAAAACCAACAGAAACCAAACTAAGGTAACTAGAGCAAGGATCACTTAACAAGGTTACCTGAAAGCACAACACCACCCTGAAGCTTCATCAGACGAGCTCTCCTCCTTGCGAAACCATCATCCTCCTGCCGCACCATTTCCGCACTAGCTAACACACCAGGGTCATCACCAACTCCTTGCAGTAAAGAACCTTGGCTATTCCGAGCCAACATCAAACAATCACGTCTCATGTGACCAGCAGACCCACATTTCCAGCAACTCTCTTTTCCCACACTCTTCACAACTTCCTGCTCTTTCTGCCACCTCCGAACCTCGCCTCGGCCGTGCCCACGACCTTTCCGAGACCCTTTGGCTAACACCAAAGATGACTTCACTCCATGTGGACAATCACGCTTAACATGCACTTTAGAACCACAATTCCAGCAAACACCTGCGCCCCAACAACTTCCAACATGTTGCCTTTCACAATGGTCACACACAGATGGCTGAGCTTCTACTCCTTGCTCAAACAACACTTGCCCCGCAACAGCACTACCCACGCCTTGCTTAACCCTTGGAAATTCCCTTCCAAGATATCTCCCATAAAAGGCCGATACAAAGAAATCCCATCAATATCAGGAATATGTGACGCCACCGCCACAGATGTCCACCAGGCACACGCATCTTCCAACATCAGAGAAACAACACTCCCCAGCTTACAGGCATAATCACAGCCTTCCTGATCCAAAATCAGAATCACACTGGCCATCCAGGCCTCAAACATCTCCGGTGTAGAACCATGATATTCCACAGCACCCAAATCAAGCAAACGCTGCTTCGGCAAACCCTCACATATAGCCAGCACATCCACTGACTTTACCTCTACCACAGCCTGAGATGTCCCCAACACCTCCTGCTCAGCAGATAATGAACTTTTCATCACAGAACCAGCTTCTTTCCCTTGCCTTACCATCTCATCTCTAGGAACAGAAGACTGAGACAAAACACCTCTACAAAAGGGTGAATTCTTTGCCTTAACAACCTGCCCCAAGGCAGCAACCATCTCACCCAACCGCCATTCTTTCATCGACTTTGCCATACCACTAGCAACAACAAACATACAATCACAACAAGCAAACAAACCAGTTAGACCAGCATTAAGCAAGGATTCAAACTCCAACTCCAAATAACACAATAGCTATATTAATAAGGCAATGGGTATCCCGAATCCTCCCCTTAACATGACATAACAGTCAACACAAACATGGATATCACAACATCAAGCATATCAAACAATACACTTTGATCATGCTTACACCAAACAACATCCAATTGCACCAGCATATTAGCAACATAACATGCTCAAAACACATTCACCATGCATAACATCAGCTCATAGCATCAGCACATATCCACATAAACTCAATCAAGATTCATAACCACAAAACATGCTTGCATACATCAGCAACATGCTCAGAAACATCAACAGCATACTCAGAAACACATGTTTCAACCAACTTTCAACCACACAACAAGATAAACATCAAACACACATCACATCAACTTACCGTTTTCCCCAACCTTCGCAACTCAGCTCTGATACCACCAAATGTAACCCCCGTAGCCCGGCATAGACGGTTGACCCGAACTACGAAGATTACACGGGGAAAACCAAAGTCAACCCGAAAGTCAACCTTGATTAACGACCCTTTTTTTTTCTTTTTAATCTTGTCTAGATGCACATTAACCTTAGATGTGATCACACAACATCATGCTCAAAGATCACAAACATCAGAGATCAAACAGGGATCCAATTGAACAAATTACAACTTTAGGGACCAAATTGTAATTTCTGAAAACTTTAAGGACTTAACCAGATTTTAAGTTACCAACTTAAAATTAATCAGGTTTCATGCTTCCCTGCCAAACTTCAGCTCAAACGGACATCCCGAACTCATACAATTGCACAAACAAGATTCAGGACCAAAATGCAAACATTTTGAAACATTTAACCGCCCATGTCAGCCCCCAACGGTCACCCGTTCCGAAACAGGCCAAGCCCGTTCCGAAACACGGGGCCGTTCCGCAACGCGTTCCGTAACGGGGGTCTGGCAGAATGCTTTCCGTTTCGTAACGGTGGCACCCGTTTCGGACGCCTGGGTTCATGCAGGGCACCCGTTCCGAAACGGTGTTACCTGTTCCGAAACGCCTAGCCCAGAATGCTGCATTTTGCTCACTCAAACACACAATTGATCATTCAAACATGCTCCAAAAGCCACCAAACTTTACCAACATGCAATTCAACATAAATGAGACATACTTGCATCAACAATTCAACAGAAACACAACATATAAGAAAAGCCCCAAATCTAAAGGCATGCTTCCTACACAAGCAACCATTTAGGCACAAACCTTCCAAAACAAACTCATTTAAGCCAATTCATGTTCCAACAACATTAGCGACAACGTTTAAACATTCTTGATCAAACATATACGATCACATACACATAAACCCGAGAGATTCTACCCCATTGCCCTTATTAACTATAGCTATTCACCGAGACATACATCTCCATTGGAGTCCACCTTGAATCCCTTGCTCCTTGCTGTCCAAACTTCAAGAATCTGCATTGATGGACAAAAAGGAGCGTAAGCACATAATGCTTAGTGAGGAATGCTCAAAACCAAAACACCATCAATGCAGCGGGTCATTAAAACACTTTTAAAACAAACCCGATTTGATTACCAAAGCCATGTTTGAAAACCCTTTCCAACATCAAGCTCAAATCATGCATAAACACCATATGCCAAGCTTAATCAAAACCATGGAAAACACTCCCATTTCACAACATACCTTTCTTACACTTGAAAGCCATATCAAGCAAGAAACCTTTTAAAACCATAGCTCAAATATTCTATCACATGCATTCAACCAAGGAAACATAAGAACCACAACATCATCTTCACATGCCTTTAAAAACAAGTCTTACAAGACTCCAATGCAATATAGATATTTCATGCTCACATGCATCATTTACCAAATGATAACCAACACTTGTTCAACTTAACAAGTAACATGCATTCACTAGCATCATACACTTTACATGCAACAATGCATCTTTTCAAGCATCTCATGCCTCACATGCAATTATGCATCATTTCAAGCATCCCATGCTACACATGCAATCATACATCATTTCAAGCATCACATGCTTCACATGCAACCATGCATCATTTCAAGCATCTCATGCTTCACATGCAACCATGCATCATTTCAAGCATCTCATGCTTCTCTATGATCAAGAACATTACATTGGCTTCCAAGTGATCAACCACATTCACTTTTCAACTCAACAACCCGATCGGATACGCGGATTCCGAGCGTTGTCCCTACGCTCCATACACCCTACCAATCCAAGGTCTCCCAAATGGACTTTTAAACACCATTTGACCTTACAAGCCTAAGGTTCCCATGTATGGACTTTTAAACACCATACAACCTTAGCTTTTACCGAGGTTCCCATGCATGGACTGTTAAACACCATACAAACGTATGGACTTTTAACCACCATACAACCTTTGCATAACCGATTGGTAGTTGTATAAATCACTAACGAGATTCGGGACACCCCACACAAGATCCACACATGGACTTAACACTGCCATTGTGATCTTAACAAGCACAAGGTTCTCACATATGGACTTTTAACCACCATATAACCTTTGCTTAACCAAGGTCCTCGAATGGGCAACAACCTCCATTATGACCTCATCTCGTTAAGATACTTGAAGGGAGCTTATCCGGTCCACTCTTGACCACTCCACCTCCAAGGCGACTTAATTCACGGTGCACCCAATCCTATAGCCGGCTAACTATATCCGATCAACAAACCAAGAACCATTTGCATCACTTGCCAATATAACCATCTTACCATATTAATCCAATGTTCCACATGCATAAACATAATGCAAAACCATCACAACATTAGCCCAATGATTCACATGCATAACCAATATGCAAAACCATTACCTCATTAATCCAATGATTCACATGCATAACCAATATGCAAAAGATACATTTACCATCATCAATTCACTGTTTTAAAGCATCATACAAAGCCATTGATCAACATGCAACACCATGCATCAAAACCACAATTACCATATACAAAACCAAGGATCCCTTACCTTGAGCATCCTTCTCAAATGACTTTCAAAACCAGCATTAAACCATGCTAAAACATGCTTACAAAACAGAATTAAACCATGCAAAACACATGCATTTCAATCATCAACCACATTTGCTTTTAAAACCAAATCACAATACAATTCAAGAGCAAAAATCCATTCACTTACTCTTGAGCTTAGCAATGTTGTTTAGACTTACACTAAGCTCCCAAAAACCTTCAAACCTTGGTTTAAAAGCTGAAATCCCAACTTCACTCACCGATAACCAAACAAGGCTAGCCAACAAGCCTTCCAAGCTTCCGAAACCTTCCGCAACACCTCTAAAGCTCACGGATCAAACTCCCCTGTTTCAAGCACACAAAAACAGAACATTAATGCATCCTTATGCATTAAAACACCAACAACAACAACACAACTCGCTGCTCATCACAAATCTAACAATTTGGCTACCAAACACAACTGAAATCACCTCCAAACACTTCCAAAACTTAACCCAGCCAAGATCCATCACTTCTAACCATTTTTATACATCAATTAACATGCAAAATGATCACAAACACATCCTTATACCTCCAGGTATAACAGATCACCAAAAACACTCAAAAAACAACCAAAAACTCAAGCCAAACTTAGGAAATTCAACCTATCCGGGATTGCATTGATTAAACCTCAACTTCTAATCAATTTAGCATTCATTTAACATCATTTTGACACTCCAAAACACTGCCCAAACAGATCACACGAAAATTTCACCAAAATCACCAAATCTTGCATTTTAGCCAAAAATCAAGATTTCAATTGAAAAGCCATTAACAAAACATAAATCAAGGATTGAGAACTTAGGAATTTCAGTAAAGAACTGATAGTTTAGAGGAGAAGGACGTTCTTACCTCCAAACTTGAATTTCTCCATTTTAGAGCCAAAAAGCTTGATGAAACAACTTGCAAATTGAGAGGTTTTGTTGATGAGATGATTAAGAATCAAATGAGAGTTGAAATGAGATATTTAGATGTCAAAATCAGAGAAGGAAATCTGGAGAATTGTGTTTGGGTTGAGAGAAAATGAGAGAAAAGGAAAATTGAGAGAAAATGGAAAGTTAGTTAAGAAATTGGTTAAAATGATTTCCCTCCCTTTCATAATCTTTAAAAATCAGAATAAAGCCTTAAAATATCTTAGAAAAATCTGGAGAAATCCTTTTTGGAATAATAGCTCCTTAAAGATTCAAAGTTTCAATCCTTTATAAAACTGTCCCGCAACTTTCAAAAATTACATTTTGGTCACTAGCCAAAATGTCAACCTTCCGAACCTCATTTTCCAAAATTGATTTCACAGTTCACTTATATATATTAAAAGATGATTTTAGAACATTTTTCCATATTTTTAATGCAACCCGAACTAGGTTTTCCTAAATTCACTCTTATATATTCGATCAGCACTTTGACCGAACCGGTCAACGCCCAAAACTTCCGAGCCCAAAACCGGGGTGTTACAGGATCCTTGCTTAAAGCTGACCTGATTACTTTGTTTTGTTTTATTGTCATGCCTTAATTATAATAGCACAATGGGACCGATGATAGAGTTGAGATCGAGTACAATTGTTGTTGTTGTAGGGAAGGGTAATCAGGAGAACGAGGTACCTCCTGGAGGGAATCTACCTCCTCCACTGCCTCCACCTAGGGGTGAGGAGTAAGGACAGAATGAGCAAGTTGGGTCTTTGTTGGGTGATTTGACGCCTTTAGTTCAGGCGATGACTGGAGCATTCCAACCTGATGTTGCCGGAGTGCAAGTGCAAGCACATGCTACTGGGAAAACGGGGTTGTTGTTAGAATGCTTGCGTAGTTTGGGTGGTGTTGAGTATCGTGGCTTGTCGCTCGAGGCATTCGAGGCTTGGATGACCAGTACGACTCAGATTTCAGATCAAATAAGGTGAAATGATGCATGAAAGTTGGGATGTGTTGTTTCTTTGTTGTAGGGAGATGCATACAGTTGGTGGACGACTGTAATTGTGGCTTTGAAGCCTAATGAAGTGACCTGGGAGTTCTTTCAAGTTGCCTTTAAGAGGAAGTATTTAAGAGTTAAACACTTGGATGATAAGAATTGTGAATTCATGCCTTTGGTTTAGGGTAGCATGATCGTGGTTGTGTATGAGGTTCAGTTTGTACGTTTGAGTCGGTATGCCCCTGAGTTGGTGTCAAGTGATAGGCATCGTTGTGACTGTTTCAGTTATGGTTTGGTGCAAGAAGTACTTTAATGTTGGCTTCTAATTACACCAATTTTGATGTGTCAGTGATGTGGGCTAAGGATAATGAGCAGAGTTTGGGTTTGACTTCTCATGCGGGTGGTTCTAGATCGGGTAAGAGAGCCGCAGATTTCGGTACTGGTACAAAATTTGGGTAAGAGAGCATAATTGTGAATTCATGTCTTTGGTTCAGGGTAACATGGCCGTGGCTGTGTATGAGGCTCAGTTTGTACGTTTGAGCCGGTATACCCCTGAGTTGGTGCCAAGCGATAGGCATCGTTGTGACTGTCTTAGTTATGGTTTGGTGCAAGTACTTTTATGTTGGCTTCTGATTACACAGATTTTGATGTGTTGGTGACGTGGGCTAAGGATATTGAGCAGAGTTTGGGTTTGACTTCTCGTGCGGGTGGTTCTAGCTCGGGTAAGAGAGTCGCGGATTCTGGCTCTGGTGATAGACGGTTTAAGAGGCACCGTGATCGTAGGTATCGGCCTGAGCCGAGGTGAGGTGTTTTTGGGCGTGGTGCGCCAGTTTAGGGTAATAGGGTATGGTTCGAGCAAAATGCTTGTTGGGTTTGCGGGTTGCGTGAGCATTTGAGGCGGGACTGTTCTCATTTGGCTCGAGAAGGGCAGACTCTTGCGGCTATGGTGGCTAACTCTTGTTGGAATTGTGGATTGGCTGGCCATTTGAGACGTGATTGTCCGTTGTTGGCTAGAGGTGGTCATGTTAGAGCACCTTTTGTTGCACCACAACGAGGTCATGGGCACGGTCGAGGTAATTTCCACCATAGAGAGGATGGTCAGGGAGCTGTAGCACATGTTATCGTTGTTCAACCTGAGGGTGGTTGTCCTGCGAGGGTATATGCACATCGCGAGGGACACAATGACACCAATGTGATTGCCGGTATTTCACTTTAAAATCTTTGTCTTTGTTATCTTTGATCTGTTCTGGCTTCACACATTCATATATCTTGAGTGAGCATGAACATTTGCTTGATATTCCTATTGAGATGTTAAACATGGGTATGCAAGTGACTAGTTCCTTTGGTGAAACAGTTGCTACGAGAAGGTTGTTTAGAAGAAGTCCTTTATCTGTTCAAGGTCATGTGTTTGCGGTTGATTTAATGGAATTGCCTTTCTATGGTTTTGATTTGTTTCTTGGAATGGAATTGTTGGCCGAGCATATGGTTGTGGTTGATTTTGAGGCTAAGAGAGTTACCTTGAAACTTGCTGATGATTACGAAGTGGTAACCGTGGCTGAGAATGTTAAATTCGTGTCCAATGCTATTTAGCTCTAGAAGCTAGTCGTTTGATGGAATTGGGTTGCGAGGCTTTCTTAGCTTCTGTTATAAATCCAAGATCGAAGGAAGTGCGTGTGCAGGACATACGTACGGTATGTGAGTTTCCGGGTGTATTTTTAGAAGAGTTGTCTGGTTTGCCACCGAATAGAGAGGTTGAGTTTGGCATTGAGTTGTATGAAAATACGACTCCAGTGTCTATTTCTCCCTATCGAATCGCTTCGAAAGAGTTGAATAAGTTGAAGACGCAACTTCGGAAGTTGCTTAATCGAGGGTTCATTAGGCCTAGTGTTTCACCTTGGGGTGCACCAGTTTTGTTTGTGAAGAAGAAGGATGGCACAATGCGAATGTGTATAGATTATCGACAATTGAACAAGTTGATGATTAAGAATAAGTATGCTTTGTCGAGGATTGATAATTTATTTGATCAATTTTGAGGTACTTCGGTGTTTTCTAATATTGATTTGAGATCCGAGTAATATCAGTTGAAGGTAAAGGATATGGATGTGTCGAAGACTGCTTTTCGTACGAGGTACGAGCATTATGAGGTTTTGGTGATGTCGTTTGGTTTGATGAATGCACCTGCTGCATTCAGAGACATGATGAATCATGTGTTTCATGAATTCTTGGATCATTTTGTAGTTGTGTTTATTGATGATATTCTCGTGTACTCTCGTACCGAGGAGGATGATCATAAACACTTGCGGATTGTGTTGCAAGTTTTTTGGAAAATCAACTTTACGCCAAGTTGAGTAAGTGTGAGTTTTGGATTAAGGAAGTTGTCTTTCTTGGACATGTTGTGTCAGGCGAGGGTATCCGGGTTGATCCACATAAGATTGAGGCGGTGGTGAGTTCGAAGACGCCTAAATTCGTGACGGAAGTTCGTAGTTTTCTGGGATTAACGGGTTATTATCGTAGGTTTGTGGATGGTTTTTCAAAGATTGCTGCTCTATTAACCAAGTTGTTGCAAAGGAATGTTCGTTTTGAGTGGACGAATGTTAGACAACAAACTTTTGAGAGGTTGAAGGAAGCTTTGATACAAGCTCCTATCTTGATACAACATGAGTCAGGTAAGGAGTTTGTGGTTTATAGTGATATATCGTATGTTGGTTTAGGTTGTGTGTTGATGCAAGGTGGGAAGGTTGTGGCTATGCATCTAGACAATTGAAGGTGCACAAGCGCAACTATCCTACTCATGATCTTGAGCTTGCCGCGTTTATGTTTGCTTTGAAAATTTGGAGACATTACCTTTACGGTGAGAAATGTGTGGTTTATACGAATCATAAAAGTTTGAAGTATTTAATGTCTCAGAAAGAGTTGAATCTTAGGCAACAAAGATGGTTGGAGTTGCTTAAGGATTACGACTTGATGATAGAGTATCACCTTGGTAAGGCCAATGTTGTGGCCGATGCTTTGACTAGGAAGGTAGTTGTGGAGTTGAGAGTCGTGTTTGCGAGATTTAGTGTGTCGCAGGATGGTGGATTGATAGCTGAGTTGCAAGTGAAACCTTCCTTGGTCTCGTTGGTTAAGGAGAAGCAGTTGCTTGATGATTCGTTCGTACAACATGTGCAGGATATAGCATATGGTAATTCAACGAACTTTTGTTTTAATAATTATGGTGTTTTGTATTTTAAGAGTCGAATAGTTGTGCCAGATGATGTTGGGTTGAGGCGCACTAGTCTGATTGGGGCGCATAGTAGTTCTCTTTTCTATGCATCCTGGTAGTACTAAGATGTATCGTGGATTGAAGGATGAGTACCATTGGGTTGGGTTGAAGACAAATGTTGTTGATTTTTTGAGTAAGTGTATGGTTTGTCAGCGCGTGAAAGCTGAGCATCAGTGTCTTTCTGGGTTGTTGCAACCTTTGAAGATACCAAAATGGAAATGAGAGAGGATTTTGATGGATTTCATGTCAGGTTTGCCTTTGACCCCATCAAAGAAGGACTCTATTTGGGTGATTGTAGATCGTCTTACGAAGTGTGCGCATTTTATAGCTGTGTATACCACGTATATACCTTGGATAAGTTGGCAGAGATGTACATTGTGGAAATTGTGAGGTTGCATGGTGTACCTAAATCCATAGTTTCAGATAGAGATCTGAGGTTTACAACAAGATTTTGGAAGAGTTTGCATAGGGCTTTGGGTACACGTCTTAACTTTAGTACCTCGTATCATCCTCAGATGGATGGTCTGTCTGAGCGAGTTATCCAAGTGCTTGAGGATATGTTGCAGTGTTGTGTTATAGATTTCCTAGGTTCTTGGGAGAAACAGTTGCCTTTGGTGGTGTTTGCTTATAATAATAGCTATCAAGAAAGTATACAAATGGCTCCATATGAAGCCTTGTATGGTAGGAAGTGTAGGACGCCTCTTTTTTGGGCGAAGGCGAGGCAGAAGTTAGTTTCTTTGTCGGATTTGCTTAAAGGAACGATATAGAAGGTAAAGCTTGTTTGTGATCGGTTGAAGGCAGCTTCGGATCGTCAAAAGTCTTATGCGGATTTGAAGCATTGGGAGATTGAGTTTGTGGTTGGTGATCGCGTGTTTCTGAAAGTGTCACCTTGGAAGATGGTTATGAGGTTTGGACGTAAGGGTAAGCTTAGTCCAAGGTTTACTGGACCATATGAAGTTATGGAACGTGTTTGCTCGGTTGCATATCGTTTGAGGTTGCCTCCCGAGTTGGAGAAAATCCATGATGTGTTCTATGTGTCGATGTTGCGGAGGTTTAGGTCGAATCCGTCACATGTTATACCGGTTGAGGATATTGAGTTGCAACCATATTTGTCTTATGATGAGGAACCTGTTGAGATTCTTGATTCTAGTAGCAATGTTCTTCGTGGTAAGACGATTGAACTTGCAAAGGTGTTGTGGCATCATCGAGGAGTTAGGGAGGCCACACGGGAAAGCAAGGCGGACATGTTAAAGAAATTTCCGCACCTTTTTCCTCCAAGTAAAAATTTTGATAATGAAATTTCCTAACTGGGGGAGAGTTATAACACCCCGGTTTTGGGCCTAGGAGTTTTAGGTTCGGTTTGGGGTCTGTTGAACCCAGACTGGAGATCCAGGTTAGTTCAGGGAAAACATGGTTCGAGAAATGATAAAAATATGGGAAATTTTTTCTAAAAACTTTTTAAAGTATATATAAGGGTGTGGTGAAGTCAATTTTTAAAAATGACATGTGGAAAGTGGGCATTTCGGTTTAGTTAGTAAAACGTATAAATGGGAAAATTGTTTTTAAATGACTATTTTGTAAGAGCCAAAACTTAGAATCTTTAGGGAGCTATATTGAATATAATTAGCTATTCCTTTAATTGACATGTTTTATTTGTGGTTTTATTAAAAAGATTAAAGGAGTTTTGATTAAAAAGGGATTTAGCTTTTACAAATCCATTTTTGACGTAACTTCTATTTTCTCTCTTTTCTCATCAGCCAAACATCCTTTTTCTTTCAAAACTTCTAGAGATCTTTCTTTTCCATTTCACTTTGATTTCCAAATGTTTTCTAAGGAGTTTTCTCAACTTATCTCAAAGGATTCTTGAAGATTTTTCATCAAATCTTGTAAATTGAAGGAATAGCAACAAATTAGAGGTAATTTTCGTGGTTCTCCTCTAATCAAGGTTCTTTAATGAAATTATCAAGTATTTGGCTCTTTAATTGTGTTTCTTAACAAGGTTTTATGATTGATTTAAACAAAATGACTAAATCAAGCTTTAAATGATGATTTTGTGTAATTTTCGTAATGGATCTGTTATGGCTGGTTTATGATTGATTTTAATCTTGTTTGGGAAGTTTATTAATGTTGAGATTGAGGTTTGAGCATGGTAATCCCGAAACTATTTGGATCTCTAGTTGATTAGGTTGTTAGAATTGGGTTTTTATGGTGTTAATGTGTTGTTAGGGATGATGGAGGTATAAGGTTGATAATAGGATGATTTTGGATGTTTATCAATGAACATAAAAGGTTGGAAGTGTTAGGTTTTAGCTGAGTTGAGTTTGTAGAGTAATTGATGATGTTTTCGGTTGTTTCAGATGGGGGTTTTGGTGGTTTTGGGCAGGGCAACGTGGCAGGATTGCTTGCTGGATTTTTTAATACACTGAGATGCATTATTCCTCTATTCTTATGTGGTTCAAATAGGGGAGAATGTTTCAGAAGCAACCAGTGAGGTTTCGGGAGCTTCGAACGCTTAGTTTCGCGTTGACTAATCAAGGTTTCGCGTGTCGATGAGTGAGAATGTGGATTTCATCTTTGAAATGTTATAAAGGTGGTTTTGGGTACTTAGATGTACGCTTGAAACGCTTGTCTAAGTTCAGAAGTAAGTATAAGGAATTTCACTCTCGGTTGTGCTATTTACGAAATGGTTTTTATACACTTGTTTTTTAATATATGTTTACCTATTGTTAATGCATGATTATAGCATGTGGTTTGTTATTTTTAATGTTGAAATGATGAAGGATACACATGGTAAGTGATCCTTGTAAGTATATGTTTAATACTTGTGATTTAAAGCATGATTTAATGCATTCAAAAATTATTTATTATTGATGCTTTTAAAACACTAAGGTATGTAGTTAAATGTAAATTATATTGGCAAGTGATGTTGTAAAAATGGTTTATAAATGAAATCGAATATAGTTAGTCGGCTATAGGATTGAGTGTACTATAAACAAGTCACCTTGTATGTTGAGGGGTTTATACAATGTACCGAATACTCCATCCATGTACCCTAACGATTGAGGTATGTGTGTGATGTCCCGTCTCTCGTTAGTGGGGCTATACATCTAGTGATGAGTTATGTTGAGGGGTTTATATGGTGTACCGAATTCTCCACCAGGGTGTAACAACGGTGGAGGGTAGCTCCCGTGTGTGAACCTTGAGATGTCGGTGAGAATTTATGAAGTTTTGGGACAACACTTGTGAATCCGTGTATCCGAAATGTTGTTTTTGAGAAAAGGACTTGCTTAATGGTCACTTCTAAACTAATAAAATGTTGTTATGCATGTTTTACTCTTTAGGTTTGCATATGCTAGCTATGCATGGCTAGGCTTAAATTCAGTGTTGCAATTGAATTTGCTAATGATTCATGATACATGTAGCATGAGGTTTAATATGCATGGTTTTAGAGGCATGATGGTTTTCAAATGATGTTTTGAGGTAATTGAAATGATATTTCAATGTGGGCATGGAAAATGGTTTTAATGCATTGATGGTGCTTTGTTTTTGAGCACTCCTCAATAAGCCTTGTGTGCTTACGCTCTTAGTATTTGGTATTTGGTTTATGCTTTGCTATGCATTTTGGTACACTGCTTGGCTTGCTTACTAGATTGCATGCCTATAGTTTATCTTTGATGCAATTTTTTTCGAAGTGTTGTTGAATATGATATGATTGACTGAAGATTGGTGTTTAGATATGTTATAAATATGTTAGAGGCATGTCTAGGTGGATTGTGTTGCATCCAAGTGTGTTATTTCAACAAGTTGGGGCATTACAGGCCCAGGAATTTCGATACACGGGGCATCGTATCGATACGGGTAAGTAAAAATAGGCTTGGCATATCGGTACGCGGGGACTCATTTCGATACGGACCAAGAGTAAAATGTGGCTCATTTCGATACACGGCTTCAGTTTCGGTACGGGCTGGGAAATCTAAAAACTAGGAGTTTACTAGAAAAATGTGTCCCGATACAGCCCTTGGCGTATCGATATGGCCAACGGTTAAAGTAGTTATTTGGTATCTTTGTGGTTCTGGTTTCTTACAGTTTGGTCCCTATTGTTATAGATGCAATTACATGAGCTTGGATGATCATTTTGAGCTAAGATTTGATATAGTAGCTTGTAATGAGGCTAATTAAATATTGGTAACTTAAAGTTTGAAGAAGCCCCTGTAATTCACTAAAATTACATCTTGGTCCCTTTCACATGTTTGTAATCAATTCAATGCCTAATCGATGTCTGCTTGAATTGACGTTTCGTCCGCTATGAGTCAAAACACTTAGGGTAACAATATGCATCTAGACAAGATAAAATGAAAAAATAGGGTCGTTTATTAAGGTAAAACTCTCGGTTTACTTCAATATTCCATGTGTGACCTGTTCAGTTCACTCGGGAGTCTAGGCCGGGTCGAGGGGGTTACAACAAGTGGACGTTCCAAGGTACGGTTTTACTCGTCTCGTACCGGGGAGTTCAACCGTCTCTCCCTTGCATCGAGCGGACAACTATGGTAGTCAAAAATGTCAAGGACAAAGGTGGAGGATATTTTGGTTTCCCGTCGAACTTTTAAGTCATTCTCCATGCCGATTGACGATGATGTGAGTGACGGTAATGGTCAAGATTGGTGCGTGACAGCGGACACGGTAGAGAGGGCAATGACAGTCACCGGTGAGCGGTGGATGAGATCGAAAAAGACAGATGGTGATGGGTTTAAAGGAGAGACTCTTGGGATTCCTTAGAAATTTCCAGATTCAAAGGGAAGCATTAAATGACCATATTGAGGGTGGTTAGGGCTATACTAGAATAAAACCAGAAAGAGCCTTAGCTTAGTTGGTTTAAACTTGGGCTTTCCAAGCAAGGGTTGTGGTTTCAAACCCCATAAACCTCCTTTATCTAAATATTTTTTTATATGGGTGTTACACAACCCCTATATATAAACATAAATGTTTTTACTCTTCAAGACAGTTCACTATTTATGTATTCTCATGAGTGCTTAAAACAGGGCAGTTACATACACTTTCTTATCCACACATTCAAAATAGCCCCTCAAGTTCTTGTTTACACAAACAATATGCAAGATTAAATCGAATCATGATCCGACAGTCATAATTTATAGAATTCATTCTATGTTATTCGAGAAATTCTTGTTACCCTATGGAAATTTGTTTACATACATATTCACATATACATTAAATCTTCTATTAATCCTAATCAATTGGTTAACAAATTCCCACATGCATAGTTCAATTAAGATGCATGAGACATTCGAATGTTCAAGGAGAATTTCCTAACATGCATTCAAACTCCCTCTAATCATGTATAAACATAGCATACAAAAGATAAACATAGATATTTCTCAAGCTATGTTTTACAATAAGAAGAGACCATGAGTGCTTACTTTCTCCTCCAAGGAAATCGAATAACACTTACACAATTTTCGCACTAGCTAACTAAATTTCTAGAATTTTCATGGTGATGGGGTTTAGCTTCTCTTATGGTGATTATCGGTTCTTAGAGTGAAAAGGATGACAAGGTGGAATTACAAGCATGTGGCTGAACTCCCATCCCTCGTGTCTCTTTGTATGATTGCCAAGTGTGCAAGCCCTCGAGGATAATTCTTTCACCATGCAATCTCAAATGTTTACCTATTGTTCAGTTTAGCCCCTTTATGAAAAGTCCAACAAAGTTTTTCTTACTCTCGATTTGGTCTTAATCTTATTAATTAAACCTATATTTATAACAAATGATACAAACCAATTAAATTTCATTCGAGATAGTAACTTACTATCAAACCTATCTTTGAGGAATTACATGAAGTGCCTACCTGACATACAAGCAACACAATCACATTGATCTCCTATTATTACTAAACATAACATATCACCAAATTTCATTACCGATTTGTTTACATATTATGAGGGGTTATTTATACATTCTCAATAATTATTCCATTAAATTCACATTAAATCATCAAATAAAGCATTAACTTAGAGTTCAAACACTAATACTCTTAAAAAGATCAATTTAAAGATACAAGTCAAACTGCCCAGTGGGTATCACTACTCGACCTCGTGTATCAGTACAACCCCTCTAGTAAAGGTACTCTCACGCATACCAATACAAAAATTTCTTACTGAAATCTTACATTTCCCGAGTACCGGTACGGGTCAACCTGTATCATTATGACATTGAATAGCGTACCAGTACCGCTAAAGCTCGTACCTTTCGCTTAGTCACGAGTTTGTATCCTCTTAAAGAAATTCGATGTTTTGAGATTTTATTTGTCCCCTTATCTTATGAAAGACATTAAGATTCGATTTCTAACGTATTTATTTATTTAATCTAGTTACAAGCATTTAATCCATAAAATCATGATTTTCAACAAAACGTTGAACCCTTTAAACTAGCACACAAGGCATCTCAATTCACAATTCACTTATTTTAATAATTTATCCTCCAATCATACTCACTATTCCAATACCTAACTTGCAACCAATAACAAGCAAGGCATTCATACTTATGATGCTCATGAAGCATTCAAAGTTCGAAGTTTACTGACAACCTCAAGCGATTATCGATGATTCCTTAATTAAGTTCCTCAAACGCTCCTCTTAGTCTGGTATTCAAACCTGAACAATCCTTACATAAATATGAATATTTCGATATATTAATAAACCACATACTTTAACTAATTCATAGGGTCAAAAACGTAAAAAATAGCTTACCAGGTTCAATTTTGGCGAAACGGGCTGCAAAAATACACTCAAGTCGTCAAAAAACACACGGGTAGGGTCCCAAAAAAAGTCAAAAATCGATTAATTGTTGATCAACAACACATGAGTTCTGGTCCAGCGTAGGTGCACAGGAGCATCAATGGACCTTAGGAGCGGGATCCAGTGTGTCGTGATGCACTGTAATAGTGTGCACCCGCCTACTACTATGCACGCCCACGCGCAAACGGCAACGTGTGGAGGGTCCTTCGATGGTCGAGCAACGATGGTGAGCTTCAGTTCCTCTATCCTAACACTAGTGAACATGTCAGTGACCTCTATTTCTAATTTTGGCCACCAGAACAACTCTATTTTGGCCAGCCGAATCTTCCTTTCTTTCACTCCCTCCGGCGACAGCTCTGGTGAAGACGTGGCCGGTACCGGCCGACTCATCTCGGCAAGATGAACGCAATGGTGTAAGAGGGGTCAACCACGGATACTCCGATGATGATAGATCGAACATGAAACTTTGATGGAGGAATAGAGGAAAAAGAGAGAAAATTGGGATGAAAGAGAAAGGAAAAAAGAAAGAGTGAGAGAGAGGAAAATCTGATTTTCCCTCCTCTCCTACTCCATTCTATTTCAAATAACTTTTCCAATTTAATTAATTTATTTTTAATTGCACACTTAAAGATCTAAGTTCTGAATCCGAGACCCGGTTGCTAATCCAAAAATAGAGTTGTTACAATAAAAACAACCTGATGGTTATTTTCTTCCATTGAAGAACGAGTTTTTCAAATTTACTCTTAACTTTCTCTTGATTTCTTCCGAAAACATTTCACCAATATTTTGATTTTCAATCCATTCATATTCCATTTTCTTCCAAAATGATTTCTAATCTCTAACAGAACCATTGATTTTGATTTATTCATCTTCTTCACCATTTTTTCATGCCAAAGACAAGTGGGGAGCTCATCTTCAAGTTGATTTTTTCATCAAGAAAGGTGAGCTATGATTTCTTAGTGATAGTCCACATGCTTTGTGTCTCTAATCTATCATTTTTAATAGCTTTTGTAACTAAAACAAGATTTAATTAGGTGAATTGGATTTTTGGATGGTTTAATGGTGAACTATGATTTCTTTTGTAAAACCTAAGAAATTTTGTTGTGTTTTGATGAAATCTTGATGATTAGTAATAATCTAATGTTGATTTTTAATATTTAATCCTAGAATTAATTTAATCAGTTAATTTGGATTGAGTGTTCTAGAGAAACTTTGCTGGAAAATGTTTAATTGGGTTCTTAATGTTAGATACTATTATGAGGAGTTAATCGGTGATATTCTTAATGCATTTGAGTTAGTAATTGTTGAAAAGTGTGGAATTAAGGTTTGGATGAAAGAAGTATAGTTTTGGATGAATTTCAGATTTTAGGGAGATTTTCGATTGTCGAATCAACATTGCTTTGATTGATGGAAGTTTTGGAGTATATTTTGATAAGGAATTATGTTGTTGTTGAGTTGTAGAGAATCTGGAATCGAATATGGAAGTATAGCTAGGGTTGGACGTTTTTGGTAAGGCTTCGATATTAAAGGCGAAAATATTTGGGTCAGTACAAACGCGTGCATTGCAATATTGTAAGGTTTGAAATGAATTCTGAGAGTTTAATGATAGCCTAAACCACTATGTTAAACTCAAAAGTAAGTTTTCCTTGTAATATCTCAAATCTTAGCTTAGAAGTATACATCAACTTGATCATGAACAATTTGCAACACAATTTGTCATCCATAGACTAAATAAATGAAATTAGGACTTAATAGAGATTGAAGATAAAATTAGAGGGCTATATTAGAAAGGGAAAAATCATAAACTTCCAAAGCCTTATAATTTGCATGTAAATCAAGCCTTAATATAAGGACTTGGACATATGTACACTTGTGAAGAAAACAAGTGTTCGGGAGGAGTGTGACTCACAACATGGGAGATTGAAAGATGAACAAAAATTGCGCCATCTTCCTTCTTCCTCCTTTTGCTCTTTTATAACCGAAAATAGGGTGTAGAGAGAGAGAGAGAGAGTTCAAATGCTTGAAGTATTTTAGCTCAATTGGAGGTCTTGTTTGATTAGCACCTTGATAGCAAGGTATATGTTTTGTTTTTCTTTTCGATTCAAGCAATATGGTACTTGTTAGTATGTGTGTGTTTGTGTGTGTGTGTGTGAATGTTAGAAAGATTAGACAGCTTGGGTGTATGCTATGAAATTCTTAATTCTTTGGATAATCATGTGGTTATAATGTATAAGAAAGATCATAGTTGTCAAAGGGGCATTCGAATGAGGTGTTGAGAGGAATTGAGAATTTGAAATAGGTTTTCATTGATAGTATTGATGTTGAACTTAAAAGTTTGGAGCATGAAATTCTTAATTCTATGGATAATCATGTATTCACTTGTATGCATTTTAGGGGGCTGGTTTGGAGCATGTAATTGCGCATAAACGAAAACAGGGCAGCATTACGATTACTTGAACATTTGTGGAGTATTTGAGCATGTATATGTGTGATTATGAGTAAACGATTGTTTTGCATTCATGTAAATAAACAATGAAGTGTTTTTTAATGTTAAAAGGTTCCATGGACTAATTTGCTAATACATACATACATACACACATACGAACACACACACACACATACACGCACGCACGCACGCACACACACACATACATACGTACATACTGTAACCCCCTCGACTCAGCCTAGCCGGTAGACCGAACCGAACGGGTTACACGGGGAATATTGAAGTATACCGGGAAGGTTTACCTCAATAAACAACCCTATTTTTTCTTTATCTTAATTAGATGCAAATTAGGTTCCTATATGTTAAACATTGCAGTGGATCAATCGTAACTCACACATACTCCAATTTCATCCAATTACGACTTTTAGGAAACATTTTGTAATTTTTCCGATTCGTAGGGAAAGAAGCCTTTTTCATGTTATTGTCCTTTAATTAGTCTCATTACATGCATCTTAGTCAAATCTCAGCTTAAAAATAACCATTCATGCACATTTAATTGCATCTACAACATTCACGGACTAAAACGCAATGAATCGGAACTTCAAAACATTCCATCAACTAACCCGTTTTGAAACACTAAGGCTGTTGAGTGGATCAAATGATCGATATAAACCAAGAGGGGGTGAATTGGATTTTGACTTTTTGGTTGTGAAATTGAGAAATAAAAAGATAGACAAGAGGATTTAGAGTGGTTCAAGTTCCAATCGAACTCTACATCCACTACCTTCGCTTCACTAAGGATTTTCCAACAATTCCACTAATTGTTGTTCCCCTTTTCTCGGCTAAGGAGGTAACCGTTACAATATCGATCAAATTTTCTACACAAAATTTGACCCAATCCTAACACAAGAATTACAAAGAAGATGATGGCTAAACAAGTATCTCTCAATACAAAAATGTAGCCCAATTACAAGCACTCAACCCAATTGAAAGGATAAGAATGGAAATTACAATTTCACAATTGGGGTTTACAAGAAATGATGTGATTTAGGCTTAATTGCTTGGATTTGATATTTGGATGTTTCTTTTGAGATCAATAGTTGTTGTTGAATCTTTTAGAGGTCCCTTTTATACCTTCTCATTGAATTCTAGCCATTGGGGTTGTTGCATTCATCAATAGAGCCGTTGGGGATGTTATCTTCCCTCCATAAATGCAGTCTGCAACCACCCGTTTCGAAACACCCGATCCTGTTTTGAAACAAACCAAAAAAGAAAGAGTCGTTGGGGTGTATTAAATAGACCATACCGAAACGAGCACGATCGTTTCGATACGATTGAAAGTCGTTTCGAAACCCGTTTCGAAACACTTAGCCACTGTCAAAGCACGTATCAAAACGGATTGAAAGTGTTTCGATACGCCTTAACGACCAGTATAAAAACAGTTAAAAACTTAAACGGTCATATTTTTTAAAACAAAGTTTGAATGCCATTTCGAAACGTTTGAAGTCGTTTAGATACTACTGTATCGAAACTTGTCAAACCGTTCCGATGTTCTTTACCCGTTTCAAAACCCATTCTGAAACAAAGGTTCACAGTTTCAAAAGTGTCCTGGAACGCCCAAAGGCCGTTCTGAAACGGTGACTCGAAAATCACTATTTTGGCTTTAAAAACACTTAGAAAAGTTTTATCAACTTGAGTTTTTAACTTAACCATTTTCCTTTAAATATATAGAGAGGTTTGAGGACATACAAATTTGTTTTATCTTTTTCAAATTAGTCTTTAAATTCTTTAGTTATATCAAAATTAGTTTATCGATTTCACAATCTCCCCTTTTTTGATATAACAAAATTAAAGTTTGAATTTTTAATGGTTTTGAACTTTTGAATACATTCTAACTCGCCCTCAATTTAAGATGGGTTTTAAAGTTTTGAAAAGATTTAAAATATAAGTTTTAAAACTCAAAACCACTTAAAACAAATTTTTGTTAGATCAAAAAGAATAATAAACAAGCCTCGTCATCGTCACCATCAACATCGGAGGAGTCATCATTGTCCCTAGCTTGAGAGCGACGAAAGGTCATCCATTAACCATAAAAGGTGGAGAATGACAAGTCCATTGATTGATGTTGATTTTCAAGGGAGGTGAGACGATTTTCCACGTATTGAAAGCGATTATTAATAGTACCAAGACCCGCCTCCATTGTGTTGAACCGCTCGGTGAGAAAAGCCATAAGAGCTTCATTGTTGGGACCCGAAGCTTGAGGTTGTGGTTCAACTTGTGGTGGAGAAGCATGCCTATCAACTCGTTCCCATTTGCCATTAATGTTGTAATGGAACCCGGATTTGTGGAGAGAAGCTTCACCAATCTTTTGCTTACGGGGTTTCGGAGAGTCGTAAGTGCAATCAAAGTTGAACATCCCAAAGATATAGCTCAAAACAGTCCCATAGGTGAAGGATTTGTGAGCATCGGTTTCACGAAGCTTCACATTGTTGACCATCTCGGCGAACATAATTTTAACAATATCTGGGTGCTCTCCACGGCGAAAACATTCAAGCCAAAAATAATCAACTTGACGAATGTGAGAGAATTTACCTCCGGAGGGGAGAATAAATCACGAGATCATCAAGTGGAGGAACCGATCATGAGAATCCAAAGAGAGCACGAAACCGGTGTGAGAACCAAAATGAGTCTCATTCTCGATGCCTTCATTCTTAAGGCCAAGAGTGGTCTCTAAAAAGGGTATGTCTATGACGAAACTCTTCCCTAAGAGATAGGACTTAATGCCAACAACTTCAGAGTGATCCTCATTATCAACAAGCTGATCATTCGAGTAGAAGATAAGAACCATGTGCTTGTAGACCACATCTGGTATGTTCAAGAGAGCCATGAAGTTTCATTCTCGTAGACGCTCTAGATAACGGAAGGAGAAACGCTCCGAATCAAGGAACAGAACATCAACCACACGTTCGCGACGAACGACAATCTCCTTGACATAAGTGAAACGTTCCCTCATCTCTGTAGTCCGAAGACTTTTGACAAACAACTGGGTGAGATTAGGACGGATACCGGCATCACTTGATTGACCCGTCTTACGTTTCTTGTTAACATTCTCCATTGAAAAACTCCTAAAAACATAAAGCAAACAATTTTGAAATTAAAGTGTATGCATGAATATCTTCAATTCAATCCAATAACAAATCTCATTCAGGTTTAAAAAAATTAGAAAAATGTTTAAGAGAAAAACAACTTTTGAAAAACCAAAAAATACGAGTGAAAATAATATATTCGAAGCAAAAAAAATTAAGATTTTGAAAAAAAATTACAAGTTTTGAAAAACCTAAGATGAAAAACATATAATCTATACAAAATTAAAATTTTCTAACTTAAGAAACGAATTAAATCAAAGGAAAAAGAAAAAATTGAAAATATACCTTAGAAGGGGATTTTGGATGAATGAGTGGAAAATCTTGCAAAATATTGATGAGGCTTGCTTAGACTTGTGTTTGTGCGTAAAAGCCCTCAAGATTTGATGAAAAACAAATGAGATTTAGAGGGTTTTATAGGAAAAAACGATTTAGGGTTTTTAGGGTTTGATGAATTTTAACATTAAAAGCCCTCATTAAAGCTATCCACATACTCGTTTCGGAACATGCTCGATCATTCCAGAACACGGGTATCGAAACGTTGACTGACTTTTCAAGTCCAGCTGACCATTCTGATATGGCTTTGACCGTATCAAATCCTCGTTGACTCGTATCGAAACTCGTTTCGATACACCCCTTGGCAGTGGCAAAATTGTTTCGAAACCCTTTTAAGGCGTTTCGAAACACCCTTCTCACAAATTGATCTTTAAAGGCACCCGTATCGAAATAGTTGTACCCGTTTTGATATACCTAGGCCTGGAAGTGTAGATGAGGCTCTAATATTGCAAAAAATAAGTTTCATGAAGCCCTATATGCATAAATGTCATGAATGAGCAGGAATGACATGTACAAACATAAACATACTCCCCCTAACTATAATCATGGATGAAATTAGGAGTAAAAACACATAAACATTGCATTTTCAAGAAATCAAGCAATTTAAGCACAAAAGGGTCCTAAAGGGTCAAGAAAGGCTAGTTAGACCTAACTCTCTCATAAGGGACCAAAAACGCTCTTTATCTAAAGGCTTTGTAAAGATGTCCACTAATTGGTTTAAGGTGTCAACGTACTCTATAACAACATCTTCCTTAAGGACATGATCTCTAATGAAATAATGTCTTATCTCTATATGTTTGGTTCTAGAATGTTGGATGGGATTTTTAGTTAAGCATATGGCACTAGTGTTATCAGACTTAAGGGGTATGGTTTCAACTTTAATACCATAGTCTAAGAGTTGTTGCTTCATCCAAAGGACTTGAGCACAACAACTCTCTAAGGATATGTACTCGGCTTCGGTGGTAGAAAGAGCTACACTATTTTGTTTCTTAGAGAACCAAGATATGAGCATACTACCTAATAATTGACATGTTCCCGAAGTACTCTTCCTATCAATTTTACACCCCCATAATCCGCATCCAAATAAGTATGAATGTTGAAGGTGGAGTCTCTAGGGTACCAAAGGCCTAAACAAGGGGTATCTCTAAGGTACCTAAAGATTCTCTTAACGGCTATAAGGTGAGACTCTCTAAGATTAGCTTGAAACCTAGCACACAAGCAAACACTAAACAAAATATACGGTCTACTTGTAGTAAGGTAAAGCAAAGATCCAATCATAGAGCGAT
This sequence comes from Hibiscus tridactylites, assembly GCA_958450335.1. NCBI lineage: Eukaryota > Viridiplantae > Streptophyta > Magnoliopsida > Malvales > Malvaceae > Hibiscus > Hibiscus tridactylites. The sequence continues at coordinate 63,088,699 of OY288265.1, forward strand.
AAAGCTTACAGTCAACACACTTACCTCCTTCATCTTTGTCAAGCTTTGTGGATGAGCTCATTGGTGTGGCTTGAGGCTTTGCATTCTCCAAGCCAAAGTTCTTGAGCATATCCTTGATGTACTTTGCTTGATTGATGAAGGTGACATCCTTCCTTTGCTTGATTTGGAGTCCCAAAAAGAATGAGAGCTCCCCCATGATGCTCATCTCGAATTCACCTTGCATTAACTTAGCAAACACTTTGCAATGACACTCATTAGTAGATCCAAAAATAATATCATCAACATATATTTGTACTACTAAGATGTCATTTTTATACCTTTTTATGAAAAGTGTAGTGTCCACCTTACCTTTTTCAAAACCTTTTTCAATCAAAAAGTTTGAATGTCTTTCATATCAAGCTCTAGGAGCTTGTTTTAAACCATAAAGTGCTTTAGTAAGTTTGAAAACATGATTTGGAAAATTTGAGTCGTCAAAACCCGGTGGTTGTTCCACATACACTTCCTCATTTATAAAACCATTTAAATATGCGCTTTTAACATCCATTTGAAAAAGCTTGAAATCATGATAACATGCATATGCAAGCAACATACTAATGGCCTCCATTCTAGCTACGGGTGCATAGGTTTCATCAAAATCTATTCCCTCTTCTTGAGTGTAACCTTGTGCTACAAATCTAGCTTTATTTCTCACAATGCTACCACTCCCATCTAGTTTATTCCTAAAGACCCATTTAGTTCCTATAGTAGATTGATTACTAGGCCTATCAACTAATGTCCAAACATTACTTCTCTCAAATTGATTTAATTCCTCTTGCATGGCCAAAATCCAAAAATCATCTTTTAATGCTTCTTTGATATTTTTAGATTCTATGCATGAGATAAATGCAACATGGTTCATAAGTTTAAGAGAAGATCTAGTACTTACCCCCTTGGATGGATCACCCAAGATTTCACCACCTTTGACATAGGTGAACTCCCTTGGGTAGCTCACTTCCTTTTCCTCAAGAGCCAAGTCCTTCAAGGCTTCAAGAGGTGGATCTTGTCTATCCTCTTCTTTTGTTGGAATCTCATCCTTCTTTGAAGTTTGTCCTCCATCAAAGGCATTAATGATTCCTACATCATCATCATCACAAGAATCCTTCCTTGGAAGGAGGTTATCATCGAATACTACATGTATAGACTCTTCTACTACTAAAGTTCTCTTATTAAATACACGATAGGCTTTAGAGTTTAAGGAATATCATATGAAAATAGCTTCATCACTTTTTGCATCAAATTTACCTAAGTTATATTTTCCATTATTTAAAACAAAACACTTGCAACCAAATGGATGAAAATAGCTAATGTTAGGCTTTTTAGATTTTAAAATCTCATATGGTGTTTTCTTTAAAAGTGGCCTAATCATTACTCGGTTTACAATGTAGCAAGCGGTGTTTGTGGCTTCCGCCCAAAAAATATTTAGGTAAATTGTTTTCACAAAGCATGATTCTTGCCATTTCTTGTAAAGTTCTATTTTTCCTCTCAACTACCCCATTTTGTTGAGGAGTTCGAGGAGTCAAAAATTGTAGCTAATACCATTTTCATTTAAAAACTCTTCAAACCCTAGATTGAAATTCGGTTCCGTGATCACTTCTAATATGAGAAATTCTAAGTTCAAGATCATTTTGGGTTAATTTTGAAAATGTGATGAATTTTTCTAAAGCCTCATCTTTAGTACTTAAAAATAGAACCCAAGTAAATCTAGAATAGTCATCAACAAGTACAAATGCATAAGATTTACCACCCAAACTCATAGTCCTAATAGACCCAAATAAATCCATGTGAATAAGTTGTAAACACCTACTTGTAGAAACATCATTAATTGATTTAAAGGATGACTTATGTTGTTTACCCTTAGAACATGCATCACAAATTTTGTCATTTGAGAACTTAATCTTGGGTAAACCTCTAACTAGATCTAGGGAAACTAATTTTTCTAAAACACTAATGCTAGCATGTCCTAGTTTCATATGCCATAGTCATGCATCATTTTCATTTTGAGCTACTAAACATGCATTGGATGTATGTATGTCATCTAAATGCACCATGTAAATATTACATATGCGATGACCTATGAGCATAATATTATTTGATTTAATGTCAACAATTTTGCACCCATTTTTATCAAATAAGACATTAAACCCTTTATCACATAATTGAATTATCCTCAACAAATTATGTTTAAGACCATCGACATATAAAACATTTTCAATGAGAATAGTAGAGTGATTACCTATGGACCCAATACCTTTAATGTGGCCTTTGGAGTTGTCACAAAATGTTACACCTCCTCCACTTTTTGGCTTTAAGTTAATGAATCTACTCTTGTCTCCGGTCATATCCCTCGAGCATCCACTATCAAGGTACGAAGAATTTTGACTTTGTGCTTTGTCCTTGTAGCAATCCTCCCCCTACAAACAAAGATATTAAACTTTTGTTTTTGGTACCCAAATCATTTTGGGTCCACGAGTGTTAGCTCCCAAAAGCTTGGTTGGCATAGCAACAATATTATTAGATTTGACAAGTTCCTTAGGAACCCATACACTCCTAATCTTTTTAGTTCTACTATGTCTAGGGAAGCTACTATGTTTGTAGTTATTAGTCTTTCTCCTAGGTTGGTTTGTTTTAGATGATTCACCTTTTTCATGCTTCACAATACCAACATTTTTGAAAGACTCTTTGAGCTTGTTAAGTTCATCTAACACCTTTTGGTGTTCACTATTGCATTGAGAAAGAAGATTATTTAGGTCTACATTTTCATCTTGGAAGAATTTAAGTTCATCTTTTAAACCTAAAATCTTTTTCTCAAATTTTAAGTTAGCTTGAGAAAGTGAGTCATTTTTATCATTTAATTCTGAAATAATTTTCTTATTTCTAATGAACGACTCTTTGTACTTCTCAACTAACTCATCATAAACCTCTTGCAACTCATCATATGCATCATGTAATTCATCAAATGTAAAGTCAAAAGATGATGAGCTAGAGGTTACCATGGAGGAATCCTCCTCAAGTGTCATGAGGCAAAGGTTGGCCACTTCGTGTTCGTCATCCTCGGATGACTCCTCGTCACTCCAAGTAGCAAGCTTGGCTTTGAGCTTCCTCTTCTTCTCAAAGACCTTCTTCTTGAGTTGAGGGCACTCCGAACGAATGTGACCGGGCTTTTTGCAGTCGTAGCAAATGATTTGGTCCCTCTATTCTTCTTTGTTTTTTTCCCTTGAAGTCCATTTTTCTTTGAATCTTTGAATCGTGAGAATCTTTTGGCTATCATAGCCAATTCTTCTAGATCATCCTCCTCACTAGAAGTGCTCTGCTCATGTAATGAAGCTTTGAGAGCCACTCCTATCTTATTCTTCTTTTCTACTTCTAGCTTCTCCACTCTTTTCTCTTCCTTTTTCTTTTCATCTTCCCTTCCTTGCTTCATTATCTTATTCAAGTTTTTGGCCTCGATGACGGAGGTTCTCTTCCCATCCCAAGATTCGGGAAGTGAGTAGAGTACCTTTCGGACAAGTTTGTCTTCTGGGATTGTCTCTCCAAAACCCTTAAGCCCATTGACGATAGTTGAGAAGTGATCGAACATCTTGGACTCAGTTTCGTCGGGCTCCATCTTGAAATTCTCAAAACTAAGACTGAGAATTCCAATCTTGGCCTCCTTCACATCACTAGTTCCTTCATAGGTGGTCTCTAGTGTATCTCATACTTCCTTGGCACTTTCAATGGAGGAGACTTTGGAGTAGATGTCGGACCGAAAGAGCAAAGTAGCATGTGAAGAGCTTTGACATTGATTTGGATCTTCTTTCTCTCATCTTCACTCATCTCAATCTTCTTCTTTAGAACCAATTTTCCTTCATCATCTCTCTTCAAAGTAATATAGGGACCATCTTCAATGACATCCCAAACTAGGTAATCATTGGATTTGATGAAGAGGCACATCCAGTTCTTCCAAAATGGATAGTTGTCACCGTTGAAGAATGGCGGTTTTGTGGTTGATTGAGACTCATACATGCTTGACCCGGAGGTAGATGCCATGGCTAGATTTATGGATGATCACACTCTTCCTAAGAACTCCTCTTGTGGTTGTTAATCCTTCAAAGAGGTAGGCTCTAATACCAATTGTTGAGTGGATCAAATGATCGATATAAACCAAGAGGGGGTGAATTGGATTTTTAGAATTTTTGGTAATGAAATTGACAAATAAAAAGATAGACAAGAGGATTTAGAGTAGTTTAAGTTCCAATCGAACTCTACAACCACTACCTTAGCTTCACTAAGGATTTTCCAAGAATTCCACTAATTCCTCTTCCTCTTTTCTAGGCTAAGAAGGTAACGGTTACAATATCGGTGAAATTTTCTACCCAAAATTTGACCCAATCCTCACACCAGAATTACAAAGAAGATGATGGCTAAACAAGTATCTCTCAATACAAAAATGTAGCCCAATTACAAGCACTCAACCCAATTGAAAGGATAAGAATGGAAATTACAATTTCACAATTGGGGTTTACAAGAAATGATGGGATTTAGGCTCAATTGCTTGGATTTTATGTTTGGATGTTTCTTTTGAGATCAATAGTTGTTGCTGAAGCTTTTAGAGGTCCCTTTTATACCTTCTCATTGAATTCTAGCCGTTGGGGTTGTTGCATTCATTAATAGAGCCGTTGGGGATGTTATCTTCCCTCTATAAATGCAGTCTTCAACCACCCGTTTCGAAACGCCCGATCATGTTTTGAAACAAACCAAAAAAAGAGTCGTTGGGGTGTATTAAATAGATTGTATCGAAACGAGCACGATCGTTTCGATACGATTAAGAGCCGTTTAGGAACACTTAGCCACTGTCAAAGCCCGTACAGAAACGGATTGAAAGTGTTTCGATACGCCTTTACGACCAGTATAAAAATAGTTAAAAACTTCAACAGTCATATTTTTTAAAACAAAGTTTGAATGCTGTTTCGAAACGTTTGAAGTCGTTTAGATACTACCGTATCGAAATGGGTTAAACCATTCCGATGTTCTTTTCCCGTTTCGAAACACGTTCTGAAATAAAGGTTCACAGTTTCAAAACTGTTTCGAAACTCGTTCCGAAACAAGGGTTCATAGTTTCAAAAGTGTTCCGGAACGCCCAAAGGCAGTTCCGAAACGGTGACTCGAAAATCACTGTTTTGGCTTTAAAAACACTTAGAAAAGTTTTGCCAACTTGAGTTTTTAACTTAACCATTTTCCTTTAAATATATAGAGAGGTTTGAGGACTTAAAAATTTGTTTTATCTTTTTCAAATTAGTCCTTAAATTCTTTAGATATATCAAAATTAGTTTATCGGTATCACAAAGGCCATGTTTCGAAAAACGGGCTCATATCGAAATGCCTTAGAGATATTTCAAAACCATGGTTTACAATAGCAAATCGTACTGGGACAAACCTTACATGTTTCGAAACATCAATATTATTTCAGGCATACCGTTTTGATACAGGCTCGAGTGTTTCGGAACACCTGGGCCTATAATGTCTTTATTTTGCTGGTTTTCACCCAAAAATCCATCATAAACCAATCCAACATGTTTCTAACATGCATACATCATACACAAACATTATTCCCCAAACATATGTAGCATATTTACCATCAAAGCATGGCCAATTGCATAAACGAAAAACTAAAGGCATGCAACCTAACAAATAAGCAACTCATGAGTCCAATCTCAAACCAAAACTCCAAACGCCAAATTAAGGCCTTTTACAAGTATAAAATCATAAAGCAAACATGCTCAAAGGGTGTTCATACACATCACCCAAACAAACCATGAAATTCCCCATTGCCTTTATTACTCTAGACCATAACTGAAACATACTTTCAAAGTGAAGTCTCTTAGGATTCCCTTGCAAATTGCTGCCTCCAAACACTTAGTTATCTGCATTGTTGGACAAAAGAGAGTGTAAGCATACAAGCTTAGTGAGGAGTGCTCAAAACCCAAAAACACAATCAATGCTTCAAACCATTTTACACTTTTGAAAACCATCATGCTTTCTTGAAATCCATGCACTTCATTAACAAAAATCAGCATGTTATACACATGCAACAACTATCAAATACTTCAACAGCAAAATCCATTTGCTAACATATAACTCAAGCCTTCCATGCATAGCTACCAATATGCAAAGCTTAAAAGTAGAACATGCATTTTTCATGTTATGCATACATATACATTCCATAGAAATTAATCAATTATTTTGGCTCACAAGTGATCAACAACATTCTCATTTCTCAAAATGGTATCGAATACACGGATTCCCAAGTGTTGTCCCAACACTTCATACATTCTTACCCACATCTCAAGTTCCACACATGGGAGCTACCCTCTACCGTTGTGACACCCATGGTGGAGTATTCAGTACCTTACAACAACACCACTCATCGGTAGATGTATAACCCCACTAACAAGAGACGGGACACAACTTAATTTCCTCAATTGTTAGGGTACTTGGATGGAGTTTCCGGTACAATTACAACCCTTCAACATCCAAGGTGACTTGTTTATAGCGCACTCAATCCTATAGTCCGCTAACTATACCCAATTTCATTTGTAAACCACTTTACACAACATCACTTGCTAATTTAATTCTCATTTAACATAAACCTCACTGTTTTCAAAGCATTCACAATAAGTCATATTTCCAAGCATTAGACCATACTTCATAAAACATGTATAAACACATACATACAAGGATCACTTACCTAGTGCATCCTTTAACAATATGGCTGTAACGCCCCGGTTTTGGGCTTGGAAGTCTTGGGCGTTGACCGGTTGGTCAAAGTGATGTTCGAATCGTAAGAGGTTAAATTAGGAAAGCCTAGTTCGGGTTGCATTAAAAATATGGAAAAATGTTCTAAAATCATCTTTTATTATATTTAAGTGAACTGTGAAATCAATTTTGGAAAATGAGTTTCGGAAATGTGACATTTTGGCTAGTGACCAAAATGTAATTTTTGAAAGTTTGGTGGCTATTTTATAAAGGGTTGAAACTTTGAATCTTTAAGGAGCTATTTACCCAAAGGGAGTTTCTCCAGATTTTTCTAAGATATTTTAACACATAATTCTGATTTTTAAAGTAAACAAAAGGAGGGAAAAATTCATTTTAGCCATTTTCTCATCTAACTACCTATTTTCTTTCTCTCTTTTTCTCTCAACCCAAACACTCATTTTCCAGAGATCTCATTCTGATTTTCTCACCTAAAATCCTTCTTTCAACTCTCAATTGATTGCAAATCATTGTGTCTTCAAAACCTCTTCAATTGCTTCAAGTTTCATCAAGCTTTTCAATTCCAAAAAGAGGAGAAACTCAAGTTTGGAGGTAAGAACGTCCTTCTCCTCTGAACTTCAAGTTCTTTAATGAAATTCCTAAAGTTTTCAATCCTAATTTGATAATTGATTAAAGGTTTTAAGGTTGATTTATGGATCTTGGCTAATTATGCAAGATTTTGGTGATTTCACAAGATTTTCGTTTGATCTGTTAAATTTGTGTTTTGAGAAGTGTTTTTGATGTTAAATGATCATTAAATTGATGTGGAAATGAGTCTTGATTGATGCAATCCCGGATAGGTTGGATTTCCTAAGTTTAGCTTGTGTTTTAAGGTAGCTTTTGTGGTGATCTTGGTGATCTGATGTTGCTGGAGGTATAAGGATGTTTATAGGTTGTTTTTAGATGTGCGTTGATGTTGATGGAAGTGAGGTTTTGCTGGTTTGTGGCTGGGCTTTGTTTAGAAGTGTTTCGGATGCATTTTCGGTTGTGTTTGGTGGCCGAAAATGGAGGTTTAGTGAGAGCAGCGAGTTTAGATGCTTTCATTGAAGCAATTAATGCATGATGATGCATTAATCCTCTGCTTTAATGTGTTGAAACAGGGGAGGCATCCTTAGATCCAAGAATTGTTGATCCGGAGGCTTGATTTGGTGCTTTGGCTTGAAGCAAAGCGGAAATCGGTGAGTGGATTTGTGGAAATGGTTTTCGGCTTTGAAACCAAGGTTTTGGGAGCTTAGTTTAAGTCTAAACAACTTTGCTAAGCTCAAGTGTAAGTTTTCGGATTACTCTCTTTAAGTGGTGGCCATGTTTTGGTGCAATGTAAAATGATGATTTTGCATGATTGGTTTACTGTTTTTGAAAGCATGTTTAAGCATGGTAATTGCTGATGTTTTAGCATGATTTATGCTGATGTTTAAAGCCATGTGTTGAAGGTGACTCTAGGTAAGAGTACCTTGTTTTTAATGCATTGTTAAATGATGATTTAATGCTTTGAAATGCATGATGAAATGGCTTGGTTTAATGCTTTAAAACAGTGGATTATATGATGTATAAAGTGTGTATTGGCAAGTGATGGTTTGTAAAAGTGAAGGTCACTAAGGTGGTTAAAAGTCCTTGAGTGAGCCTTGTTACCTAAGATCATCAAGGTGTTTAAAAGTCCTTGGATGAATCTTGTTGTGGACACTAAGGTGGTTAAAAGTCCTTAGGTGCTCCTTTCCATGGTGTTTAAAAGTCCATGGGGCCAAGGTGTTTAAAAGTCCTTGGGGCCAAGGTGTTTAAAAGTCCTTGGGGAAATTCAAGCTACGGACACAAAGGTGGTTAAAAGTCCTTGTGTGGTCCTTTCATGGTGTTTAAAAGTCCATGGCCAAGGTGTTTAAAAGTCCTTGGGGCCAAGGTGTTTAAAAGTCCTTGGGGAAAGTTGTTGAACTTGATTTCATAAATGAAATGTATCACTTGAGCCAATATGACATGTATAGTACATTGAGATGCATGAGATGCATGTTTTAATGTTTATGTTGAAGCATGAGATGCTTGCTTAAATGAAATGTGGAAGCATGATATTGCTTGATTTAAAGTATGCTTTGAGCATGTATAAAGGTTGTTTACAAGCAAGTTTTTCAAATGGTTTTAATTGCATTATTGAATGGTTTTAAAGAGCACTCCTCACTAAGCTTTGGCTTACGCTCTCTCGTTTTCTTGATTCAATAATGCAGAGCATTAGAGTTCATTGAGGGCAGCAAGAGGAGGCAAGCAAACAAGTTCAAGTAAAGCTCAATGTATGGAAGGTTTTGTTAAACATTTAGCTTTTGTATGTTTTGGCAATGGGGGACCAATGTATATGTTTTGGGAGGTGTTTGAGACTCCCTATGGTTGTTAAATGTTGTTGTGGTTGCTGGATTTTGGATTGATTTCCTATTGCTTGCTTATGAAGGTTTATTGGTTGAATGATAGCTTAAGTAGGAAGCATGCCTATAGAATTGGGGCTTTTTGCTTGTGATGTTATTTTGTTGAATTGATGATGCTCATATGTCCTAAATGTGTTTAATTGCATGCTGGTAAAGTTTGGTGATGTTTGGAGCATGCTTGAATGGTCTATTGCATGTTTAGGTATGCTTGTTTGCTGAAATCTGAGCAGGCGTTTCGGAACAGTACATACCGTTTCGGAACGGGTGCCTGGAAAGAACCCAGGGGTCCGAAACGGGGTGCACCGTTTCGAAACGAAATGCTCACTGCCAAACCCCCGTTGCGGAACCAGTATCGGAACGTCCCGCGTTTCGGAACAGGGTCAACCTGTTTCGAAACGGTCGACCGTTAGGGGGCTGTCATGGTAGTTATATGTTTTGATTTGTTTGCGTTTGGTCCCGAATCTTGTATGATCAATTGCATGAGCTGTGGATGTCCTTTTGAGCTGAAATTTCACAGAGAAGCATGAAACCTGACTAATTTCAAGATGGTAACTTTAATTTGGGATAAGTCCCTTAATTTATCAAAATTTACAAATTGGTCCCTAAAGTTGTAATTTGTTCAATTGGGTCCCTGATTGATCTCTGATGCTTGTGATCTTTTAGTACGTTGTTTGTATGATCACAATTAAGGTTAATGCGCATCTAGACAAGATTAAAAAGAAAAAAAAGGGTCGTTAATCAAGGTTGACTTTCAGGTTGACTTTGGTTTTCCCCGTGTAATCTTCATAGTTCGGGTCAACCGTCTAGACCGGGCTATGGGGGTTACATTTGGTGGTATCAGAGCCAGGTTCTCGAGTAATTGGGAATGTGTGTATGCATGATTGAAGCATGGTTTGGTTTGTATGCTTGTTGAGTGAAAGCATGTTCAGTGATATGGTATGATGATGTGTATGTGATGCATGTTGTGATGATGCATGATGAGGGTACCCATTGCCAAACAAAAGCTAAAGAGATGATGTTGTTTTTGAAAGAAATTGAGCTTGAATACTTGGAATTTGCTTACCTTGCTGGTCCTGACTTGTTTTATTTGTATTGTTATGCATGGTAAAGTATGGCACCACGTAGAGAGTTAAGGAGTAGCGTGAGAGCTACGACCCCGGAGGGGAATGTGAATGATGAGCACACGGGTAGTGCTGTGATACCTCCTCCTCCACCTGGTGGTGGTGGTGCGGAGAGGGAAAGAGCTGGAGCTGAGGCAGCTGGTGCTGGAGCTGCAGGACCTGAAGCTGGTCAGGGGCAAGCGATGCCTGACATGTCTGTGCTGGTACAAGCTATTGCGGGTGCTTTTCGAGCAGCAGTAGCTGGAGCTCAAGGAGCTGGGCATCAGGGAGATGCTGGTGCTAGACTACCCTTAGAGCGTTTGCGCAGTCTTGGAGGGACTGAGTTTAGGGGTATGTCAGCTGAGAGGTCTGAAGCATGGTTGGAGAGTACCAAGCGTGTCTTGGGACAGATGAGTTGCACTGATGTGCAAAAGCTGGGATGTGTGGTGTCACTGCTGCAAGGTGATGCTTATACGTGGTGGACGACCACAATCCCTGGGATGGCTGATGCTGATGTTACTTGGACGTTCTTTCAGCATGCGTTCAAGAGGAGATATCTGGGAGTTAGATATCTGGACGAGAAGAAGCGTGAATTCATGTCTCTGACCCAAGGGAGCATGAGTGTGGCTGAGTATGAGGTACAGTTTGTACGTCTTAGCCAGTATGCACCGGAGCTGATACCTGATGAGCGCGAGAGGTGCGAAAGGTTCCGTTATGGCTTAGTGACGGAAGTTAAGACCTATATGTTGGCTGCGGAGTATAATGATTTCGATGTGTTGGTTAGTCGTTCCAAGGACATTGAGATGAATCTGAGTTTGTCTGCTAAGGGTGCTGGAGCTAGTTCTGGGAAGAGAACTGCAGAGTATAGTTCCGGTGGACGGAACAAGAGAGGGCGTGATCAGAGGTTTCAGTCCTCGTCTAAGAGAGGTGGAGGTGCACCTGCTAGGGGTGGCAATGCTAGAGCTGACCCTAGTGCTTGTTGGATTTGTGGTTCCCGTGGTCACTTGAAGCGTGACTGTCCTCGTGCTGGGAGGGAGGTGCAAGCTCCTGTGGTGGCAGCTGGTTATGAGTGCTGGAATTGTGGTTCTGCTGACCATTTGAGGCGTGATTGTCCGAGGATGGCTGGTGGTCAAGAGCGTGCTCCTGTTGCAGCACCGCAGAGAGGTCGTGGACGCGGCCGTGGTAATTTTCAGAGGCGAGAGGAAGGTGGGCGTGGAGTAGCTCATGTGGTAGCTATTCAACCTGAGGGTGGTGGCCAAGCGAGGGTGTATGCTCAGCGAGAGGGAAGGAATGATGCTGATGTGATTGCAGGTACCTTTACTTTGCAATCCTTGTCATTGCTTTCTTTGATTGATTCTGGATCTACGCATTCATACATTCTTCGTGAGCATGCTGAGTTGCTTGGTTTGCCTGTTGAGTCTTTGGATGTTGGTGTTAGAGTCACTAGTTCTTTTGGTGAAACTGTTGTGACTCGTAAGCTTTATAGAAGGTGTCCTTTGGTTGTTCAAGAGCATGTCTTTCATGTTGATCTTATGGAGTTGCCCTTTTATGGTTTTGATGTGATCCTTGGTATGGATTGGCTTGCTGAGCATCGTGCTGTTGTGGATTGTGAGAATAAGCGGGTTTCGCTTAAGCTTGCGGATGATTATGAAGTGGTGGTAGTTGGTGAGAATGTGAAGTTTCTTGCCAATGTTGTTTCTACCTTGGAGGCGAGCAGGATGCTGAGGCAAGGTTGTGAAGCTTTTCTAGCTTTTGTGATGAATCCTAGTTCGAAGGAGCTGAGGGTGCAGGATATCAGGGTTGTGAAGGAGTTTCCTGATGTTTTCCCTGAGGAGTTGCCTGGTTTACCTCCTAATCGCGAGGTGGAGTTTGGTATTGAGCTGTATGAGAATACCACTCCTGTGTCCATTACTCCCTATAGAATGGCACCTAAAGAGCTGAAGGAGTTGAAGACGCAGTTGCAAGAGCTGCTTGATCGTGGTTTCATCCGGCCGAGTGTTTCGCCTTGGGGTGCTCATGTCTTGTTTGTGAAGAAGAAAGATGGCACGATGAGGATGTGCATTGATTACCGTCAGCTGAACAAGTTGACTATCAAGAATCGGTATCCTTTGCCGAGGATTGATGATCTCTTTGATCAATTTCGGGGAACTGATGTGTTCTCTAAGATTGACTTGAGGTCAGGGTATTATCAATTGAAGGTGAAGGATGTGGATGTGCCTAAGACAGCTTTCAGGACAAGGTATGGGCATTATGAGTTCCTTGTGATGCCGTTTGGTCTGACAAATGCTCCTGCTGCTTTCATGGACATGATGAATCGTGTTTTTCATGAATACCTGGACAAGTTCGTTGTGGTGTTCATTGATGATATCCTTGTGTACTCGCGTACTGAGGAAGAGCACGAAGAGCATTTGAGGGTTGTGTTGCAAGCTTTGTTGGAGAATCAGCTTTATGCTAAGCTGAGCAAGTGTGAGTTCTGGCTTAGAGAGGTGGTTTTTCTTGGTCATGTGGTCTCAGCTGAGGGGATTCGTGTTGATCCTCAGAAGATTGAAGCAGTGATGAATTGGAAAGTTCCTAAGTCTGTTCAGGAGGTTCGTAGTTTCCTTGGTTTGGCAGGATACTACCGAAGGTTTGTGGATGGTTTTTCCAAGATTGCTGCTCCTTTGACGAAGTTGCTGCAGAAAGATGTTAAGTATGAGTGGACAGAAGCGAGGCAGCAAGCTTTTGAGAAGCTGAAGATGGCTTTGACTCAAGCTCCTATCTTGATTCAGCCTGAATCAGGGAAAGAGTTTGTAGTCTACAGTGATGCATCCTATGTTGGTTTGGGGTGTGTGCTGATGCAAGAGGGTAAGGTTGTGGCTTATGCGTCGCGGCAGTTGAAGGTGCATGAGCGCAATTATCCTACGCATGATATTGAGCTGGCTGCAGTGGTTTTTGCTCTGAAGATCTGGAGGCATTATCTGTATGGTGAGAAGTGTACTGTGTACACGGATCACAAGAGTTTGAGGTATCTGATGTCTCAGAAGGAGTTGAATCTCAGGCAGCGACGTTGGTTGGAGTTGCTTAAGGATTATGATCTGACAATAGAGTATCATCCTGGAAAGGCCAATGTTGTTGCGGATGCTTTGAGTAGAAAGGTAGCTGTTGAGTTGAGAGCAATGTTTGCTAGCTTGAGCTTATCGCAGGATGGTGGTCTTGTTGCTGAACCATCGTTGGTTCAGTTGATCAAGGGTAAGCAGTTGTTGGATGATTCCTTGGTGTCTCATGTTCAGGATATCGCGGAGGGTAGACCTTCGGATTTCTGCTTTAAAACAATAGGTAAACACATATAAAATCAAGTGCATCTATAAGCTTATAATAGCACAATCTGAGGGAGAAAATCACTTTACTTACTTCCGAACTTAGTAAAGTGTTTCAAGTTTATACTAAGTTCCCAAGACCACTTTTAAGATGTTTCGAAGCTGGAAATCCCATTTCCACTCACCGACACGCGAAACATCAATCGTCGACGTGAAAATCAAGCGTCCGAAGTCCCCGAAACATCGCCAAATGCTTCCAAAGAATCCTGCCATGTTTATACCACACGAGAAAAGAGAATTAATGCATCTCAATGCCTTAAAACCACCAAAAAATACTAAAAACCCGCAGCTCTACCCAAAGGCACCAAAATACCCATCAGAAACAACTGAAATCACCTTCGATTGATCGCTAAACTCAACCCAACCATCAACAAACACTTCCATCACATTTTAACCATAAATCAACATACCAAAAATCCTAATATCATCCTTATACCTCCAGCAACTCAGATTTCACATTTCCATGCCAAAAACCCAAAACTAAAAACCTAGACAATTAGAGATCTCAATGATTTCGGGATTATTACTATCAAATCTCATTATCAACATCAATAATCTTCCAAAAAAGGATTAGAAATGTAACGCCCCTATTTTGGGCCTAGGTGTTAGCCGGGTTTGGTTAGGTAGTTCGGTTTGAACCCGTTTAGCGGTCTAGTCCACTTTCGAGAAATAATTAAATTGAAAGGCTTTTGATCAAATAAAAATAAGTAAGAATTTCCTAAAATCATAATTATATATATATGAATAATTTTGGAAAAGTTAATTTAAATAAAACAATTTTGGAAAACGGACATTTTTGTTTAGTGACCAAAATGTAAAAATGGTAAAGTTTGATTTAATGGAAAAAATGTAAAAGCCTAATACTTTGAATCTTTAGGGAGCAATATAACCAAGGGATAATAAGGAATTTTCCTCCTATTTTAAAATTTTGATTAAAAGAATTTTATTAAAAAGATGGAGGGAAGTTTTAGAAACGGCTTTCATTTTTCACTAAAACTAGATTTGACGTAGTTTTCTCTTCTCTCACTTTTCTCTCAAAACCCCTTCATTCAAACATCAAGTTTTTAAAGGTAAACTCTAATTTTGATTTAGATTTGAAAGATTTACTTATTTTCTATTGATTCTCAATTGAATCTCTTATTTTCACTTTGGTTTTCTTTTCAAAATTGAGGAAGAGCTCATCATTAGAGGTAGATTCATTCTTCTCCTCTAATGACATGTTCTTTACTGAAATTTCCTAGTAATTAGTCCTTTACATATTGATTTTAATGGATTTTTATATATTAATTCATGAAATTGTGTTTAATTGAGGTTTTTGAGGATTTATGGTGGATCTTTGAAAATGATGTTAGTTTTCAAGTTAATGGATGATTATTAATGTGCTGTTAATGGTTAATAATGTTAACTTGATAGATTTTGTTATGTAATCCCGAAACTAGTTAAATTGTTAGATGTTATTGATGAAATCTTGGGTTTTAGGGGTTGTTGTTGTGGTTTCTTGATAGATGGAGGTTTATAGAGGTTGGGGAAGTGTTTTAGGTTGTAAATGGATGATGATTGATGGTTGATTTTGCTGGGTAATGATTGGAAATGATTTAGAGTGGTTTTATCGGCATTTTCGGTTTGTATCGGTTGTTAATTGCTTGGCAAATGTTGGAGTTGAGTGGGGGTTTGTGTTGCTGGAGGTTTTGATGCAAAAGTGTGCATTAATCCTACGTTTTTCCTTGGTTAGAAGCAAGGCAAGGCGTTGCTTGATCGTTAGAAGCCATATTTGAAGTTTCGAATGCTTGGAATAGCTTCGGCAAGTGAGTCGAAGTTGTATCATAGAGTTGATATGGTTTGAACGTTTTCAAAAGCTTCGAAACAAGGTTTTGGGAGGTTAGATTAAGCTTGAAACGCTTAGCTAATCTCGAAAGTAAGTGTGGTTACTAAAGCTCTCGGTTTTCGGTTTAAAGTCCATGGGGAATATCATGCTCATGTTTTGAATTATGTTTGTTACTCACTGTTATGCATGTTTTATAAGCATGGTTTTGCTGAATTATACCCGATGAAATGATTTGGTTATGTTTCAAGAGGTTATATTCTTGATGAGATATATTATGTTATATTTGAGGCATGTTTTGAGATGGGATATGTGATGATTTTATTAATGTATTGAAAGCAGTCGGTTAACATGGATTTAAATGGTATATTGGCTTAGTGATGAGATTTCTATTATCAGATATGTTGGTCGACCAATAGGATGTGAAGTGCACAATAATATACCAAATTCGTGCGTAAGATAAATTTTCCGGTTTCACAATAGGGTAGTGCTATTGTGATGCGAGTGATAGGGGTAATGCTATCACCAACGGGCAATGCGGGTAGTGGCATCCGGACTGAAGTGAGATAATGGTGAGGGTAGTTCCACCATGTGACTTGATAGGGGTAATGCCATCAAAGTATCTGTATATCCAATCATTAAAGGATAGGGGTAGTGATATCCAAGGATGAGGGTAGATTCCATCCGGTTCACTTGAAATGCCAATATATGAATGGAACATGTATCATGGTTTTAAAATACTTTTGTATAAAGACCCTTGTACATGATGATTATGCTTTATGATATTTAAGCATGTGAAGCTTTAGTTTGGTTTGCATTGAGATATGCATGATTTAATGGTACATGTGGTTTATAAAAGATGTTTTATTGTGGTTTCAAAAGCAAGAGAAGGTTGAGTATGATGTGGTTATGTTTTAAAGAAATCGTTTGTTTGAAAAGTGCATTGTTGTTGTTTAAATTGAGCTTTCCTTCACTATGCAAATATGATTACGCTCTCCTTTCCAACAATGCAGATAGGTGAGCATTTGGGCAACAAAATAGCAAGGGATTTCACCCAAGACATTACTCAATTTATAATTATGGGATTTGACACTTTTAACAAGGTAGAATTGGCAATGGGGAGGGTACATCGGTATTTGGGAGAGGATTGTTTAAGCTCCTTGGTTTGGCAAGTGTGTTTTGCCTTATAAGACTTGTACTGGACTTTTAAATGTTGTTACGCTTTGCTCTTTGGTTTTTGATACTCTATGTGGATTGCTTATAGGATGCATGCCTCTAGAGTAGTCATGTTATAAAAATCATGTTGCTTGATGCCTTTGTTGATGACTTTGTGTTGGAAAAATATGTTGTTGGTGTTTACTTATGATTGTATAATGATTGGTGGCCATATGGTTTGTTTTAAGATGCTTAAATGTTGTTGTTTTAGTGTAGATCAGGTATGTGTTTCGGAACAGTAGCAGTTGTTTCGATACAACTTGCATATTTGGTCTCAACGTTTCAGAACACTACTAGACCGTTTCGAGACCCTTAGTTATAATTTGAACTTGTATCAAAACTCGGGGTCGTTTCGATATGGCTTTGTTATGTTTGAATGCAGGGGAGGACAATATGGGGATTCCGTTTCGAAATGGGTAAGGTCGTTCTGAGACCAAATCCTACTATAATGCATGATTACTAAATAGGGGGTGACTGTTTCGAAATGGGTAAGGTCATTCCGAGACCAAATGCTACTATAATGCATGGTTTTGAAATAGGGGTGACTTTTTCGAAACGAGGTCGTTAAGTTACTTAAAATGGCTTGATCTATCAGTTTTGAATGTTTACATTTCAGTCCCTATATATATGATTTGCAATTAAGGATGTTTAAATGATCGTATGATGTTGATATTTCAGCTACAAGCATGTAATGAAACTAATTAAAGGTTGGTAACATAAATTTGTAATTTGACCTTATATCGGATTGTTTGCAAATGAAAGTACAGTTGAGGTTCGGTTTAAATGAAAATATATTCGTTGCGCGAGTAAATATTGTAGGACTTAATTATGCATCTAGACAAGTTAAAAGAAAAAAAGGGTTGCAAATCGAGGTTGAATTTAACAAGTTGACTTCGGTTTTCCATTGTAATTCTATTATTTCATGTTAATCATCTAGACCGGGCTAAGGGGGTTACATTTGTTGGTATCAGAACCAGGTTACGAAAGATTTGGGATGTATGTTGAATGTTGAATTATGATTGATAACATGTTGTATTGGATGCTATGCACGGTGAATAATTGTATCATGATTTGATTGATAGTATGTGATGTATGATGATTATGTGATGGAGTGATGTTTGTGACTGGGGTACGCATTGCCAATACTACCGGTAAAGAAAAAGTTTTTGTTTTAAAAGATGGAATGAGTGACTTGGGTTCTTGCTATTTGTAAGTCTAACTATTTTTTATCTATTGTATTTGCGTGGTAGAATTGTTTATCATATCATGGGACCGAGACGAGAGCTTAGAGGCAATATCCGAAATGTGGTTGAGAATGAGGTAGAGGTGGATGTTGCGAACTTGCCGCCTCCTCCTCTAGGTGAAGGTGGAGCTGAAATAGGAGCTGGCGCTGGAGGTGCTGGACCTCAGGCAACGCAAGGGCAAGTTGCTCCTGATATGACACATTTAATTCAAGCTATTGTCGGGGCCTTTCAGGCAACAAATAGCAAGTATGCACATGGCCACACCTTAGTCTGGTGCCAATGCTGGTTTACCCTTAGAGCGTTTGTGCAGTTTGGGAGGAACCAAGTTTAGAGGTCTATCTCCTGGGGATTCTGAGGCTTGGTTGGAAAGTACCAAGAGGATTTTGGGGTAGATGAATTGCAATAATGTACAGAAGTTGGGTTGTGTGGTCTCTTTGCTTCAAGGAGTTGCGTATACTTGGTGGATGACCATCACAGCTGGTATGGAACAAAACGAGGTTACATGGGCTTTCTTCGTAAATGCTTTTAAGAAGAAGTATTTGGGTGTTCATTCTTTGGATGAGAAGAAGAGAGAATTCATGGCGTTGATGTAGAGCAACATGACCGTTGCGAAATATGAAGTGTAGTTCGTCCGATTGAGCCAGTACGCCCTTGAGCTGGTACCGAATGAGCGGAAGAGATGTGATAGGTTTCGATATTGGTTGGTGAAGGAAGTAAAGACCTATATGCTTGCGGCTGAGTATACCAATTTTGACGTGCTGGTTACTCGAGCCAAGGATATCGAGCAGAGTCTGGGTTGACGTCTCGCTCGGGGAGTTCAAGCTCCAGGAAGAGAGCTGGTGATTATGATGGTGGACGTGATCGAGGTAAGAGATCACGGGATAGGAGCTATCAGTAAGTCCATCGTCGAGGCAGTGGTGGTGGATCAAGACGAGGCCAATATTGTCAGAATGTTGCTACATGTGTTCCTACATGTAACCGTTGTGGGAGGAATCACACGGGGGAGTGTTGGGGTAATCCCAAGACATGTTGGCAGTGTGGGGCTTAAGGTCATGTGAAGCATGACTGTCCACAATTGGTGAGGCAAGCACCAACTAGTGCTATGGAGCCTAGGAGAAGCCGTGGGCGCGACCGAGGTAATTTTCAAGGACGGGAGGATGGTCAGAGGAATGTGGCACATGTGGTTGCGTACAGCCAGATTTGGTTTGATAGATTTTGGTTTTATGCAATCTTACATTTTGCAAGAGTATGCTCATTTGCTTGATGTGCCATTGGAGTTTCTAGATGTGGGTATGCAAGTTACGAGTTCGTTTGGTGAGATCGTAGTTGTTAGGAAGTTGTATAGAAGATTTCCCTTGATGGTTCAAAGACATGTGTTTCCTGTTTATGGAATGGAGTTACCTTTTTACGGCTTCAATGTCATCCTTGGGATGGATTGGTTGTCAAAATATAAAGCTATTGTTGATTGTGAGACCAAGCGTGTTTCGTTGAAGCTTGCTGATGATTTTGAAGTTGTGGTGGTGGGTGAAAACATAAGGTTCTTGTCCAATGTTGTTTCGGCTGTGGAAGCTCACAAGTTGATGGATGGTGGTTGCCAAGTTTATTTGGCGTATGTGATGAACCCAAATATGAAGGAAGCACGTCCGCAGGATATTCAGACAATTTGTGATTTTTCAGGGGTGTTTTCGGAAGAGTTACTTAGGTTGCCACTGGATTGGGAGGTTAAGTTCTGTATAGAGACGTATGTAGATACGACTCTGGTATCCATTTCTCCTTACCGAATGGCATCGAAGGAGTTAAAGTTAAAGACACAGCTTCAGGAGTTTCTAGATCGTAGTTTCATTAGGTCGAGTATCTCGCCTTGGGGAGCTCCAGTTTTGTTTGTTAAGAAGAAGGATGGGACGATGCGGATGTGTATAGACTATCAACAACTGAATAAGTTCACGATAAAGAACAAATACCCTTTACCTCATATTGATGATCTCTTTGATCATTTTCGTAGTATCGTTGTGTTTTCAAAGATTGATCTAAGGTCGGGGTATTATCAGCTTAAGGTAAAGGATAAGGACGTACCGAAGACAACTTTTCGTACGAGGTACGAGCATTATGAGTTCCTAGTAATGCCTTTTGGTTTGATCAATGCGTCCGCTACGTTCATGGACATGATGAACCGGGTGTTCCACGAGTACCTTGATCAGTTTGTGGTGGTATTTATTGATGATATCATTGTGTACTCTCGTATCGAGAAGGATCACGATAAGCATTTGAGGATAGTGTTCCAGACTCTTTTGGATAATCAGCTCTATGCAAAGTTGAGTAAATGTTAGTTTTGGATCAGGGAGGTGGTGTTTCATGGTCATGTGGTGTCAGCCGAGGGTATCCGTGTGGATCCTCAAAAGAGTGAGGTGGTTCTGGGTTGGAAAGAACCAAAATAAGTGGTGAAGGTTTGTAGTTTTCTAGGCTTGGCAGGGTATTATCGTCGGTTTGTTGATGGATTTTCTAAGATAACTACTCTGTTGACGTAGTTGCTTTAGAAAGATGTTAAGTTTGAGTGGATGGAGGCGAGGCAACAAGCTTTTCAAAAGTTGAAGGAAGTTTTGGTACAAGCTTCGATCTTGATTCAACCCGAATCGGGAAAAGAGTTTGTGGTGTATAGTGATGCATCCTATATGGGTTTAGGGTGTGTGTTGATGTAGGAGGGTAGAGTAGTTGCTTATGTGTCGAGTCAATTGATGGTGCATGATCGTAATTATCCTACTCACGATCTCGAGCTTGGGACTTTAGTCTTTGCTCTAAAGATATGGAGGCATTCTCTTTACGGCGAGAAATGTATTGTGTACACGGATCACAAGAGTCTCAAGTATCTTATTTCCGAGAGGGAATTGAATCTTCGGCAACGTTGATGGTTGGAATTTCTGAAGGATTACGATCGAGTATCACCCGGGGAAGGCTAATATTGTGGCTGATGCTTTGAGTCGAAAGGTTGCAGTGGAGTTGAGAGCGATGTTTGCTCGTTTGAGTTTGTCTCGTGATGCTGGCTTGGTGGCCGAACTTCAGGTGAAACAATCTTTGGCTAAATTAATCAAGGAAAAGAAGATGCTTGATGGTTCCTTGGTTGTGCATGTTACGGACATAGCGGAGGGTAATCTTACGGATTACAGTTTTAGTGACGATGGTGTCTTGTGTTTTAAGGGTCAGGTAGTTGTGCTAGAAGACGTTGAGTTGAGGCACACTATCTTGACAGAAGCGCACAATAGTCCTTTTACCATTCATCCTGGTAGTACTAAGATGTATCGGGGGTTGCGAGATGAGTACTACTGGGTGGGCTTGAAAAAGGGTGTGGCGGAGTTTGTTAGAAAGTGTTTGGTGTGTCAGTGTGTGAAAGATGAACATCAGTTTCTACCCGGTGTGTTGTAGCCTTTGCGGATACCTGAGTAGAAATGGGAGAGGATGACGATGGATTTTGTGTTGGGTTTGCCTTTGACAGCGTCAATGAAGAATTCCGTGTGGGTGATCATGGATTGGTTGACGAAGTGTGCACATTTCTTTCCAAACCATACTACGTTTACCCTGGATAAGCTGACGGAGCTCTATGTTGCGGAAGTTGTGCTGTTGCATGGTGTTCCTAAGTCTATAGTCACAGATAGGGATCCGCGGTTCACATCGAGGTTTTGGGAGTGTTTCCATTGAGCCTTGGGAACGAAGTTGAGCTTTAGCACGTCCTATCATCCTCATACGAATGGTCAATCGGAGCAGGTTATCTAGGTGTTGGAAGATATGCTCTGGTGTTGTGTGATCGATTTCCAAGGTTCGTGGGACAAGTTGTTGTTGTTGGTAGAATTCACATATACCAATAGCAATCAGACGAGCATACAAATGGCACCGTACGAGGCTTTGTATGGGCGGAAGTGCCATACACTCGTGTGTTGGGCAGAAGCGGGCAAAAGTTGGTTTCTTTCGAGTATATGCTCAAGGGTACAACCAATAAGGTGAAGCTCATTTGTGATCGTCTAAAGAATGCTTTGGATTGCCAGAAATCTTACGCGGATTTGAAGCGTAAGGAAGTGGAGTTTGAGGTTGGTGAGAAGGTCTTCTTGAAAGTTTTGCCTTGGAAGAAAGTGATGAGGTTCGGACGAAAGGGCAAGTTGAGCCTATGGTTTATCGGACCTTATGAGGTGCTTGATAGGATTGGACTTGTTGCGTATAGATTGCGGTTAGAGCCGGAGTTGGAGAAGATACATGATGTTTTCCATGTATCCATTCTTCGGAGATATCGTTCGGATCATTCGCATGTGTTGTCGGTTGAGGAAGTGGAGTTGAATCAGAATTTATCTTATGAGGAGGAATCGGTAGAGATCTTGGGTTCGGATAGTAAGGTGCTTCACGAAAAGACCATTGAGTTGGTGAAGGTGCTTTGGAGACACCGAGTTGTCGAAGAAGCGACATGGGAAAGGAATGAGGATATGAAAAAGTCGTTTCCCTATCTCTTTCCATCAGTTAAATTTCGAGGAGGAAATTTCTTAATAGAGGAGAGTTGTAAGGCCCCGGTTTTGGGCCTAGGTGTTAGTCGGGTTTGGTTAGGCGGTTCAGTTCGAACCCTTTTAGCAGTCTAGTCTAGTTTCCAGAAATAACTAAATTGAAAGGATTTTGATCTGATAAAAATAAGTAAAAAATTCCTAAAATCATAATTATATATATGATTAATTTTGGTAAAGGTAATTTAAAGAAAACAATTTCGGAAATCAGACATTTTGGTTTAGTGACCAAATGTAAAAAATGGTAAAGTTTGAATTAATGGCAAAAACGTAAAAGGCTAATACTTTGAATCATTAAGGAATAATATTACCAAGGGCTAATAAGGACTTTTTCTCTTATTTTACAATTTTGATTAAAAGAATTTTATTAAAAAGATGGAGGGACGATTTAGAAACGGTTTTCATTTTCACAAAAAAAATGGATTTGACGTAGTTTTCGCTTCTCTCACTTTTCTCTCAAAATCCCTTCATCCAAACAGCAAGATTTCAAAGGTAAGCTCTAATTTTGATTTAGATTTCAAAGATTTACTTATATTCTATTGATTCTCAATTGAATCTCTTATTTTCTCTTTGGTTTTCTTTTCAAAAATGGAGGAAGAGCTCATCATTAGAGCTAGGTTCGTTCTTCTCCTCTAATGACATGTTCTTTACCGAAATTCCCAAGTAATTAGTCTTTTACATATTGTTTTAATGAGTTTTTATATATTAATTGATGAAATTGTGTTTAATTGAGGTTTCTTGAGGATTTATGATGGATCTTTGAAAATGATGTTACTTGTTGAGTTAATGGTTGATTATTATTGTGTTGTTAATGGTTAATAATGTTAACTTGATGGATTTTGTTAAGTAATCCCGAAAATAGTTAGATTGCTAGATGTTAGTGATGAAATCTTGGGTTTTAGAGGCTATTGTTGTGGTTTCTTGATAACTGGAGGTTTATAGAGGCTGGGGAAGTGTTTTAGATTGTAAATGGATAAGGATTGATGGTTGATTTTGCTGGGTAATGATTGGAAACGGTTTACAGTGCTTTTGTCGGCGTTTTCAGTTTGTATCGGTTGTTAATTGCTTGGAGAATGTTGTAGTTGAGTGGGGGTTTGTGTTGTTGGAGGTTTTGATGCAAGAGTGTGCATTAATTCTCTATTTTTCCTTGGTTAGAAGCCGGGCAAGACGTTGCTTGATCGTTAGAAGGCGTATTTGAAGTTTCGAAGGCTTGGAATAGCTTCGGCAAGTGAGGCGAAGTTGTATCGGTGAGTGGATATGGTTTGAACGTTTTCAAAAGCTTGGAAACAAGGTTTTGGGAGGTTAGTGTAAGCTTGAAATGCTTAGCTAATCTCAGAAGTAAGTATGGTTACTAAAGCTCTCGGTTTTCGGTTTAAAGTCCATGTGTGATATCATGCTCATGTTTTGAATTATGTTTGTTACTCACTGTTATGCATGTTTTATAAGCATGGTTTTGCTTAATTATATCCCATGAAATGATTTGGTTATGTTTCAAGAGGTTATATTCTTGATGAGATATATTGTGCTATATTTGAGGCATGTTTTGAGATGGGATATGTGATGATTTAACTTGGATTTAAATGGTATATTGGCTTAGTGATGAGATTTCTATTGTCGGATATGTTGGTCGACCAATAAGATGTGAAGTGCAGTATAATATACAAAATTCGCGCGTGAGATAAATTATTCGGTTTCGCAATAGTGGTAGTGCTATTGTGATGCAAGTGATAGGGGTAGTGCTATCACCAACGAGCAATGCGGGTAGTGGCATCCCGGCCGAAGTGAGATAATGGCGAGGGTAGTTTCACCATGTGACATGATGGGGGTAGTTCCATCAAGGTATCCGTATATCCGATCATTAATGGATATGGGTAGTGCTATCCAAGGATTGGGGTAGATTCCATCTGGTTCACTTGAAATGCCAATATATGAATTGAACATGTATCATGGTTTTAAAATACTTTTGTATAAAGACTCCTATACATGATGATTGTTCTTTATGAGATTTAAGCATGTGAAGCTTTGTTTTGGTTTGCATTGAGATATGCATGAGGTAATAATGGTACATGTGGTTTATAAAAGATGCTTTCATTGTGGTTTCAAAAACATGAGAAGATTGAGCATGATGTGGTTATGATTTAAAGGAAACGTTGGTTTGAAAAGTGCATTGTTGTTGTTTAAATTGAGCTTTCCCTCACTAAGAAAATATGCTTACACTCTCCTTTCCAAAAATGCAGATAGGTGAGCATTTGGGCAGCAAAATAACAATGGATTTCACCCAAGACATTACTCGATTTACAAGTATGGAATTTGACACTTTTAACAAGGTAGAATTGGAAATGAGGAGGGTACATTGGTATTTGAGAGAGGATTGTTTAAACTCCCTGGTTTGGCATGTGTGTTTTGCCTTATAAGACTTGTAGTGGTCCTTGTGCTTTGCTCTTTGGTTTTTGATACTCTATGTGGATTGCTTATAGGATGCATGCCTCTAGAGTAGTCATGTTATATAATTCATGTTGCTTGATGCCTTTGTTGTTGACTATGTGTTGGATAAATATGTTGTTGATGTTTACTTATGATTTCATAATTATTGGTGGTCATATGACATGTTTTAAGATGCTTAAATGTTGATGTTTTAGTGTAGATCCGGTATGTGTTTCGAGACAGTAGCAATTGTTTCGATACAGCTTGCATATTTGGTCTCAACGTTTTGGAACACTACTAGACCATTTCGAGACCCTTAGTTATAATTTGAACTCGTATCGAAACTCGGGGTCGTTTTGATACGGCTCTATTACGTCTGAATGTTAGGGAGGTCAATGTGGGGATTCGGTTTCGAAATGGGTAAGGCCGTTACAAGACCAAATGCTATTGTAATACATGGTTTCGAAACAGGGGGTGACTGTTTCAAAACGGGATCGTGACGTTAGTTAAAATGGCTTGATCTATCAGTTTTGAATGTTTACATTTCAGTCCATGTATATATGATTTGGAATTATGGATGTTTAAATAATCGTATGATGTTGATATTTCACCTGCAAGCATGTAATGAACCTAATTAAAGGTTGGTAACATTAATTTGTAATTTGACCTTATATCTGATTGTTTGCAAATGAAAGTACAATTGAGGTTCGGTTTAAATGTAAATATATTTGTTACGCGAGTAAATACTGCAGGACTTAATTATGCATCTAGACAAGTTACAAGAAAAAAAGGGTTGCTAATCAAGGTTGACTTTAACAAGTTGACTTAGGTTTTCCCCGTGTAATTCCCTTAATTGGGGTTAACCATCTAGATCGGGCTAAGGGGGCTACAAGAAATTTTATAATAAAACCTCCCTCTTCAATTTTAATTAAAACATTATAATCACATGCCAAATAAAAGAAAAGGCTTAATTGCCAAAAAGCTCCCTAAAGATTCTAAGAATTTGACTCTCCTTTAAAAATTACACTGTCACACAATTTTAAATCTTTGCATTTCAGTCACTACCCAAAATGTTCACGTCCCAAAATCCATTTTGTAAAATTGATTATAACAAACCCATCTATATGATTTTAGATATTTTTACCATATTTTTACTTTATCCCGAATCATGATTTCCCTGAACCGTTTCCAAAGACTTGAATCTCCAATTCTATGTTCAACCAACTTAAACTGATGCCTAAAACATCTAAGCCCAAAACCGGGGCGTTACAACTCTCTCCCACTTAGGAAATTTCGTCCTCAAAATTTTACCTAAAGGAAAACGATGCAGAAATTGCTTCAACATGTCCGCCTTGCTCTCCCACGTGACCTCATCAACTCCTCGATGTCGCCACAACACCTTTACAAGTTCAATCGTCTTACCACGAAGAACTTTGCTACTAGAATCAAGGATCCCCACTGGTTCCTCATAATAAGATAAATCCGGATTCAACTCAACCTCCTCAACAGGCATCACATGAGACAGATCCGATCCATACCTTCGCAGCATTGAAATATGAAACACATCATGGATTTTCTCCAACTCGGGAGGCAACCTCAACCGATATGCAAAAGGACCAACTCGCTCCACAACCTCATAAGATCTAATAAACCTTGGACTAAGATTTACCTTACGTCCAAATCTTATCACCTTCTTCCAAGGTGATACTTTCAAGAACACGTGATCTCTAACCGCAAACTCAATCTCATTACACTTTAAATCCGCGTAAGACTTTTAACGATCAGAAGCAGCCTTCAACCGCTCACATATGAGATTCATTTTCTCAGTTGTTCCTTTAAGCAAATCCGGCAAGGAAACTAACGTTTGCCCCGCTTCTACCCAACAAATAGGCGTTCTACACTTTCTTAGTTGTTTTTCCCAAGAACCTTGGAAATCTATCACACAACATCTCAACATATCCTCCAGCACCTGGATAACTCGCTCCGATTGTCCATCCGTCTAAGGATGATATAAAGTGCTGAAATTCAAGCGTGTACCCAGCGCTTGGTGTAAACACTCCCAAAATCTCGTTGTAAACCTCGGATCACTATCCGACACTATAGACTTAGTAACACCATCCAAACGCACAATCTCAGCAATATACAACTCCACTAGATTATCCAACGTATACGTAGTATGCACCGCCTAAGAAATGTGCACACTTCGTAAAACGATCTACAATCACCCAAATGAAGTTCTTCTTTGATGGTGTCAAAGGCAAACCGGACACAAAATCCATCATAATCCTTTCCTATTTCCATTGTGGTATCCTCAAAGGCTACAACAACCCAAAAGGAAACTGGTGCTCAGCTTTCACCCGCTGACATATCGTACACTTGCTTACAAAATATGCAACATCCTTTTCCAACCCGACCCAATAGTACTCATCTTTCAAACCATAGTACATCTTTTTACTACCAGGATGCATAGCAAAAGGACTGCTATTAGCTTCAGTCAAAATAGTGCGCCTCAACTCAACATCCTCCGGCACTACTATCCAACTTTTAAAGCATAAAACACCATTATCATTTAAACGAAAATATGTTGCATTACCATTAGCTATATCCTGAACATGAGGCACCAAAGAATCATCAAGCAACTATTTATCCTTAATTAACTAAATTAATGAAGGTTTCACTTGTAACTTGGCTATCAACCCACCATCACGCAATATACTAAACTGAGCAAACATCGCTCTCAACTCAACAGCCACCTTCCTACTCAAAGCATCGACCACAACATTGGCCTTTCTAGGATGGTACTCAATCATCAAATCATAATCCTTAAGCAAGTCTAACCATCTTCGTTGCCTAAGATTCAACTCTCTCTGGGTCATCAGATACTTCAAACTTTTATGATCGGTGTAAACCACACACTTTTCATTGTAAAGGTAGTGTCTCCAAAGCAACAAGGCAAACACAACTGCAACAAGCTCTAGATCATGAGTAGGATAGTTGCGCTCATGCACCTTCAATTGTCTAGATGCATATGCCACAACCTTTCTACCTTGCATCAACACACAACCTAGACCAACATATGACGCATCATTGTAAACCACAAACTCCTTACCCGATTCTGGTTGAATCAAGACAGGAGCTTGAGTCAAAGCTTCCTTCAACCTCTCGAACGATTGATGCCTAATATCTATCCATTGAAAGTGAACATTCTTTTGCAACAACTTAGTCAACGGAGCAGCAATCTTAGAAAACCATTCCATAAACCTTCGATAAGATCCAGCCAAACCAAAGAAACTACGCACCTTCGTCGCCGATTTAGGCATTTTCCAATTCATCATCGCCTCGATCTTGTGTGGGTCAACCTATATACCCTCGACCGACACTACATGTCCAAGAAAGACAACTTCCCTGAGCCAAAACTCACATTTACTCAGCTTAGCATAAAGTTGATTCTCCAACTTGCGACACAATCCTCAAATGCTTTTCATGATCCTCCTTGGTACGCGAGTACACGAGAATGTCATCGATAAACACTACTACAAACTGATCTAAAAACTCATGAAACACATGATTCATCATATCCATGAATGCAGCTGGTGCATTTGTCAACCCAAACGGCATCACTAAGAACTCATAATGACCGTACCTTGTCCGAAAATTTGTCTTAGGTACATCTACATACTTAACCTTCAATTGGTAATACCCAAATCTCAAATCAATCTTCGAAAACACTTAAGCACCTCGAAATTGATCAAACAAATCATCAATCCTTGGCAAAGGGTACTTGGTCTTAATCGTCAACTTGTTCAGTTGCCGATAATCTATACACATACGCATTGTGCCATCCTTCTCCTTTACAAACAAGACCGGTGCACCCCAAGGTGAAACACTTGGCCTTATGAACCCTCTATCAAGCAACTTCTAAAGTTGCGTTTTCAACTCCTTCAACTCTTTAGGTGCCATCTGATATGGAGCAATAGACATTGGAGTCGTATTTTCATACAACTCAATGCCAAACTCAACTTCTCTGTTCGGTGGCAAATAAAGCAACTCTTCTGGAAAAACACTCGAAAACTCATATATTGTTCGTATGTCTTGTACACGCACCTCCTTTGTACCAGGGTTCATCACATAAGCTAAGAAAGCTTCACAACCCAACTCCATCATCCGACTTGCTTCAAGGGACGAAATTGCATTTGATAAAAACTTCACATTCTCGCCTACGATTACCACTTCGTAATCATCAGTAAGTTTCAAGGTAACTCACTTAACATCAAAATCAATTACAGCTCTATGCTCAGATAACCAATCCATTCCAAGGAACACATCAAAACCATAGAAAGGCAACTCCATTAAATCAACTAAAAACACATGGCCTTGAACAGATAAAGGACATCTCATATACAATTTTCTTGTAACAACAATTTCACCAAAGGAGCTTGTTACTTGCATTCCTACATCTAGCATCTCAATAGGGATATCAAGCAAATGTGCATGCTCACTCAAGATGTATGAATGCATGGATCGAGAATCAATTAAAGCTAACAAAGACAAGGATTGCAAGGTGAAGGTACCTGCAATCACGTTGGTGTCATTACGTCACGTGCG
Source organism: Hibiscus tridactylites (assembly GCA_958450335.1). Classification (NCBI taxonomy): domain Eukaryota; kingdom Viridiplantae; phylum Streptophyta; class Magnoliopsida; order Malvales; family Malvaceae; genus Hibiscus; species Hibiscus tridactylites. The sequence continues at coordinate 63,118,230 of OY288265.1, forward strand.
ATGTGCATACACTCTCGCAGGATCACCACCCTCCGGTTGAATAGCAACAACATGAGCTACACCTCTCTGTCCATCCTCCCTTCGTTGGAAATTACCACGACCGCGCCAATGGCCTATGTGTGGTGCAACAACAGGTCCTCAACCTTGACCACCTCCAGCTAGAAAGGACACTCACGCCTCATATGATCAGCTGATCCACTGTTCCAACGAGAATTAGTCGTCCCAGCTACAGGAGCATGCGCCTCTTGAGCCATACGAGGACAATCCTACCTCAAATGCTCTCGCAATCCACATGTCCAGCAAGTATTCTGTTCAAACCTCACTCTATTACCCTGAGCTGGCGCACCTCGCCCAAAATTACCTCGCCTCGCCTTAGGCCGATATCTACGATCACGATTTCTCTTGTTCTTTCCACCACTAAGACCAGAATCTGCAACTCTCTTACTCGGGCTAGAACCACCTACGCGAGAGGTCAAACCGAAACTCTGCTCTATATCCTTGGCTCGTGTCACCAGCACATTGAAATCAATATAATCAGAAGCTAGCATGAAAGTCTTCACTTCCTGCACCAAGCCATACACACACACACACACACAAAGACACACACACACACACACACACACACACGCACACACACACATACACAATTACATACACACACACAATTACATACATACACACATACACACACACACATACATACACACACACATACACACACACAAACACACATACACACGGACATACACACACACACAAAAACACACATACATACATACATACATACATACATACATACACACACACACTTGGGCGATTTTGTGTATCAAAACACATATAGTGTGTATCGAAACTCTTGGGCGATTTTGTAAAGTTTGGCTTTGAAAACACTTAGAAAAATTTTTGGGGTTTAAGTTTTGACTTTGAAACATTTTAACTTTAAATCCTTGTCAATGGTGAGACTTTCAAATACTTAAATGCCTTAATTGATTTTTGAGAGGCAATGTAAATGCCTAAGTATGTGTTAAGTAATTCATGCCTATGGAGGCTACGTATAAAAGTTGTTGGAATTTGTACAAGCTAAACTATAGTATCATTTTGATAACTTATACAACAATTAAAATTTGTTAGTAAGATACTTGAGTATTTAAAATGGAATTAAGAAATGTTACCAAGCTGAAACCTTATAGTTATAATGACTTAAATGTGATCAAGTTATCACTTGCATAGATTCGAATGATTTAGACTTATTATGATGTTTGAACCATGTGAATAATATGGGCTATGTTTGACCAAGCTTGCTACTTATCTAGATCCATCAAACTTGAAGGAAGAATAGAGTTATAATTTAGAGCCTTGATTTGTTCTTTTGGTTAATTAAAACTACCTCACTGTAACCCCCTTAACCCGGCCTAGACGGTTGACCCGAATTAAGAAAGTCACACGGGGAAAACCAAAGTCAACCCGAAAGTCAACCTTGATTAACGACCCTTTTTTTTCTTTTTAATCTTGTCTAGATGCACATTAGCCCTAATTGTGATCACACAAACATCATACTCAAAGATCACAAACATCAGAGATCAAACAGGGACCCAATTGAACAAATTACAACTTTAGGGACCAAATTGTAATTTCTGATAAATATGAGGACTTAACCCAAATTAAAGTTACCAGCTTGTAATTAGTCAGGTTTCATGCTTCGCTGTGAAATTTCAGCTCAAAAGGACTTCCCAAACTCATACAATTGCACAAACAAGATTCGGGACCAAAACGCAAACAATTCAAAACATATAACTGCCAATGTCAGCCCCTAACGGTCACCCGTTCCGAAACAGGCAGAGCCCGTTTCGAAACGCGGGGCCGTTCCGCAACGCGTACCGCAACACGGGCTGGCAGAGGCCGAACCGTTTCGGAACGGTCCCTCCCGTTTCGGACGCCTGGGCTTGTTTAAGGCACCTGTTCCGAAACGCCCTGCACAGATTTGCCCAAATTGCATTCTTAAACATGCAATTAAACATCCAATCATACTCCAAATGCTACCAAACTTTACCAGCATGCAATTCAACATATTTAAGACATACTTGCATCATCAATTCATCAAAATAACATCATATGCAAAAAGCCCCAAATCTATAGGCATTCTTCCTACACAAGCAAGCCTTTCAAGCATAATCTTCCAATTCAAGCATATAAAAGCCAAACAATCAAACCAGCATTTACATCAACATTCAACATACTTAGGGAGTTCAAAACCTCTCCCAAAACATATACATTGGTCCCCCATTGCCAAATTACCAAAAGCTAAATGAACTTAGGAAAACCTTCCATACTTTGAGCTTAATCACCACTTGATTGCTTGCCTTCCTTGCTGCCCTCAAATCCTCTTAATGTTCTGCATTATTGATTTAGAAAACGAAAGAGAGCGTAAGCAAAAGCTTAGTGATGAATGCTCTTAAAAACCATTCAATAATGCATTTATAAAACATTTATAAATCATGTTTCAAATCATCAATTGCACATGCTCAAAGGCATACTTAAAACAAGCATCTCATGCTTCATAACATAACATGTCATATTGGCTCAAGTGATAGATTCCATTTCTTTAAAACAAGTTCATCAACTTTCCCAAGGACTTTTAAACACCTTGGCCCCAAGGACTTTTAAACACCTTGGCCATGGACTTTTAAACACCATGAAAGAGGACCACACAAGGACTTTTAACCACCTTTGTGTCCACATCAAGTTTCACCCCAAGGACTTTTAAACACCTTGGCCCCAAGGACTTTTAAACACCATGGCCCCATGGACTTTTAAACACCTTGGCCCCAAGGACTTTTAAACACCTTGGCCCCATGGACTTTTAAACACCATGGCCCCATGGACTTTTAAACACCATGGAAAGGATCACCTAAGGACTTTTAACCACCTTAGTGTCCGCAACAAGAACCATCCAAGGACTTTTAACCACCTTGATGTTCTTAAGTAAACAAGGCTCACTCAAGGACTTTTAACCACCTTAGTGAGCTTAACCTTTTCAAAACATCACTTGCCAATATACATCATTTTCATCATTAAATCCACTGTTTTAAAGCATTAAACCAAGCCATATTCATCATGCATTTAAAAGCATCAAACCACATTTATTCAATGTACAAAAACAAGGAACTCTTACCTAGAGCTTCCTTCATCATATGGCTTACAACAACAGCAAATACCATGCTAAATCATGCTTTCAAAACAGTAATTAAATCATGCAATAAACCACATTGCATCACAACAAAATCATGGCCACCACTAGAGAGTATTTCCGAAAACTTACACTTGAGCTTAGCAAAGTTGTTTAGACTTAAACTAAGCTCCCAAGACATTGGTTTCAAAGCCGAAAACCATTTTTCACTCACCGATTCCACTTCGCCTCAAGCCAAAGCACCAATTCAAGCTTCCGGATCAACAATTCTTGGATCCAAAGATGCCTCCCCTGTTTTAACACATCAAAGCAGAGGATTAATGCATCATCATGCATTAATAGCTTCAATGAAAGCACCTAAACTCGCTGCTCTCATCCACACTCCATTTTCGGCCACCAAACACAACCGAAAATGCATCCAAACCACTTCTCAACAAAGCCCAGCCATAAACCATCAACACCTAACATCTTTCAACATCTCATAACATCTAAAAACAACCTATTAACATCCTTATACCTCCAGCAACACCAGATCCACAAGATCACCTCAAAAACAACCTTAAAACACAAGCTAAACTTAGGAAACTCAACCTATCCGGGATTGCATTGATCAAAGCTCAATTCCTTATCAATTTAGTGTTCATTTAACAACAAAAACACATCTCAAAACACAGATTAATCAGATCTAACGAAAATCACCAAAAATCACCAAATCTTGCATTATAAGCCAAGATCCAATTCACATCTTAAAAGCCTTTAATAAAACATCAATTAAGGATTGAAAACTTAGGAATTTCAGTAAAGAACTGATAGTTTAGAGGAGAAGGACGTTCTTACCTCCAAACTTGAGTTTCTCCTCTTTTTGGAATCAAAAACCTTGTTGAATCAAGTAGCAATTGATGAGGTTTTGTAGATATGTTGATTAGGAATCAAAAGAGAGTTGAAAGGAGGGATTTAGGTGAGAAAATCAGATCAAATTCTCTGGAAAAGAAGTGTTTGGGTTGAGAGAAAATGAGAGAAAGAAAATTGAGAAAAGTTGGTTACAAAATCCAAAATAGCCAAATAGCTTTCCCTCCACTTTTAATATCATTTAAAATCAGAATTTAGTCTTAAAATATCTTAGAAAAATCTGGAGAAACTCCCTTTGGGTAAATAGCTCCTTAAAGATTCAAAGTTTCAACCCTTTCTAAAACAGTCACCAAACTTTCGAAAATTACATTTTGGTCACTAGCCAAAATGTCACCCTTCCAAAACTCATTTTCCAAAATTGATTTCACAGTTCACTTAATTATATTAAAAGATGATTTTAGAACATTTTTCCATATTTTTAATGCAACCCGAACTAGGCTTTCCTAAATTCACCCTTTAAGATTCGAACAGCACTTTGACCAAACCGGTCAACGCCCAAGACTTCTAAGCCCAAAACCGGGGCGTTACAACTCTCCCCCCCTTAAGAAATTTCGTCCTCGAAATTTACCTGAAGGAAAGAGATAAGGAAACTGCTTCAGCATGTCTTCCTTCCGCTCCCACGTGGCTTCCTCAACACCTCGATGCTTCCACAGCACCTTCACCAACTCAATGGTCTTGCCACGAAGAACCTTGCTATCCGAATCCAGAACCTTCACCGGTTCCTCATCATAGGTCAAATCCGGATTCAATTCCACTTCCTCCACAGGCATCACATGCGAAGGGTCAGATCTATACTTCCGGAGCATAGAAACATGGAACACATCATGAATCTTCTCCAACTCCTGAGGTAACCTCAACCGATACGCAACAGGACCCACGCGCTCAACAACCTCATATGGTCCAATGTATCTAGGGCTCAACTTACCCTTTCGGCCAAACCTCATCACCTTCTTCCAAGGCGAAACCTTCAGGAACACACGGTCACCCACCGCATACTCTATCTCCTTACGCTTCAAATCCGCGTAAGATTTCTGCCGATCAGAGGCAGCCTTCAACCGCTCACAAATGAGCTTCACCTTCTCGGTGGTCCCCTTCAACAAAGCTGGCATCGAAACCAACTTTTGACCAGTTTCAGCCCAACAAAGAGGAGTCCTACACTTCCTCCCGTACAGAGCCTCATAAGGTGCCATCTGTATACTCGCCTGATAACTATTGTTATAAGCTAACTCAACCAAAGGCAGATGCTTCTCCCAAGAACCTTGGAACTCAATCACGCAGCACCTCAACATATCCTCCAAGACCTGGATAACTCGCTCAGACTGACCATCTGACTGAGGATGATAGGATGTACTGAAATTCAACCTTGTACCCAGAGCTTGATGCAAACACTGCCAGAAACGCGATGTGAACCTCGGATCCCTATCCGACACAATCGACTTAGGCACACCATGCAGCCGCACAATCTCAGCAATGTACAGCTCTGCCAGCTTATCCATAGAGAACGTAGTATGCACAGGCAAGAAATGTGCACACTTCGTCAGGCGATCCACAATCACCCAAACAAAATTCTTCTTTGATGGAGACAAAGGTAAACCAGATACAAAATCCATGGTAACCCTCTCCCACTTCCATTCAGGGATTTTCAACGGTTGCAACAACCTAGAAGGAACCTGATGTTCAGCCTTAACTCGCTGACACACCATACACTTGCTCACAAACTCTGCAACATCCTTCTTCAAACCCACCCAATAGTACTCATCACGAAGATCACGGTACATCTTAGTACTACCAGGGTGCATAGCAAAAGGACTACTATGACCTTCAGTCAGAATAGCACGCCTCAACTCAGCATCAACAGGCACTACTATTCGACTCCCAAAACACAGCACACCATCATCATTAAAACAGAAATCCGAAGGTCTACCCTCCGCGATATCCTAAACATGAGACACCAAGGAATCATCCAGCAACTGCTTATCCTTGATCAACTGAACCAATGATGGTTTCACCTGCAACTCAGCAACAAGACCACCATCCCGCGATATGCTCAAGCTAGCAAACATAGCCCTCAGCTCAACAGCTACCTTCCTACTCAAGGTATCCGCAACAACATTAGCCTTTCCAGGATGATACTCAATCGTCAGATCATAATCCTTGAGCAACTCCAACCAACGCCGCTGCCTAAGATTCAACTCCTTCTGAGACATCAGATACCTCAAACTCTTGTGATCCGTGTACACAGTACACTTCTCACCATACAGATAATGCCTCCAGATCTTCAGAGCAAAAACAACTGCAGCCAGCTCAATATCATGCGTAGGATAATTGCGCTCATGCACTTTCAACTGCCGCGACGCATAAGCCACCACCTTACCCTCTTGCATCAGCACACACCCCAAACCAACATAGGATGCATCGCTATAGACCACAAACTCTTTCCCTAATTCAGGCTGAACCAAGATAGGAGCTTGCGTCAAAGCCGCCTTCAGCTTCTCAAAAGCCAGCTGTCTCGCTTCCGTCCACTCATACTTAACATCTTTCTGCAACAGCTTTGTCAAAGGAGCAGCAATCTTGGAAAAACCATCCACAAACCTTCGGTAGTATCCTGCCAAACCAAGGAAACTACGGACCTCATGAACAGACTTAGGAACCTTCCAGTTCATCACTGCCTCAATCTTCTGAGGATCAACACGAATCCCCTCAGCTGAGACCACATGCCCAAGAAACACCACCTCCTTCAACCAGAACTCACACTTGCTCAGCTTAGCATAAAGCTGATTCTCCAACAAAGCTTGCAACACAATCCTCAAATGCTCTTCATGCTCCTCCTCAGTACGCGAGTACACGAGGATATCATCAATGAACACCACAACGAACTTGTCCAGGTATTCATGAAACACACGATTCATCATGTCCATGAAAGCAGCAGGAGCATTTGTCAAACCAAACGGCATCACAAGGAACTCATAATGCCCGTACCTTGTCCTGAAAGCTGTCTTAGGCACATCCACATCCTTCACCTTCAACTGATAATACCCTGACCTCAAGTCAATCTTAGAGAACACAGCAGCTCCCCGAAATTGATCAAAGAGATCATCAATCCTCGGCAAAGGATACCGATTCTTGATAGTCAACTTGTTCAGCTGACGGTAATCAATGCACATCCTCATAGTGCCATCCTTCTTCTTCACAAACAAGACCGGTGCACCCCAAGGTGACACACTCGGCCGGATGAAACCACGATCAAGCAGCTCTTTCAACTGCGTCTTCAACTCCTTCAGCTCCTTAGGTTCCATTCTTTAGGGAGTAATGGACACAGGAGTTGTATTCTCATACAGCTCAATTCCAAACTCCACCTCGCGATTAGGAGGTAAACCAGGCAACTCCTCAGGAAAAACACCAGGAAACTCCTTCACAACTCTGATATCTTGCACCCTCAACTCCTTAGAGCTAGGATTCATCACAAAAGCTAGATAAGCTTCACAACCTTGCCTCAGCATCCTGCTCGCCTCCAGGGTAGACACCACATTGGCAAGAAACTTCACATTCTCACCAACTACAACTACTTCATAATCATCCGCAAGCTTAAGCGAAACTCGCTTATTTTCACAATCCACAACAGCACGATGCTCAGCAAGCCAATCCATACCAAGGATCACATCAAAACCATAAAAGGGCAACTCCATAAGATCAACATGAAAAACATGTTCTTGAACAACCAAGGGGCACCTTCTATAAAGCTTTCGAGTCATAACAGTTTCACCAAAAGAACTAGTGACACGAACACCAACATCCAAAGACTCAACAGGCAAACCAAGCAATTCAGCATGCTCACGCAAAATGTATTAATGCGTAGATCCAGAATCAATCAAAGAAAGCAATGACAAGGATTGCAAAGTAAAGGTACCTACAATCACATCTGCATCATTCCTTCCCTCACACTGAGCATACACCCTCGCTTGACCTCCACCCTCAAGCTGAATAGCCACAACATGGGCTACTCCACGACCACCTTCCTCACGCCTCTGGAAATTACCACGGCCGCGCCCACGACCTCTCTGTGGTGCAGCAACAGCAGGAGCACGCATCTGATCACCAGCCAACCTAGGACAATCTCGCCTCAAGTGGTCTGCAGAACCACAATTCCAGCACCCAAAACCAGCTGCCGCAACAGGAGCTTGCACCTCCCTCACAGCACGAGGACAGTCACACTTCATGTGACCACGTGAACCACAGATCCAACAAGCACTAGGGTCAGCTCTAGCATTGCCACCCCTAGCAGGCGCACCACCACCTCTCTTAGCTGAGGACTGATACCTCAGATCACGTCCCCTCTTGTTCCGCCCACCTCCGGAACTATACTCAGCAGCTCTCTTCCCAGCACTTGCTCCAGCACCTTTCGCAGACAAACACAAATTCATCTCTATGTCCTTGGCTCGGCCCACCAACACATCAAAATCATCATACTCGGTGGCCAGCACATACATCTTCACTTCCGTTACAAGACCATAACGAAACCTTTCGCACCTCTCCCGTTCATCAGGAATCAGCTCAGGTGCATACTGACTGAGTCGCACAAACTGCACCTCATACTCAGCCACACTCATGCTCCCTTGGGTAAGAGTCATGAATTCACGTTTCTTTTCATCAAGATATCTCACACCAAGATATCTCCTCTTGAACACATTCTGAAAGAATGTCCAAGTCACATCAACTTCAGCCATCCCAGAAATGGTGGTCGTCCACCATGTATACGCATCGTCCTGCAGCAAGGATACCACACAGCCCAACTTTTGCACATCCGTGCAGCTCATCTGACCCAAGATTCGCTTGGTACTCTCTAGCCAAGCCTCAGAACTCTCAGCAGACATACCTCTGAACTCAGTCCCACCAAGACTGCGTAAACGCTCCAAAGGTAGTCTAACACCAGCATCTCCCTGATGCCCAGCTCCTTGAGCTCCAGCTACTGCTGCTCGAAAAGCACCCGCAATAGCTTGCACCAACACAGACATATCAGGCATAGCTTGCCCCTGACCAACCTCTGGTCCAGCAGCTCCAGCACCAGCTGCTGCAGCTCCAGCTCTTTCTCTCTCCGCACCACCACCACCAGGTGGAGGAGGAGGTAACACAGCACTACCCGCATTCTCTTCGTTCTCATTCCCATCCGGGGTCGTAGCTCTTACGCTACTCCTTAACTCTCTACGTGGTGCCATACTATTACCATGCATATCAATACAAATAAAACAAGTCAGGCCCAACAAGGTAAGCAATCCAAGTATTCAAGCTCAATTTCATTCAGAAACATCATCATTTCATTAGCTTTGATTTGGCAATGGGTACCCACATCATGCTACATCACAGCATACAACTCAATTACATCCAAATCACAAGCCACTAAACATGCTTTCAAACAACAAGCATGCAAGGCATAAATATTTCAATCATGCATACATACATTCCCAATTACTCGAGAACTCAGCTCTGATACCACCAAAAGTAATCCCCTTAACCCGGCCTAGACGGTTGACCCGAATTAAGAAAGTCACACGGGGAAAACCAAAGTCAACCCGAAAGTCAACCTTGATTAACGACCCTTTTTTTTCTTTTTAATCTTGTCTAGATGCACATTAGCCCTAATTGTGATCACACAAACATCATACTCAAAGATCACAAACATCAGAGATCAAACAGGGACCCAATTGAACAAATTACAACTTTAGGGACCAAATTGTAATTTCTGATAAATATGAGGACTTAACCCAAATTAAAGTTACCAGCTTGTAATTAGTCAGGTTTCATGCTTCACTGTGAAATTTCAGCTCAAAAGGACTTCCCAAACTCATACAATTGCACAAACAAGATTCGGGACCAAAACGCAAACAATTCAAAACATATAACTGCCAATGTCAGCCCCTAACGGTCACCCGTTCCGAAACAGGCAGAGCCCGTTTCGAAACGCGGGGCCGTTCTGCAACGAGTACCGCAACACGGGCTGGCATAGGCCGAACCGTTTTGGAACGGTCCCTCACGTTTCGGATGCTTGGGCTTGTTTAAGGCACCTGTTCCGAAACGGGTTGCACTGTTCCGAAACGCCCTGAACAAATTTGCCCAAATTGCATTCTTAAACATGCGATTAAACATCCAATCATGCTCCAAATGCTACCAAACTTTACCACCATGCAATTCAACATATTTAAGACATACTTGCATCATCAATTCATCAAAATAACATCATATGCAAAAAGCCCCAAATCTATAGGCATGCTTCCTGCACAAGCAAGCCTTTCAAGCATAATCTTCCAATTCAAGCATATAAAAGCCAAACAATCAAACCAGCATTTACATCAACATTCAACATACTTAGGGAGTTCAAAACCTCTCCCAAAACATATACATTGGTCCCCCATTGCCAAATTACCAAAAGCTAAATGAACTTAGGAAAACCTTCCATACTTTGAGCTTAATCACCACTTGATTGCTTGCCTTCCTTGCTGCCCTCAAATCCTCTTAATGTTCTGCATTATTGATTTAGAAAACGAAAGAGAGCGTAAGCAAAAGCTTAGTGATGAATGCTCTTAAAAACCATTCAATAATGCATTTATAAAACATTTATAAATCATGCTTCAAATCATCAATTGCACATGCTCAAAGGCATACTTAAAACAAGCATCTCATGCTTCATAACATAACATGTCATATTGGCTCAAGTGATAGATTCCATTTCTTTAAAACAAGTTCATCAACTTTCCCAAGGACTTTTAAACACCTTGGCCCCAAGGACTTTTAAACACCTTGGCCATGGACTTTTAAACACCATGAAAGAGGACCACACAATGACTTTTAACCACCTTTGTGTCCACATCAAGTTTCACCCCAAGGACTTTTAAACACCTTGGCCCCAAGGACTTTTAAACACCTTGGCCCCATGGACTTTTAAACACCATGGCCCCATGGACTTTTAAACACCATGGAAAGGATCACCTAAGGACTTTTAACCACCTTAGTGTCCGCAACAAGAACCATCCAAGGACTTTTAACCACCTTGATGTTCTTAAGTAAACAAGGCTCACTCAAGGACTTTTAACCACCTTAGTGACCTTAACCTTTTCAAAACATCACTTGCCAATATACATCATTTTCATCATTAAATCCACTGTTTTAAAGCATTAAACCAAGCCATATTCATCATGCATTTAAAAGCATCAAACCACATTTATTCAATGTACAAAAACAAGGAACTCTTACCTAGAGCTTCCTTCATCATATGGCTTACAACAAAAGCAAATACCATGCTAAATCATGCTTTCAAAACAGTAATTAAATCATGCAATAAACCACATTGCATCACAACAAAATCATGGCCACCACTAGAGAGTATTTCCGAAAACTTACACTTGAGCTTAGCAAAGTTGTTTAGACTTAAACTAAGCTCCCAAGACATTGGTTTCAAAGCCGAAAACCATTTTTCACTCACCGATTCCACTTCGCCTCAAGCCAAAGCACCAATTCAAGCTTCCGGATCAACAATTCTTGGATCCAAAGATGCCTCCCCTGTTTTAACGCATCAAAGCAGAGGATTAATGCATCATCATGCATTAATAGCTTCAATGAAAGCACCTAAACTCGCTGCTCTCATCCACACTCCATTTTCGGCCACCAAACACAACTGAAAATGCATCCAAACCACTTCTCAACAAAGCCCAGCCATAAACCATCAACACCTAACATCTTTCAACATCTCATAACATCTAAAAACAACCTATTAACATCCTTATACCTCCAGCAACACCAGATCCACAAGATCACCTCAAAAACAACCTTAAAACACAAGCTAAACTTAGGAAACTCAACCTATCCGGGATTGCATTGATCAAAGCTCAATTCCTTATCAATTTAGTGTTCATTTAACAACAAAAACACATCTCAAAACACAGATTAATCAGATCTAACGAAAATCACCAAAAATCACCAAATCTTGCATTATAAGCCAAGATCCAATTCACATCTTAAAAGCCTTTAATAAAACATCAATTAAGGATTGAAAACTTAGGAATTTCAGTAAAGAACTGATAGTTTAGAGGAGAAGGACGTTCTTACCTCCAAACTTGAGTTTCTCCTCTTTTTGGAATCAAAAACCTTGTTGAATCAAGTAGCAATTGATGAGGTTTTGTAGAAATGTTGATTAGGAATCAAAAGAGAGTTGAAAGGAGGGATTTAGGTGAGAAAATCAGATCAAATTCTATGGAAAAGAAGTGTTTGGGTTGAGAGAAAATGAGAGAAAGAAAATTGAGAAAAGTTGGTTACAAAATCCAAAATAGCCAAATAGCTTTCCCTCCACTTTTAATATCGTTTAAAATCAGAATTTAGTCTTAAAATATCTTAGAAAAATCTGGAGAAACTCCCTTTGGGTAAATAGCTCCTTAAAGATTCAAAGTTTCAACCCTTTCTAAAACAGTCACCAAACTTTCGAAAATTACATTTTGGTCACTAGCCAAAATGTCACCCTTCCAAAACTCATTTTCCAAAATTGATTTCACAGTTCACTTAATTATATTAAAAGATGATTTTAGAACATTTTTCCATATTTTTAATGCAAAACCGAACTAGGCTTTCCTAAATTCACCCTTTAAGATTCGAACAGCACTTTGACCAAACCGGTCAACGCCCAAGACTTCTAAGCCCAAAACCGGGGCGTTACACTCACTAAGCCATTGCTTACTTTATTTTTTTGATACATTTCAGGGTAAACGTATTTTTGGTTATCGCTTGAGCTTGGATGTGATCACAAGGGTTCACAAGTATGTTTTGAAGCTATACCTTTAGAACTCCTAGTTGGTGGCACATAGATGTTTTGTATGCATGTTGCATTTGATCATCTCTTATGGATATGTTTGTATATAAGTAATTTAAGCTCTAGTATGATGTGTAATGGGCTTTTATAATAACTTGTATTTGATCTTGTTGGTTGGATGATTTCAAATGATTTTGGTAAAAAGGTTAGATGTTGGTGTTCAAATGTTAAAATTTGTTATATGAATAGGCTCAAAATGTATATCATGATATAGAAATGGTCACTTGAATGAATAAGTAATTAGAAGTCATTGTTGTGTTTGGATCGAATGATTGGAATAATTTGGTTGATAATAGAGTCAATAGTCCAAATAATTACCTAATAGATATTAATTAGTTTCCTTCTTCTGAAATTGACGTTTGCAAGGAAATTTGGTTCTATCCTTGGTTTTAAAGCTTAAGTTATTTAGAGATAAAAGGAATGGTTGTAAGTAGATTAGTAGTCATTTGAATTTCAAGCTATTGTTCTAAAGAGGAATCACAATTCAAATTAAAGTCAACTGAAGCTTCGAATGTGAAAAGAAATAAGCTAAGCTAAACTTGAGTATGTTTTGATTATTGATTCATAGTTTGATAAAGTCTAATAATTTGTTTAATGTTTCGTTACTTGATGGATTATCTTCGATTAGAGTGTATATGTGTTAAGTTTTAATAATCCAGTCATGAATTAACAAGTTGTTTAAAATATTAAGTTCAAGATAGTTTTGAAATTATTGAAATTTCATAACCATGTCTTGTCTTTAAAATCTTAGATAAGGGCTTACTTGTGTAAGCCATAGTTTAATTGTTTGTTTGCTTGTTTAGTAACACTACCTAGTTTGGTTTATCTTCTAAGCGGGTTAGGGGTGTTACATTCCTAACTTGCGTTTGTTGGAAAAATAGATTGCTGCAAATAGAGGCGTTAGCACTGACTCACAAATAATAAAATAATTAAATGAAACGATAATCATGTCGTGGTATTAATCACTACCTTAGAAGCGATTTCTCCATGATATGTGTAATCGCTACAATGGATAGACAACACCCTGAGGTTAGCACAACTCTCCAAATTTCGTACACCCGAAATATGAAGTGGACTTTAATGGTACTGCTCTTCTCTCAACTCAAAACAACACTCATGAAAGGTTTATGAAAACTAAAGAGCGTTTCAAAGCAAATGTCATTTGCTTAGGGATATCAGAATGAGTGAAAATTGCACACTATTTATAGGCTACACAGTGAGTGCAAAATCGTTATTTCCAAAGCATAATTTAATTCTATTTATGATAGAATTAAATAGCCATAAAATAAATGTTATAATTGAGCATTAACATCATTCTCCCACTAATGTGAAAATATCCTTCGTAAAAATGAGAGCATTTGAAGTTAAAACACGAGAAGAGAAATAGTGAGATTTGTTGCTTAAGCACTAGTGAATGTTTCTGGAAATAGAACGGAGTGATGATGGGTAATTCTTCTCTTAGATAAGTGAATGAATATTTAACATTCTAAGATTAGGGTGAACTCAAACACACAATTAACCCCTTCATCCACCAAAGTCCCCAATGTGTCAACAAAAGTACATATACAAAAGTATATATTTTCCTCAGGATTCTAACAAGTGTACTAGAAAAATGGCCCAACATTTTTCATAGAAGGTGGCTAGTCCTTCACTTACGTATGTTATTTCATCAGGTTTATCTCAACATAAACCACCCGAATCAAGATTATGAAATAATTAAGAGCTTTTATAACTACTCATGCTCACAATAAATAAGGTGAATTTCTTCAAGCTCGTCTTAAATGAACCACCTAAACTCTGGGATAAAAATCATTAAGAATAAATACTCAACATCTTTAGTCGGTGAATTCAATAAGTCCTTCTCAAATAGTATAACCCAAACTCTTGGGATTAAATTCATTAAGAGTTTAAGAAAATTCATCATCTCTAGCGGCAAGTTCATCTAGTCCTTCACTATATAGGACCACCCACTCCACACCAGATTATGAACTTATGAAGAGTAGATATTCATCCAAAATTGGTAAATTCATCAAATCTTTCTCACTAAGACCACCCAAAACCTAGGCTATGAATTTATTAAGAGGAATAAAGCTCATCATGTGCATATACATTATTCATCATAGGGGTAGGTAGGTAGGTAGGTAGAAATGTACATTATGAGTCTTTCCATGGTTTCGTTTGACCACATTGAACTTAGATAACTAAGTCGAGTACCACCATGAATTCCTCAACCAATGGGCTTTAGACCCATCCCCCTCGACGAATCTCGAACCAACTTTCGACATTAACCTTTGGTAAGCGGATCAACTAGGTTCCTCTATGACTTTAATTACCATTTTAAGACACCCCCACATTTCTAACATTTTAAGATAGAAATAAATCCATAAGTGCCTTGGAAAATGTGTAAAAAGTACTCAATCATACTAAAGTAAAGTTTGTTATGAGTTTTAACCATAAAACTATATTTTAACAAACTCAAGTACTATTTACACATGATTATATTTTTAAAGTTTGAGAAGTTACTAATTATATAAGATTAGCATGCATAATCTCAAACGATTATGAAATTCCTTTTATCTCATTCAAAGAGAATTTAAACTTTTTTCCTAATTCAGGGAATTAGAAATGTTATGTGTTAAGTGTGTAAAAGTACTATATTTTCTACCCTTTTTACTCATATTATTGTTAGACTTAGGCTTATTCTAGTTGCATTCATAGGCATTCATGCATAGTTTCCTAGTTTCTTTGATTCATGAGCTTGGTATTACATTTTGTTGGTTTTTCGTGTAAAAGTTGTTGCTTTGGTGCTTTATTTGGTGCAGGTTAGGATTGCCGTGACAAAGTGCAAATAACCGAGGCAAATTAGGAGAATAAGGAAGGACTTGCTGAACCAGTTGCCGTGGCAATTCGGGATAAATCTGCCCAGTTTTGGATAAATTTGAAATTCAAGGGATAACTCTCCAAAATCTAAATTTACAAGCAGAATTTGATAGAGATAAAGACTCCAATTTGTGAGGAGATCTTGGAGATAAAGATGGAAGATATTAATTATCTTTTATCCAATTAAATCAAGTTTAATCCTATCCAAATTGAAAGAGTTTGATCGGATAGAAATCCTAATTCCATGGAACTCCAACGCAAAAAAAAACTCCTCTTATGAACAAACAACAAATCGAATCATCTCTTTAAATAGACATCAACCTGTGACAAGAAAGAGATGAGAGGGGGAATCAGAGAAAGAGAGCAAATCGCAAGGCATCATCTTCTTCTTTATTTTTACTTTATGTGATCCATGGCTGGGAATTTTTCCTTTGTATATCATTCAAACTCATACATCAATTGTTGTAAATTAGCTAGGGTTATTTTGGGTTTGTTGTTTCGATAAACGATTAGATTTGTTTAGGTTTCTGATTTGCAATATAAATTCAAAGTTTGTTCATTCTTAGTTCTTAAATTAATTACAAGTGAATTGGGAGAGGATCTCGTGAAGTCATCCACTTATCTAATATCGGGAGAGTTCGATTCAAGAAACAAATGAAAATGGTCTTTATTCAATCAATCGATGGTGAAGACTAATCCGACTTAGGAATAAGTTGCGTATTTCAACAGCTAAGAGGAATGTAAGATTGGTTATTGTTCACCCATGGTTTAACGCAGGGATGTATCACCAAGGCATGCACAAATGACTAGTGTTTTAAGTTAGGGATAACGAGAAGCCATTGAAGAAAGCTTTGCCGATCTTTGAAGGAAGTCAACCAATTGCATGGGCAATCACACCATTCCTAGTTGCCCCAGCAATTATGATTGCCCATGCAATTCAACTGGTTCTATTTCCCAAGACAATTGTGTTGCCTCAGCAACCAATTACCACGACAATATATTCAATCATCACACCGCGACTCACGATAACATGGCCTACTCTCTTCAATGATTACTCTTTTCTTTCTATTTACTTGTTTACTTTGCTTATTATTCATCACCTTCAATATTATTTCTTTTACAGTGTAATAACTTAAGAAAAGTGGCCCAAACCAATCCCTATGGAGACGATACTCGATACTTATCACTTTATTTCTTGCGATGTGTAAACTTGTACCGTTTGCGTAGCACTTAAAACACGCAACAAGTTATGCAAATATTTATGAGGAGTTTTCAACTATTCCTGACAATGTGAAATTATCTCAAGTTTATTACAAGAGATTTTAACACAACTCCTGAGATAGATCATCTCTTTTCTTTCCTCTACTTAGGAAAAAGCTCAAAGAGATTTAATAGCTACAAGCAATCTTTTAGTAGCACTAATCTCTATCATATTCTCATTCATATTATTCAACATATTAGCCCTAAAGAGACCAATACATATTTTATTTACTATGACTAAATTTGGTATTCTACGCAACCAAATTAATCTCAACTCTTTTAACTTCTACACTAAGTTTAAAGAGATCCTATTTATCATAGTATTTTTTTTTATAAAAGTGAGAACATTAAAGAACAATGCACTAGGTAGGTTACCGTGAAAGAGAAGTGGTACACTAGGCATGCTTAAATATCAGGTTTTTCATAGAACCAATCCTAGACATGCATTTTCATAATGCTTTCTGATAAGTACTTTATGATTTTTCTCTCTTTCTTCAATGCCTCTTAAAGAATTATGCTTGATACTTTTACTCCAAACAATATCTTATTAAGCATACATTATTTGGGCTCACCACTATCTTAGCCTTACTCTTATTCCTTTTACTAGTGGTTTATCTCAGTACAAAATATATCTACTAAGTTTAAAGGCTAGCTTAAAAAGGTTTATTTAATCTAATTCGTGTATCATTCTAAATGTAACCCCCTTAGCCCGGCCTAGACGCTTGACCCGAACTACGAAGATTACATGGGGAAAACCAAAGTCAACCTGAAGGTCAACCTTGATTAACGACCCTTTTTTATTTTAATCTTGTCTAGATGCATATTAAACCTAAGTGAGCACTCACGAATCATGGAAGAGAAAGGCACAGAGATCGGATAACATTTAGGGACTCAATTTTTTAGATTACGTGTTTCGGGACCAAAATGTAATTTTTGGAAATTAGAAGGACTTCATCTATTTTAGGATTACCAATATAAAATTAATTAGGTTACATGCTTCTTTATCAAGTTTCAGCTTAAAAATACATTCCAAGCGCAAGCAATTGCATCCACAACATTTAGGACTAAAATGTAAAGCATGAAAACTCAAAGCAGTTCAAATCAGCAACCAACGGTCAACTGTATCGGAACGCCTACCCTCTGTACCAAAACACACGTATCGAAACGGTGTTGACCGTTTCGGTACGCGGGTATGTTTCGAGACTAGTATCGAAACAGGTCACTCCAGTGGCCAAACTGTTTCGAAACCTCTGCAACCCGTTCCGAAACGTTGTGACCATTACAGGCTCCCGTTTCGAAACTGCTGAAGACGTTTCGATACGCTATGCCCAGTGACAGCAGAAATTGCTAGTTTTTCACCCTTTAACCCATCCAAACATGCCTCAAAGACTCTCAAATCATACCAGCAATTCATTTTGATGCTAAGGAACATATTTAAAACTCTTTAACAAGAGCGTGACATCAAACACAAAATCACATAGTCTATAGGCATGCTCCCTGGTCTCAAAACTAATATAAGCAACCAAACCTCAAACTAAACATTAGAGACCATTTACAACCCATAAATGCCAACATAATCATGCCACAAACTTGGGGAGTTCAAACACATCTCCCAAATACAACCTTGGTTTCCCATTGTCATTATATCAAAACTAAAGTGTATGAAAACATCACCATACATGAACTTGTACTTCCTTGGATGTTCTTATCCTTCTTGATGCCCGGGAACACTTCAATTATCTGCATTTTTGGTAAAATAGAGAGTAAGCACTAATGCTTAGTGAGGCATGCTCTAAAGAAAACCAACACAATAATGCATTTCTTAAAAACACTTTCTCAAAAGCTTTTAAACAACATGCTCATTCTATCTCATGCTTGAAAACCATTCAAAGCAACATCTCCTTGAAAACACATGTACCTCACTTCTATCTCATGCATTAAAACCGATGCAAAACTCATGGTAAAGCCACACTCATGCTTGTAACACCAAAGTATTTCATATACAAATCTCATATGCATTTCTCATAGCATAAATCATTTCATCAAAGGTACATGTGAATCAAAAACATTTTCATATATTATATTGGCATTTCACATCTCATTATTACTCGGACATGTGGAGATCTCACTAGACACTTCCGGTGGCATCTACCATCACCGTACTCACTCGTCTAGTAACATAATTTCTGGTGGAACCTCACATCACTGTACTCACATGGCGGAATCTCTCATCGGCACAAAGCTTGGGTATTTCACCAAGTCCTACCTGATGGAATGCCCATCATCGGTTCTCTCCCTTTAGATTAACCAAAGAGCACGTACGAATTTTTAGTTTATAGTGTACTCTCATCCTATTGATTGATCAATTATATCCGGTAAGTATCTCAACATCTATGCCAATATATTATGTCAAATCATCAACTCACCTACTGTTTTTCATGCAACAATTCTAAAAACGTTCTCATCTCATTTCAAAACTATAACATTTGCAATGCTTTTAACAAAAGATCAAATCTCAATCATGCAATATGTTACTTCATGAAATCATTTCAAGCATCATCTCATGCTATAAAACATGCATAAAAACAGTAGGAATTTATCTATCTAAATCCATGAGCATGTCAAAGCATTTTAAGGGCAACCACCACATTTAAGAGAGCAAATCTATCCAATACTTACTTCCGGACTTAGGAAGGTGTTTCAAACCTTTCCTAAATCCCCAAACCTTGATTCTTTGTCCCTCAAAAACTTCTAAAACCATACGCACTCACCGATTATGTTTCGCATGCTTGTCGAAACGCTATCTAGGCTCTCGGATCAACACCAAAGGCGTCTGAAGATGTCTCCCCTGTTTTTAACACATAAGAGCAGAGGATTAATGGCATCATCATGCATTGAAATCATCAGCCACACACCTAAACTCGCTGCTCTACTCACACACCTCATTTCGGCTACCAAACACAACCGAAAACATCTTCAACCTCTTCCAAAACAAAACCCAGCCAAGATTTATCACTTCTAATCATTTCTAAATACCAATTAACATCAAAAACCACAACAAACTCGTCCTTATACCTCCATCTATAACAGAACACCAAAATCACCCCAAAAAACCATCATTCTAGCATACAAAACTTAGGAAACCAAACCTATTCGGGATTTGATTGATAAAACCTCATTTGTAACATCATTTAACATCCAAAATACATTAGAAAATCACCTCAAAACAGAGCCCGATCATTCACCACGAAAATCTTCAAGATCTCTTCCAAAATCTTGAGTTTTAATACAATTTCTTGTTTCTAACATTAAAATCACTAAAAAATCATTAACAAAGGATTGATAACTTGGGAATTTCAGTAAAGAACTGATCATTAGAGGAGAAGGACGAAGCTTACCTCTAATGGATGATTTATCCTTGATTTGGGTAAGTTTTCTTGAAAATTCAATGTAGAAATCAAGAGGATTTGATGAGGAATTGATTAAGAATCAAAAGAAGATTGATATCTCACTAAATGAAGTGAAAATCAAAGTATAATTGTTGGAGAAAATGTGTTTGGCTGAAAAGAATTTGAGAGAAAATTTGTGAAAAGTAGTTATGTATAGTTAAAGGTAGTTTTCTTTTAATTAATCTTCATTTTCCTTTAATTAAATCATTTATAAAATCACCTAAATTAAGAAGAAATCTGATTTAAAAACATTTTGGTAAAATTAGCTCCTTAAAGATTCAAAGTTTCAATCCTTTACAAAACAGACACTATTTAACTTTGTAAAAACTGCGATTTGGTCACTACACCGAAATGCAGTATTTCCAAATCTTATTTTGTAAAATTGATTTCACCATATCCTTTCATATATTAAATGAGGAATTTTAGATATTTTTCTATATTTTTAAAGCATCCCGAACTAGGTGTTCCCTAAATCTCCCTTTAAGATTCGAACCGTTTTCTGACCGATCCGATTCTGACTCTAAAACATCTAGGCCCAAATTTGGGGTGTTACAACTCTCCCCCTCTTAAGAAATTTCATCCTCAAAATTTACCTGGAGAAAAAAGGTAAGGAAATTGCTTCTTCATATCTCTCTTCCTTTCCCATGCGGCTTCCTCAACACCACGATGTCTCCACAGCTCCTTAACCAGCTCAATGGCCTTACCACAGAGAACCTTACTATCCGAATCCAAAATCTCAACAGGTTCCTCATCATATGTCAAATCTGGATTCAACTCAACTTCCTCCACAGGCATAGCATGCGAAGGATATGATCTATACCTCTGTATCATGGATACATGAAACACATTATGTATCTTCTCTAGCTCTTTTGGTAACCTCAGCTTATAAGAAATAGGACCCACACGTTCTAACACCTCATATGGTCCAATGTATCTCGGGCTCAGCTTGCCCTTCCGGCCAAATCTCATCACCTTCTTCCAAGGTGAAACCTTCAAGAACACACGGTCACCCACCGCAAATTCTATCTCCTTACGCTTCAAATCCGCGTAAGACTTTTGTCGATCCGACGCTGCCTTCAACCGCTCACAGATGAGCTTCACCTTCTTGGTAGTTCCTTTCAACAAAGCCGGCATCAAGACCAACTTTTGTCCCGTTTCAGCCCAGCAAAGAGGAGTTATGCACTTCCTCCCGTACAAAGCTTCATAAGGCGCTATTTGAATACTCGCCCGATAGCTATTATTAAAGCAAACTCCACCAAAGGCAAGTGCTTCTCCCATGAGCCTTGAAAGTCAATAACACAACACCTCAACATATCCTCAAGCACTTGGATAACACGCTCTGACTGTCCATCCGTCTGCGGATGATAAGAAATACTGAAATTCAGTCGCGTACCCAACGCTTGATGTAAACACTCCCAAAACCTTGCAGTGAACCTCGGATCTCGATCCGACACTATAGATTTTTTGTATGCCATGCAAACGTACAATCTCAGCAATGTACAACTCTGCAAGCTTATCCAACGTGTACGTAGTATGCACAGGTAAGAAATGTGCACACTTCGTAAGGCAATCCACAATCACCCAAACAGAATTCTTCTTTGATGGCGATAAAGGCAAACCAGACACAAAATCCATGGTAATCCTCTCCCACTTCCATTCAGGGATCCTCAATGGTTGCAATAACCCCGAAGGAAATTGATGTTCAGCCTTAACCCGCTGACAAACCATGCACTTGATCACATACTCAGCGACATCTTTCTTCAAACCCACCCAGTAGTACTCATCCTTCAGGTCACGGTACATCTTTTTACTACCAGGGTGCATAGCAAAAGGACTACTATGAGCTTCGGTTAGAATAGTACGCCTCAACTCAACATCATTCGGCACCACTATCCGACTTCCAAAACATAGAACACCATCATCATTAAAACAGAAATCGGATGGTCTATCCTCAGTAATATCCTGAACATATGGCACCAAAGAATCATCCAACAACTGATTATCATTTATCAACTGAACTAGAGATGGTTTCACTTGCAATTGAGCAACAAGACCCCCATCCCGCGATATGCTCAAGCTAGCAAACATCGCCCTTAACTCCACCGCCACATTCCTGCTCAGAGCATCGACCACAACATTGGCCTTTCCCGGATGATACTCGATCGTTAGATCGTAATCCTCAAGCAACTCCACCCATCATCGTTGCCTAAGATTCAACTCTTTCTGAGACATCAAATACTTCAAACTCTTGTGATCCGTGTACACATTACACTTCTCACCATAAAGATAATGTCTCCAGATCTTCAAAGTAAAAACCACCGCAGCTAACTCAATATCATGCGTAGGATAATTGCGCTCATGCACTTTCAACTAACGCGAAGCATAAGCCACCACCTTACCCTCTTGCATTAACACACACCCCAAAACAACGTATGATGCATCATTATACACCACAAACTCTTTCCCTGATTCAGGTTGAACCAAGATAGGAGCTTGCGTCAAAGTTGCCTTAAGCTTCACAAAAGCTTGATGTCTCGCTTCCGTCCACTCATACTTAACATCTTTTTGCAACAACTTCGTTAAAGGGGCATCAATCTTAGAAAATCCATCCACGAACCTCCGGTAGTATCCTGCCAACGTAAGGAAACTATGGACTTCATGAACAGACTTAGGAGGCTTCCAATTCATCACTGCCTCAACCTTCTAGAGATCAACTCAAATCCCTTCAGCTGAAACCACATGGCCAAGGAAAACAACTTCCTTTAGCCAAAACTCACATTTGCTCAACTTAGCATAAAGCTGATTTTCCAACAGCGCTTGCAAAACAATTCTCAAATGGCCTTCATACTCCTCCTCAGTATGAGAGTACACAAGGATATCGTCGATGAACACCAGAACAAACTTGTCCAAGAATTCATGGAACACCCTATTCATCATGTCCATGAAAGCAGCAGGAGCATTCGTCAAGCCAAACGGCATTACAAGGAACCCATAATGCCCATACCTCGTTCTAAAGGCTATTTTCGGTACATCCACATCTTTCACCTTTAACTGGTAGTACCCTGACCTCATATCAATCTTTGAAAACACAGCCCTCCCTGGAACTGATCAAAAAGATCATCAATCCTTGGCAAAGGATACTTGTTTTTTACGGTCAACTTATTCAGCTGACGATAATCGATGCACATTCTCATCGTGACATCCTTCTTTTTCACAAACAAGACTGCTGCACCCCAAGGTGACACACTAGGCCGAATGAAGCCACGGTCAAGCAACTCCTGAAGTTGCGTCTTAAACTCCTTCAACTCTTTGGGTGCCATGCGATAGGGAGCAATGGACACTGGAGTTGTGTTCTCATACAACTCAATTCCAAACTCATCCTCTCGACTAGGCGGCAAACCAGGTAATTCCTCCGGAAACACTCCAGGGAACGCACACACGGTCCTTATATCTTGTACGTGCACCTCCTATGACCTAGGATTCATAACAAAAGCTAGGTAAGCCTCACAACCTTGCCGCAACATTCGGCTCGCTTCCAACATAGACACCACATTGGCAAGAAACTTCACATTCTCACCCACTACCACCACCTCATAATCATCCGCAAGTTTCAACGAAACTCGCTTGCTTTCGAAATCCACCACAGATCTATGCTCAACAAGCCAATCCGTTCCAAGGATTACATCAAAACCATAGAATGTCAATTCCATGAGATCAACAAGAAAAACATGATTTTGCACCTTCAAGGGACATCTCCTATACAACTTTCTTGTTACAACCGTCTCACCAAAGGAACTAGTCACACGCATACCCACATCCAAAGACTTAACAGGTAAACCCAGCATTTGAGCATGTTCACGCAATATGTACGAGTGTGTAGATCCAGAATCAATCAAAGAAAGTAATGACAAGGATTGCAAAGTAAAGGTACTTGTGATCACGTCCGTGTCATTCATTCCCTCACGATGGGCATACACTCGAGCTCTACCACCACCCTCAGGTTGAACAACCACAACATGCGCTACGTTCCTTCCACCATCATCCCTACGCTAAAAATTTCCACGGCCACGCCCACGACCTCTCTGTGGCTCAGCTGCTCTCACCGGAGCTTGTCCCTCTCTCAGCGGCTGAGGACAATCTTTCTTCAAATGACCTCGATTTCCACAATTCCAACATGTCCCAAGGTTACCCCAACACTCACCACCGTGTCTCCTACCACAACGGTTACACTCAGGAGTCCTCAAGACAGCATTAGGTCCTTGCTGACCTCTACCAGGGTTACCACCCCCACGTCTAGCATCATAGTGCGGCTTCCTATCCTTATGTCTCTTGTTGCGATCTCTACCATAATCACGTTCAGCATCTCACTTTCCAGAGCTAGATCCACTCGCTCTGCTTGCCAAACCAAGGTTCAATTCAATGTCCTTGGCTCTAGTGACCAAGACATCGAAATCAGTGTAATCAGCTGCAAGCATATAGGTCTTGACATCCGCTAATGGAACCGTTCGCACCTTTCCCTCTCGCTAGGAATTAGCTCAGGTGCATATTGGATAAGGCGAACAAAGTGAATCTCGTATTCAGCTACATTCATGTTCCCTTGCACAAGAGATATAAACTCCCTCTTCTTCTCATCGAGGTAACAAACTCCCAGATATTTACGCTTAAAAGCATTCAAGAAGAATGTCCAAGTCACCTCATCGTCCTCCATTCCAGAAATAGTGGTCGTCCACCACGTGTATGCATCACCATGCAGTATTGACACAATACATCCTAGCTTCTGCACATTGTTGCAGTTCAGGTGTCCAAGAATCTTCTTGGTACTTTCCAACCAAGACTCAGAACCTTCAGGTGACAAACCTCTGAACTTAGTCCCACCCAAACTGCGGAGACGTTCCAACGACAATCTCACATTAGAACCATCCTGAGGTGCAGCTCCATGAGCTCCAGTTACTGCTGCCTGGAAGGCTCCAGCAATAGCTTGTATCAACATGGTCATGTCAAGAGCAGCTTGCCCCTGAACACCCTCAAGTCCAGCAACCCCAACACCAACTCCAGCAGCACCACCCCCAGCTCCATCACCACCAGGTGGTCCACCAGGGGGAGGAGGAGGCAATTCCCCAGCATTCTTCGTGTTCTCATTATCAGCCATAGATTTAGTATTGATTCTCAGCTCTCTACGTGGCCCCATAATAAAAACAATGCACAGACAAAAATGCAATAAACACTATTAGGCATAACAAGGTAAGTAATCCAAGTACTCCGGCTCATTTTCGAAAACAATTCTCCTCATTAGTTTTGATATGACAATGGGATCCCCAACCACACTCCAAACATAGCATAGCATCAAAAAATCATCTCAACTGAATCACACATCACTGTTCATACATCAAACTTTCACTGAAAAGACACGATCATGCATAAACACATACAACAACCACATAAAAAACCTCAATTATTCGATAACATGGCTCTGATACCAACAAATGTAACCCCCTTAGCTCGGCCTAGACGCTTGACCCGAACTACGAAGATTACATGGGGAAAACCAAAGTCAACCCGAAGGTCAACCTTGATTAACGACCTTTTTTATTTTAATCTTGTCTAGATGCATATTAAACCTAAGTGAGCACTCATGAATTATGCAAGAGAAAAGGCACAGTGATCCGATAACATTTAGGGACTCAATTGCTTAGATTACGTGTTTAGGGACCAAAATGTAATTTTTGGAAATTAGAAGGACTTCATCGATTTTAGGATTACCAATATAAAATTAATTAGGTTACATGCTTCTCTGTCAAGTTTCAGCTTAAAAAGACATTCCAAGCTCAAGCAATTGTATCCACAACACTTAGGACTAAAATGTAAAGCATGAAAACTTAAAGCAGTTCAAATCAGCAACCAACGGTCAACTGTATTGGAACGCCTACCCACCGTACCAAAACGCACGTATCGAAACGGTGTTGACTGTTTCGGTACGCGGGTATGTTCCGAGACCAGTATCAAAAGAGGTCACTCCAGTGGCCAAACTGTTTCGAAACCTCTACAACCCGTTCCGAAACGTTGTGACCATTACAGGCCCCCGTTTCGAAACTGCTGAAGATGTTTCGATACGCTATGCCCAGTGACAGCAGAAATTACTGGGTTTTCACCCTTTAACCCATCCAAACATGCCTCAAAGACTCTCAAATCATACAAGCAATTCATTTTGATGCTATGGAACATATTTAAGACTCTCTAACAAGAGCGTGGCATCAAATACAAATCACATAGTCTATAGGCATGCTCTCTAGTCTCAAAACCAATATAATCAACCATACCTCAAACCAAACATTAGAGACCATTTACAACCCATAAATGCCAACATAATCATGCCACAAACTTGGGGAGTTCAAACACATCTCCCAAATACAACCTTGGTTTCCCATTGCCATTATATCAAAACTAAAGTGTATGAAAACATCACCATACATGAGCGTGTACTTCCTTGGATGTTCTTATCCTTCTTGATGCCCGGGAACACTTCAATTATCTGCATTATTGGTAAAAGAGAGCGTAAGCACTAATGCTTAGTGAGGCATGCTCTAAAGAAAACCAACACAATAATGCAGTTCTTAAAAACACTTTCTCAAAAGCTTTTAAACAACATGCTTATTCTATCTCATGCTTGAAAACCATTCAAAGCAACATCTCCTTGAAAACACATGTACCTCACTTCTATCTCATGCATTAAAACCAATGCAAAACTCATGGCGAAGCCACACTCATGCTTGTAACACCAAAGCATTTCACATACAAATCTCATATGCATTTCTCATAGCATAAATCATTTCATTAAAGGTACATGTGAATCAAAAACATTTTCATATATTATATTGGCATTTCACATCTTATTATTACTAGGATATGCGGACATCTCACTAGACACTTCCGGTGGCATCTATCATCACCGTACTCACTCGTCTAGTAACATAATTTCCGGTGGAATCTCACATCATCGTACTCACATGGCGGAATCTCTCATCACCACAAAGCTTGGGTATTTCACCAAGTCCTACCCGATGGAATGCCCATCATCAGTTCTCTCCCTTTAGATTAACCAAAGAGCACATGCGAATTTTTAGTTTATAGTGCACTCTCATCCTATTGATCGATCAATTATATCCGGTAAGTATCTCAACATCTATGCCAATATATTATGTCAAATCATCAACTCACCTACTTTTTTCATGCAACAATTCTCAAAACATTCTTATCTCATTTCAAAACCATAACATTTGCAATGCTTTTAACAAAAGCTCAAATCTCAATCATGCAACATGTTACTTCATGAAATCATTTCAAGCATCATCTCATGCTATAATACATGCATAAAAACAGTAGGAATTTATCTATCTCAAACCATGAGCATGTCAAAGCATTTTAAGGGCAACCACCACATTTAAGAGAGCAAATCTAACCAATACTTACTTTCGGACTTAGGAAGGTGTTTCAAACCTTTCCTAAATCCCCAAACCTTGATTCTTTGTCCCTCAAGGACTTCTAAAACCATACGCACTCACCGATTACGTTTGGCGTGCTTGCCGAAACGCTATCTAGGCTCCCGGATCAACACCAAAGGCGTCCGAAGATGTCTCCCCTATTTTTAACACATAAGATCAGAGGATTAATGCATCATCATGCATTGAAATCATCAGCCACACACCTAAACTCGCTGCTCTACTCAAACACCTCATTTCTGCTACAAAACACAACCGAAAACATCTCCAAACTCTTCCAAAACAAAACCCAGCCAAGATCTATCACTTCTAATCATTTCTAAACACCAATTAACATCAAAAACCACTACAAACTCCTCCTTATACCTCCAGCGATGACAGGACACCAAAATCACCCCAAAAACCATCATTCTAGCATACAAAACTTAGGAAACCAAACCTATTCAGGATTTGATTGATAAAACCTAATTTGTAACATCATTTAACATCCAAAATACATTAGAAAATCACCTCAAAACTGTAACGCCCCGGTTTTGGGCTTAGAAGTTTTGGGCTTGGACCGGTTCGGTCAAAGTGCTATTCGAATATAAAAGAGTGAAATTAGGAAAACCTAGTTCGGGTTGCATTAAAAATATGGAAAAATGTTCTAAAATCCTCTTTTATTATATCTATGTGAACTGTGAAATCAATTTTACAAAATGAGGTTTGGAAGGGTGACATTTTGGCTAGTGACCAAAATGTAATTTTTGAAAACTGCGTAACTGTTTTAAAAAGGATTGAAACTTTGAATCTTTAAGGAGCTATTTACCCAATGGGAGTTTCTCCAGATTTTTCTAAGATATTAAATGATTTATTAAAGGTTTTTAAATAAAACTAAAAAGGAGGGAAGATATTTTGTCATTTCCAACTAACTTTCCATATTTTCCATTTTTCCTTTTCTCTCATTTTCTCTCAAACCAAACATCTTTCTCCAGAGCTTTTTCCTCTGATTTTGCTACCTAAATACCTCTTTTCAATTATCTTTTGATTGCTAATCATCTCTTCAACAAAACCTCACCAATTGCTAATTGGATTTTCAAGATTTTCGTTCCAAAAAGGGAGAAAACTCAAGTTTGGAGGTAAGAACGTCCTTCTCCTCTAAACTCTTAGTTCTTTACTGAAATTCCTAAGTTCTCAATCCTTAATTTGTGTTTTATAAAAGGATTTAAGGTTGTGTTCTTGATCTTGGCTTTTAAATGCAAGATTTGCTTGATTTTGATGAAAATTCGTATGATCTGCTTTAGCAGTGATTTGAGATGTATTTTTGATGTTAAATGAATGTTAAGTTGATAAGGAATTGAGGTTTAATTAATGCAAACCCGGATAGGTTGAATTTCCTAAGTTTAGCTTGTGTTCTTGGTTATTTTTGGAGTGATCTTGTTGATCTGTTATGGCTGGAGGTATAAGGATGAGTTGAGATCCATTTTGGATGTTAACTGATGTTTAAGGATGTTTAGTTTTGATGGATCATGGCTGGGTAATGTTGTGGAGTTGTTTGGATGCATTTTCGGTTGTGTTTGGTAGCCGAAAATGGAGTGTGGATGAGAGCAGCGGGTTTAGGTGCTTTCATTGAAGCTACTAATGCATGATGATGCATTAATCCTCTGCTTTGATGTGTTAAAAATAGGGGAAGCATCTTTGGATCCAAGTGGTGGTGATCCGGAAGCTTGATTGGTGTTTCGGCAAGAGGCGAAACGGAATCGGTGAGTGGATTTTGGTTTCCAGCTTTGAAACCATTGAATTGAAGGTTTGGGAGCTTAGTTTAAGTCTAAGCAACTTAGCTAAGCTCAAGAGTAAGTTTTCGGAAAACACTCTTGATGATGAGCCATGGATTGGTTGTATGCAATGTGGTTGTTTGCATGTTTTAAATCCTGTTTTGAAAGCATATGTAGCATGTTTATTTGCTGAGATTATAAGCCATGTGTTGAAGGATGCTCAAGGTAAGAGATCCTTGTTTTTGAACATTGTTTAAATGTGGTTTGATGCTTAAAGATGCATGACGTTTATGGCTTGGTTAAATGCTTTAAAACAGTGGATTAATGTTGTTAATGATGCATATTGGCAAGTGATGTTTAAGGTCACAAAGGTGTTTAAAAGTCCTTGTGTGAGCCTTGTTTATTTAAGAACAACATGGTGGTTAAAAGTCCATGGTTGGTTCTTGGTTAAGATCATCAAGGTGGTTAAAATTCCTTGGATGAGTCTTGTATATTTTAAGAGCAACATGGTGTTTAAAAGTCCATGGTTGGCTCTTGGTTAAGGTTACAAAGGTGGTTAAAATTCCTTGTGTAAGCCTTGTTACTTAAGAACTCCAAGGTGTTTAAAAGTCCTTGGGAGATTCTTGTTAAGGACACAAAGGTGTTTAAAAGTCCTTGTGTGGTCCTTGCCATGGTGTTTAAAAGTCCATGGGGTTAAGGACACAATGGTGTTTAAAAGTCCATGTGTGGTCCTTGGTAAAGTATAAGATCACAATGGTGTTTAAAAGTCCATGTGTGAGTCTTATGTTGAATGTATCACTTGTTGCCAATATGACATGATATGAACTTGAAGCATGAGTTGCTTGTTTTAAATGCTTATGAGCATGTGTAAATGTTGATTTGAAGTATGATTTATAAAGGTGTTTATAAATGCATTATTGTGTGGTTTTAAATGAGCATTCCTCACTAAGCTATTGCTTACGCTCTCTCTTTTCTTAAACCAATAATGCAGAGCATTAAAGTGCATTTGAGGGCAGCAAGGTGGTGAAGAATCCAAGTGGTGAATAGAGCTCATGTATGGTGAAGGTTTCTTAAACACTATTAGCTTTTGGTAATTTGGCAATGGGGGACCTATGTGGATGTTTTGGGAGATGTTTTGGACTCCCTAAGTTGGATTTATGTTGTTGATAATGTTGGTACTTGTAATTGGCCTTTATGTGGTTTGTTTGGAGATTTGATGCTTGAATGGTTTGCTAAGTAGGAAGCATGCCTATAGATTTGGGGATTTTCATAATTGATGCCATGTTGATGTTTGGTTGACGCAATTATGTTCCTTGTATGTTGTATGACTTGCTGGTAAAGTTTGGTGGCTTTTGGAGCATGTTTGATAAGTCAATTGCATGATAAACCAGCTGATTTTCTGCAATCTGGGCAGCCTGTTTCGGAACAGGTGCTACCGTATCGGAACGGGGGCCTGAAATGGCCTGAGCGTTCCGAGACGGGAGGCACTGTTTCGGAACAGTTTGGCCACTGCCAGGCCATGTTTCAGAACCCGTTGCGGAACGGACCCGCGTTTCGAAACAGGTCTTCCCTGTTTCGGAACACTCGACCGTTGGGCTCTGAAATTGATGGTTAAATGTTTTGCAATGTTTGCATTTTGGTCCTGAAACTTGTTTTTGCAATTGAATGAGTTTGAGATGTTCATTTGAGCTGAAATTTGACAGAGAAGCATGAAACCTGACTAATTTCATATTGGTAACTCTAATTTGGGTTTAAGACCTTATAATTTTCAGAATTTACAATTTGGTCCCTAAAGTTGTAATTTGTGCAATTGAGTCCCTGAATGATCTCTGATGGTTTTGATCCTTGAATATGTTGTTCTTGTGAACATGACTAGGGATAATGTGCATCTAGACAAGATTAAAAAGAAAAAAAAGGGTCGTTAATCAAGGTTGACTTTCGGGTTGACTTTGGTTTTTCCCGTGTAATCTTCTTAATTTGGGTCAACCGTCTAGGCCAGGTTAAGGGGGTTATATTTGGTGATATCAGAGCTGAGTTCTCGAGTAATTGGGAATGAGTATGTGAATGAATTAAGCATGTATGCTTTGTATGCTTGTTGAGTGAAAGCATGTTGGGTGAATTGTAAATGTGATACAATTGTGTTGTATGCTATGATGAAGCATGTTGTGGGTACCCATTGCCAAATCAAAGCTAATGAAATGATGTTGTTTTTAAGTGAAAATGAGCTTGAGTACTTGGATTGCTTACCTTGCTGGGCCTGACTTTGTTTATTTGCATTGTGATTGCATTATTAGAGTATGGCTCCTCGTAGAGAGTTAAGGAGTAATGTGCGAGCTGCGGCTCAAAATGAGAATGAGAACGAAGAGAATGTTGAGAGTGCGGTTTTACCTCCTCCACCTGGTGGTGGTGGTGCTGGGGGTGAAGGAGCTGGAGCTGCAGCTGATGCTGGGGTCGCTGGACCTGAGGCTGGTCAGGGCCAAGCTGTACCTGACATGACAGTGTTGATACAAGCTATTGCTGGAGCTTTTCAAGCCGCAGTAGCTGGAGCTCGAGGAGCTGGGCATCAGGGAGATGCTGGAGTTAGACTACCCTTAGAACGTCTGCGCAGTCTGGGAGGGACTGAGTTCAGGGGTTTGTCAGCTGAAGGTTCGGAATCTTGGTTAGAGAGTACCAAGAGAATCTTGGGTCAGATGAGTTGCACTGATGTGCAAAAGTTGGGTTGTGTAGTATCCTTGCTACAGGATGATGCATATACGTGGTGGACGACCACAATCTCTGGGATGGCAGAAGCTGATGTAACTTGGACATTCTTTCAGAATGTGTTCAAGAGAAGGTATCTAGGTGTGAGGTACCTAGATGAAAAGAAGAGGGAGTTCATGTCTCTTACCCAGGGGAGCATGACTGTGGCTGAGTATGAAGTGCAGTTTGTTCGACTCAGTCAATACGCACCTGAGCTTGTCCCAGATGAGCGGGAAAGGTGTGAAAGGTTCTGTTATGGTTTAGTGACAGAGGTGAAGATGTATGTGCTGGCTACTGAGTACAGTGATTTTGATGTGCTGGTGGGTCGAGCAAAGGATATTGAGATGAACTTGGGTTTATCTGCTAAGAGTGCTGGTTCTAGTGCTGGCAAGCGAGCAGCTGAATATAGTTCCGGTGGTGGACGGAACAAGAGGGGACGTGATCAGAAGTATCAGTCCTCAGCTAAGCGAGGTGGTGGTGCGCCTGCTCGGGGAGGCAATGCTAGAGCTGATCCGAGTGCATGTTGGACGTGTGGTTCACGTGGTCATATGAAACGTGATTGTCCTCGTGCTGTGAGGGAGGTGCAAGCTCCTGTTGCTGCAGGTGGTAATGGATGCTGGAATTGTGGAGCTACGGATCATATGAGGCGAGAGTGTCCTATGTTGGCTGGTGGCCAAGTACGTGCTCCTGTTGTTGCTGCACCACAGAGAGGTCGTGGGCGCGGCCGTGGTAACTTTCAACGAAGAGAGGAAGGTGGTCGAGGTGTAGCACATGTTGTGGCTATTCAGCCTGAGGGTGGCGGCCAAGCTAGGGTGTATGCTCAGCGGGAGGGAAGGAATGACGCAGATGTGATCGCAGGTACCTTTACTTTGCAATCCTTGTCATTACTTTCCTTGATTGATTCTGGATCTACGCACTCTTACATATTGCGTGAGCATGCTGAATTGCTTGGTTTGCCTGTTGAGTCTTTGGATGTTGGTGTGCGTGTCACTAGTTCTTTTGGTGAGACTGTTGTGAGCTGTATAGAAGATGTCCTTTGGTTGTTCAAGATCATGTTTTTCATGTTGACCTTATGGAGTTGCCTTTCTATGGTTTTGATGTAATCCTTGGTATGGATTGGCTTGCTGAGCATCGTGCTGTTGTGGATTGTGAAAATAAGCGAGTTTCGTTGAAGCTTGCGGATGATTATGAGGTAGTTGTGGTTGGTGAGAATGTGAAGTTTCTTGCCAATGTGGTGTCTACATTGGAGGCGAGCCGGATGCTGAGGCAAGGTTGTGAAGCTTATCTAGCTTTTGTGTTGAATCCTAGCTCTAAAAAGTTGCGTGTGCAAGATATCAGGATTGTGAAGGAGTTTCCTGGTGTGTTTCCTGAGGAGTTGCCTGGTTTACCTCCTAATCGCGAGGTGGAGTTTGGGATTGAGTTGTATGAAAATACAACTCCTGTGTCCATTACCCCTTATAGAATGGCACCTAAAGAGTTGAAGGAGCTGAAGACGCAGTTGCAAGAATTGCTTGATCGTGGTTTCATTCGGCCAAGTGTGTCACCTTGGGGTGCACCGGTTTTGTTTGTGAAGAAGAAGG
Organism: Hibiscus tridactylites; assembly: GCA_958450335.1. Classification (NCBI taxonomy): domain Eukaryota; kingdom Viridiplantae; phylum Streptophyta; class Magnoliopsida; order Malvales; family Malvaceae; genus Hibiscus; species Hibiscus tridactylites. Next base: position 63,152,335 of record OY288265.1, read on the forward strand.
ATGGCACTATGAGAGTGTGCATTGATTACCGTCAGCTGAACAAGTTGACTATCAAGAATCGGTATCCTTTGCCGAGAATTGATGATCTCTTTGATCAATTTCGGGGAGCAGTTGTGTTCTCTAAGATTGACTTGAGGTCAGGGTATTACCAGTTGAAGGTGAAGGATGTGGATGTGCCTAAGACAGCTTTCAGGACAAGGTATGGGCATTATGAGTTCCTTGTGATGCCGTTTGGTTTGACAAATGCTCCTGCAGCCTTCATGGACATGATGAATCGTGTGTTTCATGAATACCTGGACAAGTTTGTTGTGGTGTTCATTGATGATATCCTCGTGTACTCGCGTACTAAGGAGGAGCATGAAGAGCATTTGAGGATTGTGCTGCAAGCTTTGTTGGAGAATCAGCTTTATGCCAAGCTGAGCAAGTGTGAGTTCTGGTTAAGTGAGGTGGTGTTTCTTGGGCATGTGGTTTCTGCTGAGGGGATTCGTATAGATCCTCAGAAGATTGAGGCGGTCATGAATTGGAAGGTTCCTAAGTCTGTTCATGAGGTTCGTAGTTTCCTTGGTTTGGCGGGATACTACCGTAGGTTTGTGGATGGGTTTTCTAAGATTGCTGCACCTTTGACGAAGTTGTTGCAGAAAGATGTTAAGTATGAGTGGGCGGAGGCGAGGCAGCAGGCTTTTGAGAAGCTCAAGGCGGCTTTGACGCAAGCTCATATCTTGGTTCAACCTGAATCAGGGAAACAGTTTGTGGTCTATAGTGATGCGTCCTATGTTGGTTTGGGATATGTGTTGATGCAAGAGGGTAAGGTGGTGGCTTATGCATCGCGGCAGTTGAAGGTGCATGAGCGCAATTATCCTACGCATGACATTGAGTTGGCTGCGGTGGTTTTTGCTTTGAAGATCTGGAGGCATTATCTATATGGTGAGAAGTGTACGGTGTACACGGATCACAAGAGTTTGAGGTATCTGATGTCTCAGAAGGAGTTGAATCTTAGGCAGCGACGTTGGGTGGAGTTGCTCAAGGATTATGATTTGACGATTGAGTATCACCCTGGGAAAGCTAATGTTGTAGCGGATGCCTTGAGTAGGAAGGTAGCTGTTGAGTTGAGGGCTATGTTTGCCAGTTTGAGTATTTCGCGTGATGGTGGTCTTGTGGCTGAGTTGCAAGTGAAACCATCTTTGGTTCAGTTGATCAAGGAAAAGCAGTTGCTGGATGATTCCTTGGTACCACATGTTCAGGATATCGCGGAGGGTAGGCCTTCGGATTTCAGCTTTAATGATGATGGAGTGTTGTGTTTTGGGAGTCGGATAGTAGTGCCCAATGATGCTGAGTTGAGGCGTGCTATTCTGACTGAAGGTCATAGTAGTCCTTTTGCTATGCACCCTGGTAGTACTAAGATGTATCGTGATCTTCGTGATGAGTACTATTGGGTGGGCTTGAAGAAAGATGTTGCTGAGTTTGTGAGCAAGTGTATGGTGTGTCAGCGAGTTAAGGCTGAGCATCAGGTTCCTTCAGGGTTGTTGCAACCGTTGAGAATCCCTGAATGGAAGTGGGAAAGGATTACCATGGATTTTGTATCTGGTTTACCCTTGTCACCATCGAAGAAGAATTCTGTGTGGGTGATTGTGGATCGCCTGACGAAGTGTGCGCATTTCTTGCCTGTGCATACTACGTTTTCTTTGGATAAGCTTGCGGAGCTGTACATTGCTGAGATTGTGCCGCTGCATGGTGTGCCTAAGTTGATTGTGTCGGATAGGGATCCGAGGTTTACATCGCGGTTCTGGTAGTGTTTGCACCAAGCTTTGGGTACAAGATTGAATATCAGTACATCTTATCATCCTCAGTCGGATGGTCAGTCCGAGCGTGTTATCCAAATTTTGGAGGATATGTTGAGGTGCTGTGTGATTGAGTTTCAAGGCTCTTGGGAGAAACATTTGCCTTTGGTGGAGTTTGCTTATAACAGTAGTTATCAGGCAAGTATTCAAATGGCACCTTATGAGGCTTTGTACGGGAGGAAGTGTAGGACTCCTCTTTGTTGGGCTGAAACGGGTCAGAAGTTGGTTTCGATGCCGGCTTTGTTGAAAGGAACCACCGAGAAGGTGAAGCTCATTTGTGAGCGTTTGAAGGCAGCTTCTGATCGGCAAAAGTCTTACGCGGATTTGAAGCGTAAGGAGATAGAGTATGTGGTGGGTGACCGTGTGTTTTTGAAGGTTTCGCCTTGGAAAAAGGTGATGAGGTTTGGCCGGAAGGGTAAGTTGAGCCCTAGGTACATTGGACCATACGAGGTGATTGAGCGTGTGGGTCCTATTGCGTACAAGTTGAGGCTACCTCAAGAGTTGGAGAAGATTCATGATGTGTTTCATGTTTCTATGCTCCGGAAGTATAGATCAGATCCTTCGCATGTGATGCCTGTGGAAGAAGTGGAATTGAATCCGGATTTGACCTATGATGAGGAACCGGTGAAGGTTCTGGATTCGGATAGCAAGGTTCTTCGTGGCAAGACCATTGAGTTGGTGAAGGTGTTGTGGAAGCACCGTGGTGTTGAGGAAGCCACGTGGGAACGGAAGGATGACATGCTGAAGCAGTTTTCGTATCTCTTTCCTTCAGGTAAATTTCGAGGACGAAATTTCTTAAGGGGGGGAGAGTTGTAACGCCCCGGTTTTGGGCTTAGAAGTTTTGGGCTTGGACCGGTTCGGTCAAAGTGCTATTCGAATATAAAAGAGTGAAATTAGGAAAACCTAGTTCGGGTTGCATTAAAAATATGGAAAAATGTTCTAAAACCCTCTTTTATTATATCTAAGTGAACTGTGAAATCAATTTTACAAAATGAGGTTTGGAAGGGTGACATTTTGGCTAGTGACCAAAATGTAATTTTTGAAAACTACGTGACTGTTTTAAAAAGGATTGAAACTTTGAATCTTTAAGGAGCTATTTACCCAATGGGAGTTTCTCCAGATTTTTCTAAGATATTAAATGATTTATTAAAGGTTTTTAAATAAAACTAAAAAGGAGGGAAAATATTTTGTCATTTCCAACTAACTTTCCATATTTTCCATTTTTCCTTTTCTCTCATTTTCTCTCAAACCAAACATCTTTCTCCAGAGCTTTTTCCTCTGATTTTGCTACCTAAATACCTCTTTTCAATTCTCTTTTGATTGCTAATCATCTCTTCAACAAAACCTCACCAATTGCTAATTGGATTTTCAAGATTTTGGTTCCAAAAAGGGAGAAAACTCAAGTTTGGAGGTAAGAACGTCCTTCTCCTCTAAACTCTCAGTTCTTTACTGAAATTCCTAAGTTCTCAATCCTTAATTTGTGTTTTATAAAAGGATTTAAGGTTGTGTTCTTGATCTTGGCTTTTAAATGCAAGATTTGCTTGATTTTGATGAAAATTCGTATGATCTGCTTTAGCAGTGATTTGAGGTGTATTTTTGATGTTAAATGAATGTTAAGTTGATAAGGAATTGAGGTTTAATTAATGCAAACCCGGATAGGTTGAATTTCCTAAGTTTAGCTTGTGTTCTTGGTTGTTTTTGGAGTGATCTTGTTGATCTGTTATGGCTGGAGGTATAAGGATGAGTTGAGATCCATTTTGGATGTTAATTGATGTTTAAGGATGTTTAGTTTTGATGGATCATGGCTGGGTAATGTTGTGGAGTTGTTTGGATGCATTTTCGGTTGTGTTTGGTAGCCGAAAATGGAGTGTGGATGAGAGCAGCGGGTTTAGGTGCTTTCATTGAAGCTATTAATGCATGATGATGCATTAATCCTCTGCTTTGATGTGTTAAAAACAGGGGAAGCATCTTTGGATCCAAGTGGTGGTGATCCGGAAGCTTGATTGGTGTTTCGGCAAGAGGCGAAACGGAATCGGTGAGTGGATTTTGGTTTCCAGCTTTGAAACCATTGAATTGAAGGTTTGGGAGCTTAGTTTAAGTCTAAGCAACTTAGCTAAGCTCAAGAGTAAGTTTTCGGAAAACACTCTTGATGATGAGCCATGGATTGGTTGTATGCAATGTGGTTGTTTGCATGTTTTAAATCCTGTTTTGAAAGCATATGTAGCATGTTTATTTGCTGAGATTATAAGCCATGTGTTGAAGGATGCTCAAGGTAAGAGATCCTTGTTTTTGAACATTGTTTAAATGTGGTTTGATGCTTAAAGATGCATGATGTTTATGGCTTGGTTATATGCTTTAAAACAGTGGATTAATGTTGTTAATGATGCATATTGGCAAGTGATGTTTAAGGTCACAAAGGTGTTTAAAAGTCCTTGTGTGAGCCTTGTTTATTTAAGACCAACATGGTGGTTAAAAGTCCATGGTTGGTTCTTGGTTAAGATCATCAAGGTGGTTAAAATTCCTTGGATGAGTCTTGTATATTTTAAGAGCAACATGGTGTTTAAAAGTCCATGGTTGGCTCTTGGTTAAGGTTACAAAGGTGGTTAAAATTCCTTGTGTAAGCCTTGTTACTTAAGAACTCCAAGGTGTTTAAAAGTCCTTGGGAGATTCTTGTTAAGGACACAAAGGTGTTTAAAAGTCCTTGTGTGGTCCTTGCCATGGTGTTTAAAAGTCCATGGGGTTAAGGACACAATGGTGTTTAAAAGTCCATGTGTGGTCCTTGGTAAAGTATAAGATCACAATGGTGTTTAAAAGTCCATGTGTGAGTCTTATGTTGAATGTATCACTTGTTGCCAATATGACATGATATGAACTTGAAGCATGAGTTGCTTGTTATAAATGCTTATGAGCATGTGTAAATGTTGATTTGAAGTATGATTTATAAAGGTGTTAATAAATGCATTATTGTGTGGTTTTAAATGAGCATTCCTCACTAAGCTATTGCTTACGCTCTCTCTTTTCTTAAACCAATAATGCAGAGCATTAAAGTGCATTTGAGGGCAGCAAGGTGGTGAAGAATCCAAGTGGTGAATAAAGCTCATGTATGGTGAAGGTTTCTTAAACACTATTAGCTTTTGGTAATTTGGCAATGGGGGACCTATGTGGATGTTTTGGGAGATGTTTTGGACTCCCTAAGTTGGATTTATGTTGTTGATAATGTTGGTACTTGTAATTGGCCTTTATGTGGTTTGTTTGGAGATTTGATGCTTGAATGGTTTGCTAAGTAGGAAGCATGCCTATAGATTTGGGGATTTTCATAATTGATGCCATGTTGATGTTTGGTTGACGCAATTATGTTCCTTGTATGTTGTATGACTTGCTGGTAAAGCTTGGTGGCTTTTGGAGCATGTTTGATAAGTCAATTGCATGATAAACCAGCTGATTTTCTGCAATCTGGGCAGCCTGTTTCGGAACAGGTGCTACCGTATCGGAACAGGGGCCTGAAATGGCCTGAGCGTTCCGAAACGGGAGGCACTGTTTCGGAACAGTTTGGCCACTGCCAGGCCATGTTTCGGAACCCGTTGCGGAACGGTCCCACTTTTCGAAACAGGTCTTCCCTGTTTCGGAACACTCGACCGTTGGGCTCTGAAATTGATGGTTAAATGTTTTGCAATGTTTGCATTTTGGTCCTGAAACTTGTTTTTGCAATTGAATGAGTTTGAGATGTCCATTTGAGCTGAAATTTGACAGAGAAGCATGAAACCTGACTAATTTCATATTGGTAACTCTAATTTTGGTTAAGACCTTATAATTTTCAGAATTTACAATTTGGTCCCTAAAGTTGTAATTTGTGCAATTGAGTCCCTGAATGATCTCTGATGGTTTTGATCCTTGAATATGTTGTTCTTGTGAACATGACTAGGGATAATGTGCATCGAGACAAGATTAAAAAGAAAAAAAAGGGTCGTTAATCAAGGTTGACTTTCGGGTTGACTTTGGTTTTCCCCGTGTAATCTTCTTAATTCGGGTCAACCGTCTAGGCCGGGTTAAGGGGGTTACAAAAACAGAGCCCAATCATTCACCACGAAAATCTTCAAGATCTTTTCCAAAATCTTGAGTTTTAATACAATTTCTTGTTTCTAACATTAAAACCACTCAAAAATCATTAACAAAGGATTGATAACTTGGGAATTTCAGTAAAGAACTGATCATTAGAGGAGAAGGACGAAACTTACCTCTAATGGATGATTTATCCTTGATTTGGGCAAGTTTTCTTGAAAATTCAATGTAAAAATCAAGAGAATTTGATGAGGAATTGATTAAGAATCAAAAGAAGATTGAAATCTCACCAAATAAAGTGAAAATCAAAGTATAATTGCTGGAGAAAATGTGTTTGGCTGAAAATAAATTTGAGAGAAAATAAAATGAGAGAAAATTTGTGAAAAGTAGTTATGAATAGTCAAAGGTAGTTTTCTTTTAATTAATCTTCATTTTCCTTTAATTAAATCATTTATAAAATCACCCAATTTAAGAAGAAATCTGATTTAAAAATATTTTGGTAAAATTAGCTCCTTAAAGATTCAAAGTTTCAATCATTTACAAAACAGTCACTATTTAACTTTTTTAAAACTGCGATTTGGTCACTACACCAAAATGTAGTATTTCCAAATCTTATTTTATAAAATTGATTTCACCATAACCTTTCATATATTAAATGAGGATTTTTAGATATTTTTCTATATTTTTAAAGCATCCCGAACTAGGTGTTCCCTAAAGCTCCCTTTAAGATTCGAACCGTTTCTGACCGGTCCGATTCGGACTCTAAAACATCTAGGCCCAAATTTGGAGTGTTGCGCTAAGCATGAATTAAAAAACAACAAGTCTAAATAGTTTGACCTCATGGTCAAAATCGTAACATTCAAGTAGACTTGCTCATTCTCACCATGCATGTGATCTTCACTCTTCACATAATATTGAACCAGAATGACCCCAAAATCTATTGTGACAATCACTTAATCTGAACCAACATCTTTTTTGAATCTTCTAAATTCAAATGAAGATTATACATGGTTAGTCACGAAAATAATTTACTAACAGTAAAAAAAAGTTAGGGTAAACTACATAAATGACCACCATACTATTGGTAAGGTCGCAATTTGACCACCATACTTTTTTCTAAGCAATTAAACCGTCATACTATTAAATTGGATGCAATTTGACACCAGCCATTAAAACCTAACGGATGGAGTGACGTGGTAGTTAGTAAAAAAATTTATAATTACACATTTGGTCCTCATTACTTATACATTCTATCAATTTAGTCCTAATTTTAATTAAATAAAATAAATTAATTATTTAATTATGTGGGACTTTAATTATTTTTATTTAATTTATTAATTTCTCCCCTCCAATCAGGTTGTGACACGTGTCACCTAATTGGAGAAGGAAAATTGAAAGTAACAAAATTGGGACTAAGGGGATTCAAACTAGGACCCCTTTGGTGGAAAGAAGCATGTGCCTGCCACAAGGCCAAGCTAACTTTTGTGATATGATGTACAACATATAATATATGTGTTATATTGTTGTTAATGCCTGGAAAATGGAGGAAATGCGGTTTTAGGGAACTCAAACACGACATATTTATGATGCAAGAAATATCTAACCCAATTAAATAAATCTAATAATTGAATTAAAGTTAACAATATTTTGTATATATTTTAAATTATAGTTAGTGCACGATTTAAAATAAAAAAAATAAAATTATATTATATTCATTTAGCGAATCCAAACTAACAAACATAATTCAATAAAAAATATAATTAAAAATTATAAAAAATTAAATTTAAATTATATTGAATTAAATCGTGCACTAACTATAATTTAAAATTTATACAAAATATTGTTAACTTTAATTTAATTATTAGATTTATTTAATTAGGTTAGATGTTTTTATGCATCATAAGTATGTCGTGTTCTAGTTCCCTAAAACCGCATTTCCTCCATTTTTAGGCATTAACAATAATATAACACATATACAATATGTTGTACTTCATATGACAAAAGTTAGATTGGCCCAATGGTAAGCACATGCTTCTTTTTACCAAGGGAGCCTTGGATCGAATCCCCTCATCCTTAATTTTGGACACGTGTCACCAACTAATTAAATAATTAATTTATTTTATTAAATTAAAATTATGACCAAATTGATATAATGTATAAGTAACGATGATCGAATGTGAAATTATACGAATTTTTACTATCACGTCACTCTCTCTGTTAGGTTTTAACGGTTGGTGGTCAAATTGCATCCAATTTAATAATATGGTGGTTTAATTGCTTAGAAAAAAATATGGTTGTCAAATTGCGACCTTACCAATAATATGGTGGTCATTTATGTAGTTTACCCTAAAACTTAAAATAATTTACTGATATTAACAAGATTTTATCTTTAAAATTTTAGTTTTTTTATCTCAAGCCCATTGCAGAAATCAAGCCAAAATTTAACAACTATTTGATTTGGAGAATTTTCCATTTCAATGTCATCATCATAGTTCTCCAAAATTGTAACTGTCTTATTGTCTTTGTAAATTTTTTAAAAGAAATTATTAGTAGTACAAGCCACAATTATTATCACCTTAGATTTCAGGGGCTAAATAATATTATTCCACATGAGAATAGATGGTTGTTCATCTCCATATATCAACTATATTATGTATTACTGCTAATACCGAAACGTTAATCAACGCTCATAACATTATAATAGCGTGAATGTTTCAAAATTGAACGTTTAATAAACACCAACATTTATATAGCTATTAACAAGTATTTATATAGCCGTTAAATAAATCGTTCAACCTACTATTGAAACTTAAAACTATTTAAAAATATAGAAAATGATATTAAATAAGGATAAATATTCTACACACAGGCGGTGGAAACTAAAAGTTTCCACAAGCGCCTTAATTTTAGGGTATAGAGAGTTAGTTTAGAGTATAGAGTTTAAGGATTTAGGTGTAGGGGTTAGAATTTAAGGATAATTGTTTCATTTTAAGGTTTAGGGTTATAATTTAGGGTTTATAGGTTAAAACCTAAACCCTCACCATATTATCCTAAAAACTAAACCTTAACCTATAAACCCTAAATTATAACCCTAAACCTTAAATTGAAACAACTATCCCTAAATTCTAAACCCATACATTTAAACCCCTAAACCATATATCCTAAACTAACTCCATATACCCTAAAACTAAGGCGCTTGTGGAAACTTTCAGTTTCCACCGCCAGTCTATAGGATATTAATCCATTAAATAATATGTTGTTTTAAAATCTATCATCCTTTATTTTAATATCATGCTTAACCAAGAAATCTATTACTCTCGGAAATTTATAAAACCACATCGTCAATTCTAAATATTAAATATGTAATAATGCACCATCAAATCAATATTTCCATTCCTTTTGAGTTTTTTCTGCATGTAAAACAAAATTATAGCTTTATAGAGGACTTTAAAACACCATTAGACCAAATGTCCATCGTTTCTTAGCCTTTATAGAAAGGATTAAAGTCTTTTTATTTCTTCATTAACATGAAAACGGTCATCATTATTTATAAACAATGATTTATCATATTCCACACATTTAGTGGAATTAAACATGTAGCATTAGTATATTCATTGCCATCAACATTATATCATGTTTCACATGTTTAATAATTATAATGTGTAGACTTACCGGAACATGTGTAACTAATAATTCATACTATTTGGTTTGTGAACTTGCATAAGAAAAACATGAAGTAGATGTGTTGAAATTTATCTATTAACTTGTGATAACGTAAATTAAGAACGGATTTAGTTGGCTTGTCATATGTTGTGTACTCTATAATCTATGTGATGATTAAATTTGAAGGACAAGTGTCTAATCGATCTAGCGTAACAATTTTGGTTATGTAAGGTCGGGTAACTATGGTTATTGGTTTGAAAAGGATGGGTGTCTAAAATCATTTGTTGGTTATTGGTTTGAAAAGGATGGGTGTCTAAAATCATTTGTTGGTTATGAACCATTAAGGGCGGGTATCTAGTAACCATGGAACATATGCAAGAATGGGTTATAAACCCACAATTTGATTTGCGATCCGTGTATCCCGATAGTTTTACATGAATTGATAAGTCGCAAGTATTTATGCCAACATGTCAAGTTATAAGCCTTTTTCTAATCAAGAATGTGATTTGAAACGAGATTATTGAAGGCATATCTTTTCTATGTTTTAATTAAATTGCATTAATGAATGTTTTAGCAAAGTACTCACTAAGCTATTGAGGCTTGCGCTCGTTTTGTTTCATTAATACAAAGGATTAAAGCATTTGGTGGCTATTATTAAGGCAAGGTGACAAACAAGTAGTTTGAGTATGTGTTTTCAGTTTCTGGTTTGAGTATGTGTTTTCGGTTTACGTCATTTGTGTTCATACATCAGTAAGAGTATTGCCTAGGTTGTTTGGAAGCATTTTTTTTTTTTTTTTTGTGTGTGTGTGTGTGGGGGGGGGGGGGGGGGGGGCTTTAGACTAATATTGCATATTCGAATCAGCCATATTGTCTAGTGAGTAATGATACGGTATTCATCGCGTACCGGAACCACTCTCTAAAGACTGACATATTTTGGCTAAGGCATATCGGTACATCCTATCTAAGGATCAATACGGCTCTCTGTGTACTGATATATTTTTTAGCTACTGGAATTTAGGGTATAAGCTGAATACCGGTATTCGTCCTTGTGTACCACTACGGTTGGTAGGTAAGTTTGTTGGATCGCTATTTCAGGTTCTATTTTCTCGCATTTTGATCCTATAATTCCCATGTTCAATTGAGAGTTTCTATGCTTTGCTTGGGCTGAAATTTTACCTGCAAGCATGTTATTGATTTAATTTAATATAATTATGTCTAATTTCAGTTTCCATCATGAAGTTTTATGTTTTTATGATTTAATCCCTTAATTTATAATGCGTAAAATTGAACAAGTTCTAAATGTCAGATTCGCCTGAAATTGTGTATGCTGACTAATTAAAACGAATAAGATCCAACAGTTCATCTAGATCGCAAAAAAGTTTTGAAATATTCATATTTTAGCTAGTTCAGTTTAGGATCACTTCGATGATCAATGTGACATTCGTCACTCGATTTACATTCTAGGTGGTGTGATGGGTGTTACACACACAAAGTTAGGGAGAGAAATACATGAGGCAACAAGAGGAAAATATCTCTCTCCCACAATACTCTCCCTTCCTCGCTAAGACCATCATACCTGTCGCAGCTCTCTGCCCAAATCTATAGGAGTGAACTGCTTGAAACTGCCACGATCACCTTGCTCCTCGTCTCTACCTCCTATGTTAGGGCCTGATAATTTTGTGCATCAAAAATTGGTGTGGTAAGAAAACATCGTCTCATTGGCTTCATGTGGTTTAACTAAATATAACTGGTATTATAAGGTTGATTATAATGTAGAAGACAACTTATATTAGTTGGTAATCTAAACATGTATGTAGTCCATAGAATTATTTGAGCAAATAATTCGGAAGAACATTATGTTTTCTAAAGTCCAAATGGGAAGATGGCTTGTCTTGGCTATCAGAGTGGTTGACTCCCAAATAACGTAGATGCATTTGTTTTGACTGACGACACATTGAATTTTATCCGAGATGAATTAAGATCTTAGAATCGTTTACAAATAAAATTCATTTGTGATGTTCAAAATATATTTACCTTAATCTTGAGTAAATGTAGGACCATGTGTGTGTAACTTGCATACTTTGATATATCAATATCCAATGCGTCTCGAAGTAGTAAGTTGATGGATGATATGTTCGGTATGTGACTCATGCATGACGTCGAGGCATTTTTAGATGCATAATCATAGCTCGATTGAAGAGTAAAAAATATCATCTCAATGACATTGTAATGGTTTATGAAAATGGAACGTGCTCACGGATCATTCGTCAAGGATGAATGACTTATTATTGCTTTGTGTAATAGTTATGTTCACTATTTGGTTTACGATGGAACCTTGAAATAAAAGTGATCAAATTGGATGAACAGATTCAATCCAAAAGTATTGTGAATATCCAATGCGGGTAACATATTTATGACAAGGTCTTGAACAAAAGCTATGTGATAAGCTTTTGGTAATATTATATATATGAGAGTTCATTCTTGGTACTATAAGGGAATGACTCATTGACTTAAATAATGGAGATGTAATTAATTAATGAAAAGTCTGAAATTAATTTACATATTATTTTAGCCCGCGCCATATAAGTTCAATCGATCCCTTCGCTAGCTCAATTTGACGTCATAGGAATTGCCTGATTAAATTGTGAATTAAGAGGAAAAATAATGGTTGAGAAGTAGGTTGCAAAAAAAAATTACTTATCTAAGTAATTGTATTTTCTCATGGATAGAAGAATTAGATTGATTTGAAAATTAATTTAAGAGTTTTGGAAAATTATTTAATTGGTTCCAAAGTGGAATATTAAATTAATAAATCATAATTTAATTTAAATAGTTTGAAAAATAATTTAATAATTTTGAATCATTATCTAATTGAGTCCAAAATAGAATATTAAATTAAAAAAATTATTTTTAATTAATAAAGCTGGAAATTAAATTAGAATTGGACTATGTAAAAATTATTTAAGGGATGAAAATTAATTATGGATTAAGATTAATTTAGGCCTATATTAATTGTTTATTAATTTAATTGGATATTTAAATTTTGGACTTAAGTATTTAACTAATACAATTAATTAGATAAAGTTCAAATCAACTATAAGTTAAATAAAATTCAAAAATAAAAATATATAAAATATAAACAATTAACTGTTTTATATATATTCTTATTATTTTTTTAAAATCAAATATATATATATATATGCTTAATTACCAAGCTAGTATATTTGTATTTTAATTGGATTGGTACTCCTAGTTAGTTCAATTGTCTTCATATCTCTCCATATAAATAAATATGTTTTGTTTCATTTTTTCGTATCCAGATAATACCCACAAAGCCTTACGTATATACTAGAATAGAAAGGGAAAACTTTTGGAAAATAATAGTAGGTGTTATTTAGAATTTTAATAATTTTCTTATGATCTTAAATTTTGTGGTGCTCACACACCTAGCATCCGCGAGTGTGAGAATAGCAAAGAAGATCTTTTGGTAGAAAACATAAATCTAGCAAAAGTTCGGTATGTGAAAAACAATCTTGAGACATACCAAAAGATTCGCGTCAACCATAGGATATCGTAGCAACATTGGATTCTCAAATACACAAGTACTTAATTATGAATTGTATTTATTGAATTATATATCACATTTGATTCGTTTTAAGGAAAATTTTAAAAAGCTTATGTTGCGTTTTTCTAGTTTTTTCTAAACCGGGACCAACACCACTGCCATTTTTTTTTGTAGATCATAGCAACATTGGATTATGTTGCGTTTTTCTAGTTTTATTCTAGTTTTTCTAGTTTTTTCTAAACCGGGATCACATTATCATCCAGCTCCGCTTTAACTCTCTAAGTCTCTACGATATTTTTGACGGAAATATTTTTTCCATTGTTGCCTCAGCCCGAGCATCTTCCAACTCGTTCTTGGCCACCTTAACACGTTTATTGGCCTCCATAATCTCTTTTGTTAACTCGGTAGTGAACCTTGAAGCTTCTTCCATAGCTTTGACCAAATTTTGAGTTTCGACCAATTTTTGTCTAAGATCGACAATTTCTCTCTTGAATTCCTCAACCTTAGCATTGGACTTTTGAAGCTCCTCTTCTTTGGCTGCAGTGTACTTTTCATGTCTCTTCCGTTCATCGATAATTTTGATAAAAGGAAACGTTGATCTCTCTATCAGTTTTTCAAAGGGACTCCACCACTTTAGTCATCGTACCCAACGCCTTGGAAGCTTCCATTGTGGCCTCTACATACTTACCACTCTGAAAGCTCATAGATTTTCTGCCTTCTTGGTAGATTGATCCAATTAGGAAAGCCATAGCTATCTAAAAAAATTACCATTAAATTTTTCGCAATTGAAGGAAGATACATGAACAAGTGCAGAACAATGCACACATATACATACATGTCAAGACTGAAACTTCGGTCTTCACTTGCATTAGACTTGTACGGGGAAGATAGCTTTGTATTATTCCAAAGTTCCCTAAAGGTTTTGATGTCGGAGGAACCATAAAAACTATCTCCTTGGTAGCAAGGATAGGCTCCTCCACCACGTGGGTATTCTTCTCCTTCCCTTCAAAAGAACCAACAAATTTCACGTTATTCGAGTAGCAATTTGCGGATCACCCTTATGAAGCACTAGAAGTACCAATTGCAGTATGTGAATCAAATGGGTTTTCTTCTCCTTCCCTTCCCTTCGGAGGAACCATAGAAATCATTACCTATGATTGACACCAAGGGAGCAGTAGAAATACCAGTTGCGGTCAGTGAATCACCCATATGAAGTTTGTCCTGGTTAGGGGTGATCATTCGGCTGAGTTGATTCGAGTCAAAAAATTTCAAGTTGTTCGAGTTAATGAGCCCTATTTTATGAATCAAACTTTATTCGAAAATATTTCGATTCAAGTCAAGTTTACCAGTTTTGGTACAAATTTAATTGTAATTATTTATAAAATTATAGTACAAATTAACTCTAATTTAAACGATTTTCTCTAATCATATATATATATATATATATATATATATATATATATATATATATATATATATATATATATATATATATATATATATATCCATGTGATTTAAATTTGTAATATTATGGAAATCATATTATTTTTTCACATGTGTGAGTAAGATTTGTAATATTATTTAATAAAATATATCATCTAAAATTGTAAAATATATTTATAATGTTATTATTAAAGAATAAACTTTTAAGGATAAATTATTGATTGGAGTATTAAAGAGTCAATGAATTGATTAAACTGAAGAATTTACAAAAAATTACAGTTGAAGGAACAAGTTGAAAAAAATGAAAAGTTAGGGACTAAATTATAAAAAGAATATTTTCATTAAAAATATTAATTGAATTTAGATAGATATACATAGTGGTAGTGGAGCATGTGATTTAAATTTGGTCAAAAGGACTTAAAACGAAGGAGGAATTGAAGAAATGAGGAAATCATACAAAGTTGATGAGGTAAATTGCAAAACTACAATTTTTTAAATGTGTATTGAAGCTATCGAGGTATTCTACAGTGGTTTAGGAGCATTTGGTTCAAATTTGGTCAAAATTAGACTTAAAATGAAGGGGGAATTGAAGAAACGAGAAAAACATACAAAGACGATGGGTTAAATTGCAAAAGGAGAAAATTTATTTTCGAAAATATGAATTGAATCTAAATAGGTATTCTACATTGGTTTAGGAACATGTGGTTCAAATTTAGTCAAAATGGACTTAAAATGAAGGAAGAATTGAATAAAAATGGAAATCAAGAACTAAATTTCAAAACTATAAAATTTGATTTTCTTGGGTTTTCGAGTTGTGAAACATCAAAATCGAATTTTTAAGTTATTTGAGACAATTCGAATAACTTAAAACTAAAAAATCAGTTTGGCTAAATTGTCTTCACCTTCAAAAGGCCAAGTTGTTCGACAGTTGACTGTTCCGGAAAGAATCTCGTGCTCCGAGAGTATGTCCCTTGGTTTTGATCCGTTGGGACTATCTCCATTGAGGCAGTACCTGAAGATGTTCTGAATTGAAATAACCTCCGGAATCTCCAACCAGTCTCCTTTACTCAGCACCTCCTACTGGGTTCTCTCGTGATAATTATCATTTATTTATGCAGCTCTTTACTCAGGTTTTCGCTTTGTTTGTTTATATTTTATCCTTTATTTTATGATCTTATGCATTTATTTATAGTTTTGATTTCAGCCTTTGTATGTCGGTATTTTATATAAATTTATGGATACAGAGTCGCATAACCCTTTCTGTTATAAAGACGTAGATGAGCCCAAGATCATAGAAAAGATAAAGAAGATACCTTGATATTTTGGGCCCAGGAATAATTGTTAGCACGTGAGAGTGCGGGACCATATGTGACCACTAATACAACTTAACCTTCATGAGCGCTCCATTCCAGCTATATAAGAGCCATGAATGCTTGGAGGTGTCGGGACTATTGTGTTCCAAGGGCCACAGTCTGCTTGTTACATTAAGACAAATTTCCAAGCCGAGCCACTAGACAAAACTTGGAGTTGCATGATGGAAGCTGCATCAAGATAAATGCTTTTGAGAGTTTTTCGGAGAGCTCATCTTCCTAGGAACATCCTTCTTCTTCCCAAGAAAATGGCCACTACCATGGAAGTTTAAGGAACTTGGAGGTCTTGGTGCAGAAGGAATCAACAACACGATCGAAAGGCCACCTAGATCGATAGTTGCAATTGTGGTCAGCGGAAAGCTCGAGCGTCCAAGAATAGCAGAGTTCTAGAGATAAAGAGTTCGAGAGGGACTTGTTTCTTGCTACTGATCATGTGTAATCTTAAAAATATTGTGTTTTTGAAACTTATCTTATATCTTATGGTTTTTTAGAACTTCATACTTTATTTAATGGAGTTACCCTTTGCTATAAGTTATTTGTTATTGGGTTGTGTTTAACTCAAACCGCTATAGAATTGTCGTATCAACACTTGGGGCTTAACTGGATAAAAATGGTTTAAGCAGCATGAGTAACGAAAGATATGACCTATTTAAGTCATGTGACACTTGGGGCTTAACTAGAATTGTCGTATCAACACTTGAATGGATGGATGTACCAACATGCTATTTCAAGTGACATAGTGGGGATAGACTGGGTGTATCTATTTGTTCCCTCAAAAGAGCATCACTCATCAACTATGTCGGTACTGTAACAATGCAAACATTATTACTAATGTACTGCTATAGATAATTTCATCGTTTAGATCACAATTGCTTGATTGCTTCTGTATGTATTAGGACCCCTTTTTCATATACCGAGTATCTCTCTAGTTTCTCTTTTACTTCCATGAACCCTATAAATTTTTTAAACTATTATAAGCAATAACATTAGATAATTGTTGCACATTCTTTGTGGGATTCAACAACCCGACTCACATTTTGTTTGTGTGTGTCCAATTTATTACTTGTTTCAACAAAGTGAACTTCCACTCATTTATGGTTAGTATGCAAACCACTATAACCAAACCCGAAGTCCACTAATAGAAGCCCTTGCATTTTTTCTAGGCTTCTTCCACCATAAAGGGAAATCGAAGCCTCCGGGTAACTTTCTCATCACCTTGATGTATTTGGTGCAATCCAACCTTAAACTTTACTTGTTGGACAACCCTTTAATGGGCTCCTTGATATCCAGTCATTTACATGCCTCTATGTGAAGTTGAATAGACCGCCATAGATCTTTTGAGCAACTCCGCTCAAGGTAAAGAGATTCTTCATCACAGCAATGGACGACCTTCACTTTTTTCCTTGAACACAAGGAAGTAACAGGTCAGAATCCACCATGATACCCTGGTCAGTTGTCCCGGAGAAACCCCATACTCATTCAACACTTCCACTATGAAGGTGTACAATGGAAGATGATATCATGTCTCCAAACAGTAAAGTAGTAGATAGAACCACGACTAACTCTCGATAGAATCATGGCGGTTGCTTACATATTGGACCCTTGGGAATATGGAATTCGAATTTGCAATTCTTCCATAACAGGCCACGATAAAACAATAGCCTTCTCGTCTGATTGTAGCTAGCTTTTCCTTCGAACGAGCCTCTAGTCATGGGCTCCGAGCAATTTTTGTTAATCCTTTTCTCAATGTTCTTAACTCCTATTGTCATCGTTTCTAGCGAATTGCGAAGAAAATATAAAAATCCAAATACCAAGAAAAAATTGGTGAAGAAATTTGGAGTTTACTAAAGTCAAGCAATGCAACTGATCTAGTCCTAAAGCATTTGTATAGCTGGAGAAAACGCTTCCTCAAAAGTCTCTTGATCCGCATTTCAAATTAACACCAACAATAGATTGACATGTGTACCCTCTCACAATCACAAAAATTAGATCATCGTGACTATGCAATTAATGTAGTTGTGTTTTGGTACACCAACGGTCATAAGGCAAGCTTTTCTGATACGTCTCAACTCATACCATTTTATGGTATTCCTTCAACTAAAGGGAGACAAGTGTTATACTTGATACCTCCGTACTTAAGAACTCCGAAAATGGCCTCCAGTGCCTCTACGCTTAATAACTCCAGAAAGGATCCCATGATAGCAACTCTTTCAAAGGCGAGTAATATCGGAGAAAAAGATACGGAGGTCTGCACGGTTTTTTGAAAAAGACCTTTATCAGCAGTGATGAATCTAGATTTACTCTCAGACGAGAGTGTTTGGCTACAGAGAAAGAAAGAAAGAAAGTCGGATGAAAGAAAAGAAATGTAGGCCTCACTATTCAAGATAATGGGCCAGAGTCATCAGACTCTTATTTATATAGCCCAGTTTTTGGTATAACCCAACTGCCATATTGACTAGTTGGTTACAACCTCTGGGCCCTACAAATCCAACAGCCTAACCAATAACAATACCGGTTGTAACAAACTAACAGATCCAAAACTTTAATAATATCAACATCCTCCATACTTTCTTCCTCCTTCAACATCACAACATTTCCCCCACTCATTCTGCCCTTCTCTGAACTTTGTGCTCAGCAAAGAAATTACACAAGAGCACTGCGCTCACAAACATTCAGTTTATCACGAAATAGCTGAAAACAAGCCTTGGAGAGAGGCTTAGTTAAGCCGTCAGCAACTTGATGATCAGAGGGCACAAAATTAACTTGAACCAACCCTTGAGCAACCTTTTCACGAACAAAATGGACATCCAACTCAACATGTTTAGACCGAGAGTGAAACACCGGATTTGCTGACATAGCAACAGCACTAGTATTATCATTCCATACCACCGGAATCAAACTAGGTACAACATTCATATCAGACAACAAAGCTTTAACCCACACAATTTCAGCAACTGTATCGGCAATGCTTCGATACTCTGCCTCAGTCGTGGAACGAGACATAGATTTTTGACGCTTCGAACTCCAAACAACTGGACAATGATTAATGTAAACACAGTAGCCCGTTGTTGATCGCCTATCATCCAAATTACTACCCCAATCAGCATCAGCATAGGCAACAATGTTTGTAACATTTGTATCAGACTTAGCAAAAACTAATCCATGATCCAAGGTGGCAGCAAGATAAAGCAAAATGTGCTTAGTTGCTGCCAAATGAGTCTCAATTGGCTTATGCATAAATTGTGCCACTTTATGTACACTAAACATGACATCGGGGCGAGTGTGACAAACATAAAGCAGAGAACCAACCAAACTACGAAACTGCTGAGCATCCACAGGAGCACTGCCATCATCCTGAACCAGTTTAACAGAAGAAAGCATAGGAGTAGGAGCAGGCTTAGCCTGCTGCATTTGAGCCTTGTGTAACAAATCAAGGATATATTTCTTTTGGCTTTAGTGTAAAGCACCATCAACTCTTGTTACTTCAACCCCAAGAAAAAAATGGAGATCACCAAGATCTTTCAAAGCAAACTTAGTGCTCAAATCAGCAATAACCTTTTCAACAAAACAGGTGGAAGAACCTGTAATGATTATATCGTCGACGTACACTATCACGTACGCAACGACATCACCAGAAGCACACACAAACAAGGAAGTGCCAGCCTTCGATTCAGAAAAACCAAGCTCAACGAGAAAATCATGAAGCTTAGTATACCAGTTGCGAGGCGCTTGACGAAGACCATATAAGGCTTTTTGTAACCTGCAAACCAGTAAGTTGCCACCATCATCAACACGTTCAGAGCCAGGTGGTTGTTGCATAAACACCTCCTCATCTAATTCACCATGGAGGAATGCATTATTGACGTCCACTTGACGTAGACGCCACCCATTTGAAACAGCAAGAGATAACACAACAAAAACTGTAGAGAAGCGAACTACAGGACTAAAAGTGTTTAGGAAATCAGGACCAAGAACCTGAGAAAAACCCTTCGCTACAAGGCGAGCTTTATACCTTGCAACAGAACTATCAGGATTTCGTTTGATACGAAATACCCACTTACACCCCACAATACGTCTGTCATCAGGTTTAGGAACTAACTCCCAAGTTCCATTCTGAACCAAAGCAGTGAACTCAGCAAGGGCAGCTGCTTTCCAAGATTTAGACTTAAAAGCCTCGCTAATATCAGTAGGTACCTCTTCCTTAGAGTCATCAACATGCATGTACAACTAAGGCTTAAAAATTCCCCTTTTACTACGAGTAAGCATACTGTGTGTATTGCTAATAGACAGTGGAGCTAAATGATCTCGAACACCAAGACCATCACTGGAAACAAGCTGCTCAGTATCAGTACGCAAAACAGGCTGATCAGAAACACCAAACACATCCTCAGCAGGAGCTAAAATCACATCATTAGAAGCACTAGAGCTAACTACTTCAGTTGCATCATCCAAAACATCATGACCATCAGTTGCAACAACTTCAGTGCCACCACTTAAAACATCCTGACCATTAGAAACAACTACGGCAGTACCACCACTTAAAACATCGTGATCAGAGGCACCAAGAACAACAGTAGCCCCACTTGACAAATTCCCAGCAGCAGCACCAAAATTTTCAGCTGGAGAAGCACTATCTGAGGACCCAGACAGCACAGGATCCAAGGGAGCAGCAGAAACATTAGGAACAGAGGACACACACGGCTGAGCAGAAGAAAAAGGTTGACCAAAGACACGAGGAGAAACAACAGACTTAGAAGGAACACGAAGAGAAGGAGAAAGATGCACAACACCAGAACGTGAGGAACAAGAACACGAACTAGTAGAAAAGGGAAAACTGGACTCATCAAAGACTACATGACGCGAGATAATGACTTTACCAGAAGGTAACAAACAAAAATAACCTTTGTGTTGAGGACTAACGCCTAGAAAAGTACATGGTTGAGACCTGAAATCTAACTTGTGTTTTTGAAAAGGACGCAAATGAGGAAAGCAACGACACCCAAAGACCCTGACACACTGATAATCTGGAGACTTGGAAAAGAGTTTTTCAAAGGGAGATACACCTCCTAGCACAGGAGTGGGTAAACGATTCATTAAAAACACAGAAGTTATAACAGCATAAGACCAGAAACTGAGAGGTAAAGAGGCTTGGGAAAGAAGAGTCAAAGCAAGCTCTAAAACATGCCTATGCTTGCGTTCAACCACACCATTTTGCTCAGACGTGTGTGGACATGTAATCCGATGTTGAATTCCTAAAGAAGCAAGAATAGAGGATATACTTCTAAACTCACCCCCCAATCACTTTGAACAACTTTAATCTTAACCTCAAACTGAGTTTGAACCATAACAGAAAACTGCTTAAAAGCATCTAAGGCTTGAGACTTATCTTTTAACAAAAAGAGCCAAGTATGCCTTGTGCAAGCATCAACAAAAGTAACATAATATTTATAGCCATTTGAACAGATATGAGCAGGACCCCACAAGTCAGTATAGACAAGAAGAAATGGCTGTGTGTATTCAGTAGTTGAGTCAGGAAAGGGCAATTTATGGCTTTTACCAACCTTACATGTTGTAACCCCCTTAATCCGGCCTAGACGGTTGACCCGAATTAAGAAAGTCACACGGGGAAAACCAAAGTCAACTCGAAAGTCAACCTTGATTAACGACCCTTTTTTTTCTTTTTAATCTTGTCTAGATGCACATTAGCCCTAATTGTGATCACACAAACATCATACTCAAAGATCACAAACATCAGAGATCAAACAGGGACCCAATTGAACAAATTACAACTTTAGGGACCAAATTGTAATTTCAGACAAATATGAGGACTTAACCCAAATTAAAGTTACCAGCTTGTAATTAGTCAGGTTTCATGCTCCACTGTGAAATTTCAGCTCAAAAGGACTTCCCAAACTCATACAATTGCACAAACAAGATTCGGGACCAAAACGCAAACAATTCAAAACATATAACTGCCAATGTCAGCCCCTAACGGTCACCCGTTCCGAAACAGGCAGAGCCCGTTTCGAAACACGGGGCCGTTCCGCAACGCGTACCGCAACACGGGCTGGCAGAGGCCAAACCGTTTCGGAACGGTCCCTCCCGTTTCGGACGCCTGGGCTTGTTTAAGGCACCTGTTCTGAAACGGGTTGCACTGTTCCGAAACGCCCTGCACAGATTTGCCCAAAATGTATTCTTAAACATGCAATTAAACATCCAATCATGCTCCAAATGCTACCAAACTTTACCAGCATGCAATTCAACATATATAAGACATACTTGCATCATCAATTCATCAAAACAACATCATATGCAAAAAGCCCCAAATCTATAGGCATGCTTCCTACACAAGCAAGCCTTTCAAGCATAATCTTCCAATTCAAGCATATAAAAGCCAAACATTCAAACCAGCATTTACATCAACATTCAACATACTTAGGGAGTTCAAAACCTCTCCCAAAACATATACATTGGTCCCCCATTGCCAAATTACCAAAAGCTAAATGAACTTAGGGAAACCTTCCATACTTTGAGCTTAATCACCACTTGATTGCTTGCCTTCCTTGCTGCCCTCAAATCCTCTTAATGTTCTGCATTATTGATTTAGAAAACGAAAGAGAGCGTAAGCAAAAGCTTAGTGAGGAATGCTCTTAAAAACCATTCAATAATGCATTTATAAAACATTTATAAATCATGCTTCAAATCATCAATTGCACATGCTCAAAGGCATACTTAAAACAAGCATCTCATGCTTCATAACATAACATGTCATATTGGCTCAAGTGATAGATTCCATTTCTTTAAAACAAGTTCATCAACTTTCCCAAGGACTTTTAAACACCTTGGCCCCAAGGACTTTTAAACACCTTGGCCATGGACTTTTAAACACCATGAAAGAGGACCACACAAGGACTTTTAACCACCTTTGTGTCCACATCAAGTATCACCCCAAGGACTTTTAAACACCTTGGCCCCAAGGACTTTTAAACACCTTGGCCCCATGGACTTTTAAACACCATGGCCCCATGGACTTTTAAACACCATGGAAAGGATCACCTAAGGACTTTTAACCACCTTAGTGTCCGCAACAAGAACCATCCAAGGACTTTTAACCACCTTGATGTTCTTAAGTAAACAAGGCTCACTCAAGGACTTTTAACCACCTTAGTGACCTTAACCTTTTCAAAACATCACTTGCCAATATACATCATTTTCATCATTAAATCCACTGTTTTAAAGCATTAAACCAAGCCATATTCATCATGCATTTAAAAGCATCAAACCACATTTTATCAATGTACAAAAACAAGGAACTCTTACCTAGAGCTTCCTTCATCATATGGCTTACAACAACAGCAAATACCATGCTAAATCATGCTTTCAAAACAGTAATTAAATCATGCAATAAACCACATTGCATCACAACAAAATCATGGCCACCACTAGAGAGTATTTCCGAAAACTTACACTTGAGCTTAGCAAAGTTGTTTAGACTTAAACTAAGCTCCCAAGACATTGGTTTCAAAGCCGAAAACCATTTTTCACTCACCAATCCCACTTCGCCTCAAGCCAAAGCACCAATTCAAGCTTCCGGATCAACAATTCTTGGATCCAAAGATGCCTCCCCTGTTTTAACACATCAAAGCAGAGGATTAATGCATCATCATGCATTAATAGCTTCAATGAAAGCACCTAAACTCGCTGCTCTCATCCACACTCCATTTTCGGCCACCAAACACAACCGAAAATGCATCCAAACCACTTCTCAACAAAGCCCAGCCATAAACCATCAACACCTAACATCTTTCAACATCATATAACATCTAAAAACAACCTATTAACATCCTTATACCTCCAGCAACCTCAGATCCACAAGATCACCTCAAAAACAACCTTAAATCACAAGCTAAACTTAGGAAACTCAACCTATCCGGGATTGCATTGATCAAAGCTCAATTCCTTATCAATTTAATGTTCATTTAACAACAAAAACACATCTCAAAACACAGATTAATCAGATCTAACGAAAATCACCAAAAATCACCAAATCTTGCATTATAAGCCAAGATCCAATTCACATCATAAAAGCCTTTAATAAAACATCAATTAAGGATTGAAAACTTAGGAATTTCAGTAAAGAACTGATAGTTTAGAGGAGAAGGACGTTCTTACCTCCAAACTTGAGTTTCTCCTCTTTTTGGAATCAAAAACCTTGTTGAATCAAGTAGCAATTGATGAGGTTTTGTAGATATGTTGATTAGGAATCAAAAGAGAGTTGAAAGGAGAGATTTAGTTGAGAAAATCAGATCAAATTCTCTGGGAAAGAAGTGTTTGGGTTGAGAGAAAATGAGAGAAAGAAAATTGAGAAAACTTGGTTACAAAATCCAAAATAGCCAAATAGCTTTCCCTCCACTTTTAATATCATTTAAAACCAGAATTTAGTCTTAAAATATCTTAGAAAAATCTGGAGAAACTCCCTTTGGGTAAATAGCTCCTTAAAGATTCAAAGTTTCAACCGTTTCTAAAACAGTCACCAAACTTTCGAAAATTACATTTTGGTCACTAGCCAAAATGTCACCCTTCCAAAACTCATTTTCCAAAATTGATTTCACAGTTCACTTAATTATATTAAAAGATGATTTTAGAACATTTTTCCATATTTTTAATGCAACCCGAACTAGGTTTTCCTAAATTCACCCCTTTTAGATTCGAACAGCACTTTGACCAAACCGGTCAACGCCCAAGACTTCTAAGCCCAAAACCGGGGCGTTACACATGTAGTGCAAACAGAGAAGGTATGTTCATTATCAGGCAACACAACATTACAATTCTTAAGAACAGTAGCTAAGGTAGAATGAGCAGGGTGTCCTAGCCTACGATGCCACAACTCATAAGCAGAACATTTTATTTGCACAAAATTCAAACGAGCACAAGAATCAACAGAAGTAGCAGTAAGGGAATCACTACCAAAAAAAGTATAAAGACCATTGTCTTCAACACCTCGAAGTAACTCAGCTCCAGTTACCTCATCACGAACAAGACAGCCATCAGCATGAAACTGGAAAAACACTCGGTTGTCCTTAGCAAACTTGGACACAGATAACAAGTTTTTAGTTACTTGAGGAACAATTAACAAATCTCGTAATACAAGCAAACGGGACTTGGACGGAATATTAGCAGTACCAATATGAGTAATTGTGACACCCTTACCATCACCAAGAAGTAACTTACATGGGTCCGTGAAGTCACTGCACTGCAAAGTACCAGAGGCGTCAGGAGACACATGATGCATAGCACCAGTGTCTAGATACCATCCTTCAGACGAGTCACCAGATGGTGTGCAGAGATTGCAGTTGGCCACACCAGACCCCGAGCCAAAAGACGTGCTACCAGACGTCGTGCCAGAAGCATCAGGTGAACACACATGAGCAGATGCAGAACCATCATTGGATCGAGGCTTCTGACCAGTAGCATAAACACCAGCAAAGGACTTATCAAGCCTCCGATAGCACCGATCCACCAAGTGCCCCATCTTACCACACAAATGGCACTTAAAACCATTGCGGCCATGCCCACGACTAGGTGCACCAGCAGTCGAAGACGACTTCTGAACCGAACTTTCAAAAGAACGCCCACCTGAAGCTTGAACATTATTGGCAACCATCGGAACAGATTGATCAAACAACGACTGCTGAGCTTCATCATCAACCAAAATATTAGTAACAGTGTCCAAAGTATAGGGCTCACGACTAGCAGTGATAACAGCTATGAAAGGTTTGTAATCAACAGGCAAACCATTTAGGATAGAAGCAACCTGTTCAGTAGTAGACACTGGACTCCCGCACGAAGCTAAACCGTCACAAATTTCTTTAACCTTCGATATGTATGTCCGCATACTCAGATCCCCTTTCCGAATAGCGCGCAGCTTGAAATGCAGGCTCATAACTGTTGTTGTGGAGCGACTGCTGAAGAATTCCACCACAACCTTCCAAACCTGCGCCGCCGACTCAGCTCTGACGAAATTGGACAACAGATGCGGACTCATCATCGACAGCAACCACGAGGCCAACGCGCTATCCTGGGCAATGAAATCCTCATAAGCCTCGTTGTCAACAAGAGATCCATTAGAAGACCTAACTTTCTCCGGCGGAGCAGTGATTTTGCCGGTGAGAAGCTTTTCGAGGCGGTGGTTGCGCACTGTAAGTAAAACTTGTTGCCGCCAGATGAGAAAATTAGACTCATCGAGCAAAACATTGACTCTCTTATTTGTAAACGATCGACCTCCAATAACCGAATCATCAGATTCTTCACCAAGCAAAACGGAATCAGCAAAATCCAGCATGACGAAAGGGAAAAGACCGAAACAAAGAGAGAAAAAAGACTCAATCGAATCAGAGAAAGAAAGAAAGCAGAAGCAAGAAATTACAACCTAGCGAATGATACCATGATGAATCTAGATTTACTCTCAGACGAGAGTGTTTGGCTACAGAGAAAGAAAGAAAGAAAGTCAGATGAAAGAAAAGAAATGTAGGCCTCACTATTCAAGATAATGGGCCAGAGTCATCAGACTCTTATTTATATAGCCCAGTTTTTGGTATAACCCAACTGCCATATTGACTAGTTGGTTACAACCTCTGGGCCCTACAAATCCAACAGCCTAACCAATAACAATACCGGCTGTAACAAACTAACAGATCCAAAACTTTAATAATATCAATAAGCAGCTACAGTGCCTTGAAGGACAATTGCCTCACTCGCGTAACCGGACTACAAAGCCTATTGATAGGCTAGACCTAACCTTGTTAACTCGTCAATATCTATTACTAGACCTAGCTCCATCCCATCGAATAATACAATAGTTATAAATACTCACAGTGTTAAAGATAGACATATAGGAGACGACAAGGGCAAAATATCTCTCTCCTACCTTACTCTCCCCTCCTCACTACGAACATCATACTGGTCGGCATCGCGGCTCTTCGCCCAAATCTACATGGTGAACTGTCTGAAATCGCCACAACCACCTTGGTCCTCACCTCCACCTCTCGTGTTCAGTTCATGCTAACTTTGTGCATCAACAATCTACGATAACCTATATACATTAATATGTATGCAACATCTAATTATGATACTGCAACTAGGAGTGGACATTCAAGCGAGTGGAGTGGAGTAAAAAAATCAAGTTAGTCGTGTGAAGAGTCGGATTTTATAACTTAAAATTTATTTGGAATTGTTTCAAGTCGAGTCAAGTTTACGAATTCAAGTCAATTCAAGTTGAGTCGAGTTGTTTGAGTTTTTGTTCAAATTTAATTGTAAACATTTTTAATGTTATAATACTAACAATTCAAATGGCTTTCTATAACATATACAAGACACATATATATTTCTTCATGTGTGATACATATACATATATCATGTAGAATTGAGATACTCGAATCGAACTTGAAAATTGATCCACTAATTACTAAATATTTTAAGTTATTTGAATTTTCTTTTTTTAACTAAAATTTTATTTGAAGCTTTTTCGAGTTGTGTCGAGTTTATGAAATTACGAATGAAATATATTTTTAGTAAATTCGAATCAAATAATTCAATTTTTCAAATCGAGTCAAATTTTGTTCACGCCAACTACAAGTTCGTAGAAGATATGATAAATATAATTTAATTCCATGATCCAGTCTCTAGTGGGGTGTTTCACCATAATAGAAATCTTCTACCCTTTTGTTGCTTCTATTTATGTCTCATACTAAAAATTAGGTTTGAGGTTTATGGTTAGGATTTGGGGAAATTAGGGTATGATATATTTTTAAGGTGTATGATTATATTTAAAAATTAAGGTTATAACTTAGAATTTAATTTTTTAATATTTTTAGTGTTGAGACATAAAAATTATACTAGAAGATTTTTATCTGGATATAGTCTGCGCTTTTGGGTGGTCCACCTTTCTTAATTATTTGAGGGGGGGAAAAGGAGAAGGAAAAATCTAAATAATAAAGTGTTGGGAAAGTGAGTCAGGGAAGGACGAAGGATACAGAAATGAAGTCATAAATCGTAATCTCAGTTTTTATGATAAAAGCACCTGATGGAGATCTGTGAATTTTTTTTTCCAAAGGTAATTACTACTCTGTTTTTTTGTTTTTTCCATATTATCAATATGTTGGATTTAGTTTGGCATATTTATTTTTTATAGGGTTATTATTGAATTTAAAGTGATGCTACATTAAAATTTATTGGTTGATCGAATAATTTAAAATATTTATGCTATTTTATTATGTGTGATTTAGAATCTAAACGGTCTTATAGTATAGATATAATTCTTTTTTTATATAAAGCAATTCGTAAAATCCTTTTTAGAATAGTTTTAACCTTTGGATTTTAGACAACCCCTTGAAAACAAGAGGAGAGTCCAGTCCAGGTATCACTCTCTCCCTCCCTCTCCCTATAAATTCACACATTAAAACATTACTGTATGCACCCCATAAGTGAAGTAGAGGCAATCCCTTCCGGTTTCTTTTGCCTGACTTTGTTGCACCACAAAACAAAAGAGAAGCTTAACTCTCTCATTTGAAGAAAAAGGGAATGGATTGGAATGGCTCCTTTCAACCCTTTGTTTCTCCGCCACAACCTTCTCTTAACTTCCTCTGCAACTGCAACTGCAACTATGATCATGATCAGTATCCCATTCCCATTCCCATTCCCATTCCAGGTAATATGTACATTATATGGTTACTTTCGATCTATTATGTTTCTTTAATCTCTTTGTTTCTTTTATAAGGCGTGGAGATGAAGCATCAGAGATTTACAGAGGTGGATGATAATGGGATGGTCCCAGCGGTGAACAAGAACAATAATCGAGATAAGAAGAATAAGAAGTTTACAAGTGAGCAGTTAGATTGTTTGGAAAGGAGTTTCCGGGAAGAGACTACGTTGGATCCCGACAGGAAAATGAGGCTTTCCACGGAACTTGGACTTCAACCAAGACAAATCGCTGTCTGGTTCCAAAACAGACGTGCCAGATGGAAAGCTAAGCAACTTGAGCACTCTTATAATACGCTTAAACAAGACTATGATCTTATCTCCAGGGAAAATCAGAAGCTTCAAGATGAGGTTAGGATACATATTCAAAATCCTCTCTCTGTATATGTGTATAACGCCTAGGTTCTTGAGGATATTCAATACTATTAAACAACTAAACAAGAGAGAGTTTAAGACAACTTTCATAAAGTAAATAACATGAGCCCTGCTCGTTTGAAAAAAACCCCAGACACGTGCTCAAGACCTACGTTCTTATGGCATGAATTATGAAAACCGCAACAAAAAAAAAACCCGAAGCTACGCATAAAGTGGACGAAGATGACAAAATGAAAAGGCAAAGTCGAAAGAAAAAGAAATGGTTATAAACATCATAGTCATTTTAAGATGGAAGTATTGACTATTGAGGAAGACATGTAAGCTTAAATAAAGCTAATTGGAAGAAACAATCCCATGTACTCTCACCTATGACCTATTATGCAGGTGATGAAATTGAAAGGCATGCTAATGGAGCAGGCGATAAGGAAGCAAGTCTCCAGTGTTTACACGGAAATCTCCGGCGAAGAGGCCATCGAGAGCACCATGATAGCTGAAAACCACAAGCATCCGATTGCAGAATGCAGCTATCATTTCAATGGGGAGGAGTATTACCCATATTCATCCCCCGTCTGGGGTGTTCAACTCCCTTCTTATCCCTAAATATCTAGTTTAAGTAACTCGTCAATCTTTTGGTTAGACTTGCTTAAGATTAAGAGAGATGTGATGGTAAGTTTGAAGACATTGACGAGTAATATATATGTAGTATGTACTAAAATGTGTAAGAGGTCAAAAGGCTTCATCACTGACTATTTCTGGAATGCTTTTTCCTTGAACAAGGCTGCGTATTTCTGGAAATCTGAATGAATATTTCTGTCAGAGAAAAGAAAACATTTCTCCCTCTTAAAATAACTACTTTTACGGAATAAATTTCGAGATATGAAGTTATTATCAGACGCTTTAAGACGATTAGAAATCGTGTCCTTATTTATGTTTGTAACCCCTACACCCGGCTTGGCCGATAGATCTAACCAAACGGATCACACGAGAAATATTGAAGTAAACCGGGAAGGTTTACCTCAATAAACAACCTTTTTTTCTCTTTTTATCTTGTCTAGATGCAACTTAGATTCTTTTGTATACGCACACAAGCAGCGGATTGACAACAACACATCCGCCCCTCGATTATAACCCAACTAATGTTTAGGGACCATTTTGTAAATTTGATAACTTATAAGGGTTATTGCCAAATTCAGATTACCAACCTTTAATTAAGTGCATTACACACTTCTCGGTGAAATCCCAGCTCAAATGACCTTTATAACCCATCCAATTTCATACAAGGCAAACGTAAGAAACAGAAACTCAGAGAAATTCAAAAACTACATTAAGGGTCGAACGTTTCGGAATAGAGAGCCCCGTATCGGAACGACCGTTTCGGAGCATAGCTGACCGTTTCGATACGCATGTTCGTTTCGAAACCCATCAGGCTCGTTTCGGAACGATGGTTCACAAAGGCAAAATGTTTCGGAACAAGCCTCACTGTTTCGAAACACCAAGGCCATTTCGAGCCACCATTAGAAATAGGCAAGGGTGTTTCGAAATACCTGGGCCTGTAATGTTTGAAAATGTTGTTTAAACTCGATTTAAACCATCCAAAACCATCCCGACACATGCCCAACCTTAATAGAAATTCAAATATACACCAAAGACAACATATACGAAGCATGGGCAACATCATAGCATCATTCACAATATCATAAGCACTAAAGGCATGCTACCTAAAAATTAAAAGCACGAAAAGGTCATAATCCAATTTAAAGCATAAGCCAAAACTTAAAGGTCATTTACATGTCCAAATATGTATCTCAAACTTGCACAAAATCAGAGATTAACAAACTAACAACATTCATTGCATTGGACACCCCTCATTGCCCTTATTACACTAGTTCAAGAACACAACATACTTTTAGAGAGTGTCTTGGTAAGATTCCTTGAAGATGATGTCTCCAAAAGCCTAATTATCTGCATTGATGAACAAAGAGAGTATAAGCATACAAGCTTAGTGAGAAATGCTAAAAACCACAAACATCATCAATGCACAAAACCGTTTTTCACTTTTTCAAAACCAACATGCCTTTCTTGACAAATCATGCACTTTATCATCAAAATCATGGTATTGAACATCATGCAACACGATTTATATAAATCCAGCAATTAAGCCATTGCTACTCATGTTTCAAACCTTCCAAGCATAAACACCATTATTCTAAGCTAAAAGCAAAACATGCATCTTTCAAATTATGCATTACAATATTTTCTACAATATCTCATTTCATTATATTGGATCACAAGTGATAAACAACAATCTCAAATACATATATCGGATACACGGATTACCAAGGGTTGTCCTACACCCTTCATACACTCTACCGACATCTCAAGGTTCACATACGAGAGCAACCCTCCATTGTTGTGACACCCGTGGTGGAGTATTCGGTACAATCACAACCCCTCAACACCACTCATCGGTAGATGTATAACCCACTGACGAGAGACGAGCCACACACAAGTTCCGCACCCGGAATATACCCTCAACCGTTGCACCTTAAACAATCTTCAATCGTTAGGGTACTTGGATAGAATTTTCAGTACAATCACAACCCCTCAACATCCAAGGCAACTTGTTTATAGTGCACTCAATCTTATAGCCGGCTAACTATACCCGATTTCATTTATAAAACACTTTACACAACATCACTTGCCAATATAATCCATTTCACATGCATACCTCACTATTTTTTTTCAAAGCATTCATGATAAGCCATAAATCAAGCATTAAACCATGCTTCGAACCTCATGCATCAACACATGCATACAAGGATCACTTACCTAGTGCATCCTGAAATCACATGGCATCATCAACCTCATTTCATATATTCAAAACATGCTTTAAAACAGTAGGTAAATACAATTAAAATCAAGTGCAACCAAGGGTTCAAAACTAGCACAATCTAAGAGAGAGAATTTCACTTTACTTACTTTCGAACTTAGTAAAGAGTTTCAAGCTCTTACTAAGTTCCCAAAACCTTTTCTAAAACGTTTCCACGCTGAAAAACCAAGTTTCACTCACCGACTTGCAAAACCACCTTTTTCGACGCAACTATCGATCATCTGAAGCCTCCGAAATCCCTTTGTTTGATTCCGAAATATTATCCCATGTTTTCAACACATTAAAACAGAGGCTCAATGCATTAAAATGCATCCAAATCACCGGCACTCAAAAGAAATCCCACAGCCCTGCTCTAAAGCACCAAAACACCCATCCAAAATAACCGAAAACTCAATCGATTGACCTCTAACCTCAGTCCAGCTATTACCCAAAACCTCCAACACATTTAGGCATTAATCAACATCTAAAAACAACCTAAAATCATCCTTATACCTCCAGCAACTCGGATTCCTCAAGAACACCCCAAAAATTCATTCAAAAACACCTCGAAAACCAAGAAACTCAAGGATTTCGGGATCTCTATGACTAAGACTCCACTTCAACACCAAAAACCTTTCAAAACTCATTTAGAAACAATATCAAACTAGCCAATTAAATCAAACTTTGAAAATCACATTGAAATCCATTTTTCTATCAAGATTTCAATACTTTATCAAACTAACAACAAAACCTCAATCAAAATCATTAATAAAGAGTCAAATATCTTTGGAATTTCATTAAAGAACCTAGATTAGAGGGTTAGCACGAAATTTACCTCCAATCCTTGCTTCTCTTCTAATTTGGACTCAATTTTTCCCGCAATAAATGCACTTCTGCAACCTACCGTATCGGTACACGAAGGCTCGTATTGATACATGTCTCAAAATAGAAAGACTCATTGTGTACATTTAAGAGGGGCGTATCGGTACGCGTATAGGCGTATCGATACAGTTATAGTGTAAAACAAGAGGCGTATCGATACTCAAAGACCGTATCGATACGGATTTTGCTCACTAGAATCCTAAAAAAAACTTAAGCAAAAAGTGTATCGATACACTATAAGGGCGTATCGATACGGTCCAACGACCGTTTGAAATTTGCTGATTTCGTAACTGACAAGCAACGACTATATTATTAAATGAAAAGATTTATCGAATCAAACCAAACCGTATCGATACGGGGACAACTGTATCAATACGCTATGCCTGAAAATTAAGCCTAGAAAGAATATCGTATCGATATAGGTATAACTGTATCGGTACGCTTTTGTCGATTAAAATTCCAAAACCGTAAAACTGTATCGATACGCTTGGCTTCCATGTAAGGTTTTGCTTTGAACACTTGGAAAAATTTTGTTTGAAAATTTCATTTAACTTAGAAACAGTTTTGGTTCAAATTTGCTTGTCAATTTGTGAGACTTTAGAATACTTAAAAATTTATTTATTTTTACAAATAGGTCCTTAGATAGATTTGTTATATCAAAATCAAATTATGTTTTACACACTTCATCAACCAAATCTTTCAACTGCTTTTGCTTCCTCATTCGTGATCGTCGTGCTAATTCCCAGTTTCAAAACATTCTCTTCCTTTTCCTCTCATCAATGTTCACAGATCGCGGGTCTGAATCAATTGAACTCGCTGGTCCTTGTGCAAAAGCCATCTCAAGAGAAATGTTCTTTCTTTCTTTTACTTGAGAGAATATTTAATATGAATTGATAAATGAATGGTGATCAAAGATTTCCAATTCTAAGTAGTCAAAAAAACTTAGCCAGGATTTAGATCTAGAAGAAGAGATCGATGAACAAAGAATGTGAGCTAATCCATGAGAAAACATAGAACGAGTAAAGGAACGCGTGAAGAATATGGATTTGACGCATTTTTGGAATGATTTCTTCAAATCTGGACTACCAATCTTCATATCAGCCATGAACAAAACAATTGAAAAATAACAAACGAAAAACACAAGAAAAATCTTAGATCTAAACGATACAGATACAAAGATGCTGTCAACTATAGGAAGAAAAAAATTTGGAAAAATTACAATTTTAACCCAAAAATAAAAATGATACCCAAATTAATAGGTTGTATAAGTTTTGAGACTAAAATTATTCTTTGACCAAGCCATGTCTCAATTTTTGTTTATTTTTAATGTTTGGGTACCAAATTTGAAACGAAACGTAACTTTAGGTAGCATTTTACCAAAAAATAGTTGGATGACCAAAACATATAATATATGAATATGTAAGGTGTCAAATAGGTAGTTTACCCTATAATATATTGGTACTATCAATTTTAACCTAAAGTATAAAATGTTGTAAGAATATTTATAAAAATGATATTTTTTATAATTAATAATAATTTATAAATAAATATTTGTAATATGAATTAAAATAATAATTATATATTAATTACAAATTAAATTATAAAATGATGTAAGAATGTTTATAAAAATAATAATTAATAATATGTTTATAATTATTCGGTTTATGCTTATAAATTATTATTAATTATAATCTAAATTATTATTTATATAACCATAGTTATTGCTATTTTATTTTCGTATAAATTATTATTAATTTAGATGTCATATCATATAGCAATGATCGGGGATACCCATATCTCGTGAATCGTGATACCATCCCCACTTCTTCATGCAACATCCAAGAATTGAGGCTATCATTCATTTCTTTCACATGACACTACAGCAGACTTGTTCTACGGCGGCACTATTCGTGGCGTTTTTGAAACAAACGCCGCTAAATTCTCACTTATAACGGCGTTTACGATACAAACGCCACAAAATGTGAACTATAGCGGCGTTTTCATTACAAACGCCGCGATAGGTTGACACATAGTGGCGTTTTGCACGTCAAACGCCGCCATAGGTTAAATGATAGTGGCGTTTTAAACTCCAAACGCCGCCACAAGTTAATTATTGGTGGCGTTTTAAAGCCAAACGCCGCCAAATGTTAATTATTTGTGGCGTTTCTGTCACCAAACGCCGGCAGAAGTTAATTATTCGTGGCGTTTGTTACGCCAAACGCCGCCAAAAGTTAAATTTTAGTGGCGTTTTTACGCCAAACGCCGCTATTGTTTAAACTCACCGTTTTAATAGTCATGAGATATATCCCCAATCTGCTTAGAAGACTCCATCGTGAATTAAAAAAATCCCCAAATCTTGTGCCCTAGCCGTTCCTGCCCCTCTTGCCGTGTTGCTCCTGGTCGGTCCTCGCCGTCGACCGTCACGTTTCGCCGTCAGCTGTCGACCTGCGCTCCTCGCCTTCGACCGTCGGCCAAGGTTAGTGATCTCTCGTTTCATCATACGGATAAGAGGATGCAATTTTGACCAGATCAGAATGCATCATACGGATTGATGAAAACATAAAAGATTAGTTAGTGCTAGCCGCATATTTTGTTATATTTTTTGAAGCTATTCTGCACTGGACCAATCTATCTATTTGTTATACTATTGATTTCCTGATGTATGAAGTGGAAAATGTCATTATAAGGCAACCTAATTCGTACTGGACTTACTATTGCTGTTAATAATCTGGGAATTGATTGAAACTTATTTATAGTGTTTATTTGTGTATTTTTATAACCAAGTACTTCGTCTAAAGCATGTTCATTGCCTACTTGTCCTTCTATTTTTATAATCAAGAAAACTGATATTCATTGTCGTTTCCGTAGTTAGAACGAGGAGTATTTCTATTCCCTCTATTGTACTTCCAATTATATATTGGGACAATATGATTAAGTGAGGGTGAGTAGAATTTGTGTCAAATTTTTTTCCTGCTTATTCAATTGGTTAAGTTGTGTTCTCTTGATTGTACTTCGTTGGAGTTTCTTGTTGCATGCCCTTTATTTCACCTTGTCTCATTGATTTCCCTATGAACTGGGATCTTGCTTGTATTGAAGATTAGGATGCATGCTAGATAATGACTTGAATTGTAATTTCAAATAAAATATGTTATGACATTCCTTGTTTTGTTAGTTGACATGTTGCCTACCGAGTACACATAGCACCTCATGTGAGTTTTGAGCCTAATGAGCATATATTTTCAATCGTGCTCTTTGTTAATTTTGAGTGTGCCATCTAATTCTTTGCATTCTAAAACTTGTAGCATAATGTATGTCGAGACTACACGATTGAATGTGATGCTTTAGTGTGATAGAGGCATTAGGTTTAACCCCTTTCTCTTCCTAAAAATGGCCTACCATTTGTTTATTTACCACTTAGATAACCAATTTTGACCCTTATCCTTTTCTTTGATTTACCACATTTTTAACCTGGACCAATTTTGTTATTTTCCCCTCTTTTTGACATCCTTTTTTAGGACAAAGTTAAAGGTTATTCCGAAGCGAAAAAAGGAGAGATTCAAAAAAATAGTGCAGATTGGTTCGAACAATGAAGAAAATGCACTACAGAGCAGTTGGATAAACTGTTCGAATAAGAAAAAAGAAAAAAAAGAAGAAGGGGGGAAAGAGTAAATAAGCTTTGATCATTTGATTTGTTGTTTTCCTTTGTTTCATTTTTACTTCCCTTAAAATAATTCTTTGGAATAATTTTCTCTTTGTCTTGAATTTTAAACCCAATCTTTGGCCTTTATCCTACCCGAACCTTAGCCCCATTGCAACCCTTTTAAAGACCTCTTGATTATTGCATCATGTTCATACTTAGTTTTGGCTTGAGTGATCATTTAACCCAAAACACTTTGAGTGAAATGAGTGAATCCTTGTGAGAGTACTCGGTTTTGCTTCATTGATATTGACAAATTATTGGAATGTCTAATTTTGCTTAAAAATGTTCCTAGTTTGCATGTTTCAATTGTGCCTTAATCTTAGTATTTGTTTCGATCTTGGATCATACGGATAACTTAGAGACATCGTGAAACAAAGAGTGGGGATTTGAGCTTTGATGAGTTAGTTGAGAGATACTTGAGGACAAGCATCGAATAAGTGAGGGAAAATTTGATACATAGCTAAAATGGTCACTATTTCATCTTTAGTTATGCCTCTAATGATTCAAATATGATGCTGGCTGGGATTTATTATGTTTTTTCGTGCAGGTCTTCAAATTTGGAAAACACACTGAAAAGAGGCAAAAATTATGCAATTTTTTTTCTTCTGAAGTCAAGTTTGGGCTAATGGGAATGAGTCTAGGAATGAAAGCTGACGTGACGTCCAGTCAGCAATTTCTAAAAGATGATATCAGTATCGTCGGATAGCTTATCAGCCACGAATTGATAGCTTATCAGTCGAGATTTTAAATTCAAACTTGAGAATTATCTTTTGTATGTAGAATTTAATTTAAATAATTTTTAGGATTTATCTTCTATCATTTTAGGGTTATCTTAAGATTTTTAGTACTATAAATATCCCCTTGGGTAAGCTAGAGAATAATCTTTTGTTCTTAGCTTGTTTTTACTTTTAAAGTTTATAAAATTTCCTTTCACTTTACTTTTAATTCCTTTTAGTTTTTTTAACTTTATTTTAAAATTATTCTAAGTATGATTTCTTTCATAATCATGCTTAGCTAAATTTTTTGATTAGCCAAAGGCTTAAAGAGAAGCTTCGATTCACCTTGTGAGAATTAAAAGTACTCAACAACTTCGTTTTACATTCTCAATTTTATGAAAACTCAGATCGGCAATCGTCCTTGCTATTAAAATCTTTTCGCTTTCATTTCAAAAAGTGCACGTTGACTTGATTGTTGTTTAGATTTATAGTTAGGAGGGAGGATCAACTTGTAGCAAAATTCGACTTCCTATGAACACCCTTAGCGACGGGTTCGCTAAGGGAAATAGATATCATATTCGATTCTCATCAAGACAACATAATCTGAGTCGGATTTTTTTAAATTCTAAAACTATTTTATTCTGACGGTGATAGTTGTGGTTAATCTAACAAGAAAAATGGAATCTAAAAATTGATTTTAGATTGTCGGTTTACAAGAGAGAAAAATAAGTTACAAGGGTTGGGCATTGCAGACTGTAACCGACATGTATTCGGAGTTAAAATTCTTTTTCGATATCATTTTGAATTGAAACAGAGCAAATCTTGAGGCTAATTAATTTAATTATTTTACTCTTCAAAATTTACTTCCAACGTTTTCACTTTTACTCTACAGTTATTTTCTAGCTTTCATGCTCAACCCCCTCCATTCACTATATTGCCTTGCAACTGTCAAAATCAAAATCTCCAGATATCAGAAGCTTCGAAGTCCATGCGGATCGACCCTTCTTCTCTCTATACTATGCTATTTTTATTTATTTGAGATTTAAGGATAATTTATTTGATAGTTACGACGCTTGTCAAATTACACATATCGTTGTCTATGAATTGCAAATAAAGATACCAGAGGAGTCGGTTTTCCCCTTAACATAATTTCTACAGACAAATTCTGGAGCCACTCGGCTTCTTGTCCATTTAGGTTTTACTAAGTCCTTTTGTGCTCCAAAGTGAATACTTCATTTTTGTTTCATAAACTCATATCTTCTCTTATAGACTTAATATTATACAACACATTAGGTAGTTCGTGAGTATAAAATAACACTAAAAATATAGGAAATTCTCATAAGAAATTTCAATCTCACTTGGCCTCTTGCCTAACTAAGTCAAAATCTATCAACTCAGACACTTACAATACATGTAAAACATGTCGTACAAACTTTCACAAAAATTACTCCATCTAAAACACATACCCACTAGAAGTGTATTACTACTACATTTATCGATTACCCAATTTATAAGATCTTTTTAGGATTATAGGGTTTTATCGATAAATTGTAAACTCTAAATTATTATTGTAGTAGTTGTTAGGTCAAGTATAAAACTTTCAATAACTTAGCATTTTTACGATGTAAAACATTGTTTTATTTTAGGGTAAACTACACAGATGACTACTGAACTATAGGTTTGGTGTCAAAATGACCACTATACTATTTTTGGCCGCAAATGCACCACACAACTATTTAAATGGTTCCATTTTAGCCACACGTCGTTAATAAAATGAAAAAGTTGACAGAACTGTTAAAAAATGGTATAATTACAGATTTGGTCCTCTATATTTATACAATATATTAATTTAATCCCTATTTTAATCTAATAAAATAAATTAATTATTCAATAAGATGGTGACATGTGTTACCACCTTATTGGGGGATTTTAACTATTTTTATTTAACTAAAATGAAAACCAAGGAATTACCCCTAGTAGGAATTAAACCTGGGACCTTGGGGGTGTAGTGCGCACAAGTTTACCATTGAGCCAAGCATATATTTGTTATATGCAATACTAA
This sequence comes from Hibiscus tridactylites, assembly GCA_958450335.1. Lineage (NCBI taxonomy): Eukaryota > Viridiplantae > Streptophyta > Magnoliopsida > Malvales > Malvaceae > Hibiscus > Hibiscus tridactylites. Next base: position 63,191,633 of record OY288265.1, read on the forward strand.
TAATAATATATGTGTTATACATATGGAGAAAGATTTTCTTCCAGAGGCAGGTGATTCCGGTTTTGTCGATAGAACCTATGAAAAGGAACAACACAAAGTAAATAGGAACAATTTAGCTCTGAATTAATATTATGGAACCAGGTTGAACAAGATAACTTGTTTACCTTTTGAATCTGATCTTTGGGTGTTCTTTCTTTATAAAATTCTGGCAATGGTCTTGCCTTGAAGCAAAAGCTATTCATAGTATATTGTTTTCTAGTATTTAAAAGATTTGATGGGAATGCTAAAGTTTTATTGTTTTTCAGGAAAATGAATGCTATTCATACTTTTTCCAGAGAAGGAGAACTGGATAATTTGCTTAAATGCATTGAAAGTGGTGTTTCCGTGCATTTACAAGGTTTGTTTCTATTTAGTTGTTTTTTGTCCCTTTGAGAACTAGACTTGCATAGGGGTTTGAATGGCTTGCTTTCCTGTGTAACTACTTTGCATATGATACTTGCAGACAGTGAAGGCAGGACCCCGTTGCATTGGGCTGTAGATCGTGGCCATCTTAAAATTACGGAAGCACTTGTTAGCAGGAAGGCTGATGTGAATGCTAAGGTATTTATTTTATTGCTGTCACTGTTTTATCGGTTTTTACCTCCTAATATATGCTGAAACATTCATGTCTGATGGATTTGTAATGCACAAAAAAAGAATAAAAAGAAATAACAGTTTTCAAGTGTACCGGAGTAACGAGAAAAAGTTATTTTCAGGTGATTCAAGGCCATTGTCAGACCATTGCCAGAATTTTATAAAGAAAGAACACCCAAAGATCAGATTCAAAAGGTAAACAAGTTATCTTGTTCAACCCGGTTCCATAATATTAATTCATAGCTAAATTGTTCCTATTTACTGGAAGAAAATCTTTCTCCATATGTATAACACATATATTATTATCAGTATTGCATATAACAAGTATATGTTTGACTTAGTGGTAAACTCACGTGCTACACCCCCAAGGTCCCAGGTTAAATTAATTAATTTCTCCCCTCCAATCAGGTGGTGACACGTGTCACCATCTTATTGAATAATTAATTTATTTTATTAGATTAAAATTGAGACTAAATTGATATATTGTATAAATATAGAGGACCAAATGTGTAATTGTACCATTTTTTTAACAGTTCCGTCAATTTTTTTTATTTTTTTAACGGCATGTGGCTAAAATGGAACCATTTAAATAGTTGTGTGGTGCATTTGCGGCAAAAAATAATATAGTGGTCATTTTGACACCAAACCTATAGTTCAGTGGTCATCTGTGTAGTTTACCCTTTATTTTATGCTAAGTTTAAGGAGGGTTATTAAGGAATAACATCATTACTAAATTTTATCTAAAAAAAACTTTTACACAAATTATGTCTTTTATCAATTTTAGTAACTTTTATCTAAGGATTCCTATTATCTCAAATTTAAAAGGACAAAGTTCTCTTAGTCTTATGCAATTTTCTCAATATATCACACGTATGCATATAAACTTAAAATCTACATGATACATGATATGATGCATGTAATACTTTACATCATTTTTAGACACCCCCACATTCTCTGAATTTTAGGGTAGATGCCAGTCCTTAAATACAAGGTGTCTTTGTCAATGTGTAAACAAATTTTCTCACACATTTACTCGATCATTCTAGAGTACCAATGTACCATAATAGTTTTTCATAATAAAACTCTTACTTAGAGTAATTATGGCTTGTTTACACACGTCGATATTTTCATAGTTTTATGAAATTCTTTTTATCTCATTCAATATATTAATCAATCATTTATGATTATCTCATTCAAAGGGAATTTTAATGTGTACTAATTCTTCAAAAGTAGTGTACTGGAAATTAGGAATATTATGAAATTATTTAAGGAGTTTTTTAATTTTTTTCTTAATAATAGGAAAAATTAACATAAATAATTCACAGATTTCAATACACTCTTAGAATAGACAATTCTTTTTTTTTTCTCTACTTAGGAGCAGAACTCAAAGAGATTACTAGCTACAAACATCTTTTATAGAACTAATGTCTATCATATTTTCATTCATATTAGTCAAAGATTATTTAACTTAAAGAAGACCACAGAATTTCAACTACTATGATAAAAAAGAAATTATCTTAGTAAGATTTTTCAATTTTACTCTAACTTATGCATTAAGAGAGTATCATTTAGTCATAATATTTTATAAATTAGAATAGTGAGCATAATAATAAACAACAAACTAAGTAGGTTAAGGAAAAAGAGGTGGGTGCACAAGGCATGCTCAAATACTAAGTCATTTATTGAACCAATCCTAGACATGTATTTTCATGCTACCACGCTACTTTTCAATTAGTTATTTATGAATTTTTCTTTTATATCATTATGGTCTCTCTAGAATTTTATACTTGATACGTTTTACTCATAACAATATCTTATTAAGCATACCTAATGAAAGGCTCAATGCTTAGAAAAGTCATTTAGTGTAGCCTTAGATTTTATCTCAATCATAAAACATTCTCACTAAGTTTAAAGACTAGCTTACATGCTCATTCTTTAATAATAAAGATAAATTCACGTGGGATTAAAAACATGAATTAACAAACCATAATTTTAAATAATATGATCTTATATGCAGGATCATGATTTTCAATGTAGACTTGTTCATCCTCACCATGCTAGTAACTTAATCTTCTTACTATCAACGTTTTAGAATGACTCTTGAATTTTTTGTGATAGATACTTCATCTAAATTAACGTCTTTTTAAAAACTTGTTAATTCTAGAATTAGTGAAGATTCCACAAGATTAGACTTTGAAAAATAATTTATTAATAGTAATAAGATTTCTTAAAAAATAATTTAATGATTGTGATAGAAACTCTTATCTTTAAGAATAATCAACAGAATATTGAAATCATATCAAAATTTGAATAACTCTTTGATATGGATATTTTCTTGGAGGGCTTCAATTCTAGTATTTTTAGATCTGTTCATCTTCTTCAAATGAATCTTTATCCCTTTGTTTACTTAAAAATTTTTAAAAAATAAATTATTAGTACGACAAAAATAATTCTCAATCATTGCCAATGTTGTTTCTTGGAGCTAAATTATTTTACTCCACAATTGAAACGAAAGTCATATGATCAACTTATTAAAAGAAAATGCAAATGATCAATTCTCATTTATAACGATGGAAATTCTTCACATAAAGATATTTGCAATTTAACCTATATTTTCTTAAACCGAAATTACATAAATCTTCCGTTTATTAAAAAATAGGATGAATGTAGAATGGGTGACGTACACCGCTGAACATCACTAATGCAATACACCGTTGAATATTATTAATTTTTTTAATAAATTTTAAACAATTATTAAAAATCTCAATAGCTCGACATGCAATTAGTCATATTTTAAAATAAAATTAGAAGAGATAAATCACATGTCAAACGACATCCCCCATACGTAAGGCCCCAAACCACCCATGAAAGATGATCATGACGATGAAATACGAACAAAATGGTACAAAATCTAGAACAAATCGTGACCTTTCGAGAGAAATAAGAAAGGTGGAAGAAATGATAGGGTAACAACCTTTTACCAAGCACTCCTACGGGTGATAAGGCAAAGGTTACAAAAAATTAATCCCTTAGCCGACAATCTGACAAGACCTAGGATTATTGTCCTCTAGACTTTCCAACAAAGAAGAGGGCATACCCCAATCACCAGACTAAAGAACCTGAGCCCCTGCCCTACCAAATGATATAAAGATGGGATGGAGAAAAGAACCGAAGACCTCACCGGTGCTAGATGGGTTTCCTACAAGACCAACAAATGGAACCAGACTGATTAATCAGTGCAGTGCTCACCATCACTTATCTTCAACCATGCAAACAAGCAGTTTGAAGAGGATGAAGACATGTTAGAAGAAGAGTAAGAGCACCACTTACAAGACCACCTTCAATAAGGCATTCGTGGGGCATATAGCCCCCATGTGTAGAAAATTTTAAGAAACTATGTAATTTCAAATTCTTGTCAAAATTTTAATAAGATGAGACAATCCTCCCAATAATAAGCTCTAGAGTGCCATTGTAACACCCCAAATTTGGGCATAGGAGTTAGCTAGATTGTAACACCCCTATAACCGGGTCAGTAGTTGTATATCAAAGTAAGTAATGTTCCTTGTGATTGTTATAAATCATAGTGGAAATATAGTTTTAGGACCTAAGTGTATAAATATGAAATGGAGGTGCTATCGTATAAGGACCTTTTTGTTTGATTATGGAATTGAGTGAATTGCATGTAAAAAAGATGTTTGTTGGGGGATTCCTTACATGTGTCCATTAAGACTTGTAAGGTATTATTATTCATTAAAAATTTTAAAAGAAATGGAGAAGGGGTGGGATTGTCATGCAATTTGGTGTTGAGGAAAAAGAAAGAAACTCACAAAAGTTTCCATCTTCTTCCTTATTCCCTCTCCCCACCCGAAAGACTCCATTGATGTGCACTTGAAAAAAATCAAATTAGTGGGTGAAATTGCAAGCTAAATTGATCATCAACTCTAGTTTCCTTCAACTCTTGGTAAGCCCGTTGTGTTTATAGTAATTTCAGCTTGGCATTGTGTTTTTGATTTAGATTAAGTTGATGCATGCCGAATGTTAAGGGGATTCTGAAATCTGTTATTGTTAGTATTAGTTAAACAATACTTTTGATCACTAAAATTAGTTGTGGTTTATAAATTTTTTGAAAGAAATTTATATTTGAGATGAGCTCGGAAGATTCTGCCTTGTTTAGGTTTTATACGCGGTTAATGACATGAGAAAATTAACAATTTTGGAACCAATTTCATATCAGTTTGAATGTATGGTTTGTGCAGTAAATTTATTGATTTATTAAGGTAACTTTTCTTAGGTGAGATGAATGGAATGTTAAATGAAAGCATGATAAGTTCTATTGTTTGCTGTGATGAGTTTAAGGAGTTGATTCATGCCATGAACTTGCTGGAAAATTAGATATTAAGCATGATAAACTGTATATGTGTGTGTACCATTTGTGCATGCTGTCTTTGATAAAAAAGTCTAAAAAGTATACAATTTTGACATGTATGTATATGCAGATTTTTTCTTAATAAGTGAAAACAGTGCAGGAAAATGGTTTAAAAACAGTACTAGATAATGCAGAAATGCAGTTTTGATTCTGCAGCATTGGAATGAACTGCAGAAATGCAGTTTTTGTTCTGCAGTCTTGGTATAAACTGTAGAATGCAGTTTTGGTTAAATTAAGAATGCAGAAATGGGAAACAATGCAGTATGTTGTTTTCTTTAGTGCAGAATGTGTATAAAACAGTGTAACAGTAAGCAAAAACAGTGCTTTAAAACAGTTATATATATGCAGTGATATGGTTTAAAAATACGGGCAGAATTGAAATGCAGTGCAGTCTGTATTTAGTTTAAAAGTGGGATAGTTTAAGTGTTAGTGCAGAATGAAAATTGAAATATTTAACTTGGAATCCTTAATGAAGAAAATAGCTTGGTAAATTAATGGAAATAGTTTGATGTTTGGCTATAAAATAAGTTTGAGCTAATTGAATAACATTAGTGTAGCCTTGTAGCAAGAATGTCATGTGTATGGTAATAAAATAAACATTTGTAGGAAAAGATTTAGAATTTGGAAAGTTTAAAATAGGTTATTTTGATCTTGATAAAAGAATTCAAGTTCTGTACAGATATGAATTTATGGTCAGTCATGGTTATTAATATAGAAGCCTGAAATTTGATCTAATGCTATTACTTGATTGGTATAAATTAAAGGATTCTATGCTTACGAAAAAAATGAAGTTAGTGTACTTATGAAATGCAAAGTATGTAAGTATGTATTCATGTTGTGATGTTTGAGTTAATATTGATACAAAAGTTTTTAAAGAAGGTAAAAATGTGGACTGCCAATTGCTCAAGAATAAATGATGTTTATGCATATGATTGCTAATATGAAACTTTGTGATGAATGAAATTGTTTGGTGCATGTGTCAATAGAATTAGTGCTACTAGATTGTTTTGTTTTAAGGTACATACCTTGTTGAGGAAGATTAGGAAAGGAAGTAAGTTGAAAAAAAATCAAGCGGTGATTGTGGTTTAGGCATCCCGTAACTTCGGGATATCAGGTGAGTGTAGTTACATTGTCTCTGATGACATAGTGTCATTTCGAATCCTTAATTTATGTTTTAATAAATGAAATGTGTAAGCATGAATACATATGAACATATTTGCATGTCTCAAATAGAGCAAAAATTGGGAAGGGTATTCAAGCATGACATCTTGATAAGTTCATCGTTTATACCACTACACCAAACTTGGTATATAACTGCGCTTTTAGCGGCGTTTTCGAAATAAATGCCACTAAATTTATACATATCGCGACGTTTACATAAAAACACCACAAAATAGCTAGGAATGAGTAATTTAGTGGCGTTTTTCGTTTATACCACTACACCAAACTTGGTATATAACTGTGCTTTTAGCGGCGTTTTCGAAATAAACGCCACTAAATTTATACATATCGCGACGTTTACATAAAAACGCCACAAAATAGCTAGGAATGAGTAATTTAGTGGCGTTTTGTTGGAAAAACGCCACAAATAGCCGTAATTTAGTGGCGTCTGTGAAAAAAATGCCGGAAAAGTGTCACTTTTAGTGACGTTGCTGGCAAAACGCCACCATTGTTCAGGGTTTTAGTGGTGTTTGTATCGATAAATGAGACAATAGGGTTTAGGTAAAACACAATGTTTTGAATAAACTCATTAGAGAGACCACTCAGCTCACTCTGTCACTCACACCCCGATCCCCAAATCAAACCAAGCATATTGAAATTCCTAACCCCTCCGATCGTCTCTCTTGTCTCGATTGGTTATGCAGCCTCATCATCGATGATATTTCTTCCAACTCTTCATCGTCACTCTCTTCCCAAAGATAAACTGGGGAAAGGAGACATCGACTGCCTTCCTTTTCCCCCTTTCATCTTTAATTCATTCAAATCTAGGTATGCTTCATTCCGATTTTCCTTTCCATCTTTACTCTACATTCGTATCTGATTTCCCTTTCCATGATTGCTTTCTCTGCTCTTTTATATATGTATAATTTGACCTTCTTCAAGTTGATGCTGACAATGTTGACAACAAGTGAAAATAACGATGATGTTCGACTGAAAATCTAAGAAATATATGCCTGATCTCTCTCTTTCTCTCTTGTTCACACAAATAGAGACATATGCTCATATATACAGCAAGATATGAGTGCTTATTAGCTATTTTTGACTTATATGTGGTATTTCAGTTTGCTGAGACTTTGATTACTGTTTCTTATGCTTTGTTTTGAAGCCTTCAGCGATTGATAAGCGGAAATCCTACACGAGATACTTTGAAAAGGTTTGATTTTAGATTTTCCATTCTTTGCATAGTTGAAAGGGCTTTTATCTGTCATCAGCGACACCAAACATTTTACCTTCTTTGATGTACTATTCTGGTGCTTTAATATGTTTGTATTCATATCCCATAGGTTCTTTGCAAATCTTGAGAAGGCAGATCGAGCATTTTGCTTTACCAGTGGAGTGGCTACTTTGTCAGTTGTTGATAATCTTGTAGGAAGTGGTACTTTTTTTATTACTCTTGTTTCCTTCTAGAGTATATTTCATTTGTGTTTTATAACGCTTATAATATCTTACTACCAATTGAGACTGGCTTATTATGCTATTTCTTCATCCGAGTTTCAATATTTCAATCCACTTGTTTCTAGTTTCATGTAGTTAAAAAAATTCATTATTTTTTCATTTATGCTCATGTCTATTGCTTTCTGCATATTTTTCTACAGTTATGCAAGTTTGTAGTTTCTGTAGAAGGTTTTCACTCCTTTCGTGCACCTTAACCAAGCCTTAATAATAAATATTTGTCTTCTTTTAGGCCAAGAAATTGTTTCCGGAGATGACATCTATGGTGGTTCTGATCGTTTGTTATCTTATGTTACTCCAAAATCTTGCATTCTGGTGAAGTTAGTATATTCTATTCTTTTCTTTCATTGCAATCCTACTGCTCTAGAAATCTGATATAAATTGCTTAAAATATTTAGACGAGTAAACACCAGTGATCTAGATGAAGTTGCTGCAGCTATTGGCCCCAATACAAAGCTGAGACTGGATAGCGAATCACATGTATTTTAACTGCAACTCTGTTTTTCATTTTTGCTGCTTTTCTCACGTACTTTAGGGTAGCAAAACATATGGAATTAAGACATCATTTTATCCACTTAAGTTAATTAGTACATGGATTACAGAACTAGGTTGGTGTTGGGGACATGACAGAAACATTGGAACTAAACGCATCTTTCTTCTACTTCTTGTTTTTCATCTTGACTTGTCTGATAACATCATATAGTTTAGGTGGGAAGTTTATGTCTTGGGTGCCCATTATCTTTTTATATTCATTAGCATTTTACCCCATAATCAGTGTTCCTTAATTGAGATTGTTCTAATGTTTCCCTAATCAGGATAATTAGCATGGTTACTAGCTTTTTGTTTTTGTTAGTTATGAATGTTTTGATCATTGACAAGATTAAAGGTGCAGGGTTTAGTTTATAAATCTCAATATGCCACCAAGAATTAGACAAAAATCTTCTACCCTTTTTCGGTGTTCTTTTATGTGCACTAACACTAAAAAATTAAATTCTAAACTTAATCATAAATAAATGCACAAATTATGAGGATCTTTGAGAAAACATATTAATTATTTAGATTAAAATAACTGTGATCCTCAACATTCTATTTTGTTTTCAACTTTTGTTTAAGAATCATATAATCATTTAGAATGAATGCATTCTTTTATACTTTTGTTTCTTTCCTTGCACTTCATGCCAAGTCTGAGATCATTACAGTATCTTGTTTTTTTTTTTTTTTTTTTTGCATTTGAAAAATCAAAATAAAGACACACCTAATAGCATACACATCATTATATATATATATAGGTATTTTTTATATAACCAGACAACTTTCACATTGTAGTTATTAGGCCAACTCGGCTGCCATTGATTGCCAAGCAAATTCTTGGCATAAAATCTTTTACACCATTTTGTTCTTTTAGCTGTTTTTATTGTGGTCTTATGCTTGCACACCTTTCTACGTAAGCTTGTTCTTTCTTGGTAAGATCATTATCAAATGTGCTCCCTTTAATAGAAAAATCTTCTTTTTCTTGTCTCCAAAGAATATCAAAAATTGCTCATGCTAATGGGGCCCTTGTGTTGGTAGACAACACTATCATGTCTCCAGTATTGTCACGACCGTTGGAACTTGGAGCAGGTAACAACAGGTGATGCTTTAGACATTTTTATTGCTAGTTTAAAGCATTAAATTCTAATAAAATTATCGATTGTGGTGGATTAATTAATGGTCAATCTATTTTTATTCATAAAAACAGCTATAGTGAACTGACATCTAACATTTTCTGCAGGACAACAATAAATTGGCACAACTTCGGGCTGGAAAAAGCAACAAAAGCAAGCTTCTGATTGCCAAGTTCAAATCTGAAGATTCATTGAATCTGCCATCTTAGTTGATTTTTTAGGTTCATGCTTTTGTCATGGGGTCAGAGTCTTGGAGCAGAGACATCTCCCCGTGCGGCACCTCAGGGCTCCCACACGCCCGAGGCTAAGCCATTTTCATCTTTGACGCTTACTGGTTTCGCCCTCCCATGGGCTCATCAGGGAAGCGGGACAACTCTCGACCAGTGTGGTGCCTAACCAGCACGCCCATCCGAGGACTGGACGGTTGTACGTCACGTACTACACCCTTATTGCTATCCCGCATCCCGCATTAAGCACAACCAGAAAGAATCTCGTGCAGTCCCACCTGTCACGACGAACGGACCGTGACATTCTCCCCCACTCAATTCATGCACACCCTCGTGCATGGGGAAAAAACTCTTTCCCTCTTCTTTTTTAATTAGCCCGGATCTCGTGTGCAATTCACTGTCTGCTCGCCCTCTTCATTGGGGCTCCGACACATGCGGCTACGAGTGCTTGGCGAACTTTCGCAGCGGATTCCTGCCTACCCGTCCTCGTCTCAATCTCTTTTTAGAGGACCCACTCGCGAACACCCCCTCATTAGGGCTCCGACACATGCGGCTACGAGTGCTTGGCGAACTTTCGCAGCGGATTCCTGCCTACCCGTCCTCGTCTCAATCTCTTTTTAGAGGACCCACTCGCGAACACCCCCTCATTAGGGTGCGAGGCACATGTTCGTCCACTTGATTCGCTACGCAGCACAAGAAGCGCTTGATAAACTCACAGCTAGAACATAGTCTGGCTCTGATACCACTTGTTACGGGGTCAGAGTCTTGGCGTAGGGACATCTCCCCGTGCGGCACCTTAGGGCTCCCACACGCCCGAGGCTCAGCCTTTTTTATCTCTGACGCTTACTGGTTTTGCCCTCCCATGGGCTCATCAGGGAAGCGGGGACAGCTCCCGACCAGTGTGGTGCCTAACCAGCACGCCCATCCGAGGACTGGACGGTTGTACGACACGTACTACACCCTTATTGTTATCCCGCATCCCGCATTAAGCACAACCAGAAAGCATCTCGTGTGGTCCCGCCTATCACGACGAACGGACCGTGACACTTTGTTTATTCTAGTGAGCAATGTTAAATTGCATTACATTTCACTTTATTGTTTATAGACTTTGATTTAATTTTATTGATATGTATTTCTACTTGATTTGTATCATAATTAAATTTCAAGTTTTATATTATTGAATAATGTTACATGTTAATTTTGAGTTCTACAAAGTAGAAAATTATATTTGTAAATCAGTAAGTTTAGTGACGTTTTTACAAACAAGAATGACATTGAAACTCATGCTCATTTTGCGGCGTTTCAATTAGAAAACGCCACTAAATATTACAAATACGTTGTCCAGCCAACACTTTTAATAGCGTTTGGAAAGTAAAACGTCGTTATATATTGACATTTAGTGGCGTTTGTCTTTTAAAATGCGGCTAAAATTCGTGGTTTTTAGTGAAGTTTGGAAAATAAAACGCCGCTACATATTGACATTTAGTGGCGTTTGTCTTTTAAAACGCCGCTAAAAGTCATAGTTTTTAGTGGCGTTTGTCGTCCAAAAATGTCGCTACTTTTTGCGGCGCTCGATTCAACGGCACTTATTGCGGTGCTTTCTTTAGCACCAGGAGAGTTTTTAGCGGCGCTTAAAATCACCGCTAAAAACCTATTTTACTGTAGTGTATTGCATTAAAAATGCATCATGTGCCCTGCTATACTTGATAAGAGCTTAATAAAGGGTAACATATTTCGTTTGAAAGTTTAGAAATCAAACTATTAACTCTTTTGCCATAAATCTTTAATAAAGCAAATCAAGACTTTAAACGATATAAGTTAAGAACTTTTAAAGTTACCTCGAGCTATTAGCTCATCTTTGCCATAAGATATTAAGTAAAGAAATAAGTAAGCTTACCTTATGACATAAGATACTCCTTCTAACTTCAAAGCATAAAACATTTAAGTTGTCTAAACAATGGAAGTCCTTGAACACTTTGTTATGGTGCAAAGGTTTAATTCAGGACTACGGTCCATGAGCTACGACTCAGGGGTGACAACCCTATATATATGATATATTGGCGAAAGTAGGAGGTAACGAGGGAAATGGTAAGGAAATTGACGACATTTGGATGGATAGAGAAGAGGAGCTAGGTTTTTATGCTATAAACTAGTCATTGCTTTGTGCTTTGTGCTTTGGTCTATGTATAACACAGACCAATGTTATCTATGTCTAAATGTGAATCCAAGGCAAATATTGTTAAAAGATATGAAATTAGATAAAAACAATGATAAGAACTCTGAAAGAATTCTGATAAGCTTTGATGAACATGATAGGTAATATGTGCTTTGAATAAGATATGAAACCAATGAACTTTTGAATAAGTTGCTGAATAATGCTTGTAAGATAAGATTTTTCATAAAGACTAACTTAAAAGCTTATACGATCTTCTACTTAATTACTTTATATCTTTATTGATCATAGTTATCATTTCCTGTATGATTTTTCTTTAGTTGCTACCTCACTTAGGCTATATAAGCCTAATGCATTAATGATCATGCATTTTCAGGTGGGATGAGCTGAATTGGTTAGATCATGGTTTAAAGGTTGCAAGTTACTACCCTAAGCTTTCAAGAATCGATTAAGTTCTCTCATTTAAACTCATTATATGGTGGCATATTAATGTATAGAAATCTATTAGAGGGTATTTTAGTTCGAATACAATGCATGGCGTGCATTGTAAAATTGTATATGGTCTTTAATTATTCTTTTGGTATAATGACCATGTTGATATTACCTATGTGATGATTTCTTGGTTGATATGCATTCACAAGTAGTAAGGCATGATATAATCAATGATTATATGACCATTGGATGTTGGAATGGGAAAGGAAGATTGTATTATGTTTGAAGTAATCGGTTGATATTGGTACACGAGTTTGATCAATCTTGTTATGACTATCTTTAAATTTGAGTTATTTCGATTGTTAGTACAAATAAAGTCAAATGATGATCTTTTAATTGTATTTATCTGATTTAATTGTATTTATCTGATTGGAGACTTGAAAATGCCTTGGGATGCTATGAGGTTTATGAACATGATGAGAATACGTTAAGCATGATTTATTATGATTTTGTAAGTGGAATGTGAGCAATGTTTGTGGTGTTTCAGAACTAATGTGGTAAAAGTCTTAGAAAATAAGGTTTAAAGATCCTGAATTTTTTGAAGGTTATGATTGAAACTAGAACCTAAAGGTTGTAAATTTTATTTATGTCCAAACCAATTATGAATTGGTTGTTATTATCATCTTGTTTTAAGTTAAATGACATGTTGTGCATGAATTTTAAAATAATATGGTTAAATTTAGTTAAAGGTTGGACATTAAAATAGTGTGGGGTTAAGGTTCAAAGTTAAATAAATGATAGGGAGTATAAAAAAGAATAATTATCTCATGAATTGTTTTTTAAGTTAAGCATGATTATATGTTAAGATAAATAGTATTCTTGGCATGAAATTAAGATATGCTCGATAAGCATGCTTGTATGAATGCTTATTATTGTAATTAAAGTAATTGAAAACCATGTCCGCCATGATGTTTTGTAAATTGATAGGTGATTAAAGTATTATGGTTTTTACATGTTTTATGAATTGGTTGGTGTCATGTAATTAAAAGTTTGAACGGATGGTTTGTACTAGTTATATGCCTAGATTAAGAATTTATTAAGAAGAAAATAATGTTTTGAATGAGTAACTTGTTATGTGATCTTAGTGAATGGAAATTTCGTATGGGTAGTAATGGATTTGTCTTGTTTAAATTAAAATATAGACTTGATAAAGATGAATGAATGATGCGTAATACCTTTTTTTGGAAATAAAGAATAGAAAGTTAAAAGAAAATTTTGTTAGTCTGCTCTGAACCTTTGCAAATTTTACTATTTGGTCACTTGAATGCTGGAATGTATTTTTGGTAACAACTTCAATTTTAGTTTTCTTCTGAAGCGGGTTGAGGGTATTACATAGATAGATTAGACGATTCGGGAAAACCAGATTAGTTGGTTAGAATTAATTCCGTGAAATAAATTAGAATAAATGGTTTTCGCTAAGGTAAAATATGGAAAAATATCCTAAAATATTTAATTAATGGATTAAACATATTTGAGGTGTTAATTTGATAGAATAAATTTGGAATAAATGACATTTTAAGTTTGGTTACTAAAATGTAAAGATTTCAAAACTGTTTTGGTGACTAAATCGTAAAAGGGTCAAAACTTAGAATCTTTAAGGAGTTATTAAAACCCCTTTTTTATAATTTTTCCTTAATTATGGCTACTTTAAAATAGTTTTAAAAATATATAATATAATAAAATAAAATGGTTTTAATTAGTTTTGTTTAAAAAGCCAACACATTTTCTTACGTAACTTCTTTTCTCCAAACTTTTTCTCTCAAATTCTCAACAGTCAAACTACTATTTTCTCACTAAGATTCCATGGATTCATCTTCTAATCTTGCTTTTGATTTCAACAATTGATTTTCTTGATTCTACACCACATTACCTTGGAGATTTCATCAAAATCAAGCCAGTTAATGAAGAAGTCTATAATTATAAGTGATTTTTGTTTCTTTTCTCTAATCAAAGGTTTTTTATTGAAATTCCCAAGCTCTTGATCCTTTACAATCGATTTTTAACATGCGTTGGTAATTAAATCAAGATTTAAATGTTTAATGTTAGTTTAATTAAGAAATTGATAAATCTTTGTTGTGAATCTGAATAATTGTGATATTAATTGGTTTAGGTTACTTCTAATGATTATTTTTAATGTTGAAAGATGAGATTTACAAAAGAAAACCTGAAACTAATCAAATTGCTAATTTTATAGGTTGTGAATAGTTGAATTTTGAGGTGTTTATGTTGTTCTTAAGTTTATGGAGGTATAAGGTGGTGATGTAGGGTTTTTTGGATGTTAATTGATGATGTTAGATGATTCAAATCGTTAGTATGTAGCTGGGCTTAGTTTAGGATGAAATTGGAGATGTTTTTGGTTGTCTTTGGAAGGCGATTGATGGTTTTTACTGATGTTTTGTAGGGGATTAATGTTGCCGAGATTATGGATGCAAAGTGATGCATTAATCCCCTATTATTATGTGAATAAAAATAAGGGATATTAATCCTACAACGATTGGCGAAGATTTGGAGGCGTCGGAAGCTTGAATTTACATCATCGAGGAAAGTTTTGCGTTGTCGGTGAGTGAAAATGAGATTTAAAGCTTTATAAAGGTTTGAAAGTGATTTTGGGAGTTTATATTAATCTTGAAATGATTGTCTAAGCTCAGAAATAAGTATTGGACGTTCTTTCTCTTGTTTTCGGTTTTATGAAATATTTTTCATGCTCTTGTTATTGGTTTCGGTTACCTACTATGATATGCACGTTTTAGCAATGAAAGATGTTGCAAATGATCTTATATTGATGATTTATGGATATGAAAAATGGTTTGCGAAAGGATTTAAAGAAAGCCTAAAATAGATGGATTAATGTATTGGAAATTGTTTTGATTGATGCATATGTAAAACAGTGAGGTAACATGTTTATATTGAGTATATTAGCAAGTGGAAATGATTAAAAGTTATCGGATATAGTTGGCTAGCCATAGGGTTTAAAGTGCCCTATAATAAGTCACCTCATGGTTTGTTGAGGGGCTGCTCCAAACATTGAGAACCACAACCGTTGATGGGTTACTCTAGTTGGTGGATATAAAAGGTGTATTTAAAGGTACCACCAAGTTTACGATGTGTTTAAAGGTACCACCATGAAAATTCGAGTATATGATGTGTTTTTCTTAAAAAAGTGATGTAACAGTTTTAGGTTAGTATAATGCCAATATATATAAACTAATATATCATGATGAATATGAAAGATGGATATGTTGTGATTTATGATGATAATGCTCCTTAAGCTATGCTATTTGAAATGTCATACATATGGAAGCTTAGCTTGAGGTTTTTGCATATGAGACTATACATGTAATCCATGATACATTGAAAAGCATATGGTTTGTAGGTTTTGAAAGATATTTATAAAAGCATTGTTGATTTCTCAAATACTTACTTAGCCTCAAAGCTTGGTTTTACTCTAAGGATTTTAATTGCATTGATGAGTGTTTTTGAGCATCCCTCATTATGCATTTTGTGCTTACGCTCCATTCTCATCCTTCCAGATACATAAGCTTTGGAGGTGGCATTTTGGGCCAGGGATCTTCCAATATTTTGGTTTAACAAGTATGGTATACATATTTAGACTTTTATAGCAACAAAAGGGGCAATGTGGCCTTGGGTATTGGGAGGCTTGTAATATGTTGCTTCCTGGTTTTGAGCATGTTTCTAAACTGCCATGGATGTATTTTGTGATGTTTGAAGTTTGATATTGGGCTTGGGAAAGCTTTTGCATGTTTGGGTAGAGAGCATGCTTATAGGACTTTGTTGATGCTTCCCATGTTTTGATGGTTGATCTTGCATATATGGATTTGTCGTATAATGATGTCTTTTGATTCTTATGTTGATGAGTTGATGTTTACGTGATGATTGAAGCTTGTTTGATTGAGCCTAAGTGTCGTATGTTTGGCCAATATAGGTCCCCACGTATCGGTACACGAGATCTAATAAGGCTAAAATTTGTGCAAAATTACATAGGGGTATTAGTATGCCTAACACTGTATCGGTACGCCCCTTTGAAAATACATCAGGTATCAGTACATGGGCAACCGCACCGGTATACTTTTTAGCTACTAAATTTCCTGATTTCAGAACATAATATAGGTATCGATATGCGGGGGACCGTACCGATACTTTTTTGCAAAATGGAACCCGTTTCGGTACGGGCAAGGGGTGTATCGGTACTGATGCATTTTGGTCACTGACTCTTGTTTATGCAATTTAATGAGTTTTGTTGGTAGTTTTAAATTGAAAATTAACCGATATGAATGTAACCTGATTAATTAAATTTTGGTAACTTTGGATTTAGCCGAGTACTTACGGTTTTTCAGATTTGCAATTAGTCCCTAAAACACAAGTACGTTCAATTAAATATCTTTTCGACATCCGATTAAATTGATAACTTATCTGCTACTAGCATGCTCACCTTAGGGTTTATTAATGCATCTAGACAAGATAAAAAGGAAAAAATAGACTTAAAATCAAGTAACTCGTTCGGGTTTGTTTCGGCAAAGCCAATGTAGCTTGCTCGGTTGGATCCAACGTCTAGGCCGGGTCAAGGGGGCTACAACCTCAAATCCTCCACACCATACTCACGGCTCAAATGGAGCACCAATCAAGTCTTCATGCTCTATAGAGACATCCTACCATGTATATAGCTTAAGTGGTTTTATGCGTAGAATACTTCTGGAGAACATAAGCATAGTATAATAGTGTAGAGACATGAACTGTTGCATACAACTAGTATAGAAATCACTAATACTAGATATCAAGAATCTCCACCCTACTTATAGTATAGAAATATCTTTATTTAGAACTTCTAAGAGTCTTACGTATGAATTCCTTCTCCCCAAGAGCCATAGAGAAAGGAAAACATGATGTGTTTGATACTAGAGTAAAATGTTCTGCGCTTAAGAGCTTTTGGACCATTAGAGAATTTGTTGATGTTTTCCAGGGTGTTGCCAAAATTTCCATCCAATAAAGAACTTAAGTAGACATTGAGGTAATTTTTAGTTCGGCATCGGTGTCCATCGCTCTATTTATATGACACCGACTGAATTTAGAAAGTTAGAGACTCAGTTGTAAGGTGCTACATGAGTGTGATTCATTAGATAAGGTATTTCACCTACGAGTGAAAGGAGAGAAGTTTCGGTCTAATTCACCAATAGAAAAATGATACGACGAGGTTTTACATAAACCGCAGATAGCGTACCAAGGTCATAGTGAAGAACTTTTATCTGTTTCCTATAATCAATGTGTTGCTCGACCGATCATAGATTACACATGTGTTTTTTAAGATTGAACTGATATTTATATGCTTCTATCTTAAAGTGTTGAAGATTGGCTTTTCCGAAATGGTTTCAGAATGGGATTGCCTTCCTAAGGCATACTATAATGATGTTTGATACCGTGTTGACTGTAGAAGCCTCGCTAATGTTAAAGTGGGAGCTACCAAAGAATATTTTAATGGGATCAGAGTTTTCCTTTGTCTCGTGAGTTGTGATTGATGAGTTGTTAAGAGATTCTAAATTTTGATGAATCATTGATCGATCTATTCCAGGAAAGAGTCCTTTAGAGTGGACCATGGAGTAGGGGTGGCAATCGAGTGGAGAATAACCGAAACTGTGGGGATCTAAACCAGCAAGGATGAGGAATAACCAAAATTTTTACTT
Source organism: Hibiscus tridactylites (assembly GCA_958450335.1). Lineage (NCBI taxonomy): Eukaryota > Viridiplantae > Streptophyta > Magnoliopsida > Malvales > Malvaceae > Hibiscus > Hibiscus tridactylites. Next base: position 63,209,617 of record OY288265.1, read on the forward strand.
ACGAGGATAGGAACGAGGGAAGTTTTATTTCTAAATCTCAAATAGGGATGAGGACGAGTATTTCTATATCCGAACCATTGGGATAACCAAACCAAACTTGTATAAATCACTATGGGGATCCTCGAAAAATTCATAGAGATCCTTGATATTTTACAAATTTTGATGTCTATAAGGTTAATTTAACTATTTTTCAACAAAAATCTAATCTCCCACAACCTATGAGTATGGCCAACTAGATAGAGGGGGCATGGGCAATATTACTTTGTCCATATTTCCTCCTTATTTTATTCTTCTTCCTTATCATTTTTCTTCCTACTTTCCTACACTTCTTTCTAGACTTCTTAATTTTTCCTTGTTCTGTTTATTTTTCTTAGCAAACCGTGTGCACATAGAGAAAGATTCGAGTGAGTTTTCTCTCCATTTTCATCCTCCAAACTTCAAAGAAGTGAATGAGAGTGATAAATCCTCTAAGACTAAAGGATAGAAGATGAAGATCTAGACAATGAGGATTTCTTATGGATTCTTGATAAGTCATAAATATGATTCTTGTATGCTAATGTATGCATGTCATATCTCTTTGGGTAGAAATCATGTTTGGTGGATCAAACAAAGCTAAAAGAATAGTTATGAAATGTGCCCGGAAATAGAGTATTATGAAAGAGGAGTAAGTTTGACAATTCTTCATGAATTCCATAAATGACTAGAAAATTGCTTATAGATCATTGTAATCTCGATTCAGTCTAGTTTGGTTTAGAACAAATGGCAATCAATTTTGATCTGTATTTTAACATATATGAATTTTTTAGTGTTGAAATGTCATAAAAATTTAGTAGCATATTTCTTAGAAAATAATTTTAGCAGTGACTTTGAAAATCACCGAAAATTCTACAAGGTAAGACATAAAGTGAGCCTTATATTTCTATAACAATACATAAGTCTAGATTCGCTTAAAACAAATGATGTTTTATTTTGAGTTATATATTAGGATTTATGAATTTTTGAGTGAGAAAAGGTAAGAAAAAAGGCAGCAAATTGTTTCCAGAAACAGTAATGACAGTAACTTTAGAAACAATTCTTCAAGTGGTTTCGTTATACCAAAAGGGGGAGAATGTTTAGATATTTTTTATATAACAAGAAGAAAAATGTTTTTGGACTTAAACAATATTGCAAACATAATTCAAATTCCATTTTCTTAAAATATTCTATTTTTCTAAAATTATTTTTAAGGGGACATTTTCAAAAACAATTTTTCAAGTGGTTTCGTTATATCAAAAAGGTTGGAGATTGTTGAGATATTTGATTTTGATATAACAAGATGGAAAATGTCTTTGGACTTAAACAATACTGCAAAAATAATTCTAAGTCCATATAACTTGAAAAATATGTTTGAAAGGCTTTTGAAATGTTTTTGACTTGAAGAAATGCTTTCAAAATTGTCTAGGCGTCATAAACATACCTTGAGTTCCGATACCTTAACCCCGCTATCGATACCCAACATCCCTTATCGGTATGACATGTCGAGTTCTGATACGCTGTAACACCCCAAAATCCAGTCAAGTTGGAATTTGGTTCCGGTGATCGAAAAATTTTGCATCGATAAAGTCTAAATATAGAATTGACTAGTTAATCATTGATATTTGACTCTAATTGTGTTAAATCATTGTTATTGGATCCTATTGGATAGTATCGAAAATATTATAGTGGCTAAATTGTGGATATTGGAAATTTTGGGGTCAAAACCATAGAGAGTAGAGAGTTGATGGACTAACCTTGCGATTAGCCCCTCTTCAATATCTAACATCCCAACGTGGGATAATCTGGTGAGATTACTTCACCTAAAGGAAAGCTTTTTACTTCAAAAGCATAGTAAAATAGGATTGAGAAAGTTACCCGAAAACATTGAAAGCATACACCTCTCCCAAACTCTTCATCTTCATCATCTCCTACCTAAGCAAGCACCTCTATTGGAGCTAGCTTCAAGCTTTGCTTTTCTTAGATTTATTGTTGTCAAATTATTGCTATCGATTGAGTAAGCCATATTCCTCAATTGGTTATTGGATTCTATGGAGGTATTGAGTTAATTTTAAGCTAGGGTTTTGACTATCCATAGATATCTCATCGTTGTCATCTATATTAAAATCGAATATCGATTTTGATGATGTTGTATTGATTTTGATATCGTATTATCGACCCTAATAGTCTTCCTATTGATTTCATAGCTCAAGAAGTTGATAAAGAGCATTGTCTCCATCCAAAGCTAGGAACAAGGGGATTGTTATCCGAGAGCCTTAGGAGCATCAGATTTTAAGGTGAGCATAGTCAGAGTCTCGGGATTAGGTGAAAAGCCTTCCCGAATCCTTTATTGTTTTTTTCAATCATTTAGTTAATATCACTATTGAGGAAGTTACATCAGATTGTTAAACGGACATCTTGATAAGTGTCGGTAATTTTGTTATTGAATATCAGACATAGTTATTGGTATTGTCATTGTGCATTGTCATTGATATAGTTATTGCCATTGAAATATTGTAATGAAATCATTGAATATTGATATTGGCATTGAACTATGAAACATTGATAATGAGACATGTTTGTCATTGATAATATTGAAATCATTGGTCATTGGAACTTTCATTGAACATTGAATTCGGATACATGCATTGAAACCTTGGATTTGAATGGACAATGGATACAATTGGCATGCCATAGAATTCATGAGCTCAGTGTATGGGTGGACTACGATCCTAAGGCTACGGCTTATATTGATTTGGCGAGGCGGAGGGATGTGTATTGATATTTGTCATATTGGCGAGGTTGAGGGACTAGACCATTCATTGATTTAGCGAGGCGCAGGATTTCGCGTATCCACTATATTGATACAATCCAAGGGTTAATGATGGAATGAATATGTTAAACATTGCACATTGATGTATAGTATTTTCATTGATGAGCATGAGAGCATGTATATAAATACTTGTTGCATTGTTGTTCATATTGTTTATGACTACCTCACTAGGCAATGTATGCCTAACGTATCTCATCTCATGCATTTCAGGTTGAAAGGATCATGTGTTTGAAGATCGGATTGTCAAGGCAAGACAAGTCAATACGAGCCTTAATGTAATGTATTTTCACCTTATGAACTCCTAGGAAGGTGGCAAAGTAGTCGAACTAGTTGTTTAAGTCAATTTTGATATGTTTGTGAGATGCCTATATCATAATATGGTTGATGGCCCTAAGTGGCCCTTTTGTTTGGCTTAAAGTGGTTTAAAAGTGCATACTTGAATTATAAAAAACAAAACATGGTCATTAAACTTGGCATGCTAGTACTTTATACCATTGAATTGTTGTGTGTAAACTTTCATTGCATTTGAACATCGTTTGGTAGGTCAAATCGAATAAAAACCAGCAAAAATCTATCATTACAGGTCAGGTCGTATCGAAACGGGTGATGGCGTTTCGGTACGGGTAAGCATAAATGAACCTAAAGAACATGGCGTATCGAAACGTTCTATAGCCATTTCGAAACATTTTGCCACTGGAATCCATCGTTTCGATACGAGTTCATATTGTATCAAAACGAGTCAAATTCAAAGTCAAAGGAAGTCAACCTATTTCGATACAGGGCTTGTCGTATCAATATGGTCTAAAGAGTAGAGTCAACATGGGTTGACCATCGTACACCCGTTTCGAAACAGCCCTAGGGTGTGTCGATACGAGGTTAGTTAAGTTAGTTAAAGGCATATTAGACAGATTGCAATGTTCACAGTTTAGTCACCAAATTTTGAAAGATTAAATTGAATGAGCTAATGAACTCCAAATTGTGTGAAATTTTACAGGTTTGTTAATATTGTGGTGAATTACAATGTTGTATAATCAATTGCATCGAAGGACCCTTAATTTGTCAAATTTATAGTTTGGCCCCTAAAACTTGTAATAGTTGGGAATTAGCCTTGAATGATTAATTATTGCTTCGTATGAATCAATTGGACTAAAATATATTGTGGTAATGTGGTATTGTATGTTATTGGTTTAAATGTTAATATTAAAATGAAATTTTGTTGCACCGTTCACTCTATTAATCATCAGTATCACCTTCCGACCCGGTTCTCGACCAGACCAGGAAGAGCGTGTTACATTTGTGGTATTAGAGCTAGAGTTTAGTCGATTCTAGGACTAAACCGAAGCTTGTTGCATTGTTATTGTGTTAATTTTTCACCTAGGAGTTATATATTACGTATATTGTGACTTGTCGACTAATCTGATCTTTCATATAGATATGTCTGAAACTAATGAAGCTCACATAGACGAGCTTGCCATCGGCTCCTCGACGCATGGCGAGGAGATTAGAGGAGGAAATCCTTCGAACCCACCGAAACCGCATGACCCTCATGTTCAAGATACCGAGCCTGCAGCACCTACCGATCAGGCTGAATGTTATAAGAACATGGCCGACATGTTCGGGTAGTTTATGACTGCTATGAGGGCCGTACAAGTTGTGCAACCTATTGCTCCTGGTGTTCAACACACTCGAGCACCTATTGATAAGCTCTCACTGTATCGAGCTTATACTTTTACTGGACAAGATGACGACAACCCTGAATTTGTCAAATACTGGTTGGACAACAACTTGCATATTTTGGATAAGCAACTTCAATGCTCGGATGAGCACAAGCTCGAGTGTGCTATCGCGTTGTTGGCTGATGAGGCACTTCACTGGTGGGAAACTACAATATTGACAGTTTCTGAAGACACTATGAATTGGGAGTTCTTTCTTAAAGAATTCCACAAGAAATATATCAGTGAGTTTTACCTTGCTGAAAGACGAAGTATCTTCCTCCACCTCAAACAAGGCAGACGACCGATCGAATAGTACATCCATGATTTCTGCAAGTGCTGTAGATACGGTGCTGAGTACATTAAGAAGGAGGAAGAAAAGTGCCAGATGTTCATTGTAGGGATCAATGATGAACAACGCCCTATATTCCCTGTGTTAAGCATTTCTGGTTTCCAAGACCTTGTGAATCGAGTTAAGGCCACCGAAGCTACACAGAAAGCTCAATGAGCTGGTGGGTCTGGAAAGTCAGAGAAGAGGTTCAGGGATGATTTCGACCTCCGAGATGGAACAAGAAAGGGAGATATTAAGGCCACAAACAGAATCTCTATCCACAACCCTCCCGTTCTGGGAACATTGGGTGGCCTCAGTCAATGACGCAGTCATTTGCTAAAGCATCGTCTGTTGATAGCACCAGAGGTTCAAATCGAGGAAACCAACATTCACTTTGCAATTATTGTCAGAATAGGCATCCAACGGGTCAATGTCATAAGCAGACTAAAGCTTGTTACTATTGTGGTGAGCAGGGTCACTTTATACGTGACTGCCCTTTTGAATGCAACTAAATCTTCCGCTACACCAACCACCGCTGCTTCTCCTGCTCAATCTTTTCGAGTTAAAGGATCGAAGCAAGGATCATCAGGACCTTACGGACGATCTAGTGGTCTAGGGAAACCCTTTAATAAGCAAGATTCAAAAGCCCCTGCCCAAATGTATCATGTGAGGAGCAGAGAAGAAGAGATGAACCTGACGTCATCGCAGGTACCATCGAGCTATATTCACATTCTTTATATACATTGATTGACCCTGGTTGTACTCACTCTTTTATAAGTACCATTGTAGTTAAGAAGTATAATATGTCTTCCGAACCAATAGCATCAAGAATTTCTGTAACCAATCCCTTAGGAGATTGCATCACCGTAAGGGTAGTGTGTAAGAACTGCCCCTTACTGATCCAAGGGATTCCTTTTCTGGCCAATTTGTTGGCTTTACCGATTCATGAATTTGATGTCATCTTAGGCTTAGATTGGCTTAGTGAGCATTAAGCATGGGTAGATTGTTTTAAGAGGAAATTGTATCTCTGAGGTCTGGGTAAGGAAAGTGTTGTATCGATGAACGCGAAGAATCCATCATTGTACGCTTTGGCGTTGGAGACTAAAGGTGAATCACAATTGCGAGACATTGACACCATATTTGAATTTTCCGATGTCTTCCCTGATGAACTTCCAGGATTTCTCCCAACCCGTGAAGTGGAGTTTGGCATTGAGGTGCAACCTGGGACTGCTCCAGTTTCTATTGCACCATATCATATGGAAACTATGTAATTAAAAGAATTAAAGGCTCAGATTCAAGAGTTGTTAAGCAAGGGTTTCATTCAACCGAGGTCTTTGCCTTGGGGAGCTTCGGTTCTCTCTGTTAAGAAGATAGATGGTTCTATGTAATTGTGTATTGACTACCGACAATTGAATAAAGTAACAATCAAGAACAAGTATCCATTGCCTAGAATAGACGACATGTTCAATCAACTAAAAGATGCCTCGGTGTTTTCCAAGATCGATTTAAGGTCGAGCTATTATCAAATGAGAGTTAAGGAGTGTGATGTACTAAAAACTGCCTTTCGTACAAGATATGGACACTACGAATTCTTGATGATGCCCTTTGGGTTAACCAATTCACCGACAACCTTTATGTATTTGATGAATCGAGTTTTTAGACCCTATCTTGATAACTTCGTAGTGGTGTTTATAGTTGACATATTGATTTATTCCAAGAATGAAGCGGAACACCGAGATCATCTTCGTATTGTGCTTCAGACCTTAAGAGAGAAGCAATTGTACGCGAAATTCTCTAAGTGTGAGTTTTGGCTCATCGAAGTTGCCTTTCTGGGACATATTATGTCAGCTTCGAGCATTCAAGTGGACTCTGAAGAAAGTTTAAGCTATTGTAGATTGGCACCCACTGAAGAACATTGGTGAAGTCAGAAGCTTCCTTGGGCTTGCTGACTATTATCAAAGATTTGTGAAAGAGTTTTCTATGATAGCCCCTCCTTTAACCAAGTTGTTAAGGAAAGAAGCTCCTCTTGTTTGGACCAAGGTTCAACAACGAGGTTTCGATCAATTGAAACAAGTATTGACCCATGCACCTGTCCTAACCCAACCCGAACCCAGAAAGGACTACACAGTTTACAGTGATGCATTGTACCTCGGGTTAGGATGTGTATTGATGCAAGAAGGCAAAGTCATTGCTTATGCTTCGAGACAACTTAAGCCGCACTAAATGCATTATCCCACCCACGACCTTGAACTGGATGCAATTGTCTTTACATTGAAAATATGGAGACATTACCTCTATGGAGAAAAATGTTATCTCTTCACCGATCAAAAAGCCTTAAGTACCTATTAAATCAAAAGGAGTTAAACCTTCGGCAACGGAGGTGGATGGAACTCCTTAAAGATTACGATCTTGTCTTTGATTACCATTCGAGGAAGGCCAACGTTGTAGCTGATGCACTTAGCCGCAAACATTTACCTGGTAAGCGTTGACAATAAATTTCAAGTTATATGTATTGTATGGTACATTAGCTTATTGTAATATTGCTATATTGTAGCCCCTCGAGCAATTAATGCTCACTTACGGCTTCAGAAGGATCGTTGTCTTGTAGTTGAACTTCAAGTTTAGTCTACCATCGTTTCGCGAAACAAGGGTTTGCAAGAGTAAGATCCTGAGCTTCAATTCATTGCCTCTAAGCTACTGGACAACCTCGACTTCAGAATTAATTTAGAAGGTCTCTTGTGTTTTCATGATTGCGTCTGTGTACCTAATGATGAATCTCTTCGCACCGATATTCTCTCTGCAGCTCATTCGAGTTCTCTTTCTGTTCACCCCGGGTCTATGAAGATGTATAAGGACCTACGTGAACTCTATTGGTGGCCAGGCATGAAGTAGACCATAATTGATTTCATTTCCATATGCCATACGTGCCAATGTGTTAAGGCAGAACATTGTGCTCCTACCGTATTATTGCAGCCTAATGATCCACCGAAATGGAAATGGGAAAAGATCACTATGGATTTTGTTAGTGGTCTACCGTTAAGTCCCGTGAAGCATGATGCCATATGGGTCATTGTAGATCGTTTCACGAAGTCAGCCCATTTCATACCGGTTAGAATGAACTATGGTGTCCCTAAATTAGCTGACTTGTATATCAAGGAAGTAATCCGACTCCATGAAGTACCTAAGTCCATTATCTTCGATCGAGATTCCTGATTTACATCTCAGTTTTGGAGAACCTTACAAGGAGCTCTAGGCACTATAGTTAATATTAGCACAAATTTTCACCCTCAATCTGACGACCAGTCAGAAAGGGTAATTCAGGTAATTGTCGAAAAACTTGTCCATTGAAACCTTAGAAATTTGCATTGTTATTGAACCTTCCTATACAGATCTTGGAAGACATGCTTCGAGCATGTATTATTGACTTTGGTGGAACTTGGGAGGAATCTCTACCCCTTGTTGAATTTGCCTGCAATAATAGTTGCCAAGCATCAATCTAAATGGCCCCGTATGAAGCATTGTATGGTAGGCGATGTAGAACTCCATTGTGTTGGTCGAAGATTGGTGAGGGCAAGATGTTAGGCACTGACTTGCTTCGAGAGACTGAAGAACGAGTCACCATTATTCATGATTGTTTAAAGGTTGCCTTTGATCGACAAAAGGCTTATGCTGATCTTAAGAGAAAAGACAACGAGTACGAAGTTGGTGAAAAAGCCTTCCTCAAAGTATCACCGTTAAAGAAGGTTTTAAGATTTGGCAAGAAGGTAAAATTGAGTCCCTAATCCATTGGACCCTTTGAAGTCATTGAAAGTGTAACACCCCGAAAACTAGTCTAGTCGGAATTGGATTCTGATGATTGGAGTATCGATATTAAATATTGAAATATTGAATCCTTGCTATAGATAATGTTGTTAAAGGACCTCAACTGAATTAAGTACTTAGAGAGACTGCCTTTTTAAATGCTCTAAGATGATGTTTTGAGCTGGGCGTTTCGATACGATTAGACCCGTATCGAAACGACCTAGGTAAGAAGTTTCGAAAAATGTATAGGGTGTTCTGATACGATGTAACTGAATTAACTAACTTTTGGGCTTTTGCTCAACCGTTTCGATAGAGTTTCACTCGTTTCGAAACGGGTCCCCTATTTCGAATATATTTAAAGGGAAAATTAAAAGGAAAGGATAAGGTGATGATTCACCAGCTTGCTTGCCATCCTCTCTTACGTGGATGATCTGAAAAAGATGACTAGTGGTCATCAATATGACTAATATTGAAAAGATGTAGGAAAAGATAAATATTATATTTTAAGCTTTCCCTTTGCTAAGGGAAACATTTTCATTGGTTTTAAGAAAGGTGGAGTAATGAAAAAGTTTTGGCTCTTTATAAATGAATAAAAAGAAAAACTCCCATCTCTTGTTTTGAGTTATACAGAGACTAAATTCATCATTTGCTAAAGATGCAAGCACACACCTCCATTGTCATCTTCTTCACCAAGCTCAAGCATACACCTCCCTAGTTGAACCTCATGAGCTTAAGTTTTCCTTGATTTAAGAACATCGATACATAGCTATCGATCGGGTAAGTGAAAGCCCTAAGTTAACCATCGATTCTCTTGGCTATTGAATGATCAATTTCAAGCTTTAAGATAAGCTTTGCCTATAGCTAATGGCTAATCGAATATAGATATTGTCATATTGATTCTAATGATCCCATATTGTTTTTCCTAGTTCAAGAAGTGGAAAAGATTAATCCATCGTCTCCATCGAAATCTAGGAATAAAGGAATCACCATCCGAGAGCCTTAAGGGCTTCGGATATTGAGGTGAGTGTAGTCGAAATCTCAGCAATGGGCGAGGAGCCTTTTCGAATTTACCGTTATTGATTTTATATGATTTACTAACCATTGAATTAAAGGGGCTTTATATAATGCATCATTGAAAACCATATTGGTAAGCTTGGTAAGTATTGCATTGGTTCACCGCCATAGCATTGCTATTATTGTTATGGAAATTATTGAAGCATTGCCATGTAAAAATCATTGACATTTTTATTACCTATTGTTATGACCATGTGATTGTGGAGATATTGACATTGAATCATTGATGTTGAACTATTGTCATTGAACCATTGATATCGAGCTATTGTTATCGGACCTTGAGATCGAAGTATTGGATACAATTGGCATGCCATAGAATTCATGAGATCAGTGGTACAGAGATTATACAGTCTAGTGGAGGGATGTGATGCGTGATGGTCAAAATAGTATAGTGGAGGATATTGGACCATATTGTTCATCATTGGTGTAGTGGTGGAATTCGTGTATCCAAATACGTTTGAAATCGATCCAAGGAAAAGTATTGATTATTGATGTTTCCATTGATGAAATGGTTATTGATATTGCATTGTCATGTGATTGAGATATTGAAATTGGTGAATTGATTATTGATGCCATGATCATTGTTTAGTTAATGTTATGAATGTCATCAAAGCATGAAAATATACCAAGTGCATTTATTGTTATTGGCTACCTCACTTAGACTATGTAAGTCTAATGCATACATTGTCCATACATTTCAGGATAAGAAAGCATCAGATCAAGATCAGGATTAGCTGGAAGTTTGGCAAGTCACCATAAAATTAATGTAAAGTACTTTTATCCCTTTGAACTCCTAGAATGATGGAAAAGTAGTTGAAGTACTCAATAATGATGTTCTAGTTATGTGTATGAAGGTTATGTGTTATATGTGGATAAGGTGTCTTAAAAGACCTGCTATGTTTGCTTAAAAATGACTTAAAATGCATACTCGACCTAAAAAGTTGAAAACATAGTAAACATATTCGAATGATGATGAAAATTGACATAAAAATAGTTTATATCATTAGAATATTGTGTATAAAGTTTCGCTACATTTGGACATCGATTGGTAGGTTAAATCGAATAAAAACTAGCAAGAATCTGTCATTACAGGTTAGGCCGTATCGAAACAGGTGATGGCGTTTCGATACGGATAAGCATAATTGAGCCCATGGGTTAGGGCGTATCAAAAACGTTTAGGGTCGTTTTGAAACATTTTGTCTCCGGAATCCCTTGTTTCGGTACGAGTTCATAGCGTATCAAAACAGGTCAAAGTAAAAGTAAACGGAAGTCAACCCGTACCGATACAATGCTTTTCTGTATCGATACGAGCATAAGGGAAAAGTTATCAGGGTTGACCATCATCCACCCGTATTGTAACACTCCAAATTTGGGCCTAGATGTTTAGAGTCTGAACCGGACCGGTCAGGAAACATTTCGAATCTAAATGAGAGTTTTAGGGAACACCTAGTTCGTGATACTTTAAAAATGTATAAAAATATCTAAAAATCCTCATTTAATATAAGAAATATAATGGTGGAATAAATTTTACAAAATAAGGATTGGAAATACTACATTTCGGTGTAGTGACCAAATCGCAGTTTTTACAAAGTTAAGTAGTGACTGTTTTGTAAAGGATTAAAACTTTGAATCTTTAAGGAGCTAATTTTACCAAAATGTTTTTACATAACTACTTTTCACAAATTTTCGCTCATTTTATTTTCTCTCAAATTCCTTTCAACCAAACACATTCTCTCCAGCAAATATACTTTGATTTTCACTTCATTTGATGAGATTCCAATCTCTCTTTGATTCTTAATCAATTCCTCATCAAATCCACTTGATTTCTACATTGAATTTTCAAGAAAACTTGCACAAATTAAGGAGAAATCACCGTTCTTCTCTAATGATAAGTTCTTTACTGAAATTCCCAAGTTATCAATCCTTTATTAATGATTTTTAATTGGTTTTAATGTTAGGTATAAGAAATTGTCTTAAAACTCAAGATTTTGGAAGAGATCTTGAAGATTTTCGTGGTGAATGATTGGGATCTGTTTTAAGATGGTTTTCTAATGTATTTTGGATGTTAATTGATGTTACAAATGAGGTTTTACCAATCAAATCCCGAATAGGTTTGTTTTCCTAAGTTTTGCTTGTTAGAATGATGGTTTTTGGGGTGATTTTGGTGTTCTGTCATAGTTGGAGGTATAAGGACGAGTTTGTGTTGGTTTTTTTATGTTAATTGATGTTTAGAAATGATTAGAAGTGGTGGATCTTGGCTGGGTTTGGTTTTGGAAGAGTTTGGAGGTGTTTTCGGTAGTGTTTGGTAGCCGAAATGTGGTTTTTGTGTAGAGCAGCGAGGTTAGGTGTGTGGCTGATGATTTCAATGCATGATGATGCATTAATCCTCTGCTCTTATGTGTTTAAAACATGGGAGACATCTTCGGACGTCTTTGGAGTTGATCCGGAAGCTTAGATAGCGTTCGGCGAGCAAGCGAAACGTAATCGGTGAGTTCGTATGGTTTTAGAAGTCCTTGAGGGACAAAGAATCAAGGTTTGGGGATTTAGGAAAGGTTTGAAACACCTTCCTAAGTCCGGAAGTAAGTATTGGCTAGATTACTCTCATAGATGTGGTGATTGCCCCTAAAATGCTTTTAGATGCTCATGGTTTGAGATTGATAAATTCCTACTGTTTTTATGCGTATTTTATAGCATGAGATGATGCTTGAAATGATTTCATGAAGTAACATGTTGCATAGTTGAGATTTGAGCTTTTATGTTAAAGCATAGCAAATGTTATATTTGAAATGAGATGAGAATGTTTTGAGATTTGTTGCATGAAAAACAGTAAGTGAGATGTTGTTTTAACATAATATATTGGCATAGATGTTAAGATACTTACCGAATATAATTGATCGATCAATAGGATGAGAGTGCACTATAATCTAAAAATTTGTACGTGCTCTTTGGTTAAGCCAAAGGGAGAGAACCGTTGATGGGCATTCCATGGGTAGGACTTGGTGAAATACCCAAGCTTTGTGGCGTTGAGAGATTCCGCCATGTGAGTACGGTGATGTGAGATTCCACCGGAAACTATGTTGCTAGACGCGTGAGTACGATGATGGTAGATGCCACCGGAAGTGTCTAGTGAGATGTCCGCATATCCGAGTATTAATGAGATGTGAAATGCCAATATAAAATATGAAATGGTTTTTGATTCACATGTACATTTGAAGAAATGATTTATGCTATGAGAAATGCATATGTGATTTGTATATGAAATGCTTAGTGTACAAGCATGAGTTTAGCTTGGCCATGAGTTTTGCATTGGTTTAAATGCATGAGATAGAATGAAGGTACATGTGTTTTCATTGAGAAGTTGCTTTGAATGGTTTTTAAACATGAGATAGAATGAGAATGTTGTTTAAAAAGCTTTTGAGAAAATGTTTTCAAGATATGCATTATTGAGTTGGTTTTCTTTAGAGCATGCCTCACTAAGCTTTGTTGCTTACGCTCTCTTATACCAATAATGATGATAATTGAGGTGTTACCGGGCATCAAAGAGGTTAAGATCATCCAAAGAAGTTCAAGCTCATGTATGGTGAAGTTTTCACACACTTAGTTTTGATACAATGGCAATGGGAAACCATGGATTGTATTTGGGAGATATGTTTGAACTCCCTAAGGTTGTGGCATGTTTTTGTTTGCATGTTTGAGTTGTAATTGGCCATGTATGTTTTGTTTTGAGGTTGGAGTGCTTATATTGGTTTTGTGATTAGGAAGTATGCCTCTAGACTTTGTGAATTTATGTTTGATGCTAAGTTCATGTTAGAATGTCCTAAATATGTTCCTTATGTGTATAATGGTTTGCTGGTATGATTTGGGAGTCTTTGAGGCATGTTTGAGTGTGTTAAAGGATGAAAAACCAGCAATAGCTGCTGTTTCTGGGCAAGGTGTATCGAAACACCCTCTAGTGTTTCGAAACGGGGGCCTGAAATGGTCTTTGTGTATCGAAACGACTGAGGCTGTTTCGAAACAGTTTTGCTACTGGAATGCCATGTTTCGGTACTGGTGTCGGAACATACCCGTGTACCAAAACGGTCAACACCGTTTCGATACATGCATTTCGATATGGTGGGTAGGTGTTCCGATATGGGTGACCGTTGGACTCAGATTTGAATTGCTTTGAGTCTTCATGCTTTACAATTTAGTCCTAAATGTTGTGATTGCAATTGCTTGATCTTGGGATGTCTTTTTAAGCTGAATTTTGGTAGAGAAGCATGTAACATGATTAATTTCATAATGGTAACTCTAAAATCAATGGAGTCCCTCTAATTTACAAAAATTACAATTTGGTCCCTAATCTTGTATAAAGTGCAATTGAGGCCCTAAATGATATTCGATCGTTGTGCCTTTCATATTCATGTTTCGTGAGTACTCACTTAGGTTTAATATGTATTTAGACAAGATTAAAATGAAAAAGGGTCGTAAATCAAGGTTGACTTTGGGGTTGACTTTGGTTTTCCCTGTGTAATCTTCATAGTTCGGGTCAAGCGTCAAGGTCGGGCTAAGGGGGTTACATTTGTTGGTATCAGAGCCATGTTATCGAATAATTAGGGGGTTGCTGGACCTGAGGGTGTGCAGGGGCAATCTGCTCCTAACATGACCATGTTGATTCAGGCTATTGCTGGAGCTTTCCAAGCAGCAGTAGCTGGAGCTCATGGAGCTGCGCATTAGGATGATGCTAATGTGAGGTTGCCTTTGGAACGTCTTCGCAGTCTTGGAGGGACTGAGTTCAGAGGCTTATCTCCGGAAGGATCTGAGTCTTGGTTGGAGAGCACTAAGAGGATTTTGGGTCAGTTGAATTGTAACAATGTGTAGAAGTTGGGTTGTATTGTGTCACTACTGTATGTTGATGTTTATACGTGGTGGGCGACCCTACCTCTGGGATGGAGGATGATGAGGTGACTTGGACGTTCTTCTTGAATGCGTTCAAGCGGAAGTACCTAGGAGTATGTTACCTCGATGAAAAGAAGAGAGAGTTTATGTCTCTCATGCAAGGGAACATGTCTGTAGCTGAATATGAAATTCAGTTTGTTCACCTCAGTCAGTATGCACCTGAGTTAATCCCTAATGAGCGGGAGAGGTGCGAACGATTCCGTTATGGGCTGGTAGCGGATGTCAAGACTTATATGCTTGTAGCTGATTACACTGGTTTCAATGTCTTGGTTACTAGAGCCAAGGACATTGAATCGAATCTTGGTTTGGCTAGTCGAGCGGGTGGATCTAGCTTTGGAAAGCGAGCGGCTGAACGTGATTATGGTAGAGATCGCAACAAGAGGCATAAGGATAGGAAGCCGCATTATGATGCTAGGCGTGGGGGTGGTAACCCTAGTAGAGGTCAGCAAGGACCTAATGTTGTTATGAGGATTCCTAAATGTAACCGTTGTGGTAGAAGACATGGTGGTGAGTGTTGGGGTAACCTTGGGACATGCTGAAATTGTGGGAACCGAGGACATTTGAAGAAAGATTGTCCTCAGCCACTGAGGGAGGGACAGGCTCCGGTGAGAGCAGCAGAGCCACATAGAGGTCGTGGGCGCGGCCGTGGTAATTTTCAGCGTAGGGATGATGGTGGCAGGAACGTAGCACATGTGGTGGCCGTTCAACCTGAGGGTGGCAGTCAAGCTCGAGTGTACGCCCATCGTGAGGAAAGGAATGATACGGATGTGATCGCGGGTACCTTTACTTTGCAATCCCTGTCATTACTTTCTTTGATTGATTCTGTATCTACACACTCGTATATATTGTGTGAACATGCTCAAATGCTTGGTTTACCCGTTGAGTCTTTGGATGTTGGTATGCGTGTGACTAGTTCCTTTGGTGAGACGGTTGTAACAAGAAAGTTGTATAGGATATGTCCCTTGAAAGTGCAAAATTATGTTTTTCTTGTTGATCTCATGGAATTGCCATTCTATGGCTTTGATGTAATCCTTGGCATGGATTGGCAAGTTGAGCATAGGGCCGCGGTGGATTTCGAAAGCAAGCGAGTTTCGTTGAAACTTGCGGATGATTATGAGGTGGTGGTAGTGGGTGAGAATGTGAAGTTCCTTGCTAATGTGGTGTCTACATTGGAAGCAAGTCGGATGTTGCGGCAAGGTTGTGAGGTTTACCTGGCCTTTGTTATGAATCCTAGTTCAAAGGAGGTGCGAGTTCAGGACATAAGAACTGTGCGTGAGTTCCATGGAGTGTTTCCGGAGGAGTTACCTGGTTTTCCGCCTAGTCGAGAGGTGGAGTTTGGGATTGAGCTGTATGAGAACACAACTCCGGTGTCCATTGCTTCCTATCGCATGGCACCCAAGGAGCTGAAGGAGTTGAAGACGCAACTTCAGGAGTTGCTTGACCGTGGCTTCATTCGACCTAGTGTGTCACCTTGGGGTGCACCGGTCTTATTTGTGAAAAAGAAGGATGGCACGATGAGAATGTGCATCGATTATCTTCAGCTGAACAAGTTGACCATCAAAAATAGGTATCCTTTACCGAGGATTAATGACCTTTTTGATCAATTTCGGGGAGCGGTCGTGTTTTCAAAGATTGACTTGAGGTCAGGGTACTATCAGATAAAGGTGAAAGATGTAGATGTGCCGAAAATAACCTTTAGAACGAGGTATGGGCATTATGAGTTCCTTGTAATGCTGTTTGGCTTGACAAATGCTCCTATTGCTTTCATGGACATGATGAATAGAGTGTTCCATGAATACTTGGACAAGTTCGTTGTGGTGTTCATTGACGATATCCTTGTGTACTCTCGTACTGAGGAGGAGCATGAAGGTCATTTGAGATTTGTCTTGCAAGCGCTTTTGGAAAATCAGCTTTATGCTAAGCTGAGCAAGTGTGAGTTTTGGCTTAAGGAAGTTGTTTTCCTTGGTCATGTGGTTTCGGCTGAGGGGATTCGAGTTGATCCCCAGAAGGTGGAGGCGGTGATGAATTGGAAGCCTCCCAAGTCTGTTCATGAAGTCCGTAGTTTCCTTGGGTTGACAGGATACTACCGAAGGTTTGTGGATGGGTTTTCAAGGATTGCTGCCCATTTGACGAAATTGTTGCAAAAAGATGTTAAGTATGAGTGGACGGAAGTGAGACAACAAGCTTTTGATGAGCTTAAGGCAGCTCTGACGCAAGCTCCTATCTTGGTTCAACCTGAACCAGGAAAAGAGTTTGTGGTGTACAGTGACGCATCCTACATTGGTTTGGGGTGTGTGCTAATGCAAGAGGGTAAGGAGGTGGCCTATGCATCGTGACAGGTGAAGGTGCATGAGCGCAATTATCCTACGCATGATATTGAGTTAGCTGCGGTGGTTTTTGCTTTGAAGTATTTGATGTCTCAGAAAGAGTTGAATCTTAGGCAACGACGATGGGTGGAGTTGCTTAAGGATTACGATCTAACGGTCGAGTATCACCCGGGAAAGGCCAATGTTGTGGCTGACGCTTTGAGCAGAAAAGTGGCGCTGGATTTAAGGGCGATGTTTGCTAGCTTGAGCATATCGCGAGATGGAGGTCTTGTTGCTGAATTGCAAGTGAAACCATCTCTAGTTCAGTTGATAAAGGATAAGCAGTTTGTTGGATGATTCTTTGGTGCCACATGTTCAGGATATTGGTGAGGATAGAGCATCAAATTTCTGTTTTAATGATGATGAAGTTTTATGTTTTGGAGGTCGGGTAGTAGTGCCAAATGATGTGGACTTGAGGCGTACTATTCTGAACGAAGCTCATAGTAGTCCTTTTGCTATGCACCCTGGTAGTACAAAGATGTACCGTGATCTGAAGGATGAGTACTATTGGGTGGGTGTGAAGAAAGATGTTGCGAAATATGTGAGCAAGTGCATGGTTTGTCAGTGGGTTAAGGCTGAGCATTAGTTTCTTTTGGGGTTGTTGCAACCGTTGAGGATTCCTGAATGGAAATGGAAGAGGATCACCATGGACTTTGTGTCTGGTTTTCCCTTGTCGCCATCAAAGAAGAATTCTGTGTGGGTGATTATGGATCGCCTTACAAAGTGTACGCATTTCTTACCTGTGCATACTACGTATACCTTGGATAAGCTTGCAGAGCTGTAGATTGCTGAGATTGTACATTTGCATGGTGTACCAAAATCTATAGTGTCAGATAGAGATCCGAGGTTCACGGCAAGGTTTTTGGAGTGTTTACATCAAACGTTGGGTACACGGCTGAATTTCAGTACTTCTTATCATCCGCATACGGATGGGCAGTCAGAGCGCATTATCCAAGTGCTCGAGGATATGTTGAGGTGCTGCGTGATTGAGTTTCAGGGCTCTTGGGAAAAGCACTTGCCTTTGGTGGAGTTTGCTTATAATAATAGCTATCAGGCAAGTATTCAAATGGCACCTTATGAGGCTTTGTATGGGAGGAAGTGCAGAACTCCTCTTTGTTGGGCTGAAACGGGACAAAAGTTGGTCTCGATGCCGGCTTTGTTGAAAGGAACCACCGAGAAGGTGAAGCTCATTTGTGAGCGGTTGAAGGCAGCATCAGATCGGAAAAAGTCTTACGCGGATTTGAAGCGTAAGGAGATAGAGTTTGCGGTGGGTGATCATGTGTTCTTAAAGGTTTCACATTGGAAGAAGGTGATGAGGTTTGGTCGGAAGGATACATAATGTGTTTCATGTATCCATGCTTCGAAGGTATAGATCGGATCCTTCGCATGTTATACATGTAGAGGAAGTTTAGTTGAATCCAGATTTGACTTATGATGAGGAGCCAGTCAAGATTTTGGATTCGGACAGTAAGGTTCTCCGAGGTAAGACCATTGAGCTGGTTAAGGTGTTGTGGAGGCATCGTGGTGTTGAAGAAGCCACGTGGGAAAGAAAGGAAGATATGAAGAAATAGTTTCCTTACCTTTTTCCTCCAGGTAAATTTCGAGGACGAAATTTCTCAAGAGGGGGAGAGTTGTAACACCCCAAATTTGGGCATGGATGATTAGAGTCCGCATCGGACCGATCAGGAAACAGTTCGAATCTAAAAGAGAATTTTAGGGAACACCTAGTTCGAAATGCTTTAAAAATGTAGAAAAATATCTAAAAATCCCCATTTAATATAAGAAAGATAATGGTGGAATCAATTTAACAAAATAAGGTTTGGAAATACTACATTTTGGTGTAGTGACCAAATCGCAGTTTTTACAAAATTAAGTAGTGACTGTTTTGTAAAGGATTGAAACTTTAAATATTTAAAGAGCTAATTTTACCAAAATGTTTTTATCAGATTTTTCCTTAATTTGGGTGATTTAATTAATGTTTTAATTAAAGAAAATAAAGGGTGATTAAATTAGAAACCACCTTTGACTATTCATAACTATTTTTCACAAATTTTCCTCAGTTTATTTTCTCTCAAATTCCTTTCAACCAATCACATTCTCTCCAGCAAATATACTTTGATTTTCACTTCATTTGATGAGATTTCAACCTCTCTTTGATTCTTAATCAATTCCACATCAAATCCACTTGATTTCTACATTGAATTTTCAAGAAAACTTGCCCAAATCAAGGAGAAATCATCCATTAGAGGTAAGCTTCGCCCTTCTCCTCTAATGATCAGTTCTTTACTGAAATTCCCAAGTTATCAATCCTTTATTAATGATTTTTAAGTGGTTTTAATGTTAGGTATAAGAAATTGTCTTAAAACTCAAGATTTTGGAAGAGATCTTGAAGATTTTCGTGGTGAATGATTGGGCTCTGTTTTGAGATGGTTTTCTAATGTATTTTGGATGTTAATTGATGTTACAAATGAGGTTTTATCAATCAAATCCTGAATAGGTTTGTTTTCCTAAGTTTTGCTTGTTAGAATGATGGTTTTTGGGGTGATTTTGGTGTTATGTCATAGCTGGAGGTATAAGGACGAGTTTGTGTTGGTTTTTGATGTTAATTTATGTTTAGAAATGATTAGAAGTTGTAGATTTTGGTTGGGTTTGGTTTTGGAAGAGTTTGGAGGTGTTTTCGGTAGTGTTTGGTAGCCGAAATGTGGTTTTTGTGTAGAGCAGCGAGGTTAGGTGTGTGGCTGATGATTTCAATGCATGATGATGCATTAGTCCTCTGCTCTTATGTGTTTAAAACATTGGAGACATCTTCGGACATCTTTGGAGTTAATCCGAAAGCTTAGATAGCGTTCGGTGAGCAAGTGAAACGTAATGGGTGAGTGCGTATGGTTTTAGAAGTCCTTGAGGGACAAAGAATCAAGGTTTGGGGATTTAGGAAAGGTTTGAAACACCATCCTAAGTCCGGAAGTAAGTATTGGCTAGATTGCTCTCATAGATGTGGCGATTGCCCCTAAAATGCTTTTACATGCTCAGGGTTTGAGATTGATAAATTCCTACTATTTTTTATGCATATTTTATAGCATGAGATGATGCTTGAAATGATTTCATGAAGTAACATGTTGCATAGTTGAGATTTGAGCTTTTATGTTAAAGCATAGCAAATGTTATATTTGAAATGAGATGAGAATGTTTTGAGATTTGTTGCATGAAAAACAGTAGGTGAGATGTTGTTTTAACATAATATATTGGCATAGATGTTGAGATACTTACCGGATATAATTGATCGATCAATAGGATGAGAGTGCACTATAATCAAAAAATTCGTACGTGCTCTTTGGTTAAGCCAAAGGGAGAGAACCGATGATGGGCATTCCATCGGGTAGGACTTGGTGAATTACCTAAGCTTTGTGGCGTTGAGAGATTATGCCATGTGAGTACGGTGATGTGAGATTCCATCGAAAAACTATGTTGCTAGACGTATGAGTACGATGATGGTAGATGCCACCGAAAGTGTCTAGTGAGATGTCCGCATATCCGAGTAATAATGAAATGTGAAATGCCAATATAAAATATGAAATGGTTTTTGATTCACATGTACCTTTGAAGAAATGATTTATGCTATGAGAAATGCATATGTGATTTGTATATGAAATGCTTAGTGTACAAGCATGAGTTTAGCTTGGCCATGAGTTTTGCATTGGTTTAAATGCATGTGATAGAATGAAGGTACATGTGTTTTCATTGAGAAGTTGCTTTGAATGGTTTTCAAGCATGAGATAGAATGAGCATGTTGTTTAAAAAGCTTTTGAGAAAGTGTTTTCAAGATATGCATTATTGAGTTGGTTTTCTTTAGAGCATGCCTCACTAAGCTTTATTGCTTACGCTCTCTTATACCAATAATGCAGATAATTGAGGTGTTTCCGGGCATCAAAGAGGTTAAGATCATCCAAAGAAGTTCAAGCTCATGTATGATGAAGTTTTCACACACTTAGTTTGATATAATGGCAATGGGAAACCATGGATTGTATTTGGGAGATATGTTTGAACTACCTAAGGTTGTGGCATGTTTTTATTGGCATGTTTGAGTTGTAATTGGCCTTGTATGTTTTGTTTTGAGGTTGGAGTGCTTATATTAGTTTTGTGATTAGGAAGTATGCCTCTAGACTATGTGAATTTGTGTTTGATGCTAAGTTCATGTTAGAATGTCCTAAATATGTTCCTTATGTGTATAATGGTTTGCTGGTATGATTTGGGAGTCTTTGAGGCATGTTTGAGTGTGTTAAAGGATGAAAAACCAGCAATAGCTGCTGTTTCTGGGCAAGGTGTATCGAAACACCCTCTAGTGTTTCGAAACGAGGGCCTGAAATGGTCTTTGTGTATCGAAACGACTGAGGATGTTTCGAAACAGTTTGGCTACTGGATTGCTATGTTTCGGTACTGGTCTCGGAACATACTCGCGTACCGAAACGGTCAACACCATTTCGATACATGTGTTTCGGTACGGTGGGTAGGTGTTCCGATACGGGTTACCGTTGGACTCAGATTTGAATTGCTTTGAGTCTTCATGCTTTACAATTTAGTCCTAAATGTTGTGATTGCAATTGCTTGAGTTTGGGATGTCTTTTTAAGCTGAATTTTGGCAGTGAAGCATGTAACATGATTAATTTCATAATGGTAACTCTAAAATCAATGGAGTCCCTCTAATTTACAAAAAATACAATTTGGTCCCTAATCTTATATAAAGTGCAATTGAGTCCCTAAATGATATCCGATCGCTATGCCTTTCTCATTCATGTTTCGTGAGTACTCACATAGGTTTTATATGTATTTAGACAAGATTAAAATGAAAAAAGGTCGTAAATCAAGGTTTACTTTCGGGTTGACTTTGGTTTTCCCCGTGTAATATTCGTAGTTCGGGTCAAGCGTCTAGGCTGGGCTAAGGGGGTTACATGTATCGAAACATCCCTAAGTGTTTTGATACATGGTTAGCTAAAGTGGTTATAAAGCTTAACCTGAAAGACTGCATTGTTTACGATTTAGTATCTGAGATTAAAATGATTAAATTGAATCAGTAAATGATCACTGATATGGATGAAATTTTGCAGGCTAATCAATGTCGTATTGAATTTCATTGTGGTAATGTTTGTTGCACCGAAAGACCATTAATTTGTCAGGTTTACAAATTAGTCCCTAAAACTTGTAAAACTTGTAAATTGGTCCCTAAATGGTTAAATGTGGCCCTCCTATGAATGAATTGGACTAAAATGTATGTTGGTAATGTTTTGTTGTGTAATATTGATTAAGTGTTGGTAACAAAAAAAGAAATTTTATAGCACCGATCACCGTACTGTTCACTGGTATCACGCTCCGACCTGGTTCTCGACCAGGATGGAAGGGGCTGTTACAGAAAGAGTTGGCCCCGTGGCATATCGACTATTTTCCCCTCTGAATTGAGTAAAAACCATCATGTTTTTCATGTATCGATGCTTCGGAAGTATCGTTCTGATCCGTCACATACTGTGGAACTTGAGTCTGTAGAAATTTGACCAAATCTATCCTATGAGGAGGAACCGATTCAAATTCTAGAAAGAGAAGTCAAGAGGCTTCGCAATAAAACTGTACCGTTAGTTAAAGTGCTCTGGAGGAGCCACATCGTTGAGGAAGCCACTTGGGAACCTGAAGAGACCATGAAACAACAATATCAACATCTCTTCGGTTCAGGTAAAAATTCGAGGACGATTTTTATCTTAGGAGGGAGAGTTTTAACACTCCAAAATCCGGTGTAGTTGGAATTGGGTTCCGGTGATCGAAAAAGTTTGCATCGATAAAGTCTAAATATATTATTGACTAGTTAATCATTGATATTGGACTCTAATTGAGTTAAATCATTATAAATGGACCCTATTGGATAGTATCGAAAATATTATAGTGGCTAAATTGTGAAAATTGGGAATTTTGGGGTCAAAATCATAGAGAGTAGAGAGTTGAGGGACTAACCTTGCGATTAGCCCCTCCTCAATATCTAGCATCCCGACGTGGGATAATTTGGTGAGATTACTTCACCTAAAGGAAAGCTTTTTACTTCAAAAGCATAGTAAAATAGGATTAAGAAACTTACACGAAAACATTGAAAGCATACACCTCTTCCAAACTCTTCATCTTCATCATCTCCTACCTAAGCAAGCATCTCTATTGGAGCTAGCTTCAAGCTTTGTTTTTCTTCGATTTATTGTTATCAAATTATTGCTATCGATCGGGTAAGCTATATTCCTCTATTGGTTATTGGATTCCATGGAGGTATTGTAAAGTATCAAGAAGTTCTATATTTCATGCGCATTCCATCTCATATTATTGTTGTTTTTAAGTACATTTTAGGCATAATTAGGTCATGCGTTGCAAAAATACAGTATTCTTTGTTTTGCCATGCTTTTATTTAATATTTGTTATTTGGTGAAGTAAAGATATTGTTTTAGTGTAGATTTAATTTTCTAGGGCTAGAAGCTAATAGGAGGATAGACTAGATGAGAGGATGCTGGGGCAGCAGACGAGGGCAGCAAAGTGAGCCTAGTGCCGCCCAGGGCAGCAAACTGAGAAGTTGGAGAATTGGAGTGCGATCGACAGTGCAGAAAATCCTGATTCTAACGGTGCCGATCACGCAACTTTCTGACGCCTATAGCAGCAGGCAAAGCCACCAAAGCGAAATCTAGAGATTGCTTGTGGGACAAGGCAACGTGATAAAGTCCACATTCAACTCAAAGAAGTCAGAGTTTAAAGTCACATTAAATGTGGAAAACTACTTTTGAGGACTTCTACTCCAAGAAGGACTAGACCTAGCTATTGTCTATAAATACTTATTATACTCTTAATTCAAATAATCTTAGGTTTTCTTTAGACATATCATAGGTTTTCCGCCGCCGTCATGTTCTAAACTTCCCTTGTGTTTGGGGTTATTTTGTAATTAGTTGTGAGAACGGTTGTTTAGGATTTTCAAGTTTTGTTTTTGCAATAAAATATTCCAAGTTTGCTTAATCCAGGTTCTTCACTTCTTCAATTAGCTCCAAAAGTCTGGTTGAAGAAATCCATTTGTCAGGCACGAGAGTGTCAAACTCACGAAAGACTAAAGTAAGGTCTCATCACGTCGAGGTGTTGACTAGTTCGGCTTAGACATAAGTTAGAATTTCAACGACTTCCTGTGTTAGGTTTGCGCTGAGATTGCAAGGTATTGCCTACATCACATGGTAACAGAATCCTTGCCTAGACATAGGAAGGATCACTTCAGAATTGCTTTGCCGAACTTGGAGTATCTACCAGACTTTTTGCCGGGACTTCTTTCCATCTCACCTGCCGAGACAACGAAAGTTGCAAGAGAAGAGTTCCGCCATGGCAGCAAAAGTTGTCGCCGCCTCAATCCGCCATTACCCTCCAAGGTAGCAGATCGTGGCATCGCAAAACAACTTTACCTATTCAACGCAGTTTTACACTAAGCAGCAGAATTGTAACCCCCTTAACCCGGCCTAGACGGTTGACCCGAATTAAGAAAGTCACACGGGGAAAACCAAAGTCAACCCGAAAGTCAACCTTGATTAACGACCTTTTTTTTTCTTTTTAACCTTGTCTAGATGCACATTAGCCCTAATTGTGATCACTCAAACATCATACTCAAAGATCACAAACATCAGAGATCAAACAGGGACCCAATTGAACAAATTACAACTTTAGGGACCAAATTGTAAATTCTGAAAACTTTAAGGACTTAACCAGATTTTAAGTTACCAACTTAAAATTAATCATGTTTCACGCTTCTCTGCCAAATTTCAGCTCAAACGGACATCCCAAGCTCATACAATTGCACAAACAAGATTCAGGACCAAAATGCAAACAATTCAAAACATTTAACTGCCAATGTCAGCCCCCAACGGTCACCCGTTCCGAAACTGGCAGAGCCCGTTTCGAAACGCGGGGCCGTTCCGCAACGCGTACCGAAACAGGTGACTGGCAGAATGCTTTCCGTTTCGAAACAGTGTCTACCGTTTCGGACGCCTGGGCTGATTCAGGGCATCCGTTCCGAAACGGTAGTCCCTGTTCCGAAACGCCCTGCACATAATGCAGAAAAAGACATGCTTAAACACGCAATTGACCATTCGAACATACTCCAATTGCCACCAAACTTTACCAACATGCAATTCAACATATATGAGACATACTTGCATCAACAATTCAACAAAATATCAACATATACGGAAAGCCCCAAATCTATAGGCATGCTTCCTACACAAGCAACCATTCAAGCATAAACTTCCAAATCAATCTCATAATAGCCAAATACATGTTCCAACAACATCAACAACATAAAACCATTCTTGTCCGAACATATACGAACACATAAATCTCATCCCAAGAGATTCTACCCTCATTGCCTTTATTAACTATAGCTATTCACCGAGACATACATCTCAATTGGAGTCCTCCTTGAATCCCTTGCTTCTCGCTGTCCAAACTTCAAGAATCTGCATTGATGGACAAAAAGGAGCGTAAGCACATAATGCTTAGTGAGGAATGCTCAAAACCAAAACACCATCAATGCAGCGGGTCATAAAACACTTTTAAAACAAACCCGAATTGATAACCAAGCAAAGTTTGAAAACCCTTTTTCAACATCATGCTTAAAACCATGCATTGCACATACATGAAAACCAACCCTTAGCTTAGCAAGCTAAGAAAACCTTTTCAAAGCACAACTTGCAAAATCATCCATTTAACCATTCCATGCATAAACACCATATGCAAAGCTAAATTCAAAACCTTGGAAAACACTTCCATTTCACAACATACCTTTCTTATACTTGAAAACCATTCAAGCAAGAAACCCTTTAAAACCATTTACTCAATCAATCCAACACATGCATTAACCAAAGGCAACTTATGAACCACAACATCATCATCACATGCCTTTTAAAACAAGTCTTAACAAGACTCCAATGCATTTAAGAGATTCCATGCACACATGCATCATTTACCAAATGATAATCAACACTTGTTCAACTTAACAAGCAACCATGCATTCACAAGCATTATACACTTTTCATGCAACCATGCATTCACAAGCACTATACACTTTTCATGCAACCATGCATCTTTTCAAGCATTAAACACTTTTCATGCAACCATGCATCTTTTCAAGCATTATACACTTTTCATGCAACCATGCATCTTTTCAAGCATCTCATGCTTCTTTATAATCAAGAACATCATATTGGCTTCCAAGTGATCAACCACATCCACTTTTCAACTCAACACCCGATCGGATACGCGGATCACAAGCGTTGTCCCCCACGCTTCATACACACTACCAATCCAAGGTCTCCAAATGGACTTTTAAACACCATTTGACCTTACCATCCTAAGGTTCCCATGTATGGACTTTTAAACACCATACAACCTTAGCTTTTCCCGAGGTTCCCATGTATGGACTTTTAAACACCATACAACCTCAACTTTTCCCAAGGTTCCCATGTATGGACTTTTAAACACCATACAACCTTGACATGCACAAGGTTCCCATGTATGGACTTTCAAACACCATACAACCTTTGCATCACCGATTGGTAGTTGTATAACATCACTAACGAGATCCGGGACACCCTACACAAGATCCACACATGGACTTTACACCTCTATTGTGATCTTAACAAGCACAAGGTTCCCATATATGGACTTTTAACCACCATATAACCTTTGCTTAACCAAGGTCCTCGAATGGGCATTCCACCTCCATTATGACCTTAACCATCTCGTTAGGATACTTGAAGGGAGTTTACCGGTTCACACTTAACCACTCCACCTCCAAGGCGACTTTATTCACGGTGCACCCAATCCTATAGCCGGCTAACTATATCCGATCAAAGAACCAAGAACCACTTACATCACTTGCCAATATAACCATCTTACCACATTAGTCCAATGATTCACATGCATAACCATAATGCAAAAACCATCATTTACTATCATTAATTCACTGTTTTTAAGCATTACACAAAGCCATTGAACAACATGCATCACCATGCATCAAAACCACATTTACAATGTATAAAACCAAGGATCTCTTACCTTGAGCATCCTTCACATATGGCTTTCAAAACCAGCATTAAACCATGCCAAAATATGCTTTCAAAACAGAATTTAAATCATGCAAAACACATGCATTTCAATCATCAACCACAATTGCTTTAAAAGCCATTTCATAACACAAACCAAGAAAGAAATCCATTTACTTACTCTTGAGCTTAGCAAAGTTGTTTAGACTTAAACTAAGCTCCCAAAACCTTCAAACCTTGGTTTAAAAGCTGAAAACCCAACTTCACTCACCGATACACAAAACAAGGCTAACCAACAAGCCTTCCAAGCATCCGAAACCTTCCGCAACACCTCCAAAGCTCACAGATCAAACTCCCCTGTTTCAAGCACACAATAACAGAGGATTAATGCATCATTATGCATTAAAAACACCAGCAACACAACACAACTCGCTGCTCATCACAAATCCAACATTTCGGCTACCAAACACAATCGAAATCACCTCCAAACACTTCCAAAACTTAACCCAGCCAAGATCCATCACTTCTAACCATTTTTAAACATCAATTAACATCCAAAATGATCTCAAACACGTCCTTATACCTCCAGGTATAACAGATCACCAAAAACACTCAAAAAACAACCAAAAACTCAAGCCAAACTTAGGAAATTCAACCTATCCGGGATTGCATTAATTAAACCTCAACTTCTAATCAATTTAGCATTCATTTAACATCAATTTGACACCTCAAAACACTGCCCAAACAGATCACACGAAAATTCCACCAAAATCAAGCAAATCTTGCATTTTAAGCTAAAATCAAGATTTCGATTGAAAAGCCTTTAACAAATCACAAATCAAGGATTGAGAACTTAGGAATTTCAGTAAAGAACTGATAGTTTAGAGGAGAAGGACGTTCTTACCTCCAAACTTGAATTTCTCCTTTTTAGAACCAAAAAGCTTGATGAAACCACTTGCAAATGGTGAGGTTTTGTTGTAGAGATGATTAGGAATCCAAAGAGAATTTAAATGAGAGATTTGAGTGACAAAATCAGAGGAGAAAATCTGGAGAAATGTGTTTGGGTTTAGAGAAAATGAGAGAAAAGGAAAATTGGGAGAAAATGGAAAGTTAGTTGCAAATAGCCAAAATGGCTTTCCCTCCTCTTTCTTTATGTTTTAAAATCAGAATAAAGCCTTAAAATATCTTAGAAAAATCTGGAGAAACTCTTTTTGGAATAATAGCTCCTTAAAGATTCAAAGTTTCAATCCTTTATAAAACAGTCACGCAACTTTCAAAAATTACATTTTGGTCACTAGCCAAAATGTCAACCTTCCGAACCTCATTTTCCAAAATTGATTTCACAGTTCACTTTTATATATTAAAAGATGATTTTAGAACATTTTTCCATATTTTTAATGCAACCCGAACTAGGCTTTCCTAATTTCACCTTTATATATTCGATCAGCACTTTGACCGAACCGGTCAACGCCCAAAACTTCTAAGCCCAAAACCGGGGCGTTACAAGAATAACCCTGCCCTCTCTATCAACATGATCACTTCCTCTTTTACTTGTGTTTTTCTTTTACTTTTCTTCGTAACAACTATCTTACTTGTGCAATTTACTTTTCTTGTGCAGAAACAACTTGGGAGTAGATGTCTGAATATGAATAGTAGATGCAGTTGCGGCAGCAACATGGACAGCAGATGCTGTTGCAGCATCAACAGGGACAACTGATGTCGCTGCTGAAATCGCTGCTGTAGCAACACGATTTTTCATGGTATAATCAAGAATTCAAATTATTTTACCATAACAGTTTTGCTGCAGAAATTGACATACCTTGGCAATATACTTATCCGCAAGAACAATCAAAATCCTTGGAGGACACACTTCAAACTTTCCTTACGCTCACAGATAAAGTGACAGCTGTTATGAACGCCTGCATCGCTAAAATGGATGCATGACTGAACAATTTAGTCCTCATCAATGCCATAGATGAACCGGAACAAGTAAGTCTAAGGGATACCGATGTCCTAGGACAAGAGGACGAAGAGCAATGCGAGGAAAGATCTCCGATGTGTGAGGAGCAAGTAGAAACTCCAAACCAAGAGGATGCAGTACACTGCCCGGGCAGCAAGATTGACAAATGTTCCGGCAGCTACCTAGAACCCAGCCCTGAGGATGAACTGACAGCACCTGAGCAAAGCTTTGCCTCAGCAGAGAGGCCCGCCATGACAGAAGCCTCCATAATGATGCCTGCCTCGGTAGACACCTCGACAGCTATGGATTATATATATCTAGAGAAGCCGATGCAAGTGGATTTACAGCCGTCAAAATCTCTACTGATGGAGATTTTTGAGGAGCCTAAAGAGTTTTCCCTTGACCGACACAACACTATGACATAAGACTACCACAACAGCTAGTTGCCGCAGCAGCTACCTCGACAACAAAAGAAACTTTCCCCTATGACGAACTTCGACAAAGAAGAGGTAAGTACATGGTTAGGGAGTAATATAATTTTTCTTAATCACATGTTCATGCCTTTAGGAATAGAAACAAAGAGGAAGATTCACATGGACTACAAGGGAACGAGGAAGAAGGACTCCTCCACATTGAGAATAGGCACTCGATGAAGGGTGAGGGTAGACTATAAGAAGTATCGAAAACGACCCTCTTAAGCTCCAACCGATAAGGGAGTAGTTACATTAGGAGATGCATCCCAATGCACTCCTAGATTAACAAAATTTTTAAGTTTTTATTTACCACATCTTTATTATTTTATTTAGGAGTAGATTTTACCTACTTAGGACTAGATTTTATTTGCGTTTTATTCCCGTCTCACAACTACTTACCCAGATTCAGACCCTAAGGAATCGAGTCGCCGAGCACAACAAGGGCAGCACTGCCGCAACCCGCAACTGGCAGAAGAGTAGATAACTCATCCACTTCTTATCCACCATCTGACAACAACTAAGCCTAAGTTTTCTTTCCCTTTCTCATATTTATTTTATTTTTCAGTTTTAGTTTTATTTTGTGCATTGAGGGCAATGCCCATCTCGAGTTTGGGGGGGATAGTTCTCGCATCTTTTGTCTAGGCATACTTAGTAGCATATAGGTTGCATTGTACTTGATTTAGTAATAATCGGAAAAGAAAAATTTGTTATATAACTTGTGCCTATGATAGTTAGCCGATTACTTATTCTCACACCAATAATAAATTGAACTTAAATATGGGAAAAGCATGAAAAAGGACTTAGAATTTTTCTTTTTAATGGCCAAAACTATCAAACACAACTGTTAGCTCTGATAGTTAGCCTATGATAGTTAGCTGATTACTTATATAACTTGTGCCTATGATAGTTAGCTTTGATACCATATGATAAAGGGGTACGTTGCTTCATAAACAGCGCTCCTTGTTCGTAAATGGATCTAGGATCGTAGCAAACATTCCTCTGCAATAAAACATAAGAATGGACATTTTTAGATAGTTAAAATAACAAAGAAAATAAAAAGAAAACAAAAAAAAAGACAGAATAAAGGTGTAGGAATTTCTTGACAGATTTGGACGACGAAGAGGACGAATGCTTCAAAGGGCGTTCAGGGCTGTTTCGGTGTCCGAAAAATGACAGAAATGTTGCTGAAAATTCAGCGAGAATTTAGTAACGTTAAACTCGAAAGAACCTGCACAATCTACTGAGCAACCCCGAATCGAATCTGTCTAACGTCAAAGACGGAAAGCTCGAAAGAACCTGCATAATTTGTTATGCAAACCCGAATTGAAACTGTTCTTCATAGTCAGAAAAGATGAACAAACTCCAAGGAAGAACTCGAACAATCTGTTGAATGAACCTGGACCTTATTTTGAATTTGTTCGAATACGGACTTGGACCCTTCAATTATCGAACAGTTGAGAACCCGAAGTATCAAAGAAAAAGTTCTAAAAAGAACTAAAATTGAGAGAAATTCTCACTAATATTATTCATCAAAGAGTCTAACCATGTACAAGTGAATTACGGCCAAATATATAGATGCAATGGGGGGTTGGCCGATTTACAAATATGTGGCTGCACAATCAAGCACATGTTTAATGTGCATTGTTTTTGAATATTAAAACTCAAAGAGGGATAACCAATTATGGGCGGCAATTGATTTCTTCCTAGCCGTGATTTCCAATTTGGAGTGGCATTTGGGATAAATCACATTTAACATGTGATAAAAACCAAATGTGAATTTCAAACATTTGTTCTCATCCTTGCCGCACATGTTAGTTTATGAAGTCTCAATTCCATTTAATGCAATGTAGATGAGGAATGTGATGGAATTTGTGGGCGGCAATGGATATTGAGCACATGCAAAAATGTGCTTTTCTGTTTGAAATTCAAAGAAAATGGCACTTGAGAAATGTGCTTGTTTGAATTTCAAATCCTCAAACCGCATTTGTGAGAAAGGTCGGGTGCATGGCTCCCACGGGCTGCTGCATGGTGAACTCCATGTGATTGCTGCACGGGCTACTGCATGGTGAACTCCACGTAATTGGCGCACATGTGTAGAGAAATTTCAAACCCTATTGTACGCACATGGGTAAAACAATAAGGGATACTCGGCTGCACTTGTTACATATTAGGACTTGATCGTTCATGGTACATGCAACGTCGTCCTAAGTGCATATTAGGGCTGATCGTACATGGTACATGCAACGTCCTCCTACGTACCTATGTCAAAAGACAACAAACATTCCATCAAAGCATTGTAAACTTAATGGAAACGATAATACAAGTCGTAAACACTTGCAACCTTATTTATTAACTAACAAACAAATATAGACACACCATAATTTATATCAAACTAAGTTAAAATACACCAAACATACTAATATAAATAATATAAGTATAAGAAATGTTACACATCAATATGTAACAAATAAAAACGCAAACTTCCCTGAAATTTTGAAATTGCATCGTTGGGTGGCATAAATGTGCTCACATCACTATAATAGTTAGCCGATTACTTATTCTCACACCAATAATAAATTGAACTTAAATATGGGAAAAGCATGAAAAACGACTTAGAATTTTTCTTTTTAATGGCGAAAACTATCAAACACAACTGTTACTTGCTGAATTTGTTCGAATATCTAATGAACACTGCATACTAGTTTTTAGAATTCTTTGCAAAGTTCTAACAATGGTTGCAGGTAGCCGATGAGGCATGCAAGAGACACGGAAAAATACAGCACTGCCGCGGCAGCAGAAGTAAAAAAAAAGAACATCGCTGTTTTTCCCTAGAGGTTCCCGCAACAGGCTCTAGTAAGAATCATGTGCGAGGACACTCCGCTGCTATCAAAGTCCATGAATCTAAAAGTTTTGAAGTGACAGAAAAATTAGCATGAGTGAATGAAAGTCTTCACGGGATGACTTTACTCCATGGGTTCAGGGTTTTGTAGTTTGCTCCTATCTTAATTTCAGACCTAGAAGAGTAGTTCTGATGAGCTGAAGCCCTCAATGCCATGATTATAAAAAAAGTGTGCTTATCTATGCTGTCTCGGCATCAACCTTATATATCATAACAACATCTTTGTTTATCTAGTTCTTCTGCATATTCAGCCTGTACACAGTCCTGCACACACTACACTGACATTGAAAATTAATTATGAGTTATTATCTTGCTATGTTCCCTTCACTAAATCTAATATAGGTGTCGCGGCCTTGAGGTATGAAATCAAGTTGAAAGCAGGTTTTTCTTTTAGGTTACTATAAGGGCAAGTATGTTTAGGTTGCATTGCTTGAGGATAAGCAATAGTTCGAGTTTGGGGGTATGCAAAGTGTCCAGAAGTTCTATATTTCATGCACATTCCATCTCATATTATTTTTGTTTTTAAGTACATTTTAGGCATACTTAGGTCATGCATTGCATAAATACAATATTCTTTGCTTTTCCATGCTTTTATTGAATATTTGTTATTTGGTGAAGTAAAGATGTTGTTTTATTGTAGATTTAGTTTTCTAGGGCTAGAAGATGATAGGAGGAGGACAAACAAGAGGAGAGGATGTTGAGGCAGTAGACGAGGGCAGCAAAGTGTGCCTAGTGCCGCCCAATGCCTCCCAGTGTCGCCTAGGGCAGCAAACTGATGATGAGAATTGGAGTGCGATCGACAGAGCAAAAAAATCGTGATTCTAATTGTGCCGATCACACAATATTTTGACGCCTGTAGCAGCAGGCAGAGCTGGCAAAGTGAAATTTAGAGATTGCTTGCGGGACAATGCAACGTGATAAAGTCCACATTTAACTCAAAGAAATCTTAGTTTAAAGTCACATTAAATGTTGAAAGCTACTTTTGAGGACTTCTACTCCAAGAAGGACTAGACCTAGCTATTGTCTATAAATACTTATTGTACTCTTAATTCAAATAATCTTAGGTTTTCTTTAGACATAGCTTAGGTTTTCTGCCGCTGTCATGTTCTAAACTTCCCTTGGGTTTGGGGTTATGTTGTAATTAATTGTGAGAATGACTGTTTAGGATTTTCAAGTTTTGTTTTTGCAATAAAATATTCCAAGTTTGCTTAATTCATGTTTTTCACTTCTTCACTTAGTTCCAAAAGTCCAGTTGAAGAAATCCATTTGTCGGGCATGAGAGTGTCAAACTCACGAAAGAATTAAGTACGGTCTCATCATGTCGAGCTGTTGATTAATCCGGCTTAGACATAAGTTAGAATTTCAGCGGCTTAAAGGAGCAACCAAACGTTGACTGCCTGTGTTAGGTTTACACTGAGATTGCTAGGTATTGCCTACATCACATGGTGATAGAATACTTGCCTAGACATAGGAATGATCACTTAAGAATTGCTTCGCCGAACTTGGAGTATCTGCCATACTTTCCACCGGGACTTCTCTCCATCTCACCTGCCGAGAACCGAAAGTATCAAGAGTAGAGTTCCGCCGTGGCAGCAAAAGTTACCGTTGCCTAAATCCGCCATTACCCTCCAAGGCAACAGATCGTGGCAGTGCAAAAGAACTTGGCCTATTCAACGCAGTTTCACACTAAGCAGCAGCATAACCCTTCCCTTTCTATCAACCCGATCACTTTCTCTTTTACTTTTCTTCCCAACAACTATCATACTTGTTGAATTTACTTTTCTTGTGCATAAACAACAATTCGAACCAAGCTGTCCAATCCCTGTGGGAGACGATATCTTTTATACTATAACTTGACAAGAGTGTGCACTTGAGCTCATAAATAGAGTACACCTAAAATGCTCTACAAGTATTAAGTTAATTTTAAGCTAGGGTGTTGACTATTCATGGATATCTCATCGTTGTCATCTATATTGAAATTGAATAACGATTTTGATGTCGTTGTATTGATTTTGATATCGTATGATCGACCCTAATAGTCTTCCTATTGATTTCCTAGCTCAAGAAGTTGATAAAGAGCATCCATCATCTCCATCCAAAGCTAGAAACAAGGGGATTGTTGTCCGAGAGCATTACGAGCATCGAATTTGAAGGTGAGTGTAGTTAGAGTCTCAGAATTAGGCGAAAAGCGTTCTTGAATCCTTTATTGTTGTTTTCGATCATTTAGATATTATCACTGTTGAGGAAGTTACATCAGATTGTTAAACGGACACCTTGGTAAGTGTCGACAAGTTTGTTATTGAATATCAGACATAGTTATTGGTATCGTCATTGTGCATTGTCATTGATATAGTTATTGCCATTGAAATATTGTAAAGAAATCATCCGATATTGACATTGGCATTGAACTATGAAACATTGATAATGAGACATGTTTTTCATTGATAATATTGAAATCATTGGTCATTGGAACTTTCATTGAACATTGAATTCGGATACGGACATTGAAACCTTGGATTTGAATGGACAATAGATACAATTGGCATGCGATAGAATGAATGAGCTCAGTGTACGGGTGGACTATGATCCTAAGGCTACGACTTATATTGATTTGGCGAGCGGAGGGATGTGTATTGATATTGGTCATATTGGCGAGGTGGAGGGACTAGACCATTCATTGATTTGGCGAGGCGTAGGAATTTGTGTATCCAATATATTGATTCAATCCAAGGGTTAATGATGGAATGAATATGTTAAAAATTGCACATTGATGTATAGTATTGTCATTGATGAGCATGAGAGCATGTATATAAATACTTGTTGCATTGGTGTTCATATTGTTTATGACTACCTCACAAGGCAATGTATGCCTAACGTATCTCTTCTCATGCATTCCGGGTTGAAAGGATTGTGTGTTTGAAGATCAGATTATCAAGGCAAGACAAGTTACTACGAGCCTTAAAGTAATGTATTTTGACCTTATGAACTCCTAGGAAGGTTGCAAAGTAGTAAAACCAGTTTTTATGCCCATTTTGATATGTTTGTGAGATGCATATGTCATAATATGGTTGATGGCCCTAAGTGGCTCTTTTGTTTGGCTTAAAGTGGTTTAAAAGTGCATACTTGAATTATAAAGTTCAAAACATGGTAAACGTATTCGTATGGTCATGAAACTTGGCATGCTAGTAGTTTATACCATTGAATTGTTATGTGTAAAGTTTCAGTGCATTTGAACATCGTTCAGTAGGTCAAATCGAATAAAAACCAGCAAAAACTGTCACTACAGTCATGCCGTATCAAAACGGGTGATAGCGTTTCAATACGAGTAAGCATAAATGAACCTAAAGAACATGGCATATCGAAATGATCTATAGTCGTTTCGAAACATTTCGCCACTGGAATCTATCATTTCGATACGGGTTCATAGCGTATCGAAATGGGTAAAAGTCAAAGTCAAAGGAAGTTAACCTATTTCGATACAGGGCTTGCCGTATCAATACGGTCTGAAGAGTAGAGTCAACATGGGTTGACCATCGTACACCCGTTTCAAAACAGCCCTAGGGTGTGTCGATACGAGGTTAGTTAAGTTAGTTAAATGCATATTAGACAGATTGCAATGTTCACAGTTTAGTCACCGAATTTTGAAAGATTAAATTGAATGAGCTAATGAACTCCAAATTGTGTGAAATTTTACAGGTTTGTTAATATTGTGGTGAATTACAATTTTGTATAATCAATTTCATCAAAGGACCCTTAATTTGTCAAATTTATAGTTTGGTCCCTAAAACTTGTAATAATTGGGAATTAGCCCTAAATGATTAATTATTGCTTTGTATGGATCAATTGGACTAAAATATATTGTGGTATTGTGGTATTGTATGTTATTGGTTTAAATGTTAATATTAAAATGAACTTTTGTTGCACCGTTCACTGTATTGATCATCGATATCACCTTCCGACCCGGTTCTCGACAAGACCGGGAAGGGGTGTTACATACGTAGTGTTTTTCCAAAATCCAGTTTAGAGTTTAGGCACTAGTACATTCCTTCGAGTACTAGTACTCAAAGCCCTGTATCGATACTCAACCCTTGAGTACTAGTACGCAAAGCCTTCAACAACTAGTTTTTTATTGAATTTATTGCAAGTACCAATACTACTTTTCAAGTACCGATAGGTTTTTCTCTAGTTTTCTAAATTATATTTTCTATTTGAAAGAGAGTGTCTTAAAGCTTTGGGGTGTTGATGAGTAGCTAGTTTTGTCAATATTTTAGTTCTAATTACGCTTAAATGGTTGATTTGTTGTCTATTGTGTGCTTTTCTATGTAGGACTTCATGGTTGGAAAACAGATTAAAAAGGATAGATTCTGTAAGTTTTCTAGATTCATGGCTAGATTAGTGGGCATGAATTGGGGCATGAATTCCCTGACTCGACATAACGTCAGCTAGCTTATAGAAGTTGACATCAGCAACGCGTGATAGCTTATCAGCCGCGTTACGAATCACTTATCAGTCGAGATTTGGATCGAAGCTTGAGGATTATCTTTTATTTTAAAATTGAAACATTTTAGGATTTATTTATTATCACTTAGGAATTATCTCTTGTATTTTAAATATTTTAAGGATTATCTCGTATCATTTTAGATTTATTTTAGGGTTATAGGATTGTAATGCCCTGGTTTTGGGGCTAGATTTAAGTTGGTCGAACCTAGAGTTTGAGATTCAGGATTTTAGAATCGGTTCAGGGAAATCATGATTCGGGATAAGGTAAAAATTTCTAAAATTATCTAAAATCATATAGATCGGTGTGGTAAAATCAAATTTACAAAAGGATTTTGGGTAGTGACTGAAATGTAAAGATTTAAAATTGTGTAAAAAATGTGATTTTCAAAGGAGAGTCAAATTCTTGGAATCTTAGGGAGCTTTATGGCAATTAAGCCCTTTCTTTTAATTGGCATGTGATTATAATGTTTTAATTAAAATTAAAGAGGGAGGTTTTATTAAAATAAAAAGGTAGTTATTTTGTAAAACCATTTTTGACGTAACATTTATATTTCTCATTTTCTCTTCAACCAATCATTCCCTCTTTTCTTTCAATTTCCAGAATTCTTTTCATTATTTTGCTCTTTTGATTGACAACTCTTTTCTAAAGATTTTTCTCAAAGATTTACAAAGATTTCTTAAAGCTTCATGAGTTGAAAACTTGTCTATTGGAAGAAAAGCAAGGATTGGAGGTAATTTTGTGCTACTCCTCTAATCAAGGTTCTTTAATGAAATCCCAAAGTATTTGACTCTTGATTTGTGTTTTTAATTGAGGTTTTAGCGTTGATTTGGTAAAAATGCCGAAATTTTGCTAAAAGATGAGATTGAATGTGAATTTCTTTTGTGCATTGTCTTGATTATTTTGAGAATGATTTTAAAGTTGATTTGGATGTTAAATGATGTTCATAATGAGTTATGATCATAATAATCTCGAAATCATTGAGATCTCTAATTGTTTAGGTTGTTAGTTTTGGGTTTTTGGCTTGGAAATGTGAAATCTGAGTTGCTGGAGGTATAAGGATGATATGAGGATGTTTTTGGATGTTGATTTATGGTTAAAATGTGATGGAAGTGTTTCTTGATGGGTGGGTTGAGTTTAGTGATCAATCGAAGGTGATTTTGGTTGTTTCAAATGGGTGTTTTGATGCCTTTGGGCAGAGCTACGGGTGTTTGCTGGTGGTTTTAATGCATTGAGATGCATTAATCCTTTGTTCTTGTATGTTATAAACAAGGGAGGATTCATTGGAAGCATTTGGCGATGTTCTAGGGACTTTGGACGCTTGATTTTCGCGTTGGCGATTGAGGTTTCATGTGTCGATGAGTGGAAATGGGATTTCCAACATTGAAACATCTTAAAAGTGGTTTTGTGAACTTAGTGTAAGCTTGAAATGCTTTACTAAGTTCGGAAGTAAGTAAAGTGATTTTCTCTCTCAGATTGTACTATTGAGATTATGGATGCACTTGAGTTAATATGTGTTTACCTATTGTTTTAAAGCATTATTTGAGCATATAATTTACTGTTTATGATGCCATATTGTTGAAGGATGCACTAGGCAAGTGATCCTTGTAAGTATGTGTTTATACTTGTTTTATGAAGCATGGTTTGATGCTTGGAAATATGGCTTGTTGTGAATGCTTTGAAAACAGTGATGTTTATGCTAAATGATAAATATATTGGAAAGTGATGTTGTGAAAATTGGTTAGTAAATGAAATCGGATATAGTTAGCTGGCTATAGGATTGAGTACACTATAAACAAGTCGCCTTGGATGTTGAGGGGTTGTGATTGTACCGAAAACTCTATCCAAGTACCCTAACGATTGAGGAAATTGAGTTGTGTCTCGTCTCTCGTTAGTGGGGTTATACATCTACCGATGAGTGGTGTTGAGGGATTGTAAGGTACCGAATACTCAACCACGGGTGTCACAACAGTAGAGAGTATCTCTCGTGTATGAACCTTGAGATGTCAGTTAGAATGTATGAAGTGTTGGGACAACACTTGGAAATCCATGTATCGGATACTATTTGAGAAATGAGAATCTTGCTGATCACTTGTGAGCCAATATAATTGATTTAATTGGTATGGAATATACACGGATGCATAACATGAAAGATGCATGTTTTACTCTAAAGCTTTGCATATTGGTGGCTATGCATGGAAGTCTTGAGTTTATGTTAGCAAATGGATTTTCATTTGAAGTATTTCATACTTGTTGCAAGTGGTATAACATGCTGATTTTTGTTAACGAAATCCATAGATTTCAAGAAAGCATGATGGTTAGCAAAAGTGTAAAATGGTTATAAGTGTTGATGGTGTTTTTGAGATTTGAGCACTCTTCACTAAGCTTGTATGCTTATGCTTTCTTTTGTCCATCAATGCAGATAACAAAGTGTTTCGGGGGAAGCAACTCGCAAGGGAATCCTAAGAGACTTCATATTTGAAAGTATGTTTCGGTTATGAACTAGAGTAATAAGGGCGATGAGGGATTTCATGTTTTGTTCGGTGATGTGTATGAACACCCTTTAAGCATGTTTGCTATATGCTTTTATACTTGTAAAAGGCCTTTAATTGGTGTTTTGAGTTTTGGATTGAGTTTTGACTCTTAAGTGGCTTACTTGCTAGGTTGCATGCCTTTAGATTTTCATTGATGCATTTGGCCATGTTTTGATGCTTAATATGTTGCATATGTTTGAGGAATGATGTTTATGATTGATGTATGCAGGTTTGAAACATGTTGGATTGGTTTAGGATTGTTTTTAGAGTGAAAACCCAACGAAATATGTCAATACAGGCCTAGGTGTTTCGAAACACTCGAGCCTTTATCGAAACGGGGTGCCTGAAATAGCCTTAGGGTTTCGAAACGGTTAAGGTCTGTTCCGGTACGATTTGCTACTGGAAACCATAGTTTCGAAACACATCCAGGGCGTTTCGATACGAGCTCGTGTTTCGAAACAGGACTTTAGTGTTCCGAAACAAGTGACAGTTAAATTAGTTGATGGCATGTTGTGCAGTTATAATTCTTTGCGTTTTAGTCCCTAAATATTGTGGATGCAATTGAATTAGCATGAATGATTATTTGATTATTTTGAGCTGAGATTTGACTGAGATGCATGTAATGAGACTAATTAAAGGACGGTAACACTAAATTAGTTTAAGTCCCCGCAAATAAGAAAAATTACAAAATGGTCCCGAAAAGACGTAATTGGATGAAATTGATGTATGTTTGAGTTGCGATTAATTCGTTGCAATGTTAAACACATGGGAACCTAATTTGTATCTAGATAAGATTAAAAGACAAATAGGGTTGTTTATTGAGGTAAATCTTCCCGGTTTACTTCAATATTCCCCGTGTGACCCGTTCGGTTCGGTCTACCGGCTAGACCAGGTCGAGGGGGTTACATTTGATGGTATCAGAGCCAGGTTTCGAAAGAATGGGATAATGGTAAGTAAATGGTAAATCAATGTAATGTGATTGTATGTATTTGGTGATGTTTGATATGCACAGTGAATGTTATAAGCATGTTAATGTTGATTAGATGATAATGATGCTATGCATGATGATTGTGATGTAAGTATGAGCTGTATATATGAAGATATTGTGGGCTGAATCTCATTGAATTTGATGCATGATGGTTGTGACATGTACGTTGTATGCTTTATGCTATGTTTAGGGGAAACTGGGATTCCCATTGCTTTATTACTATAGTGAAATGTTTTAAATTGAATTCGATGTCTTGGATCCTTGCTAGAAGCTGGCATGATTTCTTGTTTTATTTTATATTCATGCCTTAATGATAAAAGCACAATGGGACGAAGGAGAGAGCCACATTCAAGATTAGTTGCTCATGTGGGTGAGCAAAGGAATTAGGAGAATGAGGTTCTGCCTGGTGGGAATTTACGTCCTCCAACGCCACCACCACCACCACCACCACCACCTGGGGGTGAGGAGCAAGTGCAACACGGACAGATTGGTCTGTGTTGGGTGATTTGACGCCTTTGGTACAGGCGATGATTGGAGCATTCTAGGCTATTGTTGCTGGAGTGCAAGTGCAAGTGGAAGCGCAAGCACCTGTTGTTGGGCAAGTGGGTTTGCCGTTGGAACGTTTGCGAAGTTTGGGAGGCATTGAGTATCGTGGACTGTCTCCTGAAGCATCTGAGGCTTAGATGGCTAGTACGATCCGGATCTTGGATCAGATGGGATGTAATGATGCACGCAAGTTAGGATGTGTTGTCTCGTTATTACAAAGTGATGCATACAATTGGTGGTCAAAAGTGATCGCGGCCATGAAACCCAATGAGGTGGATTGGGAGTTCTTCCAAGCTGCCTTGAAAAAGAAGTATTTGGGAGTTAGATACTTGGACGACAAGAAGCGTGGGTTCATGTCCTTGGTGCAAGGAAACATGAAAGTGCCTGAGTACGAGGTTCAGTTCATACATTTGAGCCAGTATGCTCTAAAATTGGTGTCAAGTGATAGGCATCGATGTGATCGTTTCCGTTATGGCTTGGTGCAGAAGTGAAGACTTTCATGTTAGCTGCTGACTATACCAATTTCAATGTGCTAGTGACGCGAGCCAAGGATACAGAGCAAATTTTTGATTTGAACCCTCGTGTGGGTGGTTCTAGCTCGAGTAAGAGAGCTGCAGATTCTGGTCTTAGTGGTGGACAGAATGAGAGAAATCGTGATCGTAGATATCGTCCTGAGGCGAGGTGAGATAATTTTGGGTGAGGTGCGCCAGCTCAGGGTAATAGAGTGAGTTTTGAACAGAATAATTGATGGACATGTGGATTGCGAGAGCATTTGAGGCGAGACAGTCCTCGTATGGCTCGAGAGGCACAAGGTCCCGTAGTTGGGATGACTAATTCTTGCTAGAACTGTGGATCATTTGATCATATGAGACGTGAGTGTCTTTGCTAGCTGGAGGTGGTCAAGGTCGAGCACCTGTTGTTGCACCACAGAGAGGCCGTGGGTGCAGCTGTGGTAATTTCCAATAGAGGGAGGATGGGCAGAGAGGCGTAGCTCATGGTGTTGATGTT
Organism: Hibiscus tridactylites; assembly: GCA_958450335.1. NCBI lineage: Eukaryota > Viridiplantae > Streptophyta > Magnoliopsida > Malvales > Malvaceae > Hibiscus > Hibiscus tridactylites. The sequence goes on from OY288265.1 coordinate 63,251,681, forward strand.
CAACCTGAGGGTGGTGGTCTTGCGAGAGTGTATGCACATCGCGAGGGATGTAACGACACTAACATGATTGCATGTACCTTCACCTTGCAATCATTGTCTTTGTTAACTTTAATTGATTATGGATCCATGCATTCATACATCTTGAGTGAGCATGCACATTTGCTTAATATCCCTATTGAGATTCTAGATGTAGGAATGCAAGTAACAAGCTCATTTGGTGAAACTGTTGTTACGAGAAAATTGTATAGGAGATGTCCTTTATCTGTTCAAGGCCATGTGTTTTCAGTTGATTTGATGGAATTGCCTTTCTATGGTTTCGATGTGATCCTTGGAATGGATTGGTTGTCTGAGCATAGAGATGTGGTTGATTTTGATGTTAAGCGAGTTCCCTTGAAACTTGCTGATGATTACAAAGTGGTAATCGTATGCAAGAATGTGAAATTCTTGTCTAATTCAATTTCGGCTCTTGAAGCAAGTCGTATGATGGAGTTGGGTTGTGAAGCTTTCCTAGCTTATGTGATGAACCCTATCACAAAGAAAATTTGAGTATAAGACATACGAACGATATGTGAGTTTCCGGGTGTCTTTCCAGAAGAGTTGCCTTGTTTGCCACCTAGTAGAGAAGTTGAGTTTGACATTGAGTTGTATGAAAATATGACTCCAGTGTCTATTGCTCCTTATCTGATGGCACCTAAGGAGTTGAAAACTCTATTTCAGAAGGTGCTTGATTGAGGGTTCACAAGGCCAAGTGTTTCACCTTGGGGTGCACTGGTTTTGTTTGTAAAAAAGAAGGATGTCACGATGCGTATGTGTATAGATTACCGACAATTGAACAAATTGACGATTAAGAACAAGTACCCTTTGCGAAGGATTGATGATTTGTTTGATCATTTACGAGGTACTTCAATGTTCTCTAAGATTTATTTGAGATCTGGGTATTATCAACTAAAGGTTAAGAATGTAGATGTACCTAAGACAACTTTTCAGACAAGGTACGACCATTATGAGTTCTTAGTGATGCCGTTTGGATTGACAAATGCACTGGCTGCATTCATGGATATGATGAATTGTTTGTTCCATGAATTCTTATATCAATTTGTGGTAGTGTTTATCGATGATATTCTTGTGTACTCGCGTACCGAGGAGGATCATGATAAGCATTTGAGGATTGTGTTGCAAATGCTGTTGGAGAATCAGCTTTAAGCTAAGCTGAGCAAGTGTGAGTTTTGGCATAGGAAGGTTGTTTTTCTGGGACATGTAGTGTTGGCCGAGGGTATTCGGGTTTACCCACAGAAGATCGAGGGGGTGATGAATTGGAAAACTCCTAAATTGGTGACGAAGGTGCATAGTTTCCTTGGTTTGGCTGGATATTATCGAAGGTTTGTTGAGGGTTTTTCTAAGATTGCTGCTCCGTTGACTAAGTTGTTGCAAAAGAATGTTCACTTTAAATGGACGAATGTTAGGCAACAAGTTTTCAATAGGTTGAAGGAAGCTTTGATGCAAACTCCTATCTTGATGCAACCAAAATCAGGTAAGGAGTTTGTGGTTTATAGTGATGTGTCATATGATGGTCTAGGTTGTGTGTTGATGCAAGGAGGGAATGTTGTGGCATATGCATCTAGACAATTGAATGTGTATGAATACAATTGTCCTACTCATGATTTGAGGCTTGTTGCAGTTGTGTTTGCCTTAAAGATTGTGAGGCACTAGTGAAAAGTGTGCGGTTTACATAAATCACAAGAGTTTGAAGTATCTAATGTCTCAAAGAGAGTTGAATCTTAGGCAACGAAGGTGGTTGGAGGTTCTTAAGGATTATGATATGACGATTGAGTACCATCCTGGAAAGGCCAATGTTGTGGCCGGTGCCTTGAGTAGGAAGGTGACTGTTGAGTTGAAAGTGATGTTTGCTCGGTTGAGTTTATCGTGCGATGGTGGGTTGATAGTCGAGTTGCAAGTGAAACCTTCCTTGATTCAGTTAATTAAGGATAAGCAGTTGCTTGATGATTCTTTGGTGCCTCATGTTCAAGATATAGTTGATGGTAATGCAACAGATTTTTGTTTCAATGATGATGGTGTTTTTATGCTTTAAAAGTCGGATGGTTGTGCCAGAGGATGTTGAGTTGAGGCGCACTATTTTCGCTGAAGCTCATAGTAGTCCCTTTGCTATGCATCCTGGTAGTACAAAGATGTATCGTGGTTTGAAAGATGAGTACTATTGGGTTGGGTTGAAAAGGATGTTGCTGATTTTGTGAGCAAGTGTATGGTTTGTCAACGTCTAGAAGGTGAGCACTAGTTTCCTTCTTGTTTATTGCAACCTTTGACGATACCGGAATGGAAATGGGAAAGGATTACGATGGATTTTGTGTCCGGTTTGCCTTTGACACCTACAAAGAAGAACTCTATTTAGATGACTGTGGATCGTCTTACGAAGTGTGCACATTTCTTGGCCGTGCATACTACGTATACGTTAGATAAGCTAGAAGAGTTGTATATTGTTGAGATTGTGCTGTTGCAAGGTGTGCCTAAGTCTATAGTGCCGAATAGAGATCTGAGGTTTACACTGAGATTTTGGGAGTGTTTACACCAAGCGTTGGGTACGCGCTTGGATTTTAGCACATCATATCATCCTTAGACGGATGGACAGTCGGAGCGAGTTATCCAGGTGCTGGAGGATATGTTGAGATGTTGTGTGATAGATTTCCAAGGTTCTTGGGAAAAGCAGTTTCCCTTGGTGGAATTTACCTATAATAATAGTTTCCAAACAAGTATACAAATGGCTCCGTATGAAGCTTTACATGGAAGAAACTGTAGAATGCCTCTTTGTTGGGTGGAGGCGGGCCAAAAGTTGATTTCTTTGCCGGATTTGCTTAAGGGAACAATTGAGAAAGTAAAGCTCATATGTGATCGGTTGAAGGCTGCTTCGGATCATTAAAAGTCTTATGTGGATTTAAAGCGTAAGGAGATTGAGTGTGCGGTTGGAGATCGCGTGTTCATGAAGGTGTCACCTTGGAATAAGGTGATGAGATTTGGACGTAAGGGTAAGATTAGTCTAAGGTTTATTGGACCTGTAACGCCCTAGTTTTGAGCCTAGATGTTTTAGACATCGAATCGGGTCGGTCGGTAACGGTTCAAATCGTACAAGGTGGTTTAGGGAAATCAAGGATCGGGAAGGGATAAAAATATGGTAAAAATAGCTAAAATCCTCTAAAATCATGTTTAAGAGATTGGTAAAATCAATCTTACAAAAAGAGCTTCGGAAGTTGTACATTTTGGGTAGTGACCAAAATGTAAAGTTTCAAACTGTGGAAAATTGCAAAATTTCAAAAAGGAGTCAAAATATTAGAATCTTTAAGGAGCTGTGGTGCAATTACACCTTCCTTAAATTGACATGTGTTTTAGAAGGATTTTTAGATAATTAAAATAGAAATGATTTTATTTAATTAAAATTGGTTAATTGGGAAATTGAGATTTCATTTCACATAACTTTCATTTCAGCAAAACCATTTTCCCAACTTCTTTCTTCAGATTTCTTTTCTCTCAAACACTCTCTCTTTAATTTATAAACCAATTTCAAGAGTTCTCTTCGAATTCTTCAAGCTTTGTGAAGGAAAAACTTGTCAATCACTAAGGAAGGCAAGGATTGAAGGTAAATCTCGTTCTCAACCTTCAATCTAGGTTCTTTATTGAAATACCCAAGATCTTTGACTTCTAAATGTGGTTTTTGGCTTAGATTTGATAATAGTTTTGATTTGAGATTATAATCTTGCAAAATTATGATTTAAATCTTGATTTTCGGATAGGTATTGATGAGCTCTGTTTTGGATTAGTTTTAATTGAGTTTTGAGTTGATTATTATGTTGAAAGGGTTTTGATAATATAGATCCCGAAATCCTTGAGATCCTTGAGTTTCTCAATGGTTTTAGTGGGGTTTTTGAGGTGAAATGTTGGGGTTATGCTTGCTGGAGGTATAAGGATGGGTTAAGATTGTTTTTAGAAGTGTTTTGATGCTTATAAATGGTTGAAAGTGATGGATCTTGGTTGGGCATGATTTAAGGAGTATTCAATTGAGTTTTTGATTGTTTCAGATGGGTAAATTGGTGTAGTTTTGGTGAGCAACGAGTTTGTGTTTAATAGCTGGTGTTGAAATGCATTTTAATGCATTTGGATCTTTGTTTTGGTGATCTAAAAACAGAGGATCTTAATCTAGAAACAAACGAAGCATTTGTGGAGGCTTCGAAAAGGTGATTTTCGCGTCGGCAAGCGAGGTTTTGTGTATCGGTGAGTGGAAATGGAATTTCCAGCTTTGTAACCCTTTGAGCGTGGTCTTGGGAGCTTAGTGTAAGTTTGAAACACTTAGCTAAGCTCAAGAGTAAGTGAATCGAAAGTCTCTCTCGGAATGTGCTATGTTTTGGTTTAAAATGCACTTGATTTGCATGTGGTTTGACTATTGTTTTAAAGCATGTTTTGAGCATTAATGTTGCTGGTTTCAAGTGATAGTTCATATCTTTACAACACAAAACACAATCGGATACGCGGATTACAAGCGTTGTCCCACACGCTTCATACACACTACCGGACTACACAAGGTGGAGTTTATCGGTACAATCACAACCCCTCAACACCCATGATGGAGTTTAACGGTACAATCACCACCCCTCAACATCACTCATTGGTAGTTGTATAATTCCACTAACGAGAGTACGAGACACATAACAAAAGATCCACACACGGACTTTTAACCACTGTTGTGATCTTACCTCACTCGTTAGGGTACTTAGATGGAGTTTACGGTACAATCACAACCCCTCCACATCCAAGGCGACTTTACTTACGGTGCACCCAATCCTATAGCCGGCTAACTATATCCGATTCAAGTACTTTAAAACCAATTCATCACTTGACAATATACATCAAATACCATCAACATTTCACTGTTTTAAAGCATTAATCAAAACCATTAAACCTCATGCATCACTATGCATCATAACCACAATATTAACATGTCAAACCAAGGATCTCTTACCTTGAGCATCCTTCAATACATGCTTTCAAAACAGAAATTAAACATGCAATTTATAACCAGTGCATCAAACCACTTCATAGCACATTCGAGGGAGTTTTTCCGAAAACTTACTCTTGAGCTTAGCTAAGTTGTTTAGACTTAAACTAAGCTCCCAAAACCTTCACATAATCGTTTCAAAGCTGGAAACCTAACTTCACTCACCAATTTCGTTTCGCTAGCTTGCCGAAACGCCAATCAAGCATCTAGATCAACTCCAAAAGTGTCCGAAGATGTCTCCCCTGTTTTAAACACATCAAAGCATAGGATTAATGCATCATCATGCATTGAAATCTTCAGCCAACACACCTAAACTCGTTGCTCTACCCAAAACCAACATTACGGCTACCAAACACAACTGAAAACACCTCCAAACTCTTCCAAAACTTAACCCAGCCAAGATCCATCACTTCTAACCATTTACAAACATCAATTAACATCTAAAATAAGCCTAAACTCGTCCTTATACCTCCAGCTATAATAGAACACCAAAAACACCTCAAAAACCACCATTTTCTTGAGCCAAAACTTAGGAAACACAACCTATTCGGGATTGCATTGATAAAACCTCATTACTAACATCATTTAATATCCAAAATACATTAAAGAACCACCTCAAAACAGAGCCCAATCAATCTCAACGAATTTCTTCAAGATTTCTTCCAAATCTTGTGTTTTAAGCCAAAATCAAGTTTCTAACATTAAAACCATTTATAAAACTTAAATTAAGGATTGACAACTTGGGAATTTCAATAAAGAACTGATTATTTAGAGGAGAAGAACAATCGTACCTCTAAATGGTGATTCCTCCTTGATTTGGGAGAAATTCCATGAAAAATCAATGTGGAAATCAAAAGATTTTGTTGCTAGATTGATTATGAAACAATGAGTGATGGAAATCTCATCAAATGAGGTGAAGATCAAAGTGATTTGTGCTGGAGAAAATGTATTTGGATGATGGGATTTTGAGAGAAAAAGAAATGAGAGAAAATTAGGAAAAGATAGTTACGAGAATGTAAAAGTAGGTTCCCTTTTCTTTTATTTAATTAAAACATTAATTAAACCATCCAAATTAAGGGAAAAATCTGGAGAAAAACATTTTGGGTAATTAGCTCCTTAAAAATTCAAAGTTTCAATCCTTTACAAAACAGTCACCACTAAACTTTTCAAAAATCGCATTTTGGTCACTTCACCGAAATGTAATATTTCCAAACCTTATTTTGTAAAATTGATTTCACCACTCTATTATATATATATATATATTAAAAGAGGATTTTTAGATATTTTTCCATATTTTTAAAGCATCCCGAACTAGGCTTTCCCTAAAACCTTCTTTTATATTCGAACCGTTTCTCAGACCGGTCTGACCAAACCCTAAACTTCTAAGCCCAAAATTGGGGTGTTACAACTCTCCCCCCTTAAGAAATTTCGTCCTCGAAATTTACCTGGAGGAAAAAGGTACGGAAACTGCTTCTTCATATCATCCTTTCTTTCCCACGTGGCTTCCTCAACACCATGATGCCTCCACAACACCTTAACCAATTCAATGGTCTTTCCCCGAAGAACTTTACTGTCCAAATCCAGAATTTCAACCGGTTCTTCATCATAGGTCAAATCTGGATTCAACTCCACTTCCTCCACATGCATAACATGCGAAGGATCTAATCTATACCTCCGAAGCATAGAGACATGAAACACATCATGTATCTTTTCCAACTCTTGTGGTAACCTCAGCTTGTATGCAACAGGACCCACACGTTCAATCACCTCGTATGGTCCAATATACCTAGGGCTCAACTTACCCTTCTGACCAAACCTCATCACCTACTTCCAAGGCGAAACCTTCAAGAACACACGGTCACCTACCGCAAACTCAATCTCCTTACGCTTCAAATCCGTGTAAGACTTCTGTCGATCAGAAGCTGCCTTTAATCGCTCACAAATGAGCTTCACCTTCTCGGTGGTTCCTTTCAACAATGCCGGCATCGAGACCAACTTCTGACCTGTTTCAGCCCAGCAAAGTGGAGTTCTAAACTTCCTCCCATACAAGGCTTCATAAGGTGCCATTTGAATACTTTCCTGGAAGCTATTATTATAATAAAACTCCACCAAAGGCAAATGCTTCTCCCACGAACCTTGAAACTCAATCACACAGCACCTCAACATATCTTCCAGCACTTGGATAACACGCTCAGACTGTCCATCAGATTGTGGATGATAAGAAGTACTGAAATTTAGCCGCGTACCCAAAGCTTGGTGCAAACACTCCCAAAAACGCGATGTAAACCTCGGATCCCTATCCGACACTATAGACTTCGGCACACCATGCAGTCGCACAATCTCAGCAATGTACAACTTTGCAAGCTTATCCAAGGTATACGTAGTATGCACATGTAAGAAATGCGCACACTTCGTAAGTTGATCCACAATCACCCACACCGAATTCTTTTTCAATGGCGACAAAGGAAAACCAGACACAAAGTCCATGGTAATCCTTTCCCACTTCCACTCAGGAATGCTCAACGGTTGCAACAACCCTGAAGAAACTGATGCTCAGCCTTAACCCGCTGACAAACCATGCACTTACTCATGTACTCCTCAACATCTTTCTTCAAACCCACCCAATAGTACTCATCCTTCAAATCACGATACATCTTTGTACTACCAGGGTGCATAGCAAAAGGACTACTATGAGTTCAGTCAGAATAGTACGCCTCAACTCTGCATCATTCGGCACTACTATCCGACTCCCAAAACATAAAAGTCCATCATCATTAAAACAAAAATTTGATGGTCTATCCTTAGCAATATCCTGAACATGTGGTACCAAAGAATCATCCAACAACTGCTTATCCTTTATCAACTGAACCAAAGATGGTTTCACTTGCAATTCAGCCACAAGCCCTCCATCTCGCGAAATACTCAAGCTGGCAAGCATAGCCCTTAACTCCACTGCCACCTTCCTACTCAAGGCATCCGCTACAACATTAGCTTTTCCCGGATGGTACTCGATCGTCAGATCATAATCTTTTAGCAACTCCACCCAACGTCGTTGCCTAAGATTCAACTATTTCTGGGACATCAGATACTTCAAGCTCTTGTGATCCGTGTACACAACACACTTCTCACCATACAGATAATGTCTCCAAATCTTCAAAGCAAAAACCACCGCAGCTAACTCAATATCATGCGTAGGATAATTGCGCTCATGCACCTTCAACTGTCGCGATGCATAAGCCACCACCTTACCCTCATGCATTAGCACACACCCCAAACCAACATAGGATGCGTCGTTGTACACCACAAACTCTTTCCCTGATTCAGGCTAAACCAAGATAGGAGCTTGCGTCAAAGCTGCCTTAAGCTTCTCAAAAGCTTGTTGCCTTGCTTCTGTCCACTCATACTTGACATCCTTTTGCAACAACTTCGTTAAAGGGGCAACAATCTTTGAAAATCCATCCACAAACCTCTGGTAGTATCCTGCCAACCCAAGGAAACTACGTACTTCATGAACAGACTTAGGAGGCTTCCAATTTATCACTGCCTCAATCTTCTGAGGATCAACACGAATCCCCTCAGCAGAAACCACATGACCAAGGAAAACAACTTCCTTAATCCAGAATTCGCATTTGCTCAACTTAGCATAAAGTTGATTCTCCAACAGCGCCTACAACACAATCCTCAAATGCCCCTCGTGCTTTTTCTCCGTACGAGAATACACAAGAATATCATCAATGAACACCACAACAAACTTGTCCAAGTATTCATGGAACACTCTATTCATTATGTCCATAAAAGCTGCAGGAGCATTCGTCAAGCCAAACGGCATCACAAGGAACTCATAATGCCCATACCTCGTTCTAAAGGCTTTTTTTGGCACATCCACATCTTTCACCTTGAGTTGGTAATAACCTGACCTTAAGTCAATCTTAGAGAACACAGCCGCTCCTCGAAACTGATCAAAAAGATCATCAATCCTCGGCAAAGGATACCGATCTTGATAGTCAACTTATTCAGCTAACGATAATCGATGCACATTCTCATAGTGCCATCCTTCTTCTTCACAAACAAGACCGGTGCACCCCAAGGTGACACACTCGGCCGAATGAAACCACGATCAAGCAACTCCTGAAGTTGCGTCTTCAAGTCTTTCAACTCTTTTGGTGCCACGCGATAGGGATCAATGTACACTGGATTTGTGTTTTCATAAAACTCAATTCCAAACTCCACCTCTCGACTAGGAGGCAATCCAGGTAACTCCTCCAGAAACACTCCAGGAAACTATCGCACAATCCTGATATCTTGAACTCGCAACTCCTTAGAGCTGGGGTTCATCACAAAGGCTAGGTAAGCCTCACAACCTTGCCTCAGCATTCGACTTGCTTCTAACGTAGACACCACATTGGAAAGAAATTTCACATTCTCACCAACCACCACTACTTCATAATCATCCGCAAGTTTCAACGAAACTCGCTTGTTCTCAAAATCCACTACAGCTCGGTGTTCAACAAGCCAATCCATACCAAGGATTACATCAAAACCATAGAATGGCAATTCCATGAGATCAACAAGAAAAACATGGTTTTGCTCTTTCAAGGGACATCTTCTATACAACTTCCGTGTTACGACTGTCTCACCAAAGGAACTAGTCACACGCATACCAACAACCAAAGACTCAACAGGTAAACCAAGCAATTGAGCATGTTCACGCAATATGTATGAGTGTGTAGACCCAGAATCAATCAAGGAAAGTAATGACAAGGATTGCAAAGTAAAGGTACCTGCGATCACATCCGTATCATTCCTCCCCTCATGCTGAGCATACACTCGAGCCTGGCAACCACCCTCAGGTTGAACAGCCACCACATGCGCCACATTCCTCCCACCATCATCTCTGCACTGAAAGTTACCACGGCCGCGCCCACGACCTCTCGATGGTGCAACTACCCTAGGAGCACGTCCCTGACCACCACCGGCCAACAAAGGACACTCCCTCCTCATGTGGTCTGCCGAACTACAATTCCAGCATGAGTTAGCTGTCACTGCAACAGGAGCCTGAACCTTCCTTACTGCTCGGGGACAATCTCGCCTCAAATGGCCACGAGATCCACACGCCCATCACGTGTTCTGATCAGCTCTCATCCAATCTCCCTGAACAGGTGTACCATGTCCTCCATTACCACGCCTAGCAGAAGACTGATATCTCTTATCTTATCCTCTCTTGTTCCGTCCACCAATAGAACCATGATCAACAGCTCTTTTTCCCGAGCTAGAACTAACGCCTTGTAACCCCCTTAACCCGGCCTAGACGGTTGACCCGAATTAAGAAAGTCACACGGGGAAAACCAAAGTCAACCCGAAAGTCAACCTTGATTAACGACCCTTTTTTTTTCTTTTTAATCTTGTCTAGATGCACATTAGCCCTAATTGTGATCACACAAACATCATACTCAAAGATCACAAACATCAGAGATCAAACAGTGACCCAATTGAACAAATTACAACTTTAGGGACCAAATTGTAATTTCTGATAAATATGAGGACTTAACCCAAATTAAAGTTACCAGCTTGTAATTAATCAGGTTTCATGCTTCACTGTGAAATTTCAGCTCAAAAGGATATCCCAAACTCATACAATTGCACAAACAAGATTCAGGACCAAAATGCAAACAATTCAAAACATATAACTGCCAATGTCAGCCTCCAACGGTCGCCCGTTCCGGAACAAGCAGAACCCGTTTCGAAACACGGGCCGTTCCGCAACGCGTACCGCAACAGGGGCTGGCAGTAGCCAAACCGTTTCGGAACGGTCCCTCCCGTTTCGGACGCCTGGGCTTGTTTAAGGCACCTGTTCCGAAACGGGTGACACTGTTCCGAAACGCCCTGCACAGATTGCCCAAAAATGCATTCTTAAACATGCAATTAAACATCCAATCATGCTCCAATTGTCACCAAACTTTACCAGCATGCAATTCAGCATATATAAGACATATTTGCATCAACAATTCATCAAAACAACATCACATATGAAAAGCACCAAATCTATAGGCATGCTTCCTACACAAGCAAGCCACACAAGCATAAACTTCCAATTCAAGCATATAAAGGTCAAACACAAAATCCAGCATTCTCAACATCATTCAACATACTTAGGGAGTTCCAAACATCTCCCAAAACATACATATTGGTCCCCCATTGCCAAATTACCAAAAGCTAAATGAACTTAGGAAAACCTTCCATACTTTGAGCTTAACCACCACTTGATTGCTTGCCTTCCTTGCTGCCCTCAAGATACTCTAATGATCTGCATTATTGAATTAAGAAAACAATAGAGAGCGTAAGCAAAAGCTTAGTGAGGAATGCTCATAAAACCATTCAATAATGCATTTATAAAACATTTATAAATCATGCTTCAAATCAACATTTGCACATGCTCAAAAGCATACTTTAAACAAGCATCTCATGCTTCATATCATAACATGTCATATTGGCCACAAGTGATAAGTTCCAATTCTTTAAAAACAAGTTCATCAACTTTCACCCCAAGGACTTTTAAACACCTTGGCCCCAAGGACTTTTAAACACCTTGGCCCATGGACGTTTAAACACCATGGAAGAGGACCACACAAGGACTTTTAACCACCTTTGTGTCCATATCAAGTATCACCCCAAGGACTTTTAAACACCTTGGCCCCAAGGACTTTTAAACACCTTGGCCCCATGGACTTTTAAACACCATGGAAAGGATCACACAAGGACTTTTAACCACCTTTGTGTCCATAGCAAGAATCATCCAAGGACTTTTAACCACCTTGATGTTCTTAAGTAAACAAGGCTCACTCAAGGACTTTTAACCACCTTAGTGACCTTAACCTTTTCAAAACATCACTTGCCAATATACATTATTATCATCAATTTATCCACTGTTTTAAAGCATTAAACCAAGCCATATACATCATGCATTTAAAAGCATCAAACCACATTTTATCAATGTACAAAAACAAGGAACTCTTACCTTGAGCTTCCTTCAACATATGGCTTACAAAAACAGCAAATACCATGCTAAATCATGCTTTCAAAACAATATTTAAATCATGCAATAAACCACATTGCATCACAACAAAATCATGGCCACCACTAGAGAGTACTTTCCGAAAACTTACACTTGAGCTTAGCAAGTTGTTTAGACTTAAACTAAGCTCCCAAGACATTGGTTTCAAAGCCGAAAACCATTTTCACTCACCGATTCCACTTCGCCTCTTGCCGAAGCACCAAATCAAGCTTCCGGATCAACAACTCTTGGATCCAAAGATGCCTCCCCTGTTTTAACACATCAAAGCAGAGGATTAATGCATCATCATGCATTAATTGCTTCAATGAAAGCACCTAAACTCCCTGCTCTCATCCATACTCCATTTTCGGCCACCAAACACAACCGAAAATGCATCCAAACCACTTCTCAACAAAGCCCAGCCATAAACCATCAAAACCTAACACCCTTTAACAACATTTAACATCTAAAAAGAGCCTAATAACATCCTTATACCTCCAGCAACACCAGATCCACAAGATCACCTCAAAAACAACCAAGAAACACAAGCTAAACTTAGGAAACTCAACCTATCCGGGATTGCATTAATCAAAACTCAATTCCTTATCAATTTAATGTTCATTTAACATCAAAAACACATCTCAAAACACATATTCATCAGATCAAACGAAAATCATCAAAAATCACCAAATCTTGCATTATAAGCCAAGATCCAATTCACACCTTAAAAGCCTTTAATAAAACATCAATTAAGGATTGAAAACTTAGGAATTTCAGTAAAGAACTGATAGTTTAGAGGAGAAGGACGTTCTTACCTCCAAACTTGAGTTTCTCCTCTTTTTGGAATCAAAAACCATGATGAATCAAGTAGCAAATGATGAGGTTTTGTAGATATGTTGATTAGGAATCAAAAGAGAGTTGAAAGGAGAGATTTAGGTGAGAAAATCAGAAGCAATTCTCTGGAAAAGAAGTGTTTGGGTTGAGAGAAAATGAGAGAAAGAAAATTTGGAAAGTTAGTTAACAAAATAGCCAAATGGCTTTTCCCTCCTCTTTTGATATGTTTTAAAATCAGAATATTTCACAAAATATCTTAGAAAAATCTGGAGAAACTACTTTTGGAATAATAGCTCCTTAAAGATTCAAAGTTTCAACCCTTTCTAAAACAGTCACCAAACTTTCAAAAATTACATTTTGGTCACTAGCCAAAATGTCACCCTTCCAAAACTCATTTTCCAAAATTGATTTCACAGTTCACTTAATTATATTAAAAGATGATTTTAGAACATTTTTCCATATTTTTAATGCAACCCGAACTAGGCTTTCCTAATTTCACCTCTTTAGATTCGAACAGCACTTTGACCAAACCGGTCAACGCCCAAAACTACTAAGCCCAAAACCGGGGCGTTACAACTCTCCCCCCCCCTTAAGAAATTTCATCCTCGAAATTTACCTGAAGGAAAGAGATAAGGAAACTGTTTCAGCATGTCTTCCTTCCGCTCCCACATGGCTTCCTCAACACCTCGATGCTTCCACAGCACCTTCACCAACTCAATGGTCTTGCCACGAAGAACCTTGCTATCCGAATCCAGAACCTTCACCGGTTCCTCATCATAGGTCAAATCCGGATTCAAAACCACTTCCTCCACAGGCATCACATGCGAAGGATCAGATCTATACTTCCGGAGCATAGAAACATGGAACACATCATGAATCTTCTCCAACTCTTGAGGTAACCTCAACCGATACGCAACAGGACCCACACGCTCAACAACCTCATATGGTCCAATGTACCTAGGGCTCAACTTACCCTTCCGGCCAAACCTCATCACATTCTTCCAAGGCGAAACCTTCAAGAACACACGGTCACCCACCGCATACTCTATCTCCTTACGCTTCAAATCCGCGTAAGACTTTTGCCGATCAGAGGCAGCCTTCAACCGCTCACAGATAAGCTTCACCTTCTCAGTGATCCCTTTCAACAAAGCTGGCATCGAAACCAACTTTTGACCAGTTTCAGCCTAACAAAGAGGAGTCCTACACTTCCTCCCGTACAAAGCCTCATAAGGTGCCATCTGTATACTCGCCTGATAACTATTGTTATAAGTGAACTCAACCAAAGGCAGATGCTTCTCCCAAGAACCTTGGAACTCAATCACGCAACATCTCAACATATCCTCCAAAATCTGGATAACTCGCTCAGACTGACCATCCGACTGAGGATGATAGGATGTACTGAAATGCAACCTTGTACCCAAAGCTTGATGCAAACACTGCCAGAAACGCGATGTGAACCTCGGATCCCTATCCGACACAATCGACTTAGGCACACCATGCAGCCTCACAATCTCAGCAATGTACAACTCTGCCAGCTTATCCAAAGAAAACGTAGTATGCACAGGCAAGAAATGCGTACACTTCGTCAGGCGATCCACAATCACCCAAACAGAGTTCTTCTTCGATGGAGACAAAGGTAAACCAGATACAAAATCCATGGTAACCCTTTCCCACTTCCATTCAGGGATTTTCAACGGTTGTAACAACCCAGAAAGAACCTGATGTTCAGCCTTAACTCGCTGACACACCAAACACTTGCTCACAAACTCAGCAACATCCTTCTTCAAACCCACCCAATAGTACTCATCACGAAGATCACGATACATCTTAGTACTACCAGGGTGCATAGCAAAAGGACTACTATGGCCTTCAATCAGAATAGCACGCCTCAACTCAGCATCAGCAGGCACTACTATCCGACTCCCAAAACACAACACCCCATCATCATTAAAACAGAAATCTGAAGGTCTACCCTCCGCGATATCCTGAACATGAGACACCAAGGAATCATCCAGCAACTGCTTATCCTTGATCGACTGAACCAACGATGGTTTCACCTGCAACTCAGCAACAAGACCACCATCTCGCGATATGCTCAAGCTAGCAAACATAGCCCTCAGCTCAACAGCTACCTTCCTACTCAAGGCATCCGCAACAACATTAGCCTTTCCAGGATGATACTCAATCGTCAGATCATAATCCTTGAGCAACTCCAACCAACGCCGCTGCCTAAGATTCAACTCCTTCTGCGACATCAGATACCTCAAGCTCTTGTGATCCGTGTACACCGTACACTTCTCACCATACAGATAATGCCTCAAGATCTTCAGAGCAAAAACCACTGCAGCCAGCTCAATATCATGCGTAGGGTAATTGCGCTCATGCACTTTCAACTGCCGCGATGCATAAGCCACCACCTTACCCTCTTGCATCAGCACACACCCCAAACCAACATAGGATGCATCACTGTAGACCACAAACTCTTTCCCTGATTCAGGCTGAACCAAGATAGGAGCTTGCGTCAAAGCCGCCTTCAGCTTCTCAAAAGCCTGATGTCTCGCTTCCGTCCACTCATACTTAACATCCTTCTGCAACAGCATCATCAAAGGAGCAGCAATCTTGGAAAAACCATCCACAAACCTTCGGTAGTATCCCGCCAAACCAAGGAAACTACGGACCTCGTGAACAGACTTAGGAACCTTCCAATTCATCACTGCCTCAATCTTCTGAGGATCAACACGAATCCCCTCAGCTGAGACCACATGCCCAAGAAACACCACCTCCCTAAGCCAGAACTCACACTTGCTCAGCTTAGCATAAAGCTGATTCTCCAACAAAGCTTGCAGCACAACCCTCAAATGCTCTTCATGCTCCTCCTCAGTACGCAAGTACACGAGGATATCATCAATGAACACCACAACGAACTTGTCCAGGTATTCATGAAACACACGGTTCATCATGTCCATGAAAGCAGCAGGAGCATTTGTCAAACCAAACGGCATCACAAGGAACTCATAATGCCCATACCTTGTCCTGAAAGCTGTCTTAGGTACATCCACATCTCTCACCTTCAACTAGTAATACCCTGACCTCAAGTCAATCTTTAAGAACACAGCAGCTCCCCGAAATTGATCAAAGAGATCATCAATCCTCGGCAAAGGATACCGATTCTTGATAGTCAACTTGTTCAGCTGACGGTAATCAATGCACATCCTCATAGTGCCATATTTCTTCTTCACAAACAAGACCGGTGCTCCCCAAGGTGATACACTCGGCCGGAAGAAACCACGATCAAGCAGCTCTTGCAACTGCGTCTTCAGCTCCTTCAGCTCCTTAGGTGCCATTCTATAGGGAGTAATGGACACAGGAGTTGTATTCTCATACAGCTCAATTCCAAACTCCACCTCGCGATTAGGAGGTAAACCAGACAACTCCTCAGGAAAAACACCAGGAAACTCCTTCACAACTCTGATATCTTGCACCCTCAACTCCTTAGAACTAGGATTCATCACAAAAGCTAGATAAGCTTCGCAACCTTGCCTCAGCATCCTACTCGCCTCCAAGGTAGAAACAACATTGGCAAGAAACTTCACATTCTCACCAACAACAACCACTTCATAATCATCCGCAAGCTTAAGCGAAACTCGCTTATTTTCACAATCCACAACAGCACGATGCTCAGCAAGCCAATCCATACCAAGGATCACATCAAAACCATAAAAGGGCAACTCCATAAGATCAACATGAAAAACATGCTCTTGAACACCCAAAGGACACCTTCTATAAAGCTTTCGAGTCACAACAGTTTCACCAAAAGAACTAGTGACACGAACACCAACATCCAAAGACTCAACAGGCAAACCAAGCAATTCAGCATGCTCACGCAAAATGTATGAATGCGTAGATCTAGAATCAATCAAAGAAAGCAATGACAAGGATTGCAAAGTAAAGGTACCTGCAATCACATCTACATCATTCCTCCCTTCACGCTGAGCATACACCCTCGCTTGGCCTCCACCTTCAGGCTGAATAGCCACAACATGGGCTACTCCACGACCACCTTCCTCACGCCTCTGGAAATTACCACGGCCGCGCCCACGACCTCTCTGTGGTGCAGCAACAGCAGGTGCACGCACTTGATCACCAGCCAACCTAGGACAATCTCGCCTCAAGTGGTCTGCAGAACCACAATTCCAGCACCCATAACCAGCTGCCGCAACAGGAGCTTGCACCTCCCTCACAGCACGAGGACAGTCATGCTTCATGTGACCACGTGAACCACAGATCCAACAAGCACTAGGGTCAGCTCTAGCATTACCTCCTCTAGCAGGTGCACCACCACCTCTCCTAGCTGAGGACTGATACCTCTGATCACGTACCCTCTTGTTCCGTCCACCTCCGGAACTATACTCAGTAGCTCTCTTACCAGAACTTGCTCCAGCACCTTTCGCAGATAAACCCAAGTTCATCTCTATGTCCTTGGCTCGGCCCACCAACACATCAAAATCATCATACTCGGTGGCCAGCACATACATCTTTACCTCCGTTACAAGACCATAACGAAACCTCTCGCACCTCTCCCGTTCATTAGGAATAAGCTCAGGTGCATACTGACTGAGTCGCACAAACTGCACCTCATACTCAGCCACTGTCATACTCCCCTGGGTAAGAGTCATGAACTCACGTTTCTTCTCATCAAGATATCTCACTCCAAGATATCTCCGCTTGAACACATTCTGAAAGAATGTCCAAGTCACATCAGCTTCAGCCATCCCAGAGATTGTGGTAGTCCACCATGTATATGCATCATCCTGAAGCAAGGATACCACACAGCCCAACTTTTTCACATCAGTGCAACTCATCTGACCCAAGATTCGCTTGGTACTCTCTAGCCAAGCTTCTGAACTCTCAGCAGACATACCCCTAAACTCAGTCCCACCAAGACTGCGCAGACGCTCCAAAGGTAGTCTAACTCCAGCATCTCCCTGATGCCCAGCTCCTTGAGCTCCAGCTACTTCTGCTCGAAAAGCACCCGCAATAGCTTGTACTAACATCGACATATCAGGCATAGCTTGCCCCTGACCAACCTCTGGTCCAGCAGCTCCAGCACCAGCTGCAGCTTCAGCTCTCCCTCCCTCAGCACCACCACCACCAGGTGGAGGAGGAGGTAACACCGCACTACCCGTGTTCTCTTCATTTTCATTCTCATTCTGAGCCGCAGCTCGCACATTACCTCGTAACTCTCTACGTGGTGCCATACTTTTACCATGCAATCACAATGTAAATAAAACAAAGTCAGGCCCAGCAAGGTAAGCAATCCAAGTATTCAAGCATAATTTCTTTCAAAATCAACATCATTTCTTTAGCTTTTATTTGGCAATGGGTACCCACAACATGCTACATCACAGCATACATCTCAATTGCATCCAAATCACAAGCCACTAAACATGCTTTCGAACAACTAGCATACAAGGCATACATACTTCAATCATGCACACATTCATTCCCAATTACTCAAGAACTCAGCTCTGATACCACCAAATGTAACCCCCTTAACCCGGCCTAGACGGTTGACCCGAATTAAGAAAGTTACACGGAAAAAACCAAAGTCAACCCGAAAGTCAACCTTGATTAACGACTTTTTTTTTTCTTTTTAATCTTGTCTAGATGCACATTAGCCCTAATTGTGATCACACAAACATCATACTCAAAGATCACAAACATCAGAGATCAAACGGGGACCCAATTGAACAAAATACAACTTTAGGGACCAAATTGTAATTTCTGATAAATATGAGGACTTAACCCAAATTAAAGTTACCAGCTTGTAATTAATCAGGTTTCATGCTTCACTGTGAAATTTCAGCTCAAAAGGACTTCCCAAATTCATACAATTGCACAAACAAAATTCAGGACCAAAATGCAAACAATTCAAAACATATAACTGCCAATGTCAGCCTCCAACGGTCGCCCGTTCCGGAACAAGCAGAACCCGTTTCGAAACACGGGCCGTTCCGCAACGCGTACCGCAACAGGGGCTGGCAGTAGCCAAACCGTTTCGGAACGGTCCCTCCCGTTTCGGACGCCTGGGCTTGTTTAAGGCACCTGTTCCGAAACGGGTGGCACTGTTCCGAAACGCCCTGCATCATATTGCCCAAAAATGCATTCTTAAACATGCAATTAAACATCCAATCATGCTCCAATTGTCACCAAACTTTACCAGCATGCAATTCAGCATATATAAGACATATTTGCATCAACAATTCATCAAAACAACATCACATATGAAAAGCCCCAAATCTATAGGCATGCTTCCTACACAAGCAAGCCATACAAGCATAAACTTCCAATTCAAGCATATAAAGGTCAAACACAAAATCCAGCATTCTCAACATCATTCAACATACTTAGGGAGTTCCAAACATCTCCCAAAACATACATATTGGTCCCCCATTGCCAAATTACCAAAAGCTAAATGAACTTAGGAAAACCTTCCATACTTTGAGCTTAACCACCACTTGATTGCTTGCCTTCCTTGCTGCCCTCAAGATACTCTAATGATCTGCATTATTGAATTAAGAAAACGATAGAGAGCGTAAGCAAAAGCTTAGTGAGGAATGCTCATAAAACCATTCAATAATGCATTTATAAAACATTTATAAATCATGCTTCAAATCAACATTTGCACATGCTCAAAAGCATACTTTAAACAAGCATCTCTTGCTTCATATCATAACATGTCATATTGGCCACAAGTGATAAGTTCCAATTCTTTAAAAACAAGTTCATCAACTTTCACCCCAAGGACTTTTAAACACTTTGGCCCCAAGGACTTTTAAACACCTTGGCCCATGGACTTTTAAACACCATGGAAGAGGACCACACAAGGACTTTTAACCACCTTTGTGTCCATATCAAGTATCACCCCAAGGACTTTTAAACACCTTGGCCCCAAGGACTTTTAAACACCTTGGCCCCATGGACTTTTAAACACCATGGAAAGGATCACACAAGGACTTTTAACCACCTTTGTGTCCATAGCAAGAATCATCCAAGGACTTTTAACCACCTTGATGTTCTTAAGTAAACAAGGCTCACTCAAGGACTTTTAACCACCTTAGTGACCTTAACCTTTTCAAAACATCACTTGCCAATATACATTATTATCATCAATTTATCCACTGTTTTAAAGCATTAAACCAAGCCATATACATCATGCATTTAAAAGCATCAAACCACATTTTATCAATGTACAAAAACAAGGAACTCTTACCTTGAGCTTCCTTCAACATATGGCTTACAAAAACAGCAAATACCATGCTAAACCATGCTATCAAAACAGTATTTAAATCATGCAATAAACCACATTGCATCACAACAAAATCATGGCCACCACTAGAGAGTACTTTCCGAAAATTTACACTTGAGCTTAGCAAAGTTGTTTAGACTTAAACTAAGCTCCCAAGACATTGGTTTCAAAGCCGAAAACCATTTTCACTCACCGATTCCACTTCGCCTCTTGCCGAAGCACCAAATCAAGCTTCCGGATCAACAACTCTTGGATCCAAAGATGCCTCCCCTGTTTTAACACATCAAAGCAGAGGATTAATGCATCATCATGCATTAATTGCTTCAATGAAAGCACCTAAACTCGCTGCTCTCATCCACACTCCATTTTCGGCCACCAAACACAACCGAAAATGCATCCAAACCACTTCTCAACAAAGCCCAGCCATAAACCATCAAAACCTAACATCCTTTAACAACATTTAACATCTAAAAAGAGCCTAATAACATCCTTATACCTCCAGCAACACCAGATCCACAAGATCACCTCAAAAACAACCAAGAAACACAAGCTAAACTTAGGAAACTCAACCTATCCGGGATTGCATTAATCAAAACTCAATTCCTTATAAATTTAATGTTCATTTAACATCAAAAACACATCTCAAAACACAGATTCATCAGATCAAACGAAAATCATCAAAAATCACCAAATCTTGCATTATAAGCCAAGATCCAATTCACACCTTAAAAGCCTTTAATAAAACATCAATTAAGGATTGAAAACTTAGGAATTTCAGTAAAGAACTGATAGTTTAGAGGAGAAGGACGTTCTTACCTCCAAACTTGAGTTTCTCCTCTTTTTGGAATCAAAAACCTTGATGAATCAAGTAGCAAATGATGAGGTTTTGTAGATATGTTGATTAGGAATCAAAAGAGAGTTGAAAGGAGAGATTTAGGTGAGAAAATCAGAAGCAATTCTCTGGAAAAGAAGTGTTTGGGTTGAGAGAAAATGAGAGAAAAAAAATTTGGAAAGTTAGTTAACAAAATAGCCAAATGGCTTTTCCCTCCTCTTTTGATATGTTTTAAAATCAGAATATTTCACAAAATATCTTAGAAAAATCTGGAGAAACTACTTTTGGAATAATAGCTCCTTAAAGATTCAAAGTTTCAACCCTTTCTAAAACAGTCACCAAACTTTCAAAAATTACATTTTGGTTACTAGCCAAAATGTCACCCTTCCAAAACTCATTTTCCAAAATTGATTTCACAGTTCACTTAATTATATTAAAAGATGATTTTAGAACATTTTTCCATATTTTTAATGCAACCCGAACTAGGCTTTCCTAATTTCACCTCTTTAGATTCGAACAACACTTTGACCAAACCGGTCAACGCCCAAAACTACTAAGCCCATAACCGGGGCGTTACACGCCTCTGGAAGACAAACCCAAGTTCTACTCGATGCCCTTCCCTCTACTCACCAGCACATCAAAATCTGTATACTAAGCTGCAAGCATAAAAGTCTTCACGTCCGTCACCAAACCATAACGGAAATGTTCACACCTCTCCCGCTCACCAGGGATTGGCTCAGTTGCATACTGACTAAGACGGACAAACTGAATCTCATACTCAGCTACCGTCATGCTTCCTTGCACAAGAGACATAAATTCTCTTTTCTTCTTATCTAGGTATCGTACACCTAGATACTTTCGCTTGAACGCATTCAAGAAGAACGTCCAAGTCACATCATTGTCCTCCATTCCAGAGACAGTGGTTGTCCACCATGTATAAGCATCATCATGTAGTAGTGACACCACACAACCCAACTTCTGCACATTGTTGCAGTTCATTTGCCCCAAAATCCTCTTGGTGCTTTCCAACCAAGATTCAGATCTTTCAGGAGATAAACTTCTGAACCCAGTCCCTCCTAGACTGCAAAGACGTTCCAAAGGCAATCTCACATTAGCATCACCCTGACGCGAAGCTCCGTGAGCTCCAGCTACTGCTGCCTGAAAGGCTCCCGCAATAGCCTGAATCAACACAGTCATGTCAGGAGCAGCTTGCCCCTGCACACCTTAGGTCCAGCGACCCCAGCACCAGCACCAACACCAGCATTATCACCTCCAGCACCACCACCTCCGGGTGGTCCACCAACAGGGGGAGGAGGTAAATCCACAACATTCTCAGCATTCTCCTCATTTTCATTCTGAGCCATAGCTCTTGTATTCATCCTCATCTCTCTACGAGGCCCCATGTACAAGAAAACAATGCACTGACACAAATGCAATAAACACAATTAGGCTCAACAAGGTAAGTAATCCAAGTACACAAGCTCTCTTTTTCGAAAACAATTCCTTTCATTAGTTTTGATATGGCAATGGGATCCCCTAACACTTCCAACATAGCATATCATCACAATTGTAATCACACATCACCATTCACACAACATACTTTCACCAAAAAGGCTTACCATGCAAATACACCTACATCACCCACATAACCATTCCCATTTACACGAGAACTAAGCTCTGATACCACCAAATGTAACCCCCGTAGCCCGGCCTAGACGGTTGACCCGAACTACGAAGATTACACGGGGAAAACCAAAGTCAACTCGAAAGTCAACTTTGATTAACAACCATTTTTTTTCTTTTTAATCTTATCTAGATGCACTTTAACCCTAAGTGAGCATTCATGAAACATACATGAGAAAGGCACAACTATCGAACAACAAAGAGGGGACTCAATTGCTCTTATTACAAGTTTAGGGACCAAAATGTAATCTCTGTAAATTAGAAGGTCACAATTGATTTTAAAGTTACCAATATGAAATTAGTCATATTACAAGCTTCCCTGTCAAATTTCACCTTAATTGGACATCTTGAACTTATACAATTGCAACTACACCATTCAAATCAGTGCCCAACGGTCACCTGCTTCGAAACGGCATTGACCGTTCTGAAATGCATGTTGGTTTGTAGACTGGTTCCAAAACAGGGCATGCCAGTAGCCAAAATGTTTCGGAACAACCTCCAGCCGTTTCGAAACACGAAGGCCATTACAGGCCCCCGTTTCGAAACGCAGTGAGTGTTCCGATAAGGTTTGCCCAGAAGCTGCAGATTTTGCTGGTTTTTCATACATAAATCCATTCAAACACTACCTAATGACTTCCTAGTCATACCAACAAGTCATCATACATATATGGTGCATGTTAATAACTCCTAAACACATTCATAGCATCAAATATGAAATCTCACACGTCTATAGGCATGCTTCCTATTATCCAAAACCAAGCAACCAACCAAACTTCAAAACAAGCATTAAAAGGCCATTTACAAATTCAAACCATCAAAAGCAACATGCCACCACCTAGGGAGTTCAATACATCTCCCAAAACACATCTTAGGTTCCCATTGCCAAATTACCAAAACTAATAGTATGAAAACATCACCATACATGAGCTTGGTTTCCCTTGGACACTCTTAGCTCCCTTGTTGCCCTCAAACACCTCAATTATCTGCA